>JACEFO010002629.1:0-1200000 GCA_015342445.1 Digitaria exilis
TGCTCGGCCATGGCTGCAATTTTTCCAGATCGAATAAATTAAGCATCGTATCGCCTTCTCGACGACACAAGCGATGGATGTCTCGATTTGAGGAAAGGAATGATGCATGATCAAGCAGATGCGCAGCAGCTGAGGGCTGCGCTTCCAGAGTTCTGTCTAGGAAACAGATATAGTTCATGGAATCTTGGACTCATTTGACAGTGTCCAATGTCGTGTTGAAACCGCACATGCGCGGACTCTTTCTTTCAATTTCTAGTCCCCAACTTGCTTGTTGAGAGACAGGACCACGACGACCATTACCAGCTTCGTGCGCTGAACCGCGACCAAGAGAGTGGTTCAGATAGGTTTGGCCATGATCAGATGTCGGAAACTGAACGCAATAATGCTTGCGATCAAACATGAAGTGTTCTGACCAGTGCTGGTTAGATGTGTAACTGAACAGAGTGAAGTGGTTATGTATATGCTTTTCATCTGGCGTATCATACGTGACGGCAGGTGCAGGTTGCCAGGCCAGCCAACAGATCGTATAGTGCCCGGGTTCTGTTGCATATTGCAAGTTGCAACCTCGCTCGGCTCTTGCACATATTCTTACGGTTTAGTTCATGTGGGGATTTCATTCATTCTGTGATAAACTTAACCAGGCAAAATATATGGCAGTTACGATGTCATATTAGATGTCTGCTTCACTTGTAGAGCCACAATGTCCTTGACCAGCCGCCAACTAACCGGGTCCCACTAACTTGTTACAAATTACCATCCTTCCAGTTGCCAATGTCAGTTTTGATTCTTGCATTCAATTCGTTTGAGGTAGACTATGGCAAGGCTTGCCACGAGAGGTCACAGGTTGTAAATGAAGAGGTAGGACGAGAAGGTTTTCACTTACAATCGATACAACAGTAGAGATCAGAGGTTCTCTCCTATCATCCTACTATTCTTCTTGTAAAGAACCTAGACGAAAGTAAGAGAGCTGTTTGTTTTATAACAGTTCCATTGAATATAGAGAACAAATCAGCACAGCTCAGAAGTTTCATTACAAGCAGTGCAAGGGGACGGTATGAAAAGACCAGCTGATGCCTTGTGCTAGCAAATACAAAAGCCGGAGTCACAACAGATACATTATATGTACACATCATAGCTCATACCCCCTGCATAAAAAGATGGCATATTCTGATTCTCTGTTACATTATGCTTTCAATAATGCAAAGCATGACCAGAGCCTATAGTCGTCTAGATTATTCCGTGTAACATTTTCTTTGCACGCTAGGCCGGCTAGCTACATTTTAGTTTGTATAACTCTAGCCACTGCCGACATGGCTAGTTGTAGTTTGCTACAACAGAACGCTCCAGAATAGCCTCCCCACCGAAAATGTTTTTCATTCGGTGATGCAGCTTTATCGCACGAAGTGTGCGCGCCCGCGTGCCGCCGCTGACTTGCCTCCAGCTCTCCAGGCCTATAGGAATTGATAAGATCGCGTGCCACGCCACGCCAAGGTAGCACACTGGGGAATGCGTAGCAGCAAGCGATCATGTCATCATGTTCATATCCATCCATGGCCCCTGCACTCGGCTCGAAACACCCGGCGCCACTCCATTCCATTCATGGACAGCCCATGCAACTTGCACATCAGCACGTATACCAATGGTCCAATGCCGCACGTACGCCGCCCCCCATGGCCGCCCACATCTTGCTTAGCTTAGCTCTGCAGGAGTTGCAGCCGTTGCTTTCAGCAAAGAATAGCAGGAGAATACCGGCCGGTGGATCAAGCTAGCGCACGCTGCTGGTCTTTTCCAGAAGGATTCTCCTACTGCCACCGGATTCTGAGGCTGCCATGTTGATCGTCAGCACGCCTCGTTGCTCCGCAGGCATTGACAAAATAAGCAGTCGTAGCCTCGTAGGTTGACGACAGCAGTGTTAGGTAGAGAAGATGGTATATACCAGGCAATACCTGAAAGACTGCTATATATGTTAGGCTGTTTACTCTCTTCACATACCAGAATTCGCATTTCCAACGGTTGATCAAACAGCTTGTGGTTTCGACCAGATACTTGAAACCTGTAATGTCATTTAGGAATCCTGCCAATCTTGTGAGAGCATGGAAGAAGCAGAGCTAGGCATCACAATCCAGGTTTTGCCATCAGCAAGCACGGATAGGGTACATCAATCTAGCCATCTTGGTGGAGGTTTTCTATTTCTGGAAATTGTTCTGTACTCACTACCGTTCAATGCAATTCCGGCGCTCGAAGTTTCTCTGTCAAGTGTCTGTTTCCAAGCTCTGACAACCCATGTGAAGGTACATCTTTTCCCAAGTTGCATTCACCCTTGGAGTGGCTGGACCAATGGATATGCTCACGTGAAAGAGAAGAGCTGCTTTATTCGCAAGTCAAGGATCAAGAATGTGCAATGAACCCAAAAGAGTTGAGAGTTCCATATATTCCAGTCATTTCGGTAATTTTGACGTCCGTATTCAGTGCACCATCATGTCAACTATATACCCTTTCAGTTCCATGTTCGGAACTCGCTGAACTGGCTGAAGGTCTGTATTAAGGAATGGGAGATAAGTTTCTGCGTTATTACTATTAGCATCACCTTTTAGGCAGAGTAGAGCTTCTATGAGATTCTTGCCCAAATCGCCAAATGCAAGAGCTGAAACATGAACACCTGTCTGCACAGTGCAAATAAGCAGGAAATATGATATCAGAAGAATACAACTATACAAGGTCACACAAAAATATTGTTTGAAGTAAAAGAACAAATGAGATTCTATGGTCCCTTGCAAATCGAAATCACTGTAGATCTTAATTGTTATAGGTTTTCCTCCTCTATTTAAAGACTATATCAGCTACCGTAGCAGTTCATTTTCACTGAAAAAAGATCAACAAATGGGAGCAGAATCTTTTTAATTATGTTATTGTGGCACAAATTTGGGAGGCCACAGGTGAAAGCAAATGAGTTTCTGCATCAGGTCAACTGAACTTACACTTGGAGCTCCTCCGAAGATTATACTCCATTAGCTACACTATTAGAATAGGAGAGATGAGTGCAAGTACAATGTGGTTACATGCCTGCATTTGCAAAACCAGACACCACAATATGTAGCTTTCGAGTGAATCTTTTAGAATGATCTGGAAACTTAAACTTGTGATTAGAGTATACAACTGTAATCACAAGTGAAATAGCATGTCTTCAGATGAGTGGTCCTAAACACTGGAATGCACATATAAGCTACAATAGAGCGTCTCTCAAAAGACCTATGTTGAGGTATACATAGATGCAGACATTCTGGAACACAGAATGATCTAGGGTACTACATTATGATATGGCAACAGAACAAAGGCAGTAAAATTTGAGGAGGCAAAATCAAATAGATTTATACATTTACTTGCACATTTGTTCTGAAAACTAGAATTTCAGAATATATATAAATATTACCTTTGACCGCAACCAATGTTGGCAGATCAGAATAGATCATAAAAGTAATCCATTACTAACATATTATATTTGCAGTATCAATTTCTAAGAAAGAATAAAGCTCAAATCCTCCCGCTTTACAGATATAGAAAAGGAGAAGCTGCTTCTCAGTGGCAAATTTGCATCGTGATTGATAGAAAATGGGTGTTGACACCCCACATATCGGCAAACAAAAAGAAGCAGCTCCTACATATAATGTTTGCAGGATGAACTGAACATGATTCTGAATTCTGGATGACAGCATGCAGTGAGATAGACCATACACTTGTACCACAAATTAGCATCTTGGGCATCTAATATTGAAATTATTATCTTAGTTGCAGACACCGAACAATTGATGCATTTGTGAAGAAAATCCCCCACTACCTTTTATCATTGCAGAATTTGCAGTATAGTATGCTCTTCCCACCAAGCTTCTACCAGCCAACAAAACCTCTTAGTTTTTTCATATTACTTAGAGAGCTCATCCTTGTTAAAATACCATAAACTCCTACATAATCATTTTTCAACATGTTACAGAGCACAGAGACAGAAGCAACCATTAAGGGTAAACGTTGCTCGTGCAGCCAATTTCAAAGAAACTCACAAATGAAAAAAAAATAGCATGTCAGTCTGGGAGATAACAGATAAGTCAAAAGGCAATCTACTTTTTTGCTACGAGCAGCTATTTATTAGGGTCTAGATATAGGGAATAAGTAAATGTGATACATCAAATTTTATTCACCTATGTGGAATTGCAGTGAGCACCCCTTCCATTGGTATAGGCGCAGAGGGTGGACAACTCGAAATATTTTGAGTGATGGCAACCCATATCATTCTTTACATTATAAAGCAAGATACCATGGCGTCCAGAGCTAATAGTTTTTGGTCATCATGAATGGCACCTCATCGGGACTGAGAGTATATATAGAGCACCAGACTGCACCCTTCACTTCACCCAAGTTCAAAATTCAGGCCAAGTTAGCTGGCCTGAAGATTGCTGATCGTAGCTAACCATGTCAAGAGACCCACTTGTCGTTGGCAACGTAGTTGGAGATATCTTGGACCCATTTATCAAATCGGCATCACTCAAAGTCCTATACAACAATAGGGAACTGACTAATGGATCTGAGCTCAAGCCGTCGCAAGTAGCCAATGAACCAAGGATTGAGATTGCTGGTCGTGACATGAGGACCCTTTACACTTTGGTGAGTTCGTAACCACACGTCTACCTCATTGCATCTTGCTAGGTTTTAAATTAGAATAAATTGCACTTTCTGCCACATAAATCATATTTTGTTTGCACACTTTCTTTTTACACCAATAAATTATGACTATACACAAGGTTACTACATGAAACCTATAGAGAACTAATGAAGTTTCATACAACCTAATTACACCTAAACATGATTGAAATTCATGAGGTGTCATGTGATTTCACTCAGAGTTCACGGTATAACCCAGTAATAAAATATAAAACTTATTTTGATTTACACTGGTGCAAAGTGAAAGCATGTGTCAAATAGGTGCTCTTTACCTGGTGCATAGTGCAAGTTACCTTTAAATTAAGACTCCAAATTGAGAAACATGGTATACCTCTTAACTGCAATATCCTTTCAGAGTAGATCCACTTGAAAGTCACTTTCAGTATTTACAGATCATTAATGTTCACCCTGTAAATCTGAAAGCTGTTACTGTTGGTTGAGAAAAAAATACAATTTGTACCTCCACATTTTGGTTCAAATATAACTTATAGAGATGTCTGTCTTTTTTTTGCTAGCGTCAGCAAATATACTAGCATGTTTGGGTGCAGGCACTGACTGAGAATCAGCATTATATGATGTACCCCGAAGCCTAGTATTTATGAACCTGGAACCATGATGATTACCTCCAGCAACATATAAATATCTTACCTAGACATAAGACTTTAGCATTTGAGTGGATAAAGTTCAGACCACCTCAATTTGTTTCAAAAAAGTGTCGAATTATTCGACAGCTCACGTGGTTCAGAATTCTAATCATATATTAATAATATAAGTCTAAAAGAACAATGTAATTTGCCTTAGATCACAGGCAAATGTAGTGCCATTTTAAAACAAGGGTATCAGCATCAACAACATTGACTGCTTGGTTCCATAAACTGCCATATGCATGAAGGGTTATTGTTTATATTTCTAAAGAAAATAACCAAATTATCACTAGGTGATGGTGGATCCTGACTCACCGAGTCCAAGCAATCCAACCAAAAGAGAATACCTTCATTGGTAAGACCTGGAAAATAAGTGATGGATGGTGTTTACTATTGTGTATTCTGATACCATAACAAGGAAGAAAAGTTACTTAAAGTAGCAATCATGCATGCAGGTTGGTGACAGACATACCAGAATCAACAAATGTAAGCTTTGGTGAGTTGCCTCGTCTCTTACATCTCATATTCTCTATTTTAATGTTTATTCCAACAAAATTAACAGTAAAAAACACAAAGAATGCAACCTACATTTGGCGATGAGGTTTATATATTAGTTACCAGTTTACCACTTACCAATGACTAGGACAGTAGGCAGTGTATATTCACAGATTTATGAATTTGTTGCAGATAAATACTTGAACTGGTTTAGGCTTGTGCAGCATGACTGTATTAGCAATTGGCAATTTCTAGTTGTGATATATGAACTAATTTACGGTCAACTTTTTAACCTGAGAAGGTAAAAGATAAAATCTTCAGTAACTTCACATCTAACTTGGATAATATATGCATGGACTTTCTCTGATAAGTTATATTCAAACTATATTTCAGGAAATGAGGTAGTTAGCTATGAAAGTCCAAAGCCAACTGCTGGAATACATCGCTTTGTCTTTGTCCTCTTCCGCCAATCTGTCCGGCAGACTATTTATGCACCAGGATGGAGACCAAATTTCAACACAAGAGACTTCTCAGCACTATATAATCTAGGACCACCCGTGGCCTCAGTGTTCTTCAACTGCCAAAGGGAGAATGGGTGTGGTGGCAGACGATACATTAGATGATATTGGAATAACCTCCTCTACAGGAGGACTAATGGAATTCTGCATGAGACCAAGCATACCAAATGGGTAGTTAACGCTGGACCCCCAACATAGCTTAATTTCTAGATTACTTTGGCACATGTACAATATCTGACTATCCTAGAAATGAATTTCACTTACCGTGTGAATGCGCTAAATATATGCTGCTATATATCAACATTGCATGTAAAATAGTCCACCGCGAGAGAATTTCCCTCGTGTTGAAAGTTGCCTGAAAGAACCCCTGTTTGCAAGAGACCCTTTGCTGAAAAGTGAAAACAATAGGGTCCAAAGATTGCTGCGCATAGCAATGCTATGGCCTATGAGGTCTTTTCACAACTTGAGATGAAATGATCACTAATCCAGCTAGGACTGATGCCAATGACCTCACCAAGCATCAGAATCTAGAGCCCCCTCCCCCCATCCACCAGTCATGCTCAATTATTCCAGTATTCCACCAACACTGCCACCATAGCAGCAAAGGCTATCTGATAAACCGTGCCTGGGAGCGACACGCTATCAAAGGCATCAATTGCAAAATCCTTATCCAGCTCGACATGCAAGTGCAGTCCTGGTCAGATTATGCCCCAAATCCGATTCCAACGACCAAATGAACAACCGTGGCATCGCGTGTCTCCAGTTGGCAGCCTCTAGGAGAAGAGGAGGCCCAGGTGCTTGACCGAGTGACGGAAGAGCATATGCCCCAACAGCAAGAGACACCTGACGTACAAAAGTTCGTTGCCTTTGCTAGGATGTGATGAGCACTGCGCAAGCCATCGGTCCCAACCTCCATCAAGATTCAGCAGAGAAATTTAGAAGTTTTGACACCGAAAGCATGCCTGATTGGCCGGTTTACCTCCTCTGCCCCTGCCATGAACCGACCATGCGCATGTGACTTCCTGCCCCGCGAACCGCCGCCAGCGGCCGCCGGAACCACCACGGCAGTGCCCACCCTCCCGGCCGTCACGGTGGAACAGCCACAGCGGCGGCATTTCTCAACTAGCCAAACGATGCCGTGGCTTGTAGATTGCCCCGAAGCGGCATTCCATCGAACACCTTCGTCGCGCCAGGGTGTTCGGCGCGCGCGTGCAGGCCTTGGCAGCTCGCGTTGGAGCGCGACCTTGGCGAGGACGGTCTACGCTCGTCCACCGGAAATGAGGAGGGCACGTGGGCTGTGCGAGCCTGGCCAGGAGGAGAGGAGGCTACCAGTGGCGACGGCGTTCGATACTTCGATGCTTGGTATAGTGAACTCCCTTCTACTACCATTGCAGTGGACAGTGGCAATGGCGGCTGCGGCATTGAGGGTAGGCTGAAACCATTGTGGCCCAGATTAAAACTGGGAATTTTTTTTTCCCAAGTGGTTCAAAGCCGAAACATCAAAACTGTCTGAACTATAGCCTCCAGGTAACAAAAGGATAGACATTTAGGCAATATGTGCACTGATTTCCCACACAGAAGCTGGTTCAGAGCGTCGCAGCGCGGAGAAGATTGTACAAGACCATAGCCTCCTGCCCATACATAAACAACAGGGGCGAAAAAAAAAATCAAGCAGAAGCGAAATCCAATCAGAAAAGCAGGAAATAACTTGTCTTCTCCATTAGTTAGCAACAAAAGAGCAATTTCATCTTGGAATTTTGGGACCTGTTATTTCAAATTTCTTCATCCTCGTTTGGAAAACGAGTGTTCAAAAGGTAATGTATGTAACTTCATAGCTCTATCGACCTTTCTCTTGAGCTCATGTTCTCAAGGGGCTGCTATCCAGCAAGCCTCCAGTTGCATGTCACGGAATTTTGCTCTAGAAGCTCACAGCACCACAAACCACACTTCTTCTAAGTTTCAGAACAAGTTTTCAGGTAATATAAACCAAGCTAATTCTCCCTCTTGTTTTTAGGAAGGGTTAATCAGATACGTGCCATTATAATTTTCGTGTTTTTGAGACGCGCCACTACTTCTCATATAATAGGACGGAAGCCATTACAATTTCTCCTATATGGGACATATGCCGTTATGTACGTCTTTGATGCCGTTGGACCCACATGAAGACGTATGTGTACTATTTGTATTTTCGTATGGACCAAAATACCCCTCTCCTATCTCCTTCACCATCTTGCCGACATGTGGGCCCTACGTGTCATCTCCTTCCTCGGTTCTCCCTCCTCCTCCCCCAATCTCCCCTGTGCGCCGTGCCCAGGTGGCCAGGAGGCTGCGCTCCACCTCCGGCTCCCCGCCGCGCCTCCTCCCGCTCCTCCGTCGCCTGGGCGTCGCTCGCCTCCTCCTCCGCTGCGGGGTCTCCATGGCGTCTGGATCTAGCAGCAAGCCTGCGTGCGTAGCCATGGCGATGGCTGACAGCGCTTCGTGGCCTTGTGCGTGCGGCAGATAACTCCACATATCCAAGACAAAGTTGTGAAAATTCATTGCTGAAGGCCAATATTACTCAATAAACTCATCACTTGCAACATAAAGAATTCTTTTTACACGACAATGCATGGATTTGCTTCTGGCCAGTGAGGTGAATCTGCGTCACGTGCTTCTGCATCGATTCTTGAGGGCAGGTGAGACCAAGCAGGCAAACGCTCGATCGAGGACGAGGAGCCGACCGCGTATACATCCCTCGCGAAGGCCACCACCGCGTACGCGAACGACCAGGCCCTGTCGTGCCTTCCTACGCTGCCCAGCACCGCGTCGGCCACGACGAATCGCCGGCACCGGATCCGTTTGGCGTGCTGCGCCGGCCCCGGTGCGCGGTCCTGCGCCACCGACGGAGGAAGAGGAGGACAAGGTGGGGGCGAGGAACATGGCGGCGCTTCGTGGGGAGAAGAACTGAGGAAGGGGATGACACGTGGGGCCTGCATGTCAAGGAGAAGGGGGTATGCAGGGGTATTTTGGTCCACACGAAGATACGAACCATACATGTACGTCTGTATGTGGGTACAATGGCATGAAAGACTTACATAATGGCATATGTCTAATATATGAGAAATTGTAATGACCTCTATCTCATTATGCGAGAAGTAGTGGTGCACCTTAAAAACGTGAGAATGGTAATGGCACATATCCAATTAACTCTTTTATGAACAACACGTTAATTTACGGTCTGTTCTACAAACTATTATAAAATCGCATTCCCTAGAAATTAGATATCATAATAATATCTTCCATCATACACAGGGCAACTGTAAACCATGTGAATGAAAATGCATTCAAGAAACTAGTGTTGCAGTTCCTTACGTCTGTGTGAAAGTTATAGATGGCCATGCAGCTTGTGGCCCGTTGGCACGGCCCACGACACGGGAGTTTGGCCCGGCCCATGGCACGGCACAGCACGGTGGCAACAGGCCCGTGCCAGCCTGGCACGAGGTGTCGTGCGGGCCATGGGCCGCCACCCTGGCCCGTGGCACGGCACGGGCACGGCCGTTGCGGCCCGGAAACCCTAACATTTCGGTTAAATAGTTTCAACATTTATATTAAACAACTTCAACACTTCGGTTAAACACGTTCAACATTTACATATGTTCAACTGTGAATGTTTGAAAATGTTGAAGCAAGAAAAACGAAATGTTGAAACAGAGAGAACATAATGTTTAAAACGTTATAACAGGATGTTGAAAAGGAGAAAATGGAGTGTTGAAAATCAAGTACATCTTCTCCATGGCCGGTAGCGGGCTTACGGGCCATGGGCCGGCACGGGCGGCACGGCACGAAAAATCGGCCCATGGGCCATGCCGTGGGCTGAGACCTTGGCATGAGGCACGGATGCGGCCCGACCCGGCCGGCACAACGGCACGGCCAGGCACGACGCCGTGTGGCACGGCATGACCCGCTGGACATCTATGGTGAAAGTAGCATCACGTTCCTGCGTAGGTTCTATTCGGATTCTTGTCCAGCAAAATGTCATGATACTTTCACAATTTCACTTATCTTCCCAGGTAATGCTGTATCAAACCAGGCCTAGTCGACAACCGACCCAGATCCAAGGAACACAGCGCATTATTCTTTGCAGCTCCCAGTTCCTGAACCTGAAGAGATGATGATAAATTTTTTGCTCCAGTTTTAGGCACCACTAGAAAAGGCGGCGGCGTTGCCGCGGATGGCTAGTGGATACACTTGTGCTATGTTTTCTTTAAAGTTTGGTCGTATAAACTTTTTGTTGAAAAATAAATGGTAGAGCGAATTGAACCCGTAAAAGTCTATATAAAAACGTTGTAGATTGAAATACTAGGTATCTTTTATTTTGTAGTTTATTGGAAAATGATAATTTATGAAAGAGAATTGGAAAGGAGCATTAAATTTTTTTTTTGTAGATTTTGGTATTTACAGGAATTTTGATGTTGAAAATTGTTTATTTAAAAGTATTTTTGTGTTAACTTTAAAACATTTTGGTGTTTATATGTTAGCTACAATGGAAAAATTGGAGAAGTAGATTTGATTTTAAGTTTGCTCTACAATATATTTGGATTTTCAAATTACTTTTGGTGGTCGAATGTTAGCAAAAATGGAGAAAATTTTGTTTTTTTATTTTCTAGACAATACGTTTTATTCTAAATTTTTGAGCCATTTCCATGGTTAATTTTTTAAACTTAGAGATGTTTGGTGTTCGAATCATAGGTGGAAACGAATTATGCAAACACTTTGAATTTAATTTTTTTTGCATAATGTTACCTATAATGGGGGGATTGAAAAAGCAGTTTTTTTTCTACAATATATTTCTTTAAAACTTTGAGCCATTGTCATGGTCATTTTTTTCATTTGGAGATGTTTTGGTATGCAAATCATAAGTGGAAATGAATTACATGAACACTTTGAATTTAAAATTTGTTGCCCAACAAAAATTTAGGTTTTCAAATTTTGATTATTTTTTTATTAGAAACTTTTTAATGTGAGGATGTTTCGCTATCAGAATCGTAGGTATGGCGGGTCCTATATAAATATATGGCAAAATTTTGGATTTAGAAATATATTGTACAATAATATTATAGTTATTAAAATTATAAGTAAATTTTATGTTGGATACATTTTGATTCGAACGCGTTTTGGTGGTCAAATTGTACGTTAAGTATTGTTCATATGGAATTAGATAATAAAATGGGTTCTTTCCTAATTTAAGAATAATATAACATCTTGTCCATAAAAATTCTTGTGATGAAAAAAGGATTGCGGGTTTATTCTAGGAAACGTTAGGGTTTGGGTTGAAAATGTGTCTTGGCCGGTTGGGGTGGATCACGGGTTGGTTTCGGAAAAAGCAGAGGGTTTCTTTGCATAATGTTATGGAAGAGACGAGAGGACGGCGGGTTCTATTTCCATGGAATCCGAGGGGTTTTTTACAAATTTACCGGGAGAAGCACAATCTCAGCCATCCGCCGGCTCGATCCAAGGGCCGAGATTAGGCCGCGACGTGGCCACCTTCCTAGATCAAGGAATTGGCCGCGAATCGAAGAAGGAGATAGGTGAAGCACAAGCACCAGCTCTAGCAGGGTCACCCAATCCAACACGCCCAATCGCAGCTCCACAATGACTCGGTGGTGTGCTTGATGGACCATGGACCAGCGAAGAGGCCCCAGCTGTGGCCACAGGGGCCGCACCAAGAATACCAGCGCCACCTGCAGGGACATCCTCACGAAAGAGAACGGTGGCCGTGGCTGAGCTACTCCCCTTCGCCATCAGCCCAACCGGCTGATTCGATGAAGCAAGCGAGTGCTTGGATGCCAATGCAGGGTCCTTGGCCTGGACAGAGGGCAAGACCGCGGCAACAGCGCCGCCATTCCGCTGCACACCTGTGTCCGCGAGCTTGGCAGCAGAATGCTTCCTGTTGCTCACCCTGTATGCGCGCCGGCACTGGAGCTCATACCCGTCGAACACCTTGGTGGGCTCCTCGAGGGCCTTCCTGAGCCCCTCGGGGGTCTTGTATGAGAAGATGGCGTACCCGCGGAAGAGCCCAGTGGCGCGGTCGGCGCCGAGGGGTCCCTCCTCGATCTCGCCGAACTTGGAGAAGAACCCCCTCAGGTCGTCGTGCGAGGCGCGCTCGGGAACGTTGCCGACGAAGAGCTTGCGGTCGGAGAAGGACGACTGCGCAACGGGGCCGAGGGCGGCGAGCTGGCAGGCAACGGGCCGGCCGTCCACGCGCTTGGAAGAGTCGGCGAGCGCGCGGCGCGCGTCGGAGCGGCGGTGGAAGGTGACGAATCCGTAGCCCCGACAACGGCCCGTGGCGCGGTCGGCGACGGCGTGGCACTCGTCGAGCGCACCGAAGGGGGCGAACGCGGCGGCCAGCGCGGCGGAGGTCGCCCCCGGACTGAGGCCGTGCACGAAGAGGCGGCGGTGGGCGGCGTCGGAGGCGGCGGAGGCCGCGAGGCGGGCGAGGAGGGCGGGGTCCCGGAGGCAGGCGTCGGTGAGAAGGTCCAGAAGCTCGTCCCTCGTGAACGGCTCCAGTAGCTCACCGATATCTTCTTCCCCCATCGCCTCCGGCACCTCCTCGCGCTCGCCGGCCGCCGAACTCCGCCATTGGTGCGTTCGCCGTCACGGCGTCCTCGTCCTCGCCTTCGACTTCTGCGTCGGCCGGCTCTAGATCGAGACGCTCCGCCAGCGGCTCCACCTTGCGGGACCGCTTCCGCTTCCGACCCATGGAGGATTTCGATTTGGGGATTGGGGGCTTGGGTTTAGAAGATTTTGCACGATCGCCGGCGGGGCGGTGGACGCGGGGTCGAGGGTCACATAAAGATTTTGGAATTTTTTTATTGTGAAATGAGTTACTAGTGATACTTAGGGATCACAATGGGCACGGAATATCCGCAAACCCACGGATAGTAAACCCGACGGACGCGGGTTTGGGTCTAGTTTTGTATCCACGGGTACAGATGCGGGCACGAATCTAAACCCAACGGATATCTGTTAACGGACATGAAAAATTGATATCCGTATCCGCAAACCCGCAAGACCCGTTAACTGACATGTGAGACCTAAAAACTAGGGTAACTAAGGTGTTGTACTGACTAGTGACTACTCTCGATCTAGTTCTCTCAAATGGTTGAGTGTTCATGTTGTGTCTATTTTTTCTATTTGTTATGCAGTTGCAATGTCTAGCGGCTCTCAATCTCAAGTGCCAGCTTTCGAAGCATCCGGTGCTGTAGATTTGGCATATGAATTGTTGTTAGATTTGGTTTATTGTATATTTTTACGGGTATACGGGTAAACCTGCGGATAACGGGATATCTGCGGATAGCGGACGCGGGCATGTTTTCATATCCGTAGCGGATAGCGGGCGCGGGCACGGGTTTTATATCGCGGGTGCGAATATTTGAAACCACCATCTGCGCGGATATTATCCGCTGCCATCCCTAGTGATACTAGTATATTTTTACTCTAAACTCTGTCAAAATTGAAAAACTTTGATCTAAAACAAATCAAATGGGACATGATTTAGGTGGAAGCTCGTTGTTGCCTGATGTTTATGCTTAGATTTCTCAGGGTGTGTTCAGATTTGCAACTAAACACTATTCATTTCAACTTTTCTCTATTTATACTATTCTTTTTACTCACAAAACACGCTTCTCAGTACTTGCTACAGTGTTTTTTTCCTAAAGCTACAATGAATACTTTGAAATCTGAACACACCCTCTTTGAAATCTGAACACACCCTCAGCTCAAAATTTCTCCCCTCATTTGTTGCCTCATGGTTATGCTCAAATTTATCATCTCAACATTTTTTATGAGAGAACCTTTTCAGCTCAAAATGCCAGTGCATAATGAAGAAGTCGACCACGAGATCCCCAATACAAGTATTCGAAAGTTCATACTCCTATGATCCCATCTCCGTGTGATCAGTGCTCAAACTGCTCAGTTCGTTTTTAGGCATGTCCATCTATATGGACCGTTGGATCTCCATCAAACGCAGCTTAACCGACTAGGGACTAGACCTGGGCATTTTGCGGGCCGGGTCTAATTCGGGCTGGGCCGAAAAAAAGCCTGGTTTGTTTCAGGCCGAAAATTTGTGCCCACGCCCATCCTATAGGCAAGTTCGGGCGGAGTTTTCGGGCCGGGTTCGGGCTGGGCCGTGGATGAGCTCGGGCTTCCCATTCTTTTTTAGTTGAAAAATAAATAAAATAAAGCATCTGGGCGGACTCGGGCCGGCACGAATTTTTTTCGAGCTTGGTTTTAGCTGCCCACGCTCATCCCATTAGAAGGCGTGGGCGGACCAAAACCCACCGGGCTTGGATCAGACCCACGGCCTGGGCCACAAATGCTCAATTCTACTAGGGAGGCGAGAGTTGTACCCGAACCCAAGCCACAAATAAAACTAGGGATGGCAACGGATAATATCCGCGCGGATAGTGGTTTCAAATATCCGCAACCGCGACATAAAAGCCGCACCCGCGCCCGCTATCCGCTACGGATATGAAAACATGTCCGCGTCCGCTATCCGCGGATATCCGTTATCCGCGGGTTTACCCATATACCCGCAAAAACATACAATAAATCAAATCTAACAACAATTCATATGCCAAATCTACAGCACTGGATGCTTCGAAAGCTCGCACTTGAGATTGAGAGCCGCTATACATTGCAACTGCATAACAAATAGAAAAAATAGACACAACATGAACACTCAACCATTTGAGAGAACCAGATCGAGAGTAGTCACCGTTCAGTACAACACCTTAGTTGCCCTAGTTTTTAGTCTCACATGTCAGTTAACGGGTCTTGTGGGTTTGTAGATACGGATATCAATTTTTCATGCCCGTTAACAGATAGCCGTTAGGTTTAGACTCGTGCCCGCGCCCGTACGCACGGATACAAAACTAGACCCAATTCCACACCCATCGGATCTACTATCAGCAGATTTACGGATATTTCGTGCCCGTTGCCATCCTAAGTAAAACAGGCTCCTCTCCCCCGTCGAGCCCAATCCCGGAATCCCCCAAATCCCAATCGAACCCGCCCGCCTCTCGACCCAAACCCTCGCCCAGCTCGAGAACCTCGCCGCCGGCCGCCGTCTCGCCCCGACCGGCAGCCATGGCTCGTAACGAGGAGAAGGCGCAGTCGATGCTCAACCGCTTCATCACGATGAAGCAGGAGGAGAAGCGCAAGCCCCGGGAGCGCCGGCCCTACCTCGCCTCCGAGTGCCGCGACCTCGCCGACGCCGAGCGCTGGCGCTCCGAGATCCTCCGGGAGATCGGCGCCAAGGTGGCCGAGATCCAGAACGAGGGCCTCGGCGAGCACCGCCTCCGCGACCTCAACGACGAGATCAACAAGCTCCTCCGCGAGCGCAGCCACTGGGAGCGGCGCATCGTCGAGCTCGGCGGCCGGGACTACTCCCGCAGCTCCAACGCGCCGCTCATGACCGACCTCGACGGCAACATCGTCGCCGTCCCCAACCCCTCCGGCCGCGGGCCGGGGTACCGTTACTTCGGCGCCGCCAGGAAGCTTCCCGGCGTGCGGGAGCTCTTCGACAAGCCGCCAGAGACGCGGAAGCGCCGCACCCGCTACGAGATCCACAAGCGGATCAACGCGGGGTACTACGGGTACTATGACGACGAGGATGGCGTGCTGGAGCGACTTGAGGCCCCTGCTGAGAAGCGCATGCGGGAGGAGATTGTTGCAGAGTGGCACCGTGTGGAGCGGGTGCGGCGGGAGGCTATGAAGGGGGTGGTGAGTGGCGAGGTGGCTGCAGCTGGTGGGCGCAGTGGGGAAGCTGCTAGGGAGGTGCTGTTTGAGGGTGTGGAGGAGGAGGTTGAAGAAGAGAGGAAGCGTGAGGAAGAGAAGAGGGAGAGGGAGAAAGGGGAGGAGGCTGGGAGGGAATTTGTTGCACATGTGCCGTTACCTGATGAGAAGGAGATTGAGCGCATGGTCTTAGAGAGGAAGAAGAAGGAGCTTCTTAGCAAGTATGCAAGTGATACCCTTCTGGTCGAGCAGGAGGAGGCCAAGGAGATGCTCAATGTGCGACGCTAGAAGACACGGTCTGTTCTTTATTTCCATGTCTCCGATGAAAATTTTAACTTATGTAGTGATCTTGGCTTAAAGCACTGTAGGCATGAGTTTGATATGCTTTAGAGTTAAGAAGATGAATGTTCTTGTTTTTACTGCCCAATTTTAGTTGTGACATTCCTCTGGGTGCTGTCTTGCAGCAAAGAATTCATTTGAGACGCAGTGCTTTTTTTCAAAAATTTTAACCCATTGTTTCCATTGTATTAGTAATATGGTGTTTCTGGATGTTAAAAGCTGTGTCAACTACGAAAGCACCGATACTAAACTGACACGGCCATACTCGAACCCAATACTTTTATACTCCAAACACTGACCCAACCATATTGTCGGTTTTGATTATCGTGGGTTGCCGTACCCTCCTGTATTGGTGCTATGTAGAGGTGTTCAGTATTGCAGTATAGATGTCACAATTTGTTTCTGGATGTTTATGCTGAGTTCCGTATTGCAGTATAGATGTTGGAAGCTCTTCACCTTTACTGCTTGAGTAGTATAAATTTGATGCATTGTTTTGGTCATTGCTCATCCCTGCTCAATCTGTGATGCTTTGTTGTGGTCATGTAACTTCCTGAGGCCTAGTGAACTTCTGTGTCAGGACTCCATATGAGCTCTCTTGCTTAGCACAAGTCATGCATAAGATGTTTTTCCATCTATTTATATTTATTTACCACTGTAGTAACATAAAAAACTCTAGATCATACCTTTGATCAAATAAGCAAGAAGTGGTATTTTCCATGCTCTTCTTTTGTATTCTACCTAGTCCCATAGGCATTGTGAAAGAACTTGCTCTTCATGTAAGAAATGGTCAATTCCAGTTTAACTACATGTTTTATGTTGATTAGTGAGACAATAAAACACCATTCAGGTAGAAAATAGATGTGGTGAGCTGGGTGAACTTCCTTAAAAGCAGATAATTAGCATCCTTCTTTCCTGATAAACCAATGTGTCCGCCTTGTGCTCTTATTTGTGAAATAGATTGTGTTTACTCAAGAAAATCATATCTCTGAAATGGTGTAAGATCGAATTCTACAAGCAAATCTGAATGATTTTCTGTGAGATCTGTATATCTGTTCTGTTTAATTGTATCATTTGCGGTGCTAACTCTGTTTTTAAATTCGTGTGACCTTTAGGACAATTACTTCAGTTTTGAACTAGTTAGCTTCGCCTAAACTATTTCTAAAAATGGAGGGATTATGAGATATTGTGTTCTGATTTGTTTTTCTAATTTCTTTATGTTGCATCAGTGAAACTGCTTGATATTACTTCCTTTATTTGTGTATTTAGTATAAAGTGTCACTGCCTCAAACCTGGTTCCTTTTAACCAGGTTGGCCAATTGCATCATTGGTGCATTCTTCATGGTTTGGAGCCGAGCACTTGAGTGCAAGAAGGAACAATCTTTAAATGGAAGGGATGTAAACCTGGAAGATATCTGGTGTAAGATGAAAGAGGTTTGCTAGAATTGCATCGGTGATCCGGCGTGTTTAATCAACCTGAGGAGTGAAGTCTGGTGCCTGGCTGAAGGCTAAATCTGTGGTGGTGCCCCGTGTATGTGGGCTCAGGCGGTGTAACTGCTTTCGTATCACAACCATCGGCGACACTGATTGATCTTGGACTTCCAATGTGAGAATCTCACGCATCTATGTACATCGTTTGCAGATGTACTCTCTGGAACATCACAGAAAGTTTCGGTCTCACCTAGCAACAAGGAAATCTGATACTATCATATTATCGGTCTCACCTATCAACTATCATGCATCATGCTACCAGTGCATTGTGTGGCAACTGGCAGTGTTTTTGCTCTGACTTTTTTTTTTTTTTTTTGAAACTGCTCTGACTGCTTGTGCAACTGCATTTGGGGGAGTATGGATAATGCAAATGGGATGTACTAGTTCGTTGGTAAAAAAAAGGCCCATGAACAAACATGTAGAACAAGCTACAATGCCACGACCAGTGCTGCTAATTACATAACTGACATCGAGCACTGATCGATTTGAATTGAATCGTCAACAGCAACAGGTATTTTCCGATAGGGGTATTTGCCGAGGTTCATTCCCATGAAAAAAACTCTAACTAGGTACCTAAATCAACCTACACACTACAGTTACATCAAATTGCTCACACAAAGAAGCTACTTGAAAAATTAACGCCATGTCAATCCCATAAATATGCCGCCGTGATTATATTGTTATCAAATGAAATCTATGACTGCTTACTGAAACTATCATATCTTCGAACTCTGGTTTTCTTTTTCTCTAAAATTTCCTCAAACCTGACATCTGAGACTGACAGCATCTGGTTCAAAATCAACCTCACCCCAGAACTAGTCATCCGAGCATACCGTGGCTTTATCCGCTGCTCCAAGCTGTATCCAAAATATTGTGGAAATTTCACGAGCTCGCCCCTCGGGTACTTCATCGTCAGGAAAAACTCATATTTGGGGAGTAAGTTTTCGTCCAAGCTTAACGTGTGAATGATTCCAAATCTGTTGGCCATAATGCCAATTTCCTCTATGCTAAACTCCCTCGCCAGGAAGAATTCGGTGATTGGCTTCAGCTTCGCCTCAACATTCAGACCAAAAGCTTGTGGGCTCTTCTGAATAAGAGATGCGGCATCTGCACCAATCGACCGAAAGTACTTAGCAGTTGGCCTGAGGTTGTCATCTACGCTGTAGCTCATGATATGTGGGCATCGTGTCAGGATCTTGCCAATGTTTTTCTTAGAAACTCCTAGCTCAGTAAGGAAGCTCACAGTTGTCTCCACCTTGTTCCTACTATACGTCAGAAATGCAGGGAACCGGGTAATCACCTTGCTCCACTGAGCTTTGTTCACACCAATGTTTTCCAAATAAGCCATCATCGGTTTAAGATTATCTGACATGCTGATCCCACAGAGCTGAGGCCTCTTCCTTATGATTCCTGGTATGCTAGACCTCGACACACCAAGGTCAAGCAATAGCTGCACCAGGGGTTTTATCTTGCGATCCACATTGTAATAAGCAAATGCTGGGAACTTGCGCACAATATTCTTGATCTCCTCATGATCCATACCAAGATCTAGTAGGTAGACCACTAGCTCAGGGAGAGCTCCGCCCGAGGTTGGTGCGCTTATTCGAGCAACTGCCTTCTGTTTATTTGAGCTTGTGGGTGTCAGTACCATAGAAGACAAGGTTTCCCTTTCCATTGAAAAAGGATCAGCGAAGTTCTCCACCACCTCGACCAAACTATCTCCATGTTCTCTAGAAAGAGCTTCTAGATATGGAAGGAGAGCATCTCTGATCTCAGGTGTGCTCAGCTCTCTTCCTGGAAAATAAATATGCTGTCAAAACGTCAGAACCAATAAGACATATATGTATAAAGAAAAGTGTAATGAAAAATTGTGACCTTCAGCATATCGAGATCTGTAAGCAATCTGGAGCTTTGACACCAGGTGCTCAATGAAGCCATCTGATTTGTTGACAATCCGTGCAGCTAGCGTATTTCTCAAACCTTTCTGTCTCAAGAACAATGACAGAACAGCTTTTGCTTCCTCTCTTTCTGCAGCAAGTAATCTTGACCGAACCGATGCAGGGCTTTGAGGAGCAGGTACCCATAGTTCATCAGCGTCTGCATCACAGTGATTGCATATGCTAGAGTTAAATTGTGTATACCGCATACTTATGTGGAGGAAAATAATTAAAGGGTGAACAGGTGAACTCACATGATTGCGCATTGCAAATTGGAAGCTGTCGGGACACTAGAGTGCAAGCCCTGAATGAACAGAATGCCGAAATCAGTGCGTTGGAGTTAACAATTAGTGGAGAACAGCAAAAATTTTAGGAAGACCATTGAGGGAAATAAAATGATGTTCTCTTCTTAGGAAGACCATTGAGGGAAATAAAATGGCGTTCTCTTCCAAAAGCTGCTTATATTTAGGAGCTGAGCTTGGGATGAAATCATGTTGGTGCAGTGGTGCACACAGTTTATATACATCTGATACAAGTACAATTTTTGTATGGTGGAAAAATGAAAATTCATAGTAAAGTTTTTCATCATGTGGGTGCCTGTTCACCACCCTTGGACAATCTAGCGTCACACCTGCTTGTATTCAAAGGAAAATAGAATCACATAGGCCAGACACGAAACGGTTGAATTACAAGCAAATGATGCGAAGTGATTTTCCACGGCAACTTTTGATCCCCCAGAGAATTACTACATCTACATCACTATATGAGCATTTCTCATGAGTTTTAAGAAATTCATAGTGTATCCTAATTCCTAATATGAGTGCTTTTCGAATCATCACTGGAAATTTGACTCCAAGCCTGTTTGGTTTCAAGAGGAAATTCAACTAAACTAAAACTAGAATGCACAATAGAGTGTGCACAATAAAACTAGCAAGTTGCAGTCAGGCTTGGAGTTGGGGATTAATTTCTGTTGTCGTACTTTTAAATGATGACTAGGAAATTCCTGGAACATAGAAATACTAGAACAATTTTTTCGGAGAAACGGCACATTGCTAAGCCGCAAAGGCGTAGGTAAGACTGATGAGTTCTGAACGCCGGCCAGCCGGTGACAGCTATACGCCGCCGCCGCCCGGGTGCCTATGCTATCCTTGGGGAAGGGAAACCGGGCAGCCGCCGCCGGCCTGTCGGGCCGGACGCCCTCACCACGCCCCTCGCAGGCTCGCACGCAGGCACAGAGGACAAATTTGCAAGCGATAGAGGAGCTTACTTGCATGACGAGGAGAGCGGCATGGTGACCCGCCATGGCTGAAGCTTCCGGCCGCAGGGCTGGCCTGTATGCCGGAGGTCGAGGGGAAGGGGAGCCTCCAAGCAGGCCATCGGCCGGTATCGGACGACGAAGCACCGCAGCCGCGTGAGTGAAGCGGGGTTGGAATGTTGGATGAGGGTAACGTTTGCTTTCCGCCCCTGTTATCCTCTTGTTTCCCATTTAGACCCTCAACTGTCACCAATTTACCACTTGCCCTTTTGATGACAAGATGAATCTTTTTTTTAGCGGAAAGAAGACTTATATTAATATGTAGTTGAGTACATACTCATGTTACAATCACTCTGTAAACCAAAGAGATTACAACTAAGAGCACTCAATATATAACTCCAAAATTCAATTCCAAACCTATGTGACGGTTCATACGGATGACTACACAGGTAAGTGGCCTTCGTGCGCCACAGACGGCTCAACCAGAAGTAGTGCCACATCCCAATGAATGGCGGCCAACATTCCTGTAGGCAGAATTGAGCATAATCTTCTTTCTCGTGTTTCTCCCCATCTTGCTTCTGCCACCGAAGAAGAAGAGAAACTTGATCCAAAGATCTCCCTGGACCTCCATCGTGATTGGATCTAATCACGACGAAAGAGGAAAGGCCCGGAGAATTTTATTCCATGGCAGCGACATCATCCCCGTCTTCATGCCGCCGTCCGGAAACCTAATTCTCCATGTCGTCATGAAGTTGTTGACGTTGCCGCCGCACCTTCATCGGAACCGCCATGGAGAGACCAAATCCACCCTATCTCCTTGCCGTTGCCGGGAAGGAAGAGGAGGAAACAAATCTCCAATACCAAAATACTTGGCATGAAGAAACCATAACCCTAAAAACACTTTATCTAAAGAAAAAACTAATAGAGAGATGGATCCCCGCTCCTTCCGGCCTCCGGCGTCTCGCCGAAGGAGGAGGGAGGGGGACCAAACGGTGGTGGACTGGTGGCGGCGGCGGCGGCTGCTCCTGGTGGCGGCGGCGGCGGCTGCTCCTAGCGGCGGCGGCGGCGGCAGACTTTTCGTTCGATATATGACAAGATGAATCTATGATGGTTGTTTTAGCGTGCAGGCTGTCATAATTGCAATGCCATATAAGCAGTGGTTAGGCCAGTTTCAATGGAGATTTTATAAACAATAAATAGAGTTTCATCTAAGCATTTTAAGATGTGGCAGTGTATTAATAGAGAGAGGGGAAATAAAATTCATGGGGATGAAAGAGTTACCTAGATAGGTCGTGTCTTGCTTTAAGCTAAGAAGCAACAATAAATAAAACTATACATTGAGAGTATTGTGTTTCATCCTAGTTTTTTTTATGATGTGTTACTCTAGATAATCGTGTTCACGAAACTTTCACTAAGAACGGCCTTATAAAACTCGACATGCTAGATTAATAAAATCCAAAAATCTGTTTTTTCGAGCAAGCTGCAATACACAATTTACAGACTAGAACAAACAGGAGCCTTCTAGCCGGTCATTTATCGTAAAAGTTCATAGGCATCTTACCACGTTCCAGCCTGCGGTCAGCAAGACTGAGTACAGAAACACTCTCTAGTCTCAGCTGCAAAGATTTTTTAAGCCATGGCATACACTTCCGACCTAGTGCTAGGGATGAGAACAGTCAATTCTGTGCAGGAACTGGTGAAATAGTTGTGCATAGCTAAATACATCTAATAGTCATGAAGAACTCAAAACCACAAACTTCTCAAGCTTCCAACTGTCTCGTGATGCTGAAAATCTTCTGATCATACTTCAAGTTCCGACCCGGACAGAACGGTCACTCCTTCCTGTTGTCTTGTTCACTCTCATCTTCATCTGCATCATCAGTCATTGTTCCCTTCTGAAGCATTTCCTTCATCTTATGGTATTCATCGTAGTGAACCTTCCGTTGCTCCTCAAAAGCTACAACGGGACATTGGTTAGTTCTTCCAGGCTCTGAACACAAAATATCAGTAGGGAAAGAAAATGCATGAGCAATTTCTTGTCCATTTGTGATCATCTTAGATGAACCATTTTTAATTAGCGTTAAAAAGAGCTAATTTACCATAATAAACCAAGTTGGCTTCACATCTTTTCGCCATTGAGTTAATAGTTGAAAATCGGTGGTTTTTGAATAAGTCATGACTGAAGAGAAGTGAAAAGAGAAAACCAACCAGGATGAAAAGAATTTGATATACCATACATAGCAAGTAGACCATAACAGGTGATATTTCTACGTACTAATATATTCCGAATCCACGAATGTAAATAAGTTGAAGTATGCTGCAGTTAGGTAAAATTGATTCGTAGATAATTAAATTGTCACACGATATTTAACAACCTATGTTTCCCAACTATTTCTATGAAAATCTTTCCACTGGAAACAACTTCAGCTAGAGCAGTCTCGATGGCATCAGCATGAGCAGTCTCCTTTAAAGGCCTTAATATGTCATTTGGTTGGATTTATGGCAAAATAAAAGGGGAGGGTAGAAAATAAATTGTACCATAGCAACAGAATCATAAGGATTAAGGAGTTAGTGCAAGAGAGGATGATGGTAAGGACAGCAATTAGTAATCCAACTAGCATTAGAATGGATAACAGAACGAAGAAATTAACAACCTTTGCCTTGTTTTATGGCCTCTTCATTGTCACATGATTCCCAACTACTTCTGTCAAAAATCTTTCCACTGGAAACAGCTTCAGCTAGAGCAGTCTTGATGGCATCAGCATGAGCAGATTTATCCACTGACTCTTCACTTAGTTGTAATGGTGAAACAGGCCCTGACATCAGAGTGGATGATCGGATTCATGTTATCTGAGAATTTGGTAGTGGTTGCACTTCCAGAAAGGGATGGATCCGAATACAGTGTGAAAACCCAGACTGCGTACCTTCATCTTCATCGATCATAGGGTGGTAAGGTGTCTTGGGCTCAGTGATCTTCTCTCTTTCTGGTTTGTTTGACTCAATGTCATTCAAGTTCTCTTCATCCCATTTGACATTGCCCCTGAACACACTTTGATCATGGCATTTTGCTGGGCAAATATTTCAATCGAACAGAAATGGAGACAGAACTAACCTTGCCTTCTTCGGTTCTCTAGCTTTCATTGCGTCCCAACAAAATGGCTGGCAGATCAAGAAAACTGCCTGAGAATCTGCAATAGTTCATCAGGTAGACATCCACAAAGACAAGTCAATCTAATTCTCCTAAAAAAAACTTAAAAAGTCATTCTAATATATCTGGCATAACTGGACGATCAAGACTCACACAAAACATCCTTAACATCACTATTTGCCCAAAGCTATGTCACACTACTAGAAGACAAAATCATAAGATAGAAAAACAGAATGAACTTGGGGTTGACCTGTGAACTCTTAACTGAAGGAGTCGCTATTAAATCGGCACAAAACATGAACCATACCAAAACAGCATTCCGTCAAAGGCGCATCTGATTTCCACATTAATTATTGCCCTCGATCAACCATGAAACCAACAATTAGGGACCAATCAATCGCGCTTTAGGGTACAAAATTGGCGCAAAACGATAGGTCCCAAATCACCACGGACAATGGGACATCCCACCAGAATCGCACCCCATCTGCTCCGCTTGCAGAAATAACAACTCAAATCAGACCATTCCCACCGAGACGCAAATGGGGATCAAAGGCCGCGGGGACGGCCCTTGGAGACACAACGCCGCCGCATCCATGGGTGACCTAGCTAGGATGGACGGTAAGCATGACACGCATGGCGGTGCCGACCTCCAAGGAGACGAGTTACCCACGCCGCCACGAAACGCACCTAAATTCGTCCCGCAGAGGACGACGACCGCAAGAGGGATCGGTCCGCGCAGGTGAAAGCTATGCCCATGCGCGCGCGCCGACTGGGATAACCGCCCCGCGAGAGATGGATGGGGAAGGAAGTGGAAGGGTACCTTGGCAGCTCCCGCGGTCGGCCGGAGGCGGAGGAGAAAGGGAGCGGAAGCGGCGAAGCGCGGAACGGCCTGGCAGGGACGCAGGCAACTGAGGGAAGGAGGTGAAGGTGTAGCTGTGTAGGTGGCCAACACCGCGCATTTCACGACAACCATCAAATATCAAACGATACATGTCGCGTTTCAGAGTGAGCATCTCCGACAACTCCCCAGGTAATCTCGTTCCAATAAAATGTTATTATGATATTCTAATATTATTTTTATGAATTATTAGAAGAGATGCTTTTACGGTCTCTTAATACTCTTATTCTATTAGCAACTATCGTATTATCAGAGATAAAACTCTCCCTTTGATCAAGTCTTCGGATTAGGCATTTTTTCGAGCGGGCCTGATAAGGTTCAACAGGTCGGCCAGCCCATGACCTGGTGTAGAAGCATTCGACACCATGAACTGACTGGTTTGATTTATTTTTTAAACAGAGTTCAAAAGTAACCTTAAATAAAAAACAAACTCTATTTTTATTCTCTTTAGCTAGCTTGGTAGAGAATTAATTACAATTCATACTAGCAAAAACCATGTGCTTGATTTGAGAGACATATAATTACAATCTAATAATGTAATTGATTGTATGGCTGAGTAGAGGAAAATTGTCCCGTTATCGTACAATCCGCTCGCAACATGAAATTTAGGGGCGTTTCTTATGCTGAACATTTAGGGGCGTGGGCAGGTCCAGCCACTGCGCGCACTAGACCAACATGGCTTCTCGCATCCGTTGCTGCCTGTTGCGCCACCATGCCGCCCAGCAAGCTTGACGAACGGAAGAGGACACATGCAACGAGAGGAAGGGGAAAATGGAAAAGCTTTGGAGAAAATGAACGTTGCATACTTGGCTGGAATTTAGGTCGCACTTCTTTTCCTAATATCACATATATTGGGCATGTGATATAAAGAGAGTAGAAGTATATGTCTGCATCTGCACTGATGGTTGCATCCCAAAGACCCAAAATTGACAGTGACAATTTTCTGATGTTAAATCAGCTAAGGATCAACGAGCTGAGCTGCAAACCCCCCTTTTTTTTTGCAGAATGGGACACAAAACACACCATTCCAAACGTTAAACAGCTAAGCATCACTGTAAAACATACGACGATTTGGCACTACTGAATCAACCGTACCCCCATTGTCATCCTCATACGTGATCGGCGAAACACCATTGCCGTGCTAGGTGCCGAATCAGACACCGATACACCATTCATCAAAGTCCGACAGTTCCATGGATGCAGCATTCCTGCATATGGCCATTACTCGTTAAACCAGCAACATTGCAATTACATTGAACCAAAGCATCCCAATTGAAGACAAGCGAAGCCATCTTGATTGATTGGAGGCGGCGGCGTTACGAACTACTGAAGCCAGGAGCGGATGACGTCACCGGTGAGGACGGCTCTCTTATCGCTCTGCCTCAGATATGTAATCATTGTTGGGTTATCCATTCCCCATCCTCGGAAGAGTAGACGTAGGCAAACAGCGACAGAATGGTTGTGCCCACAAACGACGACGAGAAACTGCCCACGGCTGCAGTCGAGGTGGTCGCAGGCGCCGTCCCGGCTGGAGGCGCAGAGCACCACCGAGTTCCAGCTGAACAGATGCCTCTCACGTGCCAGTGGCGGCTCGGGGAGCTCCATCCGCTCGCCCGTGACGGGGTCCCAGACGGCCAGGCGGGTCTCCGAGGTTGCGCCCACCGACGGCAAGACGCCGACGAGGACGCGGCCGTGGCGGGAGTCGAGCGCGTACCGGCCGCCGCCGAGGTCGGCGTTCCGCGGGCGGAAGGAGGCGGTGGGCGCGAAGCCGCACGGGGCGCCGGAGTGGGGGACGTTCGGGAGAGGACGGTGGAGGAACCCCAGCATCGGGGGCGCGCGGTGGCGCTCGCGGAAGCGGCGGCGGAAGCCGGGGCCGGTGACGATGCGGCACCAGCGCCTACAGACGAGGGCGGCGCGGGAGAGGTGGGCGGGTTCGTCCGGCGGGGAGCGTAGCAGGACCTCCTCGACGAGGTCGTCCATGCCCGCCACCGCCGCCGCCGGATCCATCGCGGCGGTGGCCGGAGGCAAGGGTTTGGTCAGTGGAAAGTGGAGTGGCGGCGAAGCGAAGGTGAACGAGACTGAGCTGGACTTGACTTGGTGGATGTGGACCCGGAACTAGGCGCGATGTGGGTTGAAAATGCTTGAGGCTGGGTGACCAAGAAGAATTGGGCCTAGACGGCCCATGGTGGAGCTGAATTCTACAGATTCTTTCCACTATCCGACATTTCGAATTTACATTGCCGGATTACATCCTGTTCTGGTTTCCTTTTTTTTCAAATAATTTTGACAACATTTCGTCGTCCTCATACAGCTGCTCCATGATATGCAGCAAGCAAATGAAACTTTTTAGAAGCAGGAAATGGAAATCTTGACGTGGCTTTGTAGAACGTGTGACAGAGAGCGATAAGAACAAAACGTGTCGCTTGGTTTCAGACAACACTGGCAATGGCTCTGGTCAGACAAGTTCAGCTACAGCATGATGCTGAAAATCTGGAGCCGTTTCCTATGTAAACAAAGATCCGCTCGCAACATGGAAATCTAGAGACGTTTCGCAACATGAAAATTTGGAGACGTTTCCTCTTTACAAAGATCTGCTCGCAACATGGAAATTTTGAGAAGTTTCCTCTATAAACAAAGATCCGCTTGCAACATGGAAATTTAGAGACGTTTCTCTGTATATGTTTCAAATTCCAAAAGCAGCATCAAGGTTTAGCGCTTATGTATATACATAAACTACTAGCTGGAGAAGGGAACCATACGTTTTTCTTTTTCGGTCCATTTCAATCTTAAGCAACACTTAAATGTACATATATACTCCATCCATTCCAAATTATAAATCGTTTCCACATATTAAACAGACATAAACATATACAAATATACAATAAAATATACTCCTATATATACTAAATAAAACAAACACAACCTATCATTCGAAATAGAGCTAATATTATTTACAAGCTAATTAGGTTATTTTTTATTTTTTAAACCAATTACAAATTAGTCTGTCATAGTAATACTTTTGAGAACTTTGAGAATACTTTATTTGTTTTTGTACATGATATTTACCACAAACTAATTCATTGAGAAAAGAAATTATTTTTTCTTAGACACATATTCAATCTTAGGTAGTGCTTACAGAAACTTTAAGACTGGTTATAAATAGTATCCAGAACTCAACAAAACTACCCACAAATACAGAAACTTACATTCATGCCTCTGCATGATTTCCAATACTAAGCACATCCGTGCCCAACTAATCAAAGACATGATGGCGGGAAAGCTTGTAAATCCATCAAGCATAGAACAGAAACACAACAAATCCTGGTACGAAAAGCTATGCTCTAGAAGTCAAGCAGCCATATATTAGTATTTCTAATTTAGAAGAGCCCAACATCCTCAACGCCTAGAAAACTGGGCTGGACTCGTCACCAGTATGTGCACAAAAGCCTTGAAACATCCAGACCCTGACAAGTGTGTCTTTCAAACATTGTTCGCACCCACACAAACAATAAGGAAAATAGATGTTATAACACGTTCATGGGCCCATACATTGCTAACGAAACAAAAGAGAATTCAAAGAATAACAACATATCTTCGTAAATGTTTAGCTAAAAGTTTCTACAGATTTTAGCTCGAATCAGATAACAGACCTAAGAATACTAGGCGATAAATCAGTTACAGAAAGAACTTTACAGAAACATGCAGACTATGTTGAATTACCCAATGATAAATTATTAGGTCTGTTATCAAGCCCAATTAACTACTTTGAGAGAAAAATTTTAAGTTTTTAAAACCATGGGTTTCTTTCCATTAAGATACACATTGCCGACTCATTTCAAGGTGATGAGAAGGATATAATGTTACTTTGAACAGTTAGATGCAATAATGGTGGGTGTATATGCTTTCTTGGTTCTATAGGAGAGCCAATGTGGCCTTCATAGAAGCAAAGTTCATCAGTTTGCTGGCAAAGGAATGTGCCTTTGGACAATTCAATTCCCCACTAGATTTTAATTTAAATCATTACTTCTCCATTCAAACTGTCTGTCTAAGTCCAATGACAGAAAGGAAGCTCCCATACAAACAATGGATAATTATATCTAAATCAAAATGTAGTGGGCTATTGAACTGTTGAAGGATCAAATGTTGTTTCTTTTGCCCAATTAACTACTCTGCTCATGCAGGCCAGTCCCAATATGATTGCATCAACTGTTGAAAGTACTACTAACTAAGTTCCAGAACACAACTATGTTTAGGTTTGTCTTAAGTCAAACATCTTAATCTTTGACCAATACTATCTCCAAAAATAATTTATTTTAAGTAACTATTAGTCAGGATAGCTGGTTTCACTACAAATCTGTGAACATCATTATTATGTTGCCAATCTATATGGTTCTTTTTCTATTTTATGGTCAAAGATAAGGATGCTTGATTTAGGGCAAATCTAAACACAGCTAGTATATTCTAGGACAGGAGGAGTTAGGGCAGCTCCAGCGTTTGTTCCTAGAGGGTGCTAGCAGGAGAGAGAAAGGCTTGGAAGGGGTGCAAGGCTTGGAAGGGGTGCAATACGCTGGACCAAAAATTTGCATGGGTGCTCCACTAGCACCTGTAGCACCGGGTGCAAAGGCAAAAAGGGCAACATCTGTTTATTTGTCAGATTTGTCAGGAGACTTGGTAGATTGAAGTAACATTTTTATTTCTAGTGGGTCCCATTGCTAGCACAATACGATGAGCTAAACGCTGGAGCGTTTTTTTGCTGGAGAGGTTATGCTGACATGGATTGCTTTGCACCTCGACCAAAGATTATACGCTGGTGCTACCCTTATCATTCTCATCAACATGAATGAAATAAATAAACAATGAAAACATTAACAGAAAGAAAAACTTTCAATTATTTGGTGCAAAGCAATTACTTGGGCACCATAATGAAATATCACACCAGTGAATTGGCTTTCTTCTGCTCCGAACATGGCCAAAGTACAGGAGATAGAATTATATTGAACTAATCCATAAAAAATTAAAGTTAAAATGTTATAAGGCATACCAAGTCTGGCAGCTCCAGCAACCACAACCATATTATAACTCTGATAAATGTGTTTTTCCATACCATCTTCAATACGAAAAAATGTAAAGTAACATAAATATTGGGACAATTCTATGGTCCATACTTCATAGCGGCCAATTTCTTACAATCTCTCATACTTAGCCTCTCTAGAAATGAGAAGAAAGAATGAGCAATTATAGAATCAGGTTTTGGTAAAAACTTGTAAAAACACGTCTATAAGATGTCCATAATAATGCTTGAACATTGGGACATAAAACTTCCAAGGACAACGAATATACATGTGAATAAGCTGAACTGCCAGGCCAGAATTCTAGATGTACAAATTTACAAACAATAATGAACATGGTTAGGTCAAAATACTTGAATACCAATGCCAGCATAGTAAGCAGTTACCCTAATAAGGCAAAATGTAAATACACATCATACCATCCTCTCCAATTCTATAGCTGTTTTACGCACATAAAAAGCTCAAAAGGGGAAAGTAGGATGGTATATAAATGTCAGCTAGGACCTGTTATAATATGTTTTCTACAATGGCACACGGCTCACCAAGATCAGTAAAAAGCATGTAACGTCACACAGGTGGTTCCAGCATTTATAGAATCGAAGTGTGGCACTGAGAACCAACAAAGCACTAGCCAAAAAATCAAGACATACTGATCAAATGCAGGAACTATAAGAAAATAGATCCACAAGGAAAGGACAAGATCAGCTTTGCAATAGAAGTGGAAAACAGCTATCAACTATGCACTTCAGAATCAACCTAGGGAAACAGAACATCACACAGAACAACCCTACACCGCAACGGAGGTATTTGGTAATTTAATCCGAGAACAAGAAAAACTAATTTATGATCAAAATGCAAGCCAATAACATAACTCTCCTTTTCTACTTACCTATCTCCATCATAATTTCAAGCAATAATAAGAATAGAACCATGACTCTGTACAGGTGTTGAGATGATGGACAGTGAGTGTCCTTGCGAATATAGCACTGAACTGATAACATCCATGCCATGAATCGCAATAATGAAACAAAACTGGAGTGGAAGGATGAAGAGGTTAGGAGTTACCAAAGTAATCAAATTATCTGATCTGAACACTGCCACAAGCGACGAACAGGTGAGGGTTAACAAATAATATAAGCAGTAATGTACAGAAGAAAAGACAGTACACTGACCCCTTGGATTAACAACAACCGATGAGACTCTAACGGCCAGGCAACAAAAGAAAGACACTTTGGGTGGTAATTGCCTGACAGCCACGAAAGCTTCCTGTCTCGATACAGCCACAGCTTTAAGCTGCAGACGTGCCACATAATGTTTAAAGTGAGTTTAGCGAATGTTTTGGCAAGTTAGTCATTGATTGAAGTTTTGCAACAAACATCATCTGCACCAGACAAACCGAATACATATAGCATTCAAGCAAATCCTAACCACAAACACAGTAGTGTCTCACAAGAAATGGCTTAGCTGAGTAATGACAAGATTACAATAGATGGGCTCACAGAAATGAAGTTATTAGCACAGATGCAAAGATTATTAGGCCATCTGCAAATTTCTAATTTAGTAGTTTAGATAACATTTAGAACCCAGCATTAGAAAATTGATGTATATTTAGAACAAACCACAAGAAGATAAAACAAAGAACTGTCAATATTTTTAGAAGACACTAGTAAATAGTAGCCAATTTCCAGCCATCGTATATAAGTGCGTTCAGGAAAGTAACCAACAACAGAGCTACATCTCAATTTCCACGTTCTTAGGGCATTTAGGCTGAAAGAACCCACGACATCTAAACCGAAGTATCTCTATTGCCATGCCCAGATTGAAAGGTTTGCTACATGTATAGCAATATAACAGTGATCCCAAACTGTCTGATGACATAATTAATTTGTGGAAACAGAAAATTCTTGTGTCAGGGGACATCTGCACCCTTGAACATGAGGAAGCTATATATTTACATGATCAGGTGCACCAAGAGGCAAGAACCAAACTAATAACTTAGAGCAGTACCAAAGGGGACTCTTAGGTAGAGACCAGTCTTTAACAAAAAATGAAAATGAGAAAAGAAAGAGACAGATTCATCACATTTTTTTACACGATAACACATCAGCTGAGAGAATAGGCTCCTTTTCGTTTTACCTTACGGTTTGCAATAAGAGTGCATCAGTTTCCTTGCAAAAAGCAACGGCACCCTCCCCTTCGCTTCTTTTAACTCTTGCAAACAAAATGGAAACATTAAAAGAAAAATGAACTACTTGAACAGAGGAAAAGAAAACAGGATGTCATTAATATCTCATTGATTACTGATTACAGTGCAATATATAATACTTTACACAAGTTTTAATGCTTAAACTGGTGTACCCAATAGGCCCGACCTTTAGACAAAACTGAAAGTGAACTGGATCTGCGTCTTATGAGTTCTGAGATAACCCTGCCATGTGAACTGTAGCTGCATGGAACGTAAGATCCCGTGCCTGCTATAGAACAGAACTAGCTGTCACCACACACCAAGTAGATGGGTTACTTTCATTTCCAGTGGGGCAACCTCACCTTGGAACATGTGCACTCACAATAATTCACACTGAAAACTGGTCTGCAGCAAGCCATATCTGGCTTCTGATCAACCAAAAAGTCCGCGATCTCTTGTGCTCCCTTGTTCTTTCATCTGTTGCTCCGCCAGGGGATCAGGGCTCTTCATATATTTCTTGATCCTCCTGCATGCCAAGAATGCAATATATAGCCATATTAATAAAAAAAATCATTTTTCTGTGAGTTAGTATTTGAAAGCTAAATGACCAAGATATCAGTACCTGTCTTGCTCATTCAAAGCAGGAAATGTTGGCATGAAATCCTTAGTTTTTGGCAGAGGAACCTCGCGGAACCACTCATGGTTCAAGGCATCATCTGCAGATATGCGCTGCAGAAATAAACAAGTATATTAAGGGGCATGCTAGATGAGTAAAGGAAAGTCAGGTAGTGCAATAGAGAAATATATTACCTTCTCGGGGTCATATGCCAGCAACCTATTTAGCAGGTCAAATCCAGCTTCTGACAAGGTTAACCCTCCCGTGAAGGATACAGCTGGAAATTTGTCCCTTAGTCTATTGTACCTGAGGTGGCAAATCAAAGGTGAGACTTCCATTATGTGAACCTGCATTCACAAAACACACAAAAAAAAACAGGCAATAAAAAACGGGAGCCACTTACGGTTGCTTTACAAATTTGCCTTTGGAACCAGGCAACTTGGAATACCCATGACATCTTTCCTCACTGGGCGTGCCGAGTACTCTAAATATCTACAATAGAAGTTACTCTGCCATTAGATCGCACAGATGTAGTAATAACAAGCAAAAAAAAAGAGTAGACCACACACCATATACCTTATCAAGTTGACCTATCTCAGATTTCCCAGGGAAAAGTGGCTCTTTTGATAAGAGTTCTGCCATTATGCAACCCACTGACCACATATCAATTGCAGTAGAATACTCCTTTGCTCCTAAAAGTAGCTCTGGAGCCCTGCAATGGTAAGGTACAGATAATGAGATATGAGACACCATTGAACTAGAGAGAATCTGAAAACAATATTTGAAATGTCCTATGATAGCTGATAACTTACCTGTACCACAAAGTCACAACTGGTTGAGTGTAAGGCTTTAGCGGGCTGCCATACTGGCGAGAGAGTCCAAAATCACATATTTTCAACTCACCACGATTATTCAAGAGGAGATTCGATGTCTTGAGATCCCTACAACGCAAAACCACATTAATACATCGTCACGAAACACAAAAAAGGAACCATTCAGAATTATGCAGTATGGAGAAGTTACAGAATTATTAGTTTTGTAACTACCTGTGCAGTACCCAATTGTCATGAAGATACTTCACGCCCTCTAGCAGCTGAAGCATCAAACATTTTACCTCACTTTGGGTATATGGTTGCTTCATCGCCTCCATGACACCCTTAAGGTCATGTTCCATATACTCCATCACCATGAAAGTATCATCATCATGACCACCAACAACAACTTCCTTGACGTCCACAATTGAAGGGTGGTCAAAGGATAGAAGGATATTTATTTCCCTAAGAGAAGTCAATGGAAAACCTTCACGTTCCTTATCCATCTTGACCTTCTTCAATGCAACAACCTCACCGGTTTTCTTGTCTCTCACCCTAAACACAACTCCATATGTACCCTCATTGATAGTGTTGAGTCTCTCAAACTCATCAATACTTCTACAACCCTGAAGCATGTTAAAGCACCTACGTTGGGGCCGTACAACCTCAGGTGTTCTACACCTGCTCACACCGTTCCTGGAATCATTATCCAGCGAACTGACAGTAGACGAAGAAATGTCATCCTCCTCAACATCCACACAGTCACCTCCATCAACTGAACCATTGCAGTTTTCACTACCATTAGAGTTAAATGAACTTGAGCTTCCTCTTGATGTTTTACTCCCCAGCACTTGTACAGGCTCTGGACCTGTGGCTACCTTTGTGGATATTCGTTCGACCAAATTAGCAGGAGATGAAATCTTCTTCTTTGTGGGCACAATCACCTTTTCCTCCTCTTCATCAGCATCTGCCCACCTTGATGTGAAAATGTTTCTTGCTGTTGGGCACTCCTCCCCTTCCATAATCCCACTTTTCTCTTGCTCATGTAACCTTTCTACATCATTTGGAACAACCGGAACATCCAATTGCATTGGTAAGCACTCGCCAACCATGGCCACAGGACTTGCATCTGACAAAGGAGGTGGTGAAGGCAGAGGGAGCTCCACAGCAACAGTGTCTAGCCCTATCCTGGTCCTCACATCATCTGTCGCCAACAGCTTAGAAACACTCCCATCCAGGGTTGGCGTGTGCTTTCTCTTCTTGCTTGGTGGCAACGCACCACTGTCCCTGCAGACCCCCACAGCACCATCCTCCCTCAGCAACGTGGCCTTCGGAAGGCGCCCACTAGAATCCTCCGAGCCGCTACCACTCGAGATCTCGCCAGGCTCCCTATCCACCTCCATTCTTGATGGACGGCTTCTAGGTGGCGGATACGGTGAGCGGTGGCGACCGTGTCCGTTGGATACCTCACAGCCCCTGCTGCGGCCGCCGTCGCGGCGATGGTCCGAGTCGCGATCGCGGCTCAGGTGGCGCTGGTGGTGGTGCTCCTTCCTCCTTCTGGAGCGCTCCAGGTCGAGCTGACGCTCCCTCTCCACATCGCGGCTCCTGTAGCCCGCGTGCCGCACCGCGGCCATGGGGCGCAGACAGGGATCCCTCGGAACCGAGCGAATTGAAGCGGATCCCCGAAATTCACCGCAAAATTCGCAGACAAACCCTAGATCCTGGGACTAAAACAGCAAGCCCTAGAGAGAGAAAAAAAAACGGGCGCCCAAGGGTAATTGGGGACAGGACCAGACCTCAAACAAGATCGGATTGGGGAACTAGCACACCGATTTGAAGTGAATTTGCTTGCGGCGCGCGAGGCTTATAGGCAAGGCGGCGACGAGGGCGACGCGGACGCTGAGACGAATCGGCGGGTAGGAGACGCGAAAGGAAGAGGGAAGGCAAAACGGGATTTGTCCACTCGGTGTCTTGGACTCGTGCTAGAAATACCACCGCGTTGGACTCGTGCTCGAAGCAGAGAGGCCCGTGGCAGTCTGCCAGATGGGGTCGTGATTTGCTTTTTCAGGCTGGGTCCAAGCTGTCAGTGGGTTTTGAATTTGAGCGGTGGTCAAAACAGAACCTTCGTTGCCGAATCCGTCAGCCTGTTCGGGCAGCCAGCGCTGGCTGGAAATAGGCCTGCTAATTGGGTTGGGGTCAAATGGTTTTAATGGATTGGAATGGTTTTAATGGATTGGTTTTTATCCTAGGCTGCTTGGGTTTGGTAGGTGATGGATTGAAAACGTAATGGACTGGTGTGGATTGGGCTGACAATTATAAAGGGTTGGTTAGGCCTTGAAACAAGTTTGTCTTGTTGGGTTGTTAACAGTTTCCCCCCACGGGTTGTATTGGGTTGCAAGCCCAGCAGGCTCAGGCTGAACCGCTGAAGCCACTCCGCTCCGCTGTCCATCTCGTAGAGTTCCGCCGCCGTTCTGTTGTTCCACCCCCGTCCGTCCTTCCACAATTTCGCCGCCACCTCGTCTCCGCCTCGCTCGTTACCTCGCCTCGCCTGGCGCGTGGGGATCATCTCCGCCTCGCCCGCCAGGCGACCACCCCGCCCGCCAGCTCCCAGCTCGTCTCTGCGCCGCCACCTCGTCTCCGCGCCGCGGCTGTCTTGGAGGCCGATGATCACCCCAAGAAGCTCAGCCATCTCGAGCCCGACCACGCCAGCATCCAGGTGCGCTCCCATCTCCATCCCCTCTTTCTTTACCCCTTCTATTCCTTCGTTCATCCCCTGCCCTGTTGCTAGGGTTTGAGCGGGTTGGGCGAGTCTGTCGGAGCCGAGCGAGCAGGCAGCTGTGGTCAATCTTTTGTGCTCCGATCTTTTGTATCATGGAACCAGGGATCTAGCAAGCAAAGGTTTAATCTTTTATTCTCCAATCCTAATCTTGTATGCAGAATCCATTTTTTCTATCACGAGGACTAAATTGTTTATTGTTTTAATCTAGCTTGTTGAGTCACCATGTCCACAAACACATCAGAGAGCTCCGATGATTCTCGTTCAACCCAAACACGTGCTAAAAGGTCCAAGGTTTGGGAACATTTTGAGCAGAATCTAGTGCAAGGTGACAGTGGCTTTAAAGCTGTGTGCAAGTACTGTGGGCTCCATTTAAGCAATAAGTCTGGAACAAGTAGCCTTAGAACCCACATATCTGATTATTGTCCTACAATTGGGGAAGATGACAGGAATAGATTTATTGCAACATTAAGGAAACCTGTAGAGAACTTTGTTTTTGACAAGCAGCTTTGTCGTGAGCGTATGATTGAGTTTATCATACATGCCGAAATCCCGTTTAACAAGTTTGAGGATCCACATTTTGAGCCATGGATTCATACCATGCAGCCAAGTCTCACCTGTGTTGGGCGTCAAACTATTCGCAATGATTGTCTAAAGAAGTATCAGGCAATGCAGCGAGATCTTTATATCGAAATTCAGAACCTAGACTCTAAAGTATGCCTGACAACAGATATGTGGACCTCAATCCAAAACTTAGGCTACATGGTAGTGACTGCTCATTACATCACTCCTGACTTCAAGTTAAAGAAGAAGATAATTAGTTTCAAGGAGGTTAAATACCCACACACAGGCTTTGCTATTGAAGAAGCACTTGTGAGTTCCCTAACAGAATGGGGTATACGAAACAAGTTGTTTACTCTAACAGTTGACAATGCTAGTAACAACAATAATGCATGTGACCTGTTGGTGGATGCTCACAAGTACGACTTGATGTTTGAGGGTGCACATTTACATGTCAGATGTTGTGCACACATTTTGAATATTCTGGTCCAGGATGGAATGAGAATTATTCATGAGGGGATAAAGAAGATTCGGGAGCTTTTGAAGCATATTGACTCTTCACCCTCACGAATTCAAGCTTTCAATCAAATCGCAGCAGTGAATGGTATCACAGCAAAACATGGTATTGCTCTTGACATCCCTAACCGTTGGAATTCCACGTACAAAATGGTTGGAGAAGCCATTAAATACAAGGTTGTCCTCAATAGCTATGCACATCAGAATGTTGAAGCTGCTCCAAATGAACAAGAGTGGAACGGAGCTGTCTCAGTCTGCAAGTTCCTAAAAACCTTTGAAGAGGCTACAAAGGCAGTGTCAGCTGATAGGAAGCCAACGTCCTATATGTTCTTGCCTTTGATTGTTTCAATCAAGGATGCATTGGACGACCCTGCATGGCAGACTAGCATGGCACTACAAGACTTAGCTGGAGTCATGAGAATCAAATTTGAAAAGTATTGGGGCAAAGATTTTGATGATCACAACCAGCCAATTGCTCGCAAAAACAAAAAGGACTATGATATCAATCGTGGAATTGTTATTGCGACATTGTTAGATCCAAGGGGGAAAGTAGACTATCTTGAGTTCTTCTATCAGAAGATTTGTAGAAATCCAGATCAGATTCAAGCAAGTGTTAATGCTGCTCTAGTTTGGATGAAAAAATACTTCATGGAGTATGAGCGGCATGTGAGGAGGAGTAGTGCATACTTTGTTAATACTACAAGTGAAGACAACAGTGCCATGAGCCACTCACCGGTGCTTACGAAAAGGCAACTAGGACAGGAATTTGCAAACTTTAAGTCAAGTCGGAGAAAGAGTCGTGCACCAAAGTGTGAATTGGACACCTACTTTGAAGAAGACAATGTGGAAGATATTGAGCACTTCGATATATTAGCTTGGTGGAAAGCACACTCCGAGAAGTTTCCTGTCTTATCAACCATGGCGCGTGATTTCCTTGCTATTCCTCTCAGTACCGTCTCTTCCGAGTCCGCATTTAGCCTTGGAGGCAGGATTCTTGGGGAGTCAAGGAGTTCACTCACTCCTGAAATGTTAGAAGCCCTAGTGTGTGGGAAAGATTGGCTATTCAAGGAAAAAAATGAAAACAACGAAGGAAAGGATGTAAACAATGAAGGTATAATTCCATTCTTTAATTTATTTGACATACATGACTATACATTCCCATGGTCACATAAATTTACTTGCCACATTATCATTTGCATTGCAGGTCAAGACATTACCGAAGGTCATCTTACTAGCATGGATACAAGTATGGCATTCTTTGAAGGTATGTGTGATGTGCATTTGCTGTAATCTTGTGTGCATTCAATACCTGATTCATCTTAGATGTACATGATAGATTGAGCATCTTATTATTAATTTCAGGTGACAACGATTTGAGCTCTATATTTAGAATAGCATCAAGGTCTCCATAGAACAGTAGACAATGGTGTCTTTGAAGGTATTCTTTATTAATTCTTAGTTTCACATTTTAATGTTCCATTTTTTACCTTGTTACATTAACATTTTGAGCCACTCTTGCTATTTACATATCGAATCATTTTTAATCCCTCCATTTCTTTCAGGCATTTGGCATGTAGAAGATGCACCACTGGAACGAGCAGACTCCCTCCATTTCCTTCTACGATATGCTGGACAAGGGCCAGATCAGCGTCGTCGTCGAGTAGTTTCCTTGCGTCAAGTCTAAAGTTATTTTTGCCAGTTGTTTCTGAAACTCTGTGGAGAGAATGACAAAGTGAATGCTGTGGATTGGCTAGTAACTGTAAGGGGGGAATGGGTTCTTAATGGGTTCTTAACGGATTGCAACACTGATTTCAGAAACGAGTTGGATGCATTTAGGTTTAAAATATTATTTAAGTTGGTTTGGTGTTACTTTAAACTCATGAGAAACGGGGTGGGGTGGGCTGGAGCAAAGTAGAAGACATGTATGGTTTGGTTTGGTTACAGTCCGGTGTACGGCCCAATTAGCAGGCCTAGCTGGAAATGAGTGGCTGACAAGTGGGCCTGACAGGTGGTTCTGGGCCCACCTGTCAGGCACTCATTTGCAGCCAGCGTTGGCTGCAAAACAGCCAGCCGAACAGGCCTCGTATCATTGGCCGTTGGTCTCACTGATATGGCATGTCGTTTTTTTTTTCGGGTTTCAGCTTCCCAAATCCAAAGCGTTTGAGGAAGAAAAAAACGTTAGATAACCATGTGAAAAGATTTTCCTTATAAAAATGCACGGGATAGATGTATGATAAGCAGCTAGAAGGTGGGCTTTCTTCTTCAGACCTCGAGGATATTGTAAGAGCTTGTTTAGATAGGAGTGTATTGGATTGGATTAAATCTAAATCGAACTAATTTCTCATCCAATTCTTGTCATTTCGCTTCGATGTACTAGTTTTCAAACAAGGCCGAAGAGCATCTCTATATATGACATCATTGACTTTGTTACAGTGCGTAAAATGGATACCCCTACATCTATTATCGATAATACTTTGAATTTAACTAGTATACCTATCTATTTGCATAAATATTTGTAGAAAAGGCGAATAGTCAAATAAAGGAAAAAAGTTAATGGTGTCATATATTCAAGAACGGATGTAGTACAAAATAGATAGTCTCTTGACACAGAGGTAGCACATTTTATCTGACTCTCTATTTATCTCTTCATAAAAAAACACTTTATGTAAGCGTCTCACTCCAGCCCAGATTCTCCATTTTTCACATTTCAATTGACTAGCCAAAACTAGTTAATAGTTAATTTTTGCTAGCAAGAGGGCCAATTTGATCGTTTGACGGATAGCTAGTCTATTGGAGAACTATTTTGGGTATTAAGTGATCAAAATTTGTCTAGATAAACTACTTAGGCCCCGTTCGTTTAGACCTAGAATGAGGTTGGATTTATTCCGGCTCATCAATTTCAATAAGAAAAGACTTAGCATTTCAGCTAGAACAATTCCAAGACATAATTCGAGCCTAAAACGAACGGGCGCTTAGCTGGTCTTTTGAAGATGCACCGAGAGGAATGTCGAAGAGACTATACTTTATTAGAACAACCATGCACATGCTATTGTTTCCTTATAAGGAATTAAAACGAATCCCTCATATGATTACTTGATCATTATCTGTTCATCAATATTGTGTGTGCATCATTGGCAAGAGAAGTTTCATACTATCTGCCGATGTGAGAAGAATATGAATGGGAAGAAAATAGAAGCGTGGTTGAAAACAAAAGGGTAAACATATATTCAAATACGCCAAAGGTAGTTTCAATTCTCACTCCATTTCAGTCAGCTCAAAATAGACCGTGATGAAGATTTAAATTTACTATTTTTCTTATTCATTGACTTATTGCAGTCAATATACACGCCATCTTGGACTCTATGCTGTGCGTCACAAAACCACACGGTTGAAACAGGATCCGAGTGATAAATGTCCCAACCGTGGAGTCCACTCGACCAGACGAAACACACACACCCCATGCGTGAGCGTGACACAAAATTTTATCCACTATGCTGTCTCTGCTCTCCACCAGACGACCAGAAGAAAAAACGTTGGGTTGACGGTTCCACTGCAGCTCGGCCACGTATCAGCGCCCTGGAAACCCGCACGAGCCAGTGATGTCCCAACCCCCCACGACGCGCACGAGGCCACGAGCTCGATCGAACGCGATCGCCTCTCAGACTCAGCTGCACATCAGCGGCAGCTTAAGCGAGAACCCAGAGGAGGAGAGCAGGTGCCCGGTCCGCCGCAGCACGTCGGCCTTGTCCCCGGCCCGCGCCGCGCGCCGGCTCAGCTTGGCCTCCGCCGCCGCGCGTTTCTCCCTCGCCGCCGCCTGCGCCGAGGCCAGTTTGCTCGCCGTCTTCTCCCGCGCCCGCAGCTTCATCCTCTCCGCCTTGGCCTGCCACAACAAGTTAAAAAACCAAGCCATTCTCATTGTAACTAACCTCGGCCTTGATGTCTGACGAGTCGCAAGATTTTGTATTTTATATCTCCAGGATGACGAGAGTGAAAAACGTGATCGTATTAATTACGTACCTCGGTCATCTTCATCTCCAGCTCGGCTTTCTGCCGCCGCCGGTTCTCCCAGGCCTGTATCTTCATCTCCTCGCGCCGATACCTGCACGGGACAAAAAGTGCGCCGCGCGGGCGTCGTCAGCACGCACAGTACAAGCTCCGGAAAGGTCTTCGTTCCTGGCGTGTCGGCGCGGTGACTCGTTGGTGAGTCAGTCAGAGACACAGGTCACACGTCGGCAGTGCCGGTGCAGTGCACGCACCGCACCGGCACTGCTCGGTGACTGTCGCCGTGGTATGCAGTGGCGCTTTGCTTGTCACTACTTCACATGCCCCGGAACCGGCAACGTGCGGCGGGGAAAGAGAGACACTGCATTGGTAGTAGCGGACAAGGAGAAATGGCAGGTCATCACCTGGCCATGTGCTTGGCTCGCTCGGCCGCGTCCCACGCCGTGGCTGGCGACGACACGGCCGCCGCCGCATCTCCCTCGCGCTCCTCGCTGTCGGCGTCCCGCTCGCAGCCCGCGTGCCGCCCCGGTGTTGTCGTTGATCCGCCGTCCATCATCGCATCCGACGGCCGTCGTCGCCGCCCCGCCGTGGACGACGGCGGCGAAGGCTCGGCCACTTGCAGGGACACGGCGCGAGGCGTGTTGGCCCTGGACGGCTCCTTGCTCCCGGCCGGCGTCATCTCCGTGCCGATGTCACGCAGCGAGAGGCACCTCGGCTGGTTCACGTACGACACCAGCACCGAGTCCATCCGCTTCGTCTCCGCCTCGCCGTCCTCCCGCGCGCCGGAGGCCACGGAGGCGGTGGCGCCGTCGACGGAGCTCCACGAGTGCCTCGCTCCCTTCATCGACGCGGACGGCAGCAGCAGGCGGTCGTCGGCGCACGAGCTCCGGCGGCGGTCGTCGTCGGGCGCCGCACGGGAGGAGGAGGAGAGCCACCGCTGGGCGTCGTCCCACTTGGACGGCCTCGGCTTCGTTGCCTTCACGTAGCTGGCCAGCAGACCCCTCCCGCTGCCCGCGTCGTAGCTTTGGGTCATCATCGACCCCTGCGATGACCTCCTCATCTCCGAGAACCGCACGCGAACAAGATGGCAAAGAATGGCGACGACGCACTCGATGACAGCAGTCGCGGGAAGGAAGAGTTGTGAAGTGAAGTGGGCCGACAGCAAAAGATGGCGGCAAGCTGATGAGTAAAGCTCGGAGACGCAGGGAGGGCGATCGAAATAAGAAGGGGTCGCCAATGCAAGAAGTACGAGTGCCACACGAGATAGCTGGATGGCAACGAGAGAGCCGGGACACTCAATGGAGCGATGGCGACGGCCTGCAGTGACCGCGCGTCTGCTCTCTCTGCGGGAAGGAAAGAAAGGAAAGGAAGGGGAGAGCCACCACAAAAGGCCCGGAGCCAACGCCTCATGATTGGCCGCCACTGTGCAACGCGCGGCGCACAGCGGCACACCGTGGCCTCTCCGCCCACGGCCCACCACAGCGACGTACGGGCGGCCGCCACATGACCGCGCGTCGAGGGTCAAAGCGAGCTCGCCCCAAACCCGGACGACCAAGCACGCACGCACGCACGAACGCCCGAACGCCATCGCCATCAGCGACAGCGAGCAGCGAGCGATGGGAAGCAGCAATGGGCGCAGAAAAAGTTGGATGAGTCCGGAAAACATGCCACCGCTGGACCTGGGGTCCCTGTTTCGCTGCGCGCTGCGCGGCGGCGCACGAGCGTGGGTGGGGTGGGCTTTGAGATTCGGGGTCGGCGCCCTGCAGCGGTTTTGTTGGGTAGCCGGCCGTCACCTCGTCAGTGCGTCGCTCATGTGGGGCAGCGCGTGCGCGTATGGAGCGAGCACGTGGTTTTGTTCCCTCTCCCGGCGTGCTAGGATCCAAGGCGATGGGCCGATGGCCATGTGCCGGGAGGTAGGTCACTAGGGTGCGATTGGTTGCCTGCTTGGAGTTCGCCACGCGCATGCAGCATCTTTTACTTTTGCTGTGTTTGGTTCTTTGCACCAATCTTCTGAGCCAGGCCCACACGAACCCCAAAGCACCTTGAGCCAGGCTAAAGAGAAACGCAGATTGAAGTCGTCTTTTCCGGGCCAGGCCACCGCGGTGCTCAAAGCAGTACTTGTGTGTGGGCCAAGTTGCACCTTTCACTCTTCTTGGATGCAGCATCTTTTGGTCTTCCAGTGTTTGGTTTGTTGCATGTGTTCGGTCCTGGCTCAGCTAATGCGCGCATCCAAACAAACTAAAGTTTTCACACCTCAGCTCAAACTAGCCTGTCTCCCGTAAACCTGTCTCACTGGAGCCTGGTTGAGATATGGTTGAGATATCTGATATAAGTAACCAATCACGCCCTAGGTCGTGGATCCGTCGTGCTGCCCCGGCCAAGATTTGTTCGGTTGCATTGCATGGTCGTTCATCGGATTGCCTTTTCGTTATCGGTAGGAGTTTCTTGTTGATTCGTGGCATGTGTCTGCACCAATCGATCTAGTTGCAATCTGTTTGACGGTAGCGAAATGCGCCAGGTCTCTCGTGTATACGCATTGTTGACCGAAGGCACTGGTTCAGTGGTTTGGATGGGAAAGGGAAACCGAACCGGCTTTGTGAATTTCACAAGAGATGGTCCATTGGCAATTTGGCATTGCAACTTGCAAGGGCAATTTATGACATCATGTCGTGGTAAACAACATCAAGAACAGGAAAGTGGTTTTCCCTTGTTTTTTTATGCATGGGTGGACAACATTTCTAACAGGCAATTATCTAACGATGCCTTCAGAAGTTAAAGGTATGCCATATACTTGCCTTCAGAAGTTAAAGGTATGCCATATACTTGTGTCAGTATGTATTTGTAAACCCCTGGTAGCCTTAGGTGCCAAATCATGGCAAATTATAGTCTCAACCAAACATGCTTTTTTAGTATTAGGAAGTTTGAGAAGTCGAGTAAGAGCTAGATGGGAAGTCGAGTTGATCCAACAAACTTTTAATTGAGAACATGCCGAAAAACATAGGACCATTTTGATTTCATGATATCAAAAGTTCTCACTGTGATCCGAAGGGGTTACTTGATTTCAGGGGCTAAAGTTCAGTATTTGTCACATTGTTTTTTAATGTCAATTAGGAGGGCTAAACATGATATAATAATAAACTAAGATTAAAATACACCGGACGTCCATTAACTTGTATGGATGTGTCACTTAGGTCCACAAACTTTGAAAATGCATTTTTGGATCCATAAACTTGTTAAGTCGTTCACCATAAGCCCATATTCCTCCACGTGTGCTTTTAGCGCCAACATGCCATGCTAACTTGTAGCTTTTGTTTGAGAGATTTCATGGGCAGGTTACGAGCAAGGTTACCCGACAGTTCCTCAAGTCGTGCATCATGTCCCCCACGACGGTGTCATCCTTCTCGGCTTCTCACCTAGGCGACGGTAGCAGCGGCTCGTCGTGTGCGGCTCCAGTGGGCTACATGGGCTCGCTCATGCATTGCACCAGCGGGTTAGCATCATATGGATGTGCGCAGGCGGTGCAAAGCACCGCCACGTCGGCACGATAGGTGGCGGCGGTCGGCGTGTGTTCGCACACCTCGCGCAGACCTACACCCTCTCGTGGCTCGCGTCGCACCCGGCACACAGGTACCTGCGGCCGACCGGGCACGTTCAGCCGTGCAGCGTCGCCGGCGAGTACCTCGCAGACTGTCGCAGTCGCACGCCCTGGGCACGTCCTGAGCCTTCCTTCGCACCCACAACTTTGCATCAGCATCGCCCATTGCATCGTCACCAAGTTCATGTCGACGCCACCAAGGATCGTGTCCAGATGATGGCCTTGACGTGGTCCATGGCGAGGCGTAGCATGCCTCGGTGGTGCTCCTTCAATTCCTACAATAGGCCGATGTGGACGCCGATGAGGTCGCCACTGCTCTCCGCACAACGCACACATGGTCCATGTGCTAGTCAATGACTGTCTCGAAGGTGGTCTCGAGCTCCTCGAAGGCGCACTTTCGGCAAGCGACGCTGCAGCCGATGGCGTTGGGGAAGAAGTCCTCGGCGGTGATGTTGTTGGCCATCGTGTCCATGATGCCGTCGGGTAGGACGACGATGTGCTCCACCGCAACCGGTGCCGCCGCCGCGCGGCTCAGGCCGGTGACGAGCCTGTCCACCTGCTGTTCCAGGGAGTGTATACGGCCTTGACTTGGCGCGTGCTGTGGAGCTCGACGACATGTTGCTTATGCCCCAGAAGTGCTCGATTAAATGGCTGAGACAGAGACACAGAAGACTGGACACGGGTGAGAGAGGAGATGGACATGTCAACGTGCCATGTCAGCAATAGAAGCACATATGGAGAGATATGGACCTGTGGTGAACAACTTAACAAGTTGATGGATTCAAAAATGCATTTTCAAAGTTTATGGACCTAAATGACACCTCCTTACAAGTTGATGGACCTCATATGCATTTTACTCATAAACTAATTACACACACGGAGGCTAATCCATGAAAAAAATCACCAGTCCATATTTAATACTCATCATCAGTAAATAAACTCAATGCAGTAGGGACTAAATTTCAGTCTCTAAACCAGACAACCACTTCGGGCCTGTTCCAGTGACGTGAGCTAATGCCCTTCTAAGAGAAACCTTCTGAGGCCCTCCACAGTGTAGAGTAGTGCCGAAAAAAATTAGACCCCACACATAAGAAATGAGCATCACTCTTATTTGGGTGCAATGACAAATCCCTGCCAAGCATCACTGCTAGTCCCCACATCACAGATAAAGGCATATAAAAAAAAGTGCAATTGAATGCATGCACAGGACGAGAGAACACACAACAAGTTTTCCTTGTTTGTTTAATCACCAGGTATCAGAGCCTATAGGTTCACTCTGCGTTTTCTAAGATCTAGCGTCACTCCTCTAGCATTGGTAGTTGTAGTGTAACAAGTGAAGCTAAAACACTCTCTTTCCATTTGAAGCATCACTTTAAGCCACCACTGTGGAGGGCCTAAACACTCTAAGAGATAACCTTTCTAATAATGATATAACTCTTAGAAATGGCTCATGATATGAATTATGCTATATGTCATTCCCATATATATAATCTTAAAGTGCGTATACGAGACTATCCCTAAATCAAAGATAGATTTTCTCTCTTCTGTTTTAAAATACGAGTCATCTTTGTATGCATAGCTAACAATACCAAACCGAAGGCCCAAACAGAGTTTCAGCTGTACATGCATTTGGACAATGGGAACTGCTTGAGCAAAATCATGGGGGTAGAAATTTGAAATGCCCAAACAAAAAGTACATCATGTGGCCATTAAGAGGCCCACTAACCGGAGAAAGACTGTGATTGGTTCTTTGTCAAAACTTTGACATGCTAGTCATGTCAATTCATGGACCACAAATTGGTTTGGTAACAAAAAGGTGTCAAAACCACACATTTTTTCTGTCAAAATGGCGACAACTATTTTTGCCTAGATTTTGGCTTGCCAAAACTATAACGTGCCAATTTTTTTTTTGGCAAGGAACCACTCAGCCTCTAAGTACAAGTGGACCGCTGAAACTCGAAGTCCCTTGTAAAAAGAAGAGAAATTCAAAGCCCTTCCTTTCATTTGTTTTTTTGTTTTTGAAATTTCCTTTCCTTTGCTTTCAGAAAAGTTATCCAGGAACCAGATTAAGCCCAGAAGACTTTGAAAGTTTGATGACAATCATACCGCCCGCGCGAACGCGACGTGCCCGAATGTGGCCCAAAAGGACAATTCGTAACTGGGCTAGCGCGTATGATAACGTACGAAGAGGTATAAGTATTTAATGGCCCATAAAAATGTGGACCTAAAGCCGTATACCCGGCCCAACCCAACCGGGTACATCTAGATCTAGATTGTGGTGATGTACCGGACCCAAATCCAACCCGTTACGTGCTTTCACCCGACACCAGATGAGGACCCAGCCACGCACCTGCTCCCACGTGTCACGTATCCTTCTCCACCAAGTCACCCCCGCGCCCAAACCGTACCCAGATCCCGCGTGCTCGACAAAAGACGGCCGATCCCCAATGCCTACGCTAGTCGGCCCACGCCCTCTCAATGAAAAGTGGTCCCGTATAACGTCCTACCCCACCGGTCATTGGCGTAACAGGCGAGAATTCCGCGTCCGTGGTGGATCCATCTCGAAGAAAGTCAAAGCGGCCCCCGCCTCCACGTCACGTCGTGCCCCACCCGTACACCGCGGGCCCACACCTCGATCTGGCGCTTGGTCCGTCCGATCCCCTCCAGCCGACGGCTCGGATCAGACTCGCACCGCCCTTGCGCTCCTCCCCGGCCTATAAATACACACCCCGCGCGGGCTCGCCACCCCGCGCGTCACAGTCGCATCGCTTCGAGTTCGGGTCTCATTCTCACCTCCCCGCGTGCGCGGAGAAGTAGCGGGTCTCAACCTCCACTCCACTTCGGGTTCTCTCGCTCGGCCCGGTCGGTTCCAGAAGGAAAAGGGCAAAAGAAAAAAAAAAAGATAAGCAAGCTGCAAGGAGACGACTCGACTGGAGCGGCGAGGAGGCGGAAAAAAATAAAAAAAGAGGATAAGAGGCGAGGCGAGGCGAGGCGAGGCTCGACCGGGCGGCCACCGCGCTCCCAGATCCGCCGTTCCCCCGTGCAGATCCAGCTCTCCAGCGCGCCCTCGCGGCCCCGCGTGGACGACGTTCCCTCGCGCCCGGATCCCGGCCTTGGGGTTCTAGCTGCTCCAGATCCAGCGTTTCCAGGTCAGGGTTCGCATCCTTGGTTGCTTCGAATTTGGGGCTGGTTTGTATTCCTGGTGTTTCTTCGATTGGTGCGGGGAGGTGTCTGCTCTGGGCGCGAATTGGAGGATTTGAGGGTTGTGTTGTTGAATTCGTGCGAGTTTAGTGGGTTTGGGTTGGGATTAGGTTACCGTTTCGGATTAGGGTTTTGGAGAGGTTATTGTTGATCGTTGGTCTATTGATACTTTGTATTGTTGCTTGTTTAGTTTGAATTTGGTGCCTGTCTCGCTTAAGCTTGCTTATAATGGTGTACAGATCTGTGACCCGCTGGCGCCTGGACATATGACGCCGACGGTACTAATGGAGTTTGGCCATCAGAGGCCCATAAAACGGGGATATGAGGAAATGGTCTTCAGGGGCGGGACAGCAGCAGCGCGGGGGTACACGGAGACTGTTGGGGAGTCGGAAGGTGCAGCTGGCAGCCCTGTTCGTGTTGATTCCGAGGACTCCTCAGCACCGAAGCGCAAGTGCATCAGCCTGAACAGCGATGGCTTTGATGTGAAGCGGGAGATCTTTGTGCCGTCCAAGATGTCGTCATCGGAGAGGAGGTATCTTCGGAAGAGATTCCGGGCAGAGCTTGATTCTGTGCGAGATCTCCTCAAGAAGCCAGAGTTTGCAGCCGCTGTTCCTGTCAGTCGGGCACCTGCGTTGTCATCCTCATCTGGCCCTCGAGCCAAGAAGGTGCAGCGTGGGACCACTGTTGCGCGGGGTGCAAAGGGACGGTTCTTGCCTTCAAAACCCCGCCCTGAACCTTCTGTGGTGTTATCTGAAGCTGCAGTGTTTAAGCAGTGCGAAGCTATTTTGAAGAAGCTCATGACTCAAAAATATAGTCACATATTTAATATCCCAGTTGATGTGGTGAAGCTGCAAATTCCTGATTATTTTGACATTATCAAGACCCCAATGGATCTTGGTACCGTCCAGAAGAAGCTTGAATCTGGCTCATACACAAGTCCATCAGAATTTGCTGCTGATGTTAGGCTGACCTTTAACAATGCGATGACTTACAATCCTCGTGGCCATGCTGTGCATGACATGGCCATCCATCTGAACAAGATGTTTGAGAATAGATGGAGGCCGATTGAGAAGAAGTTGGCGTCTTTGGCCACTGGGAAACATGTGGAGGTTGACAGGGCTGACTCGAAGAGGCAGACTCCTACCATGGACCTCAGTGAAGTGTCAATAGAGGGTGTACGGCAAGCAGAGCCTCTAAAGCCGAAGATGACTGCTGCTGAGAAAGAAGCCTTTGGGAACTGCTTAGCAGAGATATCTGATGATTTACCTACTCACATAATTGAATTTCTGCAACAATGCATTGACAGCAATACAGATATGCCTGGTGATGGAGAGATAGAGATTGATCTCCAAGCAGTCAGTGATGACCTGCTGTTTGAGCTGAAGAAACAAGTTGACAAGTATCTGCAAGAGCGTGAGCAGAGTCAGCAGGTGAAACCTGAGCCTTCTGAAAATGAAGCTGTGAATGTGTCTGGCCTTAGCCACTCATCTACAAATCCTTGCAAAGGTTTATTTCCTTCTAGCTTGAAATTGTCAATGGATTTAAATTCTATGCCTCTTGTGCCGTAGTCAATTTTTGTTTGTTGGTTCGATTGCAGATGGTGAGCCTATTGAGGAGGATGTGGATATCTGTGGCAATGCCTCTCCAATCATGTTAGACAAAGATGCACAGATCAAGAATAGCAAGTTTGGTAGTCCAAGTAGTTCCAGCAGCGACTCTGAATCATCTTCTAGCGGTCTGTGTCTTACAGTTTTTATCTGCATTTGTTCTTACCATTATCGACATTCTCGTGTAAAGAAAATGCTGTTCATTCCCATTCTATGCTGTAAATTCTATGGAAACATGGTTATTAACTCCTCACATATTTGTATCTTTGAATGTTGCGTCTATCATATTTTTATGTCACTAAACTTTCAGCAGAGCTGTATATTTGGTAGAGAAACTTAAAGCAGTGGAGCGCACGTCACCTAATAAATGCTGTGCATATCATGGTTTCCCCTTTTAGTAAATTGTTTAGCAGGATTCGAAGAATTCTAAATTGGGCAATTCAATTAAGTTATGCAGGATGCCATGCTGCATTCCCTCATCAAACTAATCTGTAGCTAACTAACATCTTAGGAAAATTAAGGCCCTGCAAATTGTTTGTGCATTACACAACGATGCTGCATTTCCCTCATCAAACTAATCTGTAGCTAACTAACATCTTAGGAAAATTAAGGCCCTGCAAATTGTTTGTGCATTACACAACGATCGTAGTATAATCTGCCCTTAAGCTTTTCTCGTCTTGAGATACCCGAAAGTCTGAGATATTTACAATGGTGTTGGTAATGCAGATTCTGAGTCAGGCAGTGACTCTGAAAGTGAATCAGAAAAAGTTGGCAGCCCATCAAAGCTTGTGAAGGTACTACTTGGGTGATTTACTATTGGGTGGTTGAGAGACAATATAAACATCTAAATCTTAATTCATTATTGTATTGCTTCGAAGTAATAAATATATTGCTCCATCGAGGAATAAGTTACATTTGTGATTGTCTTAAATAAAAAAAAATCACATGTTGGTTAAACATTATTTTTTTATGTGTTTGAGTTTCGATATTTTAAAACTGATGGGAGTATGAATATATGTCTGGAAACATGGTTTCTTCATTGTATATAATATTGCTAAGTTATCTGAATAGTTTGTAACAAGAAGTATTAGTCAAATGTGTATTCTGGAGGTTGTATACAGACACCCAAAGCATCACTTATTTATGGCTGGAGGGAAGTATTGGCCAGTTTTAAACCTGCCATTTTTTTTTGGAGATTGTATATAGGCACCCATCCGGAAACAGTGTCATTACCTCTGTTTCTCCTTCCAATTTTGCTATTAATTTATCTGTGAAATGATCCACTTCTTTCCTTAATTCAGGGGACTAAGAAACCTGATCAGTTGGTGGAGCAAGAAAAGAGTGATGTTATTAGTCCAGCTGATGCCAACCGTATGGCTTCTTTTACCTGCTTGTTCTGCTATTATGTTACAAACTGTGTTGGATTTATTTTTAATTCTGGGGTGAACCTGTCTTCAAACCACAGGTCCTATGGATATTGTAGGACACCCTGAAGAGGATAGTGAATCAAAGCCTGCGCCAGAGGGTAAGCATGAATTGTAGGCTGGTACATATGAGACTGCTGAGCAGTCTCAGTGCACTAAGATGATCGGATCATCTGATCCTTTCCCTATGAAACATTTAGGGGAAGACTCAAAACCCGATACACAAGTCTCTCCAGATAGGATTTTACGAGCAGCCCTCTTGAGGAGCCGTTATGCTGATGTGATTGTTAAAGCTCGTGGCATTTTGAGTCAGGTAATAGATCCGTGTCTGTTTGGCATCTTTTCTTACTGTTTCTATGAGGTTATTTAATGTCACACTGAATTTGTGACTCATTCTGGATCTCTGTGTATCTATTGAGCTCAGGGTGGAGACAAACAAGAGGAACTTGAAAAGCTTCAGAAGGAAGGTAAATGGCGTACCCATTTGACTCATTGCTGTTAAGAGTGCTAGTCTCTCTCTCTCTCTCTCTAACAAGTGTGTTTTCCCTCGTATTTATGGATGCAGAGAAAGCACGGTTGTTGGCTGAAGGCAATGCAGCCATGGAGGCTCGTAGAGCTGAAGCTGAAGCCGAGGCTAAGCGTAAACGGGATTTTGAGAGGGAGAAAGCTCGTCAGGCCCTACAGGAGGTAAGTGGAAATATGATCTATAAGCAGTTGTAATTTCCAGTTGTCTTGTTGCTAAAAAAGATGTCCTATATGTAGATGGAGAGAACTGTAGAAATCAATGATAACCTCCATCTGAAGGATTTGGAAATGCTCGGAACGGTCACAGCAGAGCATATTGTGAGCTCTGTTGATGAGACTAGTCCAGAGCGCTCCCAGGATGGCATGCCTGGTTTTCATCCAGGATCTGTCAATCCGTTGGAGCAACTTGGACTGTTCATGAAGGCAGACGATGAGGAATATGAGGAAGAGCCGAGCAGTGTTCCCGGCATTAAAGAAGCAGAGGAAGGAGAGATCAATTGATGGTGATGTGTTTGCTGCCACGCCCTTTCAAGGGCTCGAGGCTTGTGGCAACATATGGATCCAGGAAAATGGGCTCACAGCCAATGTTTGCCCAATGATGGCTGGACAGCTGCAGAGTGGATGCTAAATTGTTTCTACAACTGGTGCAGTGAAAGCCTTCAATTTTGGCGCTGCTCACCTGGAGGATGAAGATCATGTAAAAATTAGACATCATATGCTTCAAGAAGGCGCACTGGCCAGTGGAGATCGAGGTCACCTTGCACAGCTACAGATGAACATATATTTTTTTGACGCCACCGCAGAAGGGTGATGGCGACATGATACCCATGATGCCGAACTGGTGAAGTTCAAGTGCCTCATTGTTTTGCTGCAACACCTCAATTTGAAGCAGGTTTGCTCAGCGGCTTATAACAGTGTCATCTGTTTTCTTATATTATTTTCTTTTTTTTTTAGATTGTGTAGTTGCTTCCTGCTGTAAATCCGAATTTTGATGTAGTGAAGGAAGTGCTAGTTCGTTGGGCATGGGCGAAAGGAATTTGCCCTTGCATTTACAGGAAATGTTGTTTTGCCGCCCCTTTTTTTTGTCATGATCGTCGAATTGTTTGCCTGGCAGTGAGAAAGCGCTTCCTTTTTATATAGGAAAAACCGCTTCCTTGTTTGGTATTTAATGTACTACTGGATTGCCTAGCAGCTACCAAAAACTTTGATCAAGTAAGCCTCTGGATTAGGAACGAGCTGTAATTTTCGTCAATATCATCCGTTAACACAGGCACAGATAGATAGGGTCGCCACTAGTGATGCAAGGCAAAGCACAGTCCAAACCAACCATGCCTTTGCCACACGAGAGAGATGCCAAACCAGTCACAATGCACACCACGCTATGGTACACGCATCAGTTGAAACTCCATGGACATCAGCAGGCAAGAATCATGACACCCTGAGGCACTGCTGCTTGAACATCTTGCTCGTCGGCTGCCCGCTCACCGTGTCCTCCACGGTGAGCCCCTGCGCGCCGAAGCAGATGTTGATGAGCCTCCCGTTGCCGCACCCATGCTTCCGGGCCGTGCCCTCTTCCGTGACGCCGCAGCCGTCGTCGATGGACGACGAATTGGAGCACGAGGGGTCATCGTCGCTGTCCAGGACCATGTCCTTGAGCCTGACGACTTGCGGCGTCACCACGGTGACCTCGTCGTCTAGGCAGATGTCCTTGAGCTTCGCCAGCGGCAGCGGCGTGGACGACAAGGACGACCTCGGGAGGGTGTCGCTTGGGGACTGAGAGCGCGCGGCGGACGACGGCGCAAGCTGCGGCATCGCCTCCATGATGCCGTGGATCAGCTTGGTGTTGAGCTTCTTCTTGGTGGCCGAGGAGCTAGGGGTGGAGCTCTTCACCGCCAGCGTCCGCTTGCCGTTGAGCGCCGTCGTCTTGGTGAACTTCTGCCTCAGGGGAGCGGGGGTCTCGACGCCGTGCTCGCTCAGCCTCTTGATGGACTCCAGCGGGCTGCTCTCCGCTGATTTCTTCGGCGTCTTGGGCATCTTCTCCTTGTGCCGAGGCCATCTCAGCATCATCTTCAGACGGTCCTTGGCGCGGGTCGCGGAGCTCAGCCTCTTCTCTGACGATCCATGGTTCTCTGCGCCGTTTGCATCGACCTGAGCAGGGCCATCGTTGCCATTGCTGGAACACGAGCTTGGTCTTTGAGACTCTGCAGCTCCGATGCCTGAGAACAAGAAGATCTCTGCATCTGATACCTTGAAAGTGGTGCCAGGGCTGCTTGCAATACCCCCCTGCATCTTGATCTGGGACGCAATGGCTGACCGGGTTCTCAGAATGCTGGAATTCAATACTCCGCCGGCAGAGACTATCTGCTTGATGAGGCGGTCGGACGTCGCCGAACGCAGCTGCTGCTTCAGCAGTGCAAGCGCGGTCATGCCATTGGCGTCTTCAGCATTGAGGTCGATCGACGGGGTCGTCATCAGAAGCTCAACAAGGTCTGGATGGGCGCAGCCAAGGACAGCCAGGTGAAGGGCGGTAAGGCCCGCGTCGTTTCTCGAGTTGATGATCTTCTGGATATCTGCACTTCTCTCGCGTATGAGGTACCTCATCAGCTCCAATTGGCGGTCAAGGCGTCGGAATCCTGGCGTCCTGAATCCTGCTACTGCTGAATGGAGAAATGTATCACCAGCATTGTTGACAGCTGACAAGGTTGATGGAGATGCAGCAACCAATGCTTCGACAACAGGTTGGTGCCCTCGGTAGGCCGCTACATGCAGTGCTGTGTTCCCGTGATTATCAGTTGAATTGATTATGTTGAAAGATGCCAGAAGGTACTGGACAACCTGCATAAGGTATGTTTACGACATGAGGCCCAGAAAGAGGAAACTTCTACTTTGCAATTCACAGCTAGTCAGCTACATACAACTGAAAGTAGCTAAAGAAGCTGTTGCATAGCAACATCAAGAAACAGGAACAAATTTGTCTGCATATTGATAACATGGATAGATATAAGGTGTGACTACAGCAACATTAAGAAGTTTTCCATCTGGATGAGTTGATATTCAGTATATAAGTTTGCCATCTGGATGACCAGAACATGTACTGTATGAGTTGATAGCTACATTCAGTATATAATACAAAGAAAAGAAATAAAAAATAAAACTGGCCAACAAGTTCATAGTGACTAGCTAGCTTAATATACTGTCGTGCAAGATAGTTCTAACTTCTAACCAGTGACTTCAAATCACTCGAGGAACATTTGCCATCTGGATGTGATATCACTATCATCAAACTACATCATTGCCACACATTGATCTTAGAGGACACTCGGCGTTTCTCTATGAACAATATCCTTTTGATTATCCAACTAAGCGAGAAAAAACATACAAGAGCGTAGTCCTTTCTAAAGTAACTCAGCCATATTTTAAAAGAAATTCATACTCAGTAAATCCATGCTGATCTGAACATTCAAGATGAATCAGGAGTAGATCGTAATCCTAAGCATGTAAAAATACTAGAACTTCGTTAAAAAAAAGTAAAAATCCTAGAACAAAGGGTCCCTTTCATCCTCGGAAAATTCCATGGCACAAACAACAAACTAACTGAGCAACACAAAGATTCCATGTGACCATGTCTGAAGCAAAGAACAAAGCATCAGGACAAAGATGTCTGTAAGCAATGGCAACGAAGCAGATGCCTCACCTGCAATTGGCCTCTCCCAGCAGCGGCGTGCAGCACGGTGGATCCACGGACGTCGAGGTATACGGACACGCTGGAGCGCCCCTCCTCGAGCAGCTCCCTCAGCATCTCCACGCTCCCGCCTCTCGCCGCGGCGTGGACGGCCCGGCTCATCATTTCCAGCCGGAACACGGAGCCGCGCCCGGAGCCGCCTTCCCAATCCCGGCAATTCGTCGAGCACCTCGGCGACATGGCGTGGTCCAGCAGCAGCCTGAAGACGTCGGCGCTGCCTCCCCTCGCCGCCGCGTAGAACATGTCCGTGACGCCGTACTCACCCTCGCCGAAGACGAGCAGCGGGTCCCTCTCCAGCAGCTCCCGCACGAACGCCACGTCGCCGGCGGACGCCGCCGCGTACAGCACCCACCCGCCGTACCCTGCCCGGAGCAGCGTGTTCTCGCCGCCGCCGGCGGGGCGGTGGTTCCTGCACTCGCACTCTCGCAGCAGGCTCCGGGCGACGGACGCGCGGTGCCTGGCGGCGTCGGCGAAGCGAGCGTCGTCGTCCCACAGCGCCTCGAGGCGCCGGATCCGGCGGAGCGAGGTGAGCTTGATGAGCAGGTTCGGGTCGAGGTGCAGCAGCTGGCGCACGATGTCGTAGTGGCCGTCGGCCGCCGCCCAGTCGATCGGCGACGCGTACCACCACTGGTCGCCGGTGCTCTCCCACCGCAGAGGGAAGTAGCAGGACTGCTCCATCGCCCCGAGTCTCGGGAGATCTTGCAATGGCCTGCCGCTGCGGTTGTAGTGAGCTCTGGTCAGCTACTCACATGGCATGTGGTACGATGCAGTGTAATACCTTAGACTGGAGAAGGTGGAAGAAGGAGAAGAGAATGTGTACATCAGCAAGGAACCATGTGAGCTGACCAAAATATGATTTCTTTATTGGCTTTCTGTTGGATTGGAATTGTAAGATGCAAGCATTTGTAAACTGTAAGATTGAATGCACGCAAATGGAGATTAAAAGATCCAAAGCAGGCGACGAAAGTACCGGATTACAACTCAGAAAATCTGAAGACCATACCTGGTTCAAAAGGAGTTGGCGTGTGCTCAACTGCTCGGGAAAAAGAACCAAACCATGCAGTGCCTGCAAATGCAAAACTCAGGGCGCTGGATTAGGCCAGCAATGTGGTTCAAGAGGTACTAGTAGCGTGGTGCAAAGGTGCCATGTCGTTATGAATGAGAGAGATAGAGAGGGTCCATACACAGTACAGTGAAAGTCAGTGATACAGCCGTCCAGTCCAGACTCCAGTGGTCCTCTTTGGGAAAGAAACGAGACAGATAATAGTAGTTTAGCGGGGTGTTTCTACATGATGACCCTGCATCAGTGGAGAGACGACGGGGAATCTTTTGAGAAGGCTCAGCACGGGGAAGGAAAGGTGAAACATGGCCATTGATGGCGTCTCGCCAGTGCAGCCTTTGCAACAAAATCATCAGGCCCAGAGGCTCTGCGTTCAGATTCAAAAAAAGTACTTATCCAACATGTTTTTTCTATTCATCCCACTCACAAAACACACTTTTCAGTACACTATTCATCTAGAAAAAGTACTTTTTACCTATAATCCGAACACAGCCCAGAGGGAGAGAGAAGAGAGAGAAAGGGGACTGGGGCACTGGGCATGGCCAGAGGCCAGGACAAGGAAGGAGCACTGGAAGGTTGGTTTGCGGTTGGCAATGATGCAAAAGCGTGGTGGTACTGTGTGGTTTGGTGGAGAGCTTTCTTTGAGCAGCTCTGGAGCTTTGGCTGGCTGTGCATGCTTGTCTCCGCGTGCACGACGATGCCTCTTTGCTGTGCTTCCATGAATGACTGCAGATGGCATGAACCGTGAAAGGTGCTCTCTGAATTCTAATGCTTGTCTGTATCTCAGTATACACCTCAAGCTTTCTATACGGTTTTACGGATTCAAATCTGAAATATGTTCGAAATCCCATTAAAAAAAAGTCGAAATGGAGTAACCGGGATCCAGGTGTGTTGGCTTCAGCCAAATCTCGTTTTACACTTGATGTTCAGCTACCCTTTAATCGAAAACTTGTTTTGCAACTGAATCAGGCGAGAACATACAGGGTTGTTGTTTTGGTGGGCAAGCACTGAATATTGGCATGGCCAAGAGACGGGGACATAACTGTGGGCAAGTACTGGAGCACTTGATGTTCACTGTCGGATTTCACATGAAGGTTACACACTTACACTGAGCGGCATTGATGATACGGTGTAACCTCTTGTAGCTCGCCTATTGAATCATTTTCCTTTCGAACCATTTCCTCTCATCCAGTTTGGTTGGATATTGGACAGATAAGCTAAAGCTAATACGTTTCTTCGAACCCAACCTGACCAGCCAGGAACCAAAACTGACTGGACCTAGCTAGCGTGACCAATGACGCAACATTTCTCAACACGACGCACAATAGTTTACCGTCTACACACGAAGAACAATTTTTTTAACATAAAAAAATCCTGTCGGTGCGAGTGCTTGAATCCGAAGCAATGGATCGACGACAGACGATTCATGATTGATTGAGCTCGTGTTCATTCATTCATTCATGAACAGCACACAAGCTAGCCTTGCGGATCTCTTCTTCTAGCTCGGACGACGTTGATGTTCCAGCGAGAGGGGAGTAAAGCGTCCCCGACCAAACTCTTAATTCGCTCTCCATCATCCGTGATCCGTCTCCACATGCACGCATATGCCTGCTACCCAACTGGCTTTTCCACACCGTCCATGCGTCTGATGGATCATGGATTTGATGCTAAAGATCACGCACGTACCTGACATCCTGTGCCACGTACGTACGACGTCGTGGTGCACATCGTCTACGGGTGATTTTTTACGACGAGAAGGGGTATGATCTGCAAATGATTTGTGGTACATCACATGCCGTCGTAATTCGACGCTAGTTGTTCATGCTCTTGTCTGGATCAGCTTGGGAGACGCGAAGCGGACAGCGGGCGCCTTTGCTCTGTCTGAATAATTGCGCCAAGGGAAGGAAGACGGAGGAGCAGATGCCGTCGGTCTCAACCAGCGGAGTGGTGGCGCAGCTTTCTCCTGGCCCGGCCGGATCGCATCTCGGCGCCAGCCAGCCAGCCGATGCCGATCCGCGTGGGCCACGATCACGTGTGTTCCTGCCGCGAAGCACCGAAAGGCACCCGCGCGCGCGCTACACCCCGGAGCGATCGGGGGCGAGCCGTACGCCGCCGGCAGACAGGCAGGCACAAGGCAGCGGGCGAGTGCGGCGTGGCCTTCCCCTCCGGATCGCGGATGGCATCCGTGCGCGTCCGGCGTCGGGCACGACGGCAGGGTGGGCGCCAAGCGCCAACGTGCGTGCCCTCCTCCAGCTCCCACGGCGCCCCCTCGGCACGTTGCTTTGCCAAAAGGTGGCCGGTCTCACGGCCTCACACCTTACCAACCACGTGATATCGCGTCTGAAAGGAATCACTGAACAATCGAAGCCAAGAGTTCTGATATCTTGGTTACTTTCCGTGCAACAGTGCCTGTCTGAAAGGCTTCCGGGTTCCGGCCCAGGATTTGCAGATGATGGCTTCATGCATTTTGATTGACTGCTCCATGGTAAACAAATCAGCAGAAGCAGATAGCCATCAGGTGCCTGGATTGCCATTTTCGTTTATAGTCCAGACAGTCTGCAAGCTGATCTACGCTCTGGCGTTATTCCAATTCTGACTCGCCATTTCATTGCAACTTCAAACCCTGTTTGATCCGGAGCTTCTCCTGGAAGTCCACGGTTACATACATGGTTACAACCGACAGCACGCGATGCGCAACAGACCAACATATCATATTATTAGCTAAGGAGTATCTCACACTCACAGGCGCGCGATGCAGCATCACCATTTTGGCATCATGAATAGTTTTGTGTGGGTGCCAGCACAAAATTGCCCACAGTGAACAACAGTTCTTTCTACTGCATAGCTTATAGTTCAGAAGAGAACTGTCTTGGTTACATTACAGGCTAGAGGCTGAAGTCCTACCCACACCACGCCACTAAATGATAGAACAGGCGCAATGAATTAATAATTTATAAAAAATGCAGGCATATAACCTTTTTCAACTCTGTAACACTATTGTGGTAATTAGTCACAAACTCCCACAAAGCTTATACCATGGTCCATGGTATAATTGTTACGAGGAGATAAGTGCAGGTGAAAAAATATTGAACAGATGTAATAACCAATATTGAATAAACGATAAATTGTACTCAAATGTAAGCTATACTTTCCAGAGCAAGAATGGTATATGAAGCAGATATGGATATTGACGTCATTTATACTCTCCACAGCAACATATGAATAAATTGCAGCATGTTTGTAACTGTACATGCTGCTGGGTTCAGTGAGCTTATATCCGAACCATGGCTTATTAACTGTGTCCAATTTAAACAGCAAGCATATTTTTTTTCTCGAATACCCAAGAAGTGAATCAACATGTACAATGCAGAAATGCGCCATATTAATATCATATCGCATAATATGACAATACAACTAGGTGCCACTGTTAGAATCCTAGACTCACCACCATTCATTAATTGCAAATGTAAAATGTACTAGCATAACATATGGTGAATTACTGAATGGCTATGTAAACAAGATTATCATCTGAAGTCAAACGAGGATTTCAATCTTGCTAAATATGGTAGTAAAAGCAAACATGATAAAGGTAAAAGAAAATTTTGCAACTTAGACTTGCAGTAAAACAGTAGATGATGGACAATCTTTGCTGTCTGAAGATGCTTCCTGACCTCCTAGTCTATGCAAAGTTAGAGACTGTCCAAATTGTCACTAGCAAAATAACAAATGAATCACATGCAAGAGGCTAATGCTCTCAAAGTTATGGACAAAGGCCAAATGAAATTATATCATTCCGGATTCTTTCCACATATGCTTCCATGTTTTTTCTTTGTGTTTCGCTCAAAAGCAACTCACAAGTTTTTTGCCTAGGTTTAATTTCACTACCTACCATCTCATCATACAGTCGATAAGCCCAGTCAATTTCACCAACCCTACAAAGACCATGAATCAGAAGGGTGTATGTGTCAAGATCTAAACCTAGACCACTCTTCTTCACAAGCTCCCTCAGCAGGTGCTCAACAGCATCAACATGTCCTCTTCTACTCAAAAATACCCTAAGAAGCGGTTGGTATGTCTGAAGATCAGGCTTACAAGATTGTGACTCCATTTCTTTCAACACATCAAGCGCTTCATCGTCTCGGCCATACTGGCAGAGAATTGAAATCATGGTGTTATATGTGGCCAGGTTTCGGGGCACACCATTCCTCGGCATCTCCACACGAAATACTTGGGAAGCTTCGAACAAATGACCCGCTTTGCCAAGAAGGTTGATCAGGGAGTTGTAGAACAGGGTATCAGGCTCACAGCCTGATGATCTCATTCTATCAGAAACACTCAAAGCTTCTTCGTATCTCTCACATTTTGCCAAGGAAGTCATGATCATGGTGTAAGTGATCACATTGGGATGGCAGCCCTGAGAACCCATCGAATCAAGGAGTTCATAGACCCTCCTGAACTTGCGCTGCTTACAGTAACCCTCAAGAACAGCAGTGTATGTCATGACCATAGGTGGAAACCTCTTTTTCTTCATCTCCTCAATTGTCCACATTGCCTCATCGATCCTGCGCACACTGCACCAACCGTGGACAAAGATGTTGAAAGTGTATGCATCTGGCGCAATATGCGGGCTGAGCACGACAAAGACCTCACGCGCCAATTCGACTTTCTTCTCCTTGCAGAGAGCATCAAGGAGGACATTCATCGTCTCCGTGTTCCTCTCTAGCCCCATGTCCTCCAACTGATCAAACAACAAAATGGCATCCTTCCACCTCCTCGCGCCGGCAAGCCTCCTGATGCTCTTGGCGACAGTGTCCACCGTGACCATCCCCCTGCAATGCATTTCAGACAGCAGATCCCACATCCAATCGATCTGCTTCATCTTCCCCAGCAGGTCGACCATCCTGTCGCAGGCGTAGGGCGTGTGCGCGTACCCGTCGCCCCGCGACTGCGCCCACCGGAAGAAACCCAGCGCGGACTTCCAGTCGTCCCCGAACCTGCGCAGCAGGCTGTCCGCAACGCCGCTCGTGAGCCGGATCTCAGAGCACTCGGCCCCAAGGGACCGGACAAGGTCCTCGACGCTCCCCTTGCGCGCCTTGAAGAGCGAGCTCTTGATCCGCTCGAACGCGGCCTCTTCCTCCGCCGTTAGGGCGCTGCCACTGGAATCCTGGTCCGGGCGTGGTGAGGGCGCTGACGACGACGACGATCTCCGGAGGAGGGGAAGCGGTAGCAGGGTCCTCCCGGCATCGCAACACCGGCGCAGGCGCCGGAGACCGCGCAGAGGCATCGGCAGACGATGCCCGCAGCTTCTTCCTCCCTGTGGCGGCCGCTGCTGCTGCTAGCGATTCGTCAAGGTTAGCACCGCGGCGGAGGGAGAGGAAGAGCGACGACGGCGTGTGCGACGGCGGCGGCGGCGGCGGGAGAGGGAGACTACGAGCGAGGAGCAGAGGAAGCATCGAGCGTTTGGGAGTCGGGCCGGACTGCCGCGACGTAAAACAAGGCCGACGATAGAGCGAGCGGATAGAGGCCCAGCCCATAGTCGTTGTTCTTTTTTTTTTTAAACTCGAGGGGGCTCACACAGTTCGTTCGACGGAGTCGCAATAACTTCAGTGCACGCACATTGGTTTCAGACGTTCGCCCAGGAGCAGCGTCCTGATTCGAAACAGAGAAACTAAAATTTACCTTCTATGCTTAATGGAAGGAAGCAAATTGGGTTGAATGCTGCAGCTGTGCTGCAACACCAATAAAGCAAGGTAGCGACACTATAAGCAAGATAGCTGTGATGATGTGTCTTATACAACATGATGAGAGAAATAGCAAGATAAGCCTAAATAAGCCTAAGGCCTCGTTTAGTTTCCAGAATTTCTCCAAAAAAACACTATTCATTCAACTTATTTCTATTCATCTCATCTCTTTCACTCAAATAATACTATTCATCTATATTTTTAAGAAACATTTCTCCAATCTAAACACACCCACCCACCCTAAACCTAGCGCATCACAGCGCCATCCACGCGGTGCTCACGGAGATGCGCCCTCGCTGGATGCTGTCACGGATTTTGGTCGATGCACCGTCGCTGGGCTGGACACTTACGGCAACATCCAGGGCACACATTCCCCAATATGTCAATTATATTTCACAGAAAAAACGCAAAAACAAAAAAAAAATCCATGTTTCAAACAGGCCCTCACAGTTCCACCCCTAGGCCCTAGCTAATGGAAGTCGGTCGATGTGCTCAAGGTATGACGAGGCGAGAAAGCAGAGGCACCACAAGCAAGTTCTGCAAGTCTATCTTCCTCTAATCCTCTCGACGAGAGCAACTCGCTACTCGCCGCATAGCCATCCCAACGAAGTATTAAAATATCAATGTACTTCACATTTTTAAAAATCAAAATATATTTCACACTTGAAAGTTCAAGCAGGGTGAAAAAATGCAGCCTGAATAAATTAAGCAGGGGCCTTGCAGCAAAATAGAAAAATAAAGAATTCAAAATAATCCAAATATCGATTGAAGTTTTGATTTAAGTTTTAAGACGGTACATAGGCCTGACAAAATATGAGCCATCAGAAGCTCAACCAACCACTAGGATACACTCAATATAGTTTCAGACGATTCCATACAAAAAGAAATTATTCTCGGAAGAGGGCCCTCTACACTCTTCTCCTGGGAAGGAAGAACTCAACTCCCCTGTATCACCAGCCTCAGCTCGCTGGTCTAGTTGGTGCTGTGCATGTGGCGGATCAGGTCGATCACACGGGAGCTGAAAAAAAACGGGAGATGAGTTTATTGATTCAATACTGGCAGTGTGCACAAAAGCACAATTTATAAGTGAGATCACACTTAGCAGTTAATATGGCAGTGTGCACAGAGACATAATTTACAATAAGGATCACACTTGGCAGAGGTTACTAACCTGTATCCCCACTCATTGTCGTACCAGGACACAAGCTTCACAAAGTTGCCATTCAAAGCAATGCCAGCCTTCGCATCAAAGATGCTGGACCTGTGATAAAGAAAAAAAAAATAGTTGCCAGGAGTTTGGTTACCCTGACATAAACCAAGCATTAAAAAGGTCTATGAATATAAACTCCTGGTCTCTGTATAATACCTGTTGTCACCCTGGAAGTCGGTGGAAACAAGGTCCTCCTCAACATAACCCAAAATGCCCTTGAGGTTACCCTCTGACTCAGCCCTGTAAAGATGTGTAGGCATTTAAACATCAATTTACTATGCAGAAATCACGTCACCAAGCATAAACATATATTACATTACACAAAAAATTCAACTATCATTCATACACAAACGGGCAAAAAACAAGCTATAGATGCAAAAACTCACTTGATCGCAGCCTTGATCTCATCATAGGTGGCAGACTTCTCAAGCCTCACAGTCAGATCAACAACAGAAACATCAACAGTGGGGACACGGAAAGCCATTCCGGTCAACTTCCCGTTGAGGGCAGGAAGCACCTTGCCAACAGCCTAAGGGAAAATCAAGGGGTTACAAACTAAGAAATTTCATTCAGAAAAAGATAATTAGAACAGTTGAGATTGTCCGTTAGAACAATTGATACTGAAGTTTCTAGTGAGAAATTACACATTTTTATATTTACGACATTCTCTGTTAAGTATGCAAATAGTAATAGCGCAGTGCATCCAAATAATATTTGAGATTGCCTAATGAGAAATTCAGCTGCTAACCTTAGCAGCTCCGGTGCTGCTGGGAATGATGTTGAAGCTAGCAGCCCTTCCACCTCTCCAGTCCTTAGCTGAGGGTCCATCAACAGTCTTCTGGGTAGCTGCAAGGGTTCACATTCGCCATGTTATAAGATAAGAAATAGCAGACAATATTACACTAACCGAATTTACAAAGCTTACCGGTGATGGCATGAACGGTGGTCATCAGACCCTCAACAATGCCAAACTTGTCATTGATGACCTGCAGCAAAAATAAATGGGTCGTAAGATTCCATACAAACAACGCCAGTGGGCAATTTATATCAGCAGCTAAAACATGAAAATCACCTTAGCAAGAGGAGCAAGGCAGTTGGTGGTGCAGCTAGCATTGGAGACAATGTTAATGTCAGACTTGTATTCCTTCTCGTTGACACCACAAACGAACATGGGGGCATCCTTGCTAGGAGCAGAAATGACGACCTTCTTGGCACCACCCTGCACATGCAAGCATAGAAGCAGTTAGATTCCCTCAACACTTTTAGAATGTACCTTGAATAACAGAAGGTTAAGTTGAAGAATGCACCTTCAAGTGAGCCGCAGCCTTCTCCTGGTCAGTGAAAACACCAGTAGACTCAACAACATACTCAGCACCAGCCGCACCCCATGGGATTTCCTCAGGATTCCTGGACACCAAATGATAATCAGCCCAAAGTCGTTGAGTTGGGTACGAAACAAGTAGTAGCATGGAAAGGAATGGAGAATGGTAACAAACCTGCAGCCAAATACAGCAACTTCCTTCTCACCGAAGAGAAGAGTCTTGGAGTCCTTGACCTTGACCTCATGGTGCTTCCACTGTCCGTGGACAGTGTCATACTTGAACATGTAGGTCTGCGAGCACAAAACCACTCAGCACCATGCAAGAGTGGGAAAAATCCAAGTATCTAAAATATCAACTTACGGAATGCTAGAAAAGGAATTCACAGACCAATTGAAGCTAGGAGAAGCCAGGTTGTTTCTGGAATGTGATAACACTATTATTTCACCTCTAACCATGAAATAAAATATGATCCAGACCAATGGATTTACAGCAACCTTGGTAAACTAATAGATTTATTGAAGCTGCAAGTTCAAGATTTGCATTGGCGAACAGATGCCCTAAGTTATACAAGATCATTAAATAAAATGTAGATCCAAAGCACATATACGTGCATCCACAGATCAAGAGCTACATAACAACTTCAGAATCTACATCAGGTCAATATGCACTATAGGGAGGGTAGTACACTAGTACTCAGTCCACATAAAAAAAGGCATCTACATCAGATATGCACATACAATTTACTAACACATAGGCCCATACATAAACCTAAGTTATACAAGATTTTCATTGGCAAACAGATAACACGATCATTAATGAGAATGCAGATCCAAAGCACATAACACGCAGAAGATTGCACATACATGCATCCACATCCACTGACAAAGGGCTACATAATAACTTCAGAATATCTACATTAGCACTCTCCATCTGGTCAATACGCTTTATATAGACAGGGTAGTTCTCAGTCCACATAAAAAATGATATCAACATCAGATATACACATACAGTTTACGAATACATAATCCCATATAATGAAACCGTTGCACAATGCACATCCAACAAGGATCACATAATTTACTAAAATAAACACGATCCAAAATAAAATAATGCCTCTATTTCCACATCTAACAGGAGCAAATCGTATGAATTGCACAGATCTACTACTACCGAACGAGCACATTCAGTCACTCACTACAGCACTCTCACAAGTAACAGATCAAGCGATAAGTGAGAAGGATTTACCATGTAGTCGGTGGTGATGAAGGGGTCGTTGACAGCGACGAGCTCGACATCCTCGCTCTGCAGAGCCACCCTGGCCACAAGCCTGCCGATCCTGCCGAACCCTGCAGCATCAACCCAAAACACATCAAAACCCACACAATGTACAGAACCAAACCAAATCGGAACTCAGATCGGAGGCCACAAACTCACCGTTGATCCCGATCTTGATCTTCGCTGCAGAAGGAACCAATCCAAACCAACAAAAACATCAGTAAACGAAAGCCAGAGATTTACATCCACGAGAAAAAAATCCTAGAGGAAAACTTGCAAGCAGAATGACGGCATTACCCATGGGGATGAGAGGCTGAGACGACGGAGAAAACGAGGATGGATGAATGGATTGGTTTCAAACGGGATCGAGATGGGGTTCGGGTGTGCGATGCGGCCAATGGATCGGGGGATTGGAATATAAAGAGGGCGCAGCCCGCAGGGTTCGGCGGCCACGGCGGCACGGCTGCTGGTTTTTTTAGACGGCCGGGCCCACTCGGCGCCGCGGTATGCGGATGGCCGGATGGGATCAGCGGTGCTTTTCTATTCGCTACCGGAAAAGAGCCGGGCCAAGGTCACTGACAGGTGGGGTGGCGAGCGATGGTTTCCAGAAGCTTCCCGTGGGTCGAAACGTTGGACCTTGGAAACCCTGGATCGTTGCTGGGTTTGGGCCCACCGGAAGTGGAAGAAAAGTGTACGGTGGAGGCTGTGTTTCTTTCTTGCACAAGAAGAAGAAACGGGCCGCCATGCCCGGTTTTCATCGGCGGCCGCCGATGGCAAAAGAACTTTGGACGTTGGGAGCCTTCGACGGTGCTAGCTGTGGCGATCATTGCGTGGCATGACGTGGTTGGGAATAAGGGAAAAGGAAATGCCGATTTACCTAGTTTTATTTCTATAAAAAATAGTGAAAAGGAAATGGTAAATTAGAAATTGAACAAAAACGGAAAATTAAGCGAGGAACAAAAACGAAAACGGAAATGCCATGTCACGGGCGTCGGCCGGCAAAGCAACACTCATTCTTCCCTTCTGATTGATGTTTTAATGTTTCAACCCTTTCACCTAAATGTTGCAGAATATAACTTAATGTTGCATGTTTAAATGTTCGTTGTTTTAATGCTTCAATATATTTTTACCTGAATGTTAAAGAATATAACGACGTTGCACGATGTTCGTTTCAGGCAATCCTGTATGTTGCAATAACCAACCCATCGATGTTGCGCCATCTTTTTTCTTCTTTATAATGTTGCATCGGGACCGTTGTTGCAACGTTGCATGATCTTTTTTCCCGGTTACAATGTTACATTAGGACCGATGTTGCAATGTTGCAACGTCCGTTGTTGCGTCCGGACGACGGACGTATAGGCGCTAGCAAGTCCCAAACAAAAATGATATTGCATTTAAATAGTCATACCAAACCATTTTTTTCTTGAAAATTCCCTTCGGAATTCCAAGTTCAACTAACATTCAATGTGGCCAACCAGGAATAAAAAAACTAGACCTGACAAGGGTAACAGCTTTGGGTTTTTTATTAAGAAGGAAATTTTTTCTCCGAGTCTAAATCCCCAACCCCAGTTACACCGGTGAGGAGATTATTTTTTTTAATCAAGCCTGTGAATCCGCTTTCGTGAGGAATTGAACTCAGATCTAATGGTGCGACAATACCACCTACCCTCTATCCAACCTGGGAATCGAACTACATAACACTTCTACGGTGACTTCGAACTGCTTGCATGGACGCTCAAGCTACAGTCACCGACCTCCCCCCGAACTTGTGCTGGCTACAAAGTAAGGAGAGCTGGAAATCCCGTGTACGTCGTATGTCGGTCACCGAGCTTGCCTACGACGAGCAGACAGGCCCGCCTGCTGCTCGTTGCTAGCCGCTTGCTACGATAATATGGTTATTATTATGTACACTTGCGAAATTAATATTATATAAGTACATCGTCTAATCTATTGTGTAGCCCTAAGTAGGGTGCTAGGAAATAAGCACCCGACACGAACCAATGGGGAAAAAAACAATGATGATAAAATCATAAGCTTCATAGATGTGTTGTGTCACTAGAGGCTTAAATCTTGGGCAAAGATTTAAAAGGGTTTAGCCTGAAGCCATGTTCAGACCTGCAATAATTTAGTGGATTGTTGCTTTTAAAAAAGCTCTATAAATCTATATGAATTAAGTATGCCAACTTTCGGTCTACCTTTTATCGGCTTGTTGCTTCATTTACAGAGACCCCTTTACCAAAAAAAAGAAAAAGAAAGAGGAAAACTAAGTTATTTGATGCTCTCCTAGCTAATATCCTTTGTAGAGAGACAAGAAATGTAAGGACTTCTTGTTTGGTGCAGATGTACTTAGCGTTCTGTTCCTTTAGCATGGAAACCAATAATAAGAACATATACTTGCAACATCAATGTGGTCTTTAATCTGTATAGACAAATTACTTTTTAAATATGGGTGGACTCAAAATCAGGGCAAACTATGAACGGGAGGAAAAATGACCAGTTTTTAGCGAGTTTGAGAATCTTTAGTATTTAGTTTTGTGGTCAAGGGACTTAAAACATATTTTTATGATAGTTCAGAGAGTCAAAATAAATAGTTTTTTAATAGAAAAAACACTTCCACTTAGGGCAAGTACATTGGTATAGTCTAATAGGCGGTCTCATGCATTGCCACATCATCTTGAGGCGACATAACAGGTAACTCATATAATGGTTTGTCTTATATCTTGTCTCATAATAAACGCATAATCCTTAATCTATAGATAGAAAAAATGTTGTGAGTTGCATGGCAAGGCCATCTCGTACAATGGTGAGAAAGTCGTATAGTGCTAAATTTTAGCCTATGAGGTGGTTACCTCGCGAAACAACCACCTGGTTCTCTCTCCTCCCTCTCTCTCCGTCATGTTATAAAAAATCCTACATGCACTTGAATAAGACGACTTATGAGAACACTGACGTGTAGCAATATACTTGCCCTTATTTAATTGGGTTAATTGGATACACGACATTACAACTTTGTGTTTTTAGCCACGCCATTACTTGTCGCATAATAGGAGGAAGGCCATTACAATTTTACAGATATTTGAGATATGCCATTATGTACGTATTTGATGCCATCAGACCCACCTGCAGATGTACGAGCACGGTTTATATTTTCGTATGGACTCAAATGCCCCTGATACACCTCCACTCATTAGTTGATTACACGTGGGACCCACACGTCATCTCCTTCCTCCCTCCCTCCCTTCTTCCTTGGATCTTCACTATGACAACGACATCGTTGCGGCTTGCGTCGAGGGAGCTCGTCGCGCCCCAGGCCACCGCCCCATGGCTAGGACGAGTTGGTCGGCAGCCAACTACGCTCCCCACTCCGCCAGCACTTGGCCTGCTGCTCCATCTCTTTACCGGCCGCGAGATCTGCGTCCCATCCCCATGGCCGGCAGCCGAGCTCCACCTCTCCAGCGGTGCGGGCCCATCCCTTCTCCGCCATGGCACGGACTCGGTGGGATTTAGTGTGCGCGCGCCTTCATGGGCGCGGTCTCGGTGTGTGCGACGGGCTCGCGGTTCGTGGGAGCGGCGACGGCGAGGGAGGACCCCATGGCGTGACGGCGAAGAAGGGGCAAGAGAAGGTGGCGAGGGAGGCCTCAACGGCGGAGCCGAGGAGCAGAGGACATGACACACAGAAGAGATGGGATGGAGGAGGGCGATGACGTGTGGGTCCCTTGTGGAAGTGACTAGATACTGAAGGTGTACTAAGAGTATTTCAGTCCGTACAAAAATATAATCGGTACACGTACGCCTGTAGGTGCGGCCGATGGCATCAAATACGTACATAATATCATATCTCAAATATCCACAAAGTTGTGTCCCTCCTATTATGCGAGAAGTAATAGCGTGGCCAAAAACACAAAAGTTGTAATGGCGTGTATCCAATTAACCCTAATTAATTCCATCGATATGCTATTCACCACCACCAACAGCCCGAACTATCTATAGACCGGCCCCACCCGCCAGTCGGTAGTCCAGCTCCAGCAATAAGTCAATCCGGCGATTGGACGGGGTCCACGACTCACGACGCCTCTTTCTCTCCAACAAGATAGCTCAAGACGGCACGAGCAACCCGAACCATGTTGGTCAAGACTCAAGACGACAGGATAGTATCGCGGCGGCCCCGAACCGAAAGGAAGCTTCTAGGTGAGGAGCTGCTTTGGATTCGGCCATTCGCCGAGACGAAGAACGCCGTGGTGGGGTCGACGAGGTAGCAAAAGTGAACGGAAGAATTCGTTAGCGAGTGTCGTCGTCGTGCGCAGCCGCACGTAGGTGTAGCGGCTCGCATGGAATTGCGTTGCGTGAAAGTTTTTACGTCCAGAGACGACCCAGCGCGGCGCAGGACTGCAGGAGAGGTGCGCGTACGTACCGCCCGTCCAATCTAAACACAGCAATGAGCAGAAACTGCCTGGAAGTTTCCTATGCCTGGTTTGAAAAGAGGAGGTGGTGGGTGGTGCCGTGGTAGTCTGGGCTTTATAAATCGAGTCATCGGCCCCCGGATATCCATAGGAGATAGGACAATTAACTTATTAACACCTACTAGTTCGCCGATCGTCGTCCCGCGGACGAGCCTCGTTCTCGCTTGATCGGTCGCCGGACGCCGGTGCCGTCCTCTTGTCCGATACTCCGATGGATCCACGAGAAGACATCGTCGAGAAAGCCCCGGCGGCGGCTACCTACTACGACGAGACAGGCGACAGGGAGCTCCCCGCCGGGGAGGAGGAGCAAGCTGTTGGCTTCGGTGGTCAATGCTCCTCCAGGGGGAGGCTCGGCGTCGGGCATGTCAGCCCAAAATTCCTCTTCGGATACGGCGGCGGTGTGATTGACTCGAGGGGAGTAGCAGGCTCCACCGCGGTGGGCGGCGGAGAGCTCCGGCCGCAAGGCCTCTACGGGCAAGCCGGCGGTGGCCTTGATAATGCCTTCGTCGGCGGCGCCGCCGGGCCAGGGCTCGACGGTGGCGGCGGGGCATCTCCTGACGGCCAGCTCAACAAGCATCCACTATTGGTGGGCGCCGAGCACGTCGGCGCTGCGGACCCAGCACTGGCCGGCCGCCGTGGTGGCCCCCACGAGCCGGAGCGGGACCCGCTTGCTGGCGCCGTCGCACGAGAGGCGGTTCTCGCGGACTTGCGGCGCGACGGCGACCGCGGTGGAGCGATGCATCGTCTCGCCCTCCTAGCCTTGCTGCTGGGTGGGCTGGGCGCGATGGCACTCACCGCCGAGCCCGACACGCCGTGGCTGTGGCTCAGCCAGCTCGGGGCCCTCCTGGCCTGGCTCGCCTGGTGCATCCGGCTCTTCCTGTCACTGCAGTGACGCCGACGGCGGCGTGTGTGTGAGAGAAGGCTCCTACGTACCCGCAGTTAATCGCCCTCCAACCTGTCAACGAGTTCGATCACGCGGCGATCGATCACTCATGCACAGTTGCTGAGAGACAAAAAAAAACTATATATGATATTTTAAAAAAACTATATATACTCCTACAGTCAACGAGTTCGACCACGCGTGCAGTGCATGCTGCCTAGCTAGCTATTAAGCGTCTAAACATGCGAATTAGGATGGACCAAAATAGTGATACTACTATAAGCTAGCTAGTAGATTCGATCCCCTCTCCTCAAAAGTCAGAACGCAGCCGAGTCAACAACCAAAAAAAGGACGAACGACACAGAATATTCACGACAGTCAGCATCGCATGGCCATGTCGTTGTTGATTGGTCCTAGATACATTCCACCCCGTGGGTCCCATTCCGATGTAATGGCATGCAAGTAGTGAGCATAGAACATGTACGATGTTAAAGAGCAAAAGGAGCTTGCCTAGCTCTGTTTCCGTGTATGTGTGTTTGTAATTTTATCTTGTTATTTTTAAAAATTCAATAGAGATGATATGTCCATCGACAGGAAGACATCTTTAATGAAATTCATCAAATATCAAGATATTCCAGTACAGTCTCTTCGAGGCACTCAACACATGCATGATGATATAAGTGTGAGTATTCTTGCAGTTATACAGTTGTCTGCATTTATACGTATGTATGCTTGGGGAAAAAGTTTGGGATGACGAAACTGAGTCTGATTGGATTCTAACTTTGTTCGGCTCTCGTCTAGTTTAGCACATTCTGTGATACCTGCTTAAAATACTTGCCGAGATTTCTCGAGCTGCTCTGAAAGCCCAGTTCCAAAGCTGGAATCCTAGTTTAAGGCAATCCCATGCCTGTGGCGGTGGTGGCAATGCAAACTTCGCTTGATAAGACTTCGGCGTTAGAATAGAACATATGGGGTGCTGCGGGTGCCAAGCACTTGACTGCTTTAGTTGATAGAACCATCAGCAGAGTAATCGCCGTGTTTTTTTCTTTTTTTTGCGGAGCTATTCGGATGCTCCGGCCGTATGCGTCAAGCGTGGCAATGTCTGATAACCCCTGCGGCTGCGCGTTCCGGCCCGACGGGCCCGTACGTCGTCGGGTCGGGACTCGGGAGGGACGCCGGGTGCTGGTCACGAGGGGTTATCAAACACGCATGCCATTGCCAGGTCACTGAACCGGCATGGCGTCCGGGGACAGCTGCGAACGAGCGAGGAAGTTTCTTTGGCTGATGCCGGAAGCGCGCGCGTCTCGCTACTTATGAATTGTGATGGGTTGTGTGGACTTGTGGCAAAGCTATCAGGGAGGTAATGGAAGTCTCACTCGCGTGGCTACCCAATATATATCGGGGGTGGAACCACGCACAAAGTACAAGACCCGGTTGCGGAGGCAGCTAGCGGCGGCGAACTCGCCGGAGTCCAGCCCGTTCGACCGGGCGGCGGCGACTTCCGCGTACAGGGCTACGCGGGGCCGCTGGGAGGCGCAGCACAAGGCCTCCGGCGCCGACGACCTGTCTCCATCAGAGGAGGGAGTCGTGCCGACGGCGAGCTCACGGGACAGCAGGCCGTCCTTGCTGACTCCGGTGTCCCCACGGGGCTCGTGCCAACAGGCTTCGATGCATCACCTGACCTCGGCGGAGGATCGGGGTTGGCGCCATCGCGCTAGAGTTGGCCTCCGAACGACCATAGCTGGGCATGGAAGAACACGCCGCCGGGGTCGCCGCGGACCACCAGCGGGGCGCCGGAGCAGGACCAGCTTGGCGTCGTCGTCGTTGTAGGAGTACGAGTGGGCTTTCAGCTCGGTGCGGCGATGCGTTCAGCCGCGCTCCCCGCCATGTTTGTTGCCGAGACGTCGCTCATTGGCAGCGAGCCGGACACGTCCAGGCGCAGCCAGTTCAGGGCGGTCATGTTCTGGCTCGGAGGCTGCATCGTGCTCTTCCTGTGTATCCTGTCACGGCGATGGCGCTGGCTCCGGCGACGACGACGACCTCCTGTCTCTAATATTTTCCTTTTTAAGAAAACAGCGCTATCTCTGATAAGCCGCATGTACACTGGAATTTAGATTAGATTCGATGGAACATGATATGAAGCATTCTTGCGGAAATTCAGATCATGAACCACAAATTCACAGTATATACGGGACAATGACATTAAAAGGACGAAGTCACGAACGCGACAGAGAGTATGCATCACAGATGAATCAGTTGGGTATGTCGTTGAAGGGCCATACATTCGGAAACGTTGGTCCCACAGTATAGTAGTGGACTGCGCGTCACAAACTCACAATTCGCCTGCAAATCAGTGATCGTGACCTGCAAATAATGGGATGCTGCGGTGGCAATGTTGCATCGAGAATGGGGAGCGTAGCGTATGTGACGTTTGGTGTAATCTCTTCGCTTCGGCAGTGTAATCGCTAACCATGTGGACACCGAAAATGTTTGTATCATCAGGCCAATTAAGGGCCAAATGGATTGTAAAGCTTAGCTAATATCTATAGAACAGCCAATATCATGTACTATGTTATCCCATCTGTTTATTAATTACTTGACACAGTCTCATCTAATTTTGTCGGTTCACTTACACGTATCTTTTTTTAAAAAAACAATATATAAAATGAAACGATTTTACCCATAAATGGTAACCCAAGCATGGATAACAAAAGAATATGAAATATAGATGGAAATAAATAGATTTTTGCTCTAGTAGGCTTAATGGCTAAATTATAATTAATCAAATATGATTCGTTCCATTCCTTAAGCTTAATGGCTAAATTATAATTAATCCTGCCCCCCACCTCCCTTGTCTCGGCCCTTGTCTGCTCAGTGTCTTAAGCTTAACAATGGTATTCTCTGAATGTAGCAACCTTTCAATGATGCTATGAAACCAATTTTCCTTAACGATAAGGCAGATAATCGATTCCTCTAAAAAAGTAGAACGTCTGCCAAGGTTTCTTTAAGAAAAATCTACCCAATCTTACTTCAATTTTGCAAAGCCACCCACGTGCGAGCCAATATTCAGTGAAGCATCATACGTAGATAAATGATAATTGAGTAGTATTTCTCACGCCAATAACATTTCTACTACCTCATCTCATCTCAAATTTCCTAGTGAACTAAGGCTAAGCACGTTATGCGGACCTATTTTGTGTTCAAGACACCAATCTGCATCAAATTACCATATTCCTTCAATCAAATCAAAGCAGTTGCCATGAAACAGACAACAATATGATTATTTTTATATCTCTATAAAAAAAGAGCACAGTTCAACTGAGGATAATGAATTATGCCCCAACATTCTCATCGAATCGGACTGGCATAAGAGACTAGGTTTGTTGATGATTTCAGACAAACTGAGCTCAACACTATATTCATGCTTGTTGATTCAAAATTAATTTGGCAAACTAACTAGCATGGATATACTGTCAAGCTGGGTCAAAACCTTTTGAAACTCCCAAGTTAGAGGCAACCGATGAACTTGACCAATATGTAGAAATGGAAATGCATATAGAAATGGCAGGCCTTGGACAAACTCGGTGATTCCAGTAACAGCCGTACAGCTGAACCACGGGTGTAGCTAGGGGTATTCAATTATTCATGTGTATTTACATGAACACTCCTGATTTTACATAAGTAATTTAACACACATACGTTATGTAGTATTTCAATACATGTATAATATAAAAAATAATAGTCTATTGTTAATTCTACAAGGGAATTTCTATAAGGGCATAATGAGCCTTCACCATTTCCTTGTTGACCATTTTCCCGTTGTATCGGCCTGTATTTGGGCGAAGAAAGTTGCTATAAACACACACTCAAAATCCTGGCTACGCCACACTGAACTGAACACCAACTTGAAGAACAGGTTGCTTATACGATCTTGTCCTAGGACCTCTATTTTCTTTGGGAGAACGTAACCAAAGTTGAATTTTCTAGACTCTGAACGAGTTCAGCATTAGATGATTAGAGTGAACAGCTGGCTATTCCTCAACAGATCAAGCGCCCCAACCTCCGTTTCACAATACTTTGCATTTGCTAGATACTTGTAGTTTTGTAGCCGATAATGAGCAGGACTTGCATGCATGCATGATCTATCTAGGCAAATCCAAGAGGGTAGCGAAGCTGCGGCCGTTTAAAACTAGGGAAGATCCTAATTAAGAGAACCCATGTATCCGTCACACATGAGCTGACCATGACGAGTGACAACCGACCTGACTGAACATAGAATGAACGAAAGGGTACGGTGATCGATGGCGCAGCAGGCGCCCTCAGAGTGGGGGGACGAACAGGGACAGGTAGCCGACGAGCCAGACGACGAACGCCGCGAAGAGGCGCGGCAGCGGCATGGGCGCCGCGGCCGCGCCGACGATCACGATCGCCCCGAACATCATCAGCTGGAACGCCCGAGCGTTCAGTGGAGCTCCGCGGCGCTGCCGTTACGGCGCAGGGTCCTCCCCCGCGACGCCAGTACGAGCATGATCATCATCCCTGGACGCCATCACACACGCGCGTACGCTCGCGAGGAGGGGGAGCCTCAGCCCTCAGCTCGCCAACTCGCGTCGGAATGCTGGTGTTTTCGGTTGCTGTTATATTAGTAGATTTCTTGGTTCTGTTTCTTGGAAAGAACCGGCGGAACGAGGCACTTATATATAGGGCGCTCGCTCGCTCGCTTGTCGTGCCTCCCGGCCGGGGGTGGGTCGATCAGGCAAATCCCAAAGCTGACCCCCGATACATGCATCTGCGTGAATCATGCGGACGGTAAGGCTGGTGTTTCCAAGATTATTTACCCTGGTGTGATCTGATAGGCTGATTACTAGTAGTAACTGGTTGGTGTTTGATCTCTTTGACGACTGAGATAGGTCATAGGACCACGTTGGTTTTACAGAAGGCAGCTTCCGGGAAGTTTGGAAAGCTTCGGCCGATGCAGGTTGCCGTTTTGGTTGGGTAGCCACAAGGCCACGAGAGGAGCCACTTGCGCTCGTCCGTCCTCCCCGCTCATGTTGCCAAAGCTGATTTGGCACTTGATGATGTCCCATTTCCTGTCGGAATTTTATTTGTGTTATAAGCTAGGAGTCGTAATTAGGAGGAAGCACACGAACAACACTCCAGTACCGTTGAAATTTTTACTAGCAGCTCAACTTAACTAAGGGTTCTTATTTAATTAATGACGTGAAAGCGTGAAGCTTCATATAGTCCAGATGCATTTTGGGTCTAAGAGCAGTCACTTATAAACATGATCTTGTAGTCTCACTGCTACATTGTGTGTGCACAGAAAATATCTAAAAATATAGCAAAGACACAAATTATATGAGATCCTACATGATAACATGGCATGGGGTCTAAACATAAATAAAACTTAGTTTCAAGGGTTAACGAGTGTTTGGTCCACACAACTTTGTACTGCGCAAACTTTGTACTACGCAAATTACTCTGAACTTTGTACTACGCAAACTTTGTTAAAAGGGACTTGCTAGCGCCCGGACGTCCGTCGTCCGGGCGCATTGTCGGACGGTGTTCCAGTTGCATGGAACATCACGGAGAATTTTGAAACATTGAAGAAAATTTGAGAACATCCAGTTTAGGTGGAACATCAGGAGCTGTAAATTTGAAAACATTAGGGAGACGCGGCAACAAGAATGGAACATCAAAGCGTCTGGTGGAACAGTAGGAGTTTCAAATTTGAAACATTAGAGGGATGGGGGCGAGCTGAGTGGAACAAAAGCGCAGTAGACATTGAAACAAATTTGTTGGAACGAATGCAACATTGGAGGAGTGAAAATAGGAACAATCGTAACCGAATATTGACAAACGTGTTGCTCAGATTGGAACAAAGAATAATGCATTGTTGAAACATTAACTGCATGAAAAAAAAATCTGGACGGAACATAGCATTGTTTACTTGAAACATTCCATCATAGGCGGAACAATGTACGATGTTGCAATGTTAGACATGATGAATGAAACAAATACCGGTTGAAACAAATGATGCAACAATATCAGAGTGAGGATTGGAACAGCCGATTGAAAATCAGTAGCGGGAGCGGTTGGAGCCATGCACGGTTCAAACGATAGGAGTCCTATTTAAACGTTGGAGCGGGAACGGTTGCCAGAGAAAGATGGACGAATGGATGATGCATCCGACGGATTTGGAATCGGCCGGACGTCAGTATCCTAGCATTACCGTTGTTGAAATTACCTGGCTACTACCGCCAAGTCGTTTTCTTTATTTTCTCCGTCCGCGTCCTCCGATAGATCCTCCCGGGAGCCGCCCAGGGTCCCGATCGCCCGTCGCAGTCCCCTCCCAGAGTCCCAGTGACGTCGCCGCCTCCCAAGGCCACGTACTGCCGGCACGAGCGCGACGCCCCTGCTCAGACCCACGCTCCGTGGATCTTCTGCACCCCCTCGTCTTGCCTTCGGTCTTCTCCCTCTCAGCCTCCTTCCCCCAATTCATGATGAAATCTTCCCAAAATCCGGCAAGGTCCGGCCGGATTCCGGCGAAAATACAGCGTCCCTTGCTGTCCACGGTGAGGACGTCGCGGCCACCGGGGTGCATGTTCTTCTACCCGCATGAGCTGGACCTCGGGTAGCTCTCGCGGCGCGCGCCGTCTTGGCTGGCACAGCGGAGACTGACCTCACGGGCGATGACGCGCCCCTGCAAGGCCAGCCCGCTGGCGGCTGCGTCCCTGCTTGGCAAGCCACGACGGCACCCCCTGCACGATCAGCAAGCGGCGGCGTGTCGTGATGTCCCAGGCTCCCAGCCGAAGAACACGAAGTCCTGCACCACAAATGCCAGCGTCGGGATATGACGTTTTATAGCACAACCATACGTTAATTGATGTCTGGATGCATTGGCTACAAATGTTGTTTGCAATGCGCCATTTGAAGACCCTAAGAAGGAAATTCCAAGAAATCAACTATGATCCTATATACTTGGGGCAAAAATCTGTAGAAAAAAAAATCAAATTAGGTCGCTTGATTTTCAGTTCTCGAGTGGTATATAGCCTTTATTTGTTGCACAAGCACACAACATAATTATATATTCATCTGCACACTATAAGAAAAATGAGCATTCATTCCTTCATGTTTATACGGATTGTTTTTTGAGTCGGTGCTAATCCAATTTAGTACCGTCTCGTAAGCACAGTGCTTCCTCGGAACGATTTAGTACCCCGACCATTCGGGGAAAAAGTTTGGGATGATAAAACTAGTGTGATTGGCTTATAACTTAGTTAGGCTCTCGTCTAGTTTAGCACATTCGCTGATACCTGAGCGAAAGACTTACCGAGATTTCCTGAAAGTCCAATTCCAAGCTGGAATCCCATAGTTTAAGCCAATCCCATGCCTGTGGCGTGGTGTCAATCCTCATAAGACTTCTCTTGATAAGACTTTGGCGTTAGAATAGAACATATGCAAGATGATTTTGGAGCTCATACTTATTACCTTTCCACGGGTTCAGAGGCAAGTTCTGAATCGTGGATGCATCCTCGTAGGTATGCTCCATTGTTCCATTCGGATAGACATTGATGATATCAAATAAGGATTACTACAATCCAAAGCATCAAACTCTGGGTACGCTCAATTCTCTTCCATTTTTGCAGATCCAATGGGGGCGTTTGTGTACATCAAGTTCTTGCATCCACAACGTTTATCTAGCAAAATGAAGGACAAATAAACTATTAGCGATTAGCGACTCATCGTGATCGAGTTAACCATCTCGCATTCCTCAGTCAAAGTATGAGGTTTTGTTGGTCATGACAGTAATCTGCTGCAAATCACCGTCCTGTCCCGATCGAACCAATGCAAGTGTCAGTCGCTAGTAGGAGTAGTAGTTTGCATTGTCTTAATGCGCCAGAAGAGTTTGAAATACAACTAAAGAAGGAAAACTAATCCAGGATCAACCAGTTTGCATTGTCTTATGCGCTAGTACAAAAGTTTGAAATCCAATCAAAGAAGGAAAGTTAATCCAGGATCAACTAGTTTGCATTGTCTTAAGAAAGAAAGTTAATCCAGGATCAACCTTTACCTGATGTATGACTCGTTGCTGGAACCTGCTGACTCTGACAAGCACGCTAAGGCCCCGTTTAGTTCCCAAAAGATTCCCCAACTTTTCACTATTCATCCAACTTTTCACTATTCATCCCACCTCTTCTACTCACAGAAGACTATTCATCTACAGTGTTTTTTGGTGAACAGTGTATTTTCGGGGAATCTTTCCCCAATCTAAACACACCCTAATAAGGAGGCAGCTTCCAATGGATAGACTTGAGGGACACAGGACAATGGACCTGCGAGCTGAGTATATATGAACATTCACGTTAGTCAAAGCGGCAAGCCAGTCGTCTTCAAGTAGTTCAACGGCCAATCTCCGGGAACGCCGTATCTTTCAGTTTGACGAAGCATCTGATCTGCAGATCGATGGCGGATTAGGATTTTATTGCAGTCACTAATAATCCTCCTTTTCGCGCAGCTACGCGTTGATACGTTCCTTGAGTCGACGCAGGCCGCAGGCGAGGCGCCCCCGTTCCCTCCTGACATGGCCGCCAAAGTGTGGCAGGTGTGGCCACCGCCCCGCAGACGGCAAATCCACCCGTTTCAAAGCCTCGGCTCACTAATTATTCAAAAAAAAAAAAAAAAAGCCTCGGGTCACCGTAGGGAGCTTCGCGGCAGCTTCGTGAGCTGCCGAGTGCCAACGCGGGGGGAAGGGCATTGAAAAGCTTTGGACTGGCCGACGCCGCGGTGCGTTGCCCGTCGGCCGTCGTTGTCGGCTCCGGTCCTGGGCGCCAGGTGTTATCAACACATGCCAGCCAGCCCGAAAGCTGAGCCGATCGCGCGCGCCACGCGCGTCTACTGGCTAGCTAGCCTGTGTATATCGGGGAGGAACCCGCACAAAAGTATCGCAACAGGACCGCCCTCATCGATTCGGGGCCCGATACGCGCTGGCGTTGGCTTGGTCGTACAGGTACCGGCCGTCGTGACAGTCTTCGATCCATCGCCTGACCTGACGGGAGTAGGCACGGCGGGGATCGACAGCGCGTATCTGGGCCCGCAAGAACTCGTTGACTCCACCGACGGGGGCCATGATCACGCTGTCCGTGCCCAGGGGTCACCCGAGCAACGACCATTGCTGGGAAGGGAAGACGCCGTGGTATCTGACGCTGGCCCGAGGGCACGGGTGCTGCAGGCGCCGGGAGGCCGCCGGGCATGGGCTGGAGCAGGACCCGGTGGCCGGGGCCATGCGCTCGCCCGCGGAGCTAGCCATGTTCGTTGCCGCGATGGCGCTCATCGGCGAACAGGACACGTCGAGGCGCAGCCAGTTCAGGACGCTCATGTACTGGCTCGGCGGGTGCATCGGGCTCTTCCGGTGGATGCTTTCGCGGCGCTGACGCCGCCCGGGCCGGTGACCACCCGCTGTGCCTCGCGTCGCGGTAATGCTTTCGCGGCGTTCGCGCCACGGCCACCTGCACGGCGTCGTCGATCGGGCGCACCAAGAAGCAACCACCATCCTCTTGCCGGACAAGGACACGAGCTCAACCAGGGTCGGCGCGCCCCAGCCCATGCCATGTCCGTCTCGTACGCCTATGAAATGAAACCGGTTGGATCGACGACCCCGACGGCGTGAACCTCTCCCGTGGCAGCATCCCCGCGTACGCCTCGGCCCACCGCTCGGCGCCACGCAGCGGGCTCGCCATCGTCTCACGTGGGACGACGTTGCGGAACGCCGGGGCCGGGGCCGGCCCCACCAGCCAGCGCTGCCTGCAGTGCAGCCAGCCGAACAGGCCCAAAGCCAAACGGACACACACATAAACTTGGCTGCCACAAGTGAAGTGATCAAGGCCAAGCTGTCGACCTTCTATGGGTCCAAAATTACGAAGCTGGCACCAATGAGACGAGTCTGACATTAGCCTCAGAGCCCGAGCAGCAGCAACAACGCCGCTCTGAGGAGATATGGAGGTCACATGCGAGGCCCAGAACCGACGGTAGGGTTGAGGGCATGGGAGAGAAAAAAAAAGTCTAAATTACCCTCCTCAACTCTTGTCAAAGTCTAGAATTCAACCTTCATCTATGAAACCGGGTATAAGACCCCCTTCAAGTATAAGACCCCCTTCAACTATCAAAACCGGGTGTTATACCCCCTAAGCCCACCAGAAGCAGTTTTCCATCCAATGTGGTGTCCACGTCAGCAGCAAGGTCACCCACCTCTCTCTTCAATCTCTCTGGACTCGGGCTCCTGGCTCTTCAATCCACCGCCGCCAGCTCCTGGTTTTTCTCCCCTCGCGCCCCTCCTCCTCGGCAGCGAGCAGCGAGTTCTGCAGGGCCGCGGCCGCCAGTCTCCATGGCGGTCTGGAATCAACCCCGCGCGCAGCGAGGCAAGCTGCTACTTCTCCGGCCTCGCGCCTCCCGCGCCGCCAGCCGCTGCAGCAGGCCAGCGCACGCACACCAGCATGTCTATCAACGGCTCTTGCGCATCCACCACGCCGCTCCCCAAATCCCCCATGTCTCTCGACGGCGTGAGCCTCCTCCACCGGCCTCCTCGCGCCTCCGGACGGAGATGCTGCCACCAGATAGTACTGCTGCAACAGCGCCCTCGAGAAGCCATCGTGCATCGCGGCCACGGCGGCGTCCTGGTCCCAGGCTCCTCAAATCGAAGATGCTGCCGCCTTGAATCGAATTAGCAATACACAAGGGCCTCCCTTTCTGGCTTTGGGTGAATCGATTTGGGGCAGCTGCATGGTGGATAGGGCTGGATATCGAGCAGCTCGGCTCATTTGTGGCTCGGCTCGTTATAGCTTGGTTCGGTATAGCTCGTTTACGTAATGAGATAAAGCCCTGGCTCGGCTCGGATCGTTGGCCAGCTCGAGCCAGCTCGTTAGCTCGTGAGCCAGGCCATCAAAAGTTTGACCATTGAGCATACATTGAGATATACATAATACATGAGTGCCTTGTTAGCTCGTGACCTCTTCTCCACCTCCTTCTCCATGGACTTCCTCCTTGATTCGCGACTTGCTAGTGCTATAGCCCGTTCAAGCGACTGGCTGTCGGCGTCACTCTCTCTCTCTCCATATGTGCGCACAACCGCTGGTGGGCACTCTCTCTCTCCATATGTGCGCACAACCGCTGGTGGCTGCAGCCCGTAGGACGCTGGTGCTTGGCGGCGTGACTGCGGGGAGGAGGATGGTGCGGTGGGACTGGTGGGAGAGGGTCGGATAGGGTTTGTGACTTTGTGTTGGGCTTGTGCAGTTGTGTTGGGCTTGTGGCCCATAGGGTTTGCTGGGCCTGATTCACATTTAGTGTTTGGGCTTCTAAACCACCTCAGCTCGTTTGAGTTCACGAGCAGCTCGCGAGCCCGTTCGAGCTGGCTCATTATAGGACCGAGCTAAAGCCTTGGCACGAGTCGAGTCGAGCCGAGCCAATAACGAGCGAGTTCGAGTGAGTTTGCGAGTTACGAGTTTTTCGTCCAGCCCTAATAGTGGACTGGTGGCGGCGAGGCAGAGCAGTGCGTGATTTTTTAGGCTGCGAGATTTTTTTTTATCGCCACTGCTGACTAGGATGCCTACGTAGATGCCAGCTAGGAGGGAAACCAGTCTGGTATCCGTCGAGGGGGTCAGGCATCCTGTTTGCAAAGATTCATTTAGACGGTTTGGGGTCAGGCATCCTGTTTGCAAAGATTCATTTAGACGGTTTTGTAGATGAGGGTCGTATTTTAGACTTTGGGTAGAGATGAGGGGGTAATTTGGACTTCTTCCGAAAAAAACTACAATAGATGAAAAGTTTGGGTCCGAGCCGTTGGAAACATGAGCGACATGGCTTCGCTATTTCTGAAAACGTCATCCGATAAATGCGTAGAGCACTGAGGAGATGTCTTTGATCAAGCCGATTATGTGGTGCATGCAACCAAACACATGTATGGCATCACTTATGTTCAAACTTCAACGTTGATGCATTTGTTGCTAAAAGATATATAAAATTGCTCGAAAAAAATGTTTAAAGGAGTTTGAAAGTCAACGCGAGAAAAATAAGGGTTAGGTCAGGAGAATGACGGAAGCAACGACGAGCACGAGCCACGAGCCAGATGCAAACTTGTGATCGAACTCTCCGGGCACCGCCGCACCACAACAGAAGCCATCGAACGGTCAGCTAAGGCCCCGTTTGGACTGCGAGGCCGATTCCACGGAACGCGTAGCGATTCTCGCCCCTTCCTCTCTGAAGTCCGCCGCTCCTCCTCCTCTGCAGCTCTGCTCCACCGTCGCCACCCGCACGACAGCGCAGCCGCTGGCCTCCTCGCAGGCGAAGGCGCTCCTCCGCGTTCGTCGACGCTCGCCGCCGGGCCCAGACTTCACTGCAAACCCCTCGTCGGCGTCGTCGCATCTCCTCACGCCACCCGAGGGAAAACTTCGAGAAAAGAGGCTGAGAGATGGAGAACGGCGGCGGCAAAGGCGATGTCCCCGACGACGCCAACGAGCGTAAGAGATCGCTGCCTTTCTCCTTCTACTAGCTTGGGTTTTTTCTCCTTCTCCAATCCTCCATTCGATGGATTCGGTGTCGAGTTTTTTTGCAACGTCTTATGACAGCAGAAAGGGGATTAGTAATTTTGGTGGAGAATAATAGCTTATATGCACGAATTAGGACCCTGGCACCAGTTCCGATCGCATGCTTGTCTTTATCCAAGCTTGGTTCGATGTTATTTGATTATTTGTAAATATGTTTTGCCTGCCGTTGCGCAGATTGCCCTGGAACGCAGTCAGAGGAGGCGGGGAAGGCCGATGCTTGCGCCGGATGCCCCAACCAGCAGATTTGCGCCACTGCCCCCAAGGGTCCTGACCCCGGTAATCAGATCATCCCTGTCCTTGTGTTGAATCTCCGTACAATTTTGTGACTTGCTCTAGTGCTGGCTTAATCTTATATATGATATCAATTTGCTTGATCTATGAATTCAGTTCAGTTTGATTTTATCACAATCCTGAAATGCAGATTTGTGTTTTCTTATTAGTACAAATTGTCCCAGAAGCTTAGTAGATTTAAGGGTGATATTTCTTAGTTGCTGTATTTAGATAAATGGCAAATGAAAGGATTAAGGCGTGTGTCACTTGTAACTTGTTATGTAGTCATCCTCGGGGAACTGTCAGTGAGCGTGACCTGAGCAGCTACAGTTGCAAGGGCTTAGTTTTGGCCCAGGTATCCTGATACAACATCCCTGTAATCAAAAAGAAAAAAAATAAAATCCACCACCACTGCTGCTGCTGAAGGTTCAAACTTTGATGAACCTTTAGTTTTGGCTCAGAGAAAGATTTGAGATCATTGGTGTTGCATATGAGCATATGAGTTCATTGGTTTCCACACTTCCACTATTTGTGGTTGTTTGCTTGGTAGTAGATTCTTGCTTCAAACCTACTGTGGAAAACACATATACTTCGATTTTTTGTACTTGTAATATTGAACCTCTCACATCTCTTGGGACTCCATGATCTCTATCATCTACTACTGTGGAAAATGGAATGTGAGATTTTGCAATTTAGTACGCTTGAATTCAGTATGTTGAAGTATATACTTAAGTTGCTCCAGTAAATTTCATCTTTTTCAATATTGAGTACCTTCTTGAAAAACTTGGACACTACTCATATGGTTGTAGTAAATTTGAAGGACTTGTGAATTTCTGATTGAGGAGGAAAGACACCCATGGCTCATGGATAGTCCTCTATCCCTGTATTAATACTATGTGGATTGTTTTTAAGGGTACACTATTAACTAGAAGGAAGATATTCAAGGAGACATTTAATTTATTTTGGATATGTTTCACTGAAGCAAAGCAACATGTTTAAATTGTCGAACTTTGTGTGATTGCCTCCACGCTGGTAGTCGTAACCATTTGCTAGTGAGTTTAGCCTTTGCCATGCTCTTACGTGTATTCAAATCGTTTATCATCGGTGACTAATATGTGCAGGAATGCAATTTAGTTCCACTTCTATATCTCCTATGCTAAATTATTGACTGATGTATTTTGCAGACGTGGTTGCTATTGTTGAGCGGATGGCTACAGTGAAACACAAGATTCTAGTTCTGTCTGGAAAGGGAGGGGTTGGAAAGAGCACATTCTCGGCACAGCTCTCATTTGCCCTAGCTGAAATGGAGCATCAGGTCGGCCTTCTTGACATAGATATCTGTGGCCCTAGCATCCCCAAAATGTTAGGCCTGGAGGGTCAGGATATCCATCAAAGCAACCTTGGTTGGTCCCCGGTCTATGTTGAGTCCAACCTTGGTGTCATGTCAATCGGTTTCATGCTGCCTAACCCAGATGATGCTGTCATATGGAGGGGTCCCCGCAAGAATGGACTGATCAAGCAGTTCTTAAAGGATGTTGACTGGGGGGAGATTGACTATCTTGTAGTTGATGCACCTCCAGGAACATCTGATGAACACATCTCAATTGTGCAGTACCTCCAGGCCACAGGAATTGATGGTGCGATAATTGTCACAACTCCGCAGCAGGTTTCTCTCATTGATGTGAGGAAGGAGATAAATTTCTGCAAGAAGGTCGGTGTTCCGGTGTTGGGTGTTGTGGAGAACATGAGTGGCCTGAGGCTGCCACTGTCAGATCTCAGGTTCGTGAAGTCAGGAGAGTCAGGCGAGACAGATGCTACAGAGTGGGCTCTGAACTACATCAGAGAGAAAGCCCCAGAGCTTCTATCGGTTGTGGCGTGCAGCGAGGTATTTGACAGCAGCAAGGGCGGTGCAGAGAAGATGTGCATCGAAATGGGGGTCCCTTTCCTTGGTAAGGTTCCCATGGATCCACAGCTATGCAAGGCGGCTGAGGAAGGGAGATCGTGCTTCACTGATCAGAAGTGCAGCACCAGTGCTCCGGCTCTTCAGAGCATTGTGAAGAAGTTGATTAAGACTGAGTGAGAAAAATAGTGTTGGCCCTCTGGGGATCTGTGGCGAACAATGAAATAATTTGACTATGCCAGAGGTCTTTACTGTGTATCTTGCTGTGTTACACGCTGAATTTGTATTACTGCTAGACTGCTAGTATTGGTCCAGCACCTTTTTTGTTCGTGTGTTAACGGTGGGTGCAAAATTCTGAGTTTAAGTATGTTTTGAGCTGATGTCTGATTATTATTGCTTTACATGTTTTGAGCACCGTGGTACCTTAACTGAATGAAAGAACGGATCACAACATCGAGTTAGCATGTAGCCTAGCAATGCTTCTTCGTTGTTGTGGGCTTGTGGCGACTGTAATGTCCTGCTACACCACAAATCAGCGAGGTGTTCTGTCTCGCAGTTTAATTTATAACAAGGAAATCCGACCCCGCCGGATAGAGGAGCCGAACCAGTGTAGCAATTGACAAGCAGCTGAATAAATATTGGTCTTAAGCTGACTTCAACTGTTATGACAAGTTGCAATTGAATGTTACTTGAGGAAAAAGAGAAAAAAAATCAAGATATTCAGAAGAAACGTTGACGATAGGTAATGCATTCAGAACATGAAAAATATTTTATTTCATATTTATTGTATAAACGGTACACACTTTCAATAAGCAGAAGTTCTCTTATTACGTGACACCGCGTATTACTAGAAGGGCTCTTCCCCCACGTGCTTGTTTGCGAATTCGGATTAAGGCGACAGACCGGCAACCTCTAAACCTTTGAGAGGGTTGGCGGTACCCATATGTAGCCATGGGTCTGCACATATCCCATCCTCTTGCTCATCTCATCTGCTTCCTGTGGTCCTCGGGATCCTGGTTCATATGAAACAGACTTCAGCTTGCCAGCGTCGATGTCGTGAAGCAAAGGAGTAAAGATCTCCCATGCAGCCTGAGAGCAACAAACATTCTGTTAGACTCAGTTATTTACAAGAGAGCAACAAATACTTTGGTAAATCACAAACCCTTAGTTCATCTCGGCGAACAAAATGCTGCTGATCTCCTCTTATCCTGTCAAAATATACATTGGTATCAGTAAATAGAGCATGGCTAAGAAAGCACTCCTATTTTTCTTTCTTTTGATACTTGCAAATAACTGTTTTTTTCTGATACTTGCAAATAACTGAATTTGTTGCCAACAAATTTAGCACTAGGACGGAGAAGCACATACGTGTCCAAGATAAGACGTTCATATGCTTCTGGGATTTTTACATCTTGGTATCGCATCCCGTAGGACAGATCCAGTTCGCTTTGTTCAGTTGCCATTTCCAGTCCAGGTTTCTTAACCTACAAAAATCCGTGCAGTTCATTCGAACAGTGTCAACCAACAGTTCTGCTGCATCTTTTTCCTTTGATAAAAAAAGTGAAAACTTAAGTGCTAGAGTTTGCAAAAGTAGATGTACATACTGTTAACTTCATATACATGGCTTCCGATGGCTGCAGGCGTATAACAAACTCGTTCCTTCCTTGTTTCTTGCCTATACCAGGGTAAAATAGAGCACAAAGCATTAGATTTTTCAGTACAAATGGACTATAACAGTTAGAAGCATTTGCAGGAACAGACTTAATGACAACACATTTAAATATGCGAAAACAATTTAGTTCATACATCTAAAAATGTCACCAGGAGCATCCTTGAATTGCACACGTATCTCTGCTTTCCTAGAATTTAGTGCTTTACCGGCCTTGAGGATGAATGGAACTCCTGTATGACACATATTCACATGTTAGTACAAAAATAAACACCCCAGCATTCAGAAGTTTGACACTGGCATAGTGGCATATGTATGCAAAATGGGAACTATCAAATTTTAACAATGTAAAGGTCTGGATAAGGAAGTCTATAGAACTTTTTATTGGATTTGTTTTGAATAAATAACTCATCAAGTACCTTCCCATCTTTCATTGTGTACCCTTAGCACAACAGATGCATAAGTAGGGGTGTTGGAGTCATCTGGCACGGTAGGATCATCCTTGTAGCCATCATATTGTCCAATCACTACCTCTTCATGCTTTATAGGCTCCACTGATTGCAGAACCTGGCATTGTGTTGTAAAAAGGCAAAACAAATGCATTTGTAGCTTGTAAGAAACAAGGAGTGATATATAACACAGGATTCATAATTTGGTACTTCATGAAACTATGAAAGTGTCTAGAGGCCAGTTTCTTATCAATTTATAAAATGAAAGGATGCGAGAAGGACCTTGACTTTTTCATCTCTAATATGCTCAGGTTTCAGAGAGACGGGCTTCTCCATTGCCACCAAACAGAAGACCTGTAAATTAGAGTAACAGACTAACAGTCATACCAGAGCTCTTGATTCCAGAACATAACATCGTTAGATCGAGTTGTAATGACAGGTATCTACTGTGTCTGTTCAGAAGATTTAGCTTTAGAATGATGATAAGTGTACCACTGAATAATTGAAAGTTAAGCATTACTATTGGCTGTCCCTAAAGTAAACAACTACTATAGATTCAAATCAGAAAGTAAATGGCTATTAAAAGCTTGCAAATTAATATTTAAACAAAAGCTGAAAAAGGTCGATAAGGATATCCTTACCTGCAACAAATGGTTCTGAATGATATCACGAATGATACTGCATCAACAATAATTTTTAGTTATATACTCTGATTGCAACAAAACAGGCAGAAACACATGGATGCCCTCTAAGTGATAACTAAGAATGGTAGCGCTCTGTGCTCTCTCAAATTTAAATGCACAAGTCTTGAAGCCACACTGTTGGTAGTATAGTTGGTGGTGCAAATAGGACGGACATTAAATTCAGAAAATAAAAGATGATCACAAGAATGTAAGAATGAAAAAAAAAAACGCTTGCCTACCAAGGCCAAAGCAGTATACAATGTGCAGTTATTGTTTTTTTTTTTTCAAAAGTAAAAGCATATGATTAGAGGACCTATTTGGACCATGGGTGCACCATTTACAATATATAGGAGTAATGTTTTATAACTTGAATTTCAGTTACAGCCATATGTTCCTACTGCTTACAAGTTATAACAAATGCTTATGCAAAGAACCATACAGGCATGCAGTTGCTTCCAACATACCCATATTGGTCAAAATATCCTCCACGTCCCTCGGTTCCAAAGTCCTCCTTAAAGACAATCTGCAGAATTGATTTATTACATCCAATCATAAACATTTGGCATAATAATCAGAGGAAAAATGTTCAATCTTGGGATAAACTCAGAGAATTCAACTTAATATTTATAAAGAAAAAAATGGCTCAAATCACCTAGAAAAGAGTCTCACCTGTACATTAGCAATATTATCACGATTCCAGAGAGGTAAAAATAAGCGGTTTGCAAAACGGAGCACAAGCTGAAAATATGGCAATGTAAGAAATAGTTGCACACAGGAAGATATACAGTTCTCTGTAAGTCACATATTTTACCAAGTTTTGGACCAGCTCTTTTCCTAAATAGTGGTCAATTCTATAGAGTTGTTCTTCATCAAACAGCTTTCCAAGTTCAGCACTTAGTTCCTCTGCAGAATCCAAATCCTTTCCAAAGGGCTTTTCAACAATAACCCTTGTCCAACCAGCGTGTGAAGCTGAAAATAGAACATGAATTGATTCTTGATATCACAAACTTATAGCACGACTGCACTAGAACAGGGGAAAACAAGAAAATTCGTGTGAAAATTAGGGCATCGAGCTTGATTATTTTTTCTAATTATGGGTGAAAATTTGATGCCACATGGGTGCTTCTAGAAATGGCATAAAATTACAGATTACATCTGCATGGACTTTCAAAGGAATGACATACATCGAGATGTGAACGTTATTTACTTTACATTTTAATCAGCCTCGGTGAAAGACTTCGAAAGAAAACAACAACATAATGGAAAGAAAACAAGGGTGAAAAATAGTAAGGAACTATTCTGCAGTGAAGTTGAACAATGCTTGACATAAAAAAAAAATTGGAACTTTGCATGTTCCAACTTCCAACAAGCTACGTAAACTATAAAGAGAAATAATATTGGTTCTTTAGTCCCCAGCAAGTTTTGGTAGGCTAGAGATGAAACACAAAATGAGACACCAACAAGAATGAGAAAAAGTCAATGCAGCCAACTATTAGTTTTTTTATTTCTGAACAAAGTAAAATATTTTTCTACATTTAAAGCTGTGTATTTATAGGATAGAAATATAGCATCATCAATTCCAGGAAAGTTCAGTTGGAGAGAGACTATTTGAAAGTAACTTACATGGATTCATGCAATAGGACCTTATCATTTTGCATACTGATGGATAGACTGATGGAGGCAATGCCAAATAAAATAGTCTGCGATAGCTTCCTGAATCATAGTTTTTTGAGCTTTCATACTCAGAGATTGCCTTGTTTAATAACTCAAATCCTTCCCCACTGTCATAGGAACCACTAACATACTTAATCTGTAGAAAAATTAAACATGATTACAGAAGTCGAACATTTCAGGATTCAGGAGCTATACACAATATTAGAAACTTACTAGATGCAAAAATTGAGAAAGGTGTTCATCTGAAGCTCCTTTGAGGTATCTGCAGCGATAGAGCATTTATATATTCAGATAGAGAATAGAGCAATGGAATATTTTCCTCTTACTAATAGTTGGGAGGAAATAAGAAGAGAAAAGAGTCATCTTGTAATGAAATTCCTGCATCAAGTCAACAAAAAAGAATCTTACCCACGGATGCGTTGTCTTAACCCATCATCAGAAAGATTTGATCTTGCATACCCAAATATATGGACTTCTCCAGATTGCAGAAATCCCTATAGACATCAACGATGCAGCGAGTAAGGTTCACAAGTCTACAAATGCAAAACTAAGAAACTAATATGTACATATTATGTATACAAAATTTAAATATATGATACTACAATGTTCTACTATTTTTGGTTCTACAATACAATACTGATATTGTTCAAAACATATGGATTAACCTTTGCTCTTGTTTGCTGCTCTTGCATCAGAAGTTTACAATTCCGTGTGGCTTTATAGGCAATATGTAAAAGTTGCTACTGTAATTGCATTACCTGCTGAAAAAGGTGAAACAGTGCTGGGAAAGTTTTCTTCTTAGCAAGGTCTCCAGAAGCGCCTAGTACAACAATGGACAAGCAACCGGACTCTGGAGATAGTTCAAGGTCCTTGAAACTTGACAGAGAACTAAAGCTATTTTGCCCAGATAACGGGGAAGATTGATACGATCTTGCTGACATGATAAATTGTGTTGTTTCCTTCTTCCTTCAGATCAAAACCTGGGAAGGTTGAGAGCATACAATTAATCAAATCATGCATAAAAAGTTATACTAACTAATTTTGAATCTATGCAGTGTTAATAAACAAAAAATTGACAGGAAAATTTACTACAAACAAAGAACAGAACCAAAAGCACGGACATAAAAAATTACAGTTTAGGTCATGAAGTCAAGGCAATCCTAAAACATTGCTGAGCAAGACGATTGACCTCTTGTTATGCACAGTCAATTAATGCTGAAAAATACTACTTATGAAGCAAAAATGTGGAACTCTGGACAAGATTTTAAAGGAATTCGAGAATTGCTTTTAGAAAAAATTATTCTAGAAAAGTTTGTCCTGTTATATACCCGAGATTATGGGTTATGAAACATTAATATTCTACTACAAGTTTATAATCTAGTTAGGACAATGTAACTTTTTATAAAAGGAAATCGCTGAACTGACCTCCATCATATTTAAGGGAACTGTCGATTCATTGAAGTACACATACGCTATAAATAATTGAAGTTACTATGGTGAGCATGGTAATTATCCTACATCAAGCTCATATTTTAATAGAATAAATAAAGAAAGAAAAGAACAAAAAACTACAGTTCATGCCACAAAACGGAAAAAGATACTTTGAATCATATTATTAGAGTACAACGCATATGACTACCTACATACTCTAGTACATATGAAGTAGCTGTAGGAACTGCTGCTTTATGTTCTCAGAAGGGAAAAAAATCGTCCATATACGGATATACCTTTAACTATGCCAAGTGCAAGCGAGTTTAACCTTCAAGATTATGAAACTTTATCTTTTTGCAGTAAACTTCTTGCTTGTAAAGTGACTTTTATGCTAAAAAAAACTTAAGATAATATGGATGTGGCACTTATGTCGCCTCTGAACAGAGAGCAAATAAAGTGACATTAAGGTAATATGAATGTGGCACTTATGTCATCTCTGAACAGCGAGCAAATAAAGTGACATTATAGTGAAAATTCCTCTCCGAAGTAAAAATGCACAAGTGCAAACTTAGTTTCCATAAACATTAACTGATTTGTTCAGTACCCACATTTTTTTTTTGGGAAAGAGTTACCCATATTTTGATAGCGAATCTTGCGATAATTGCATGTCATAACTAAATCTGTGAGAAAATGTTCAGCCGATCAAAGGTACGAGGAATAATTAATTCGCTATGAAGGATCTTTCATAGGATCCTTTACAGAGCAGGATAAACTAAGTCAGTACAGCAGCCAACTAATTTAGAAAAAAGAGAGGAGAGAGGATGACGAGATCTAGCAGACTACAAGATTAAAGTACCTGATTTAATTAACAAAATACCGTCCCAAACCACTCCCTAGGAACAGAGCAGCCCAAAAAACTAAAGAGAGAGTCTCCGTCCCCGAAGATAAACAGAACGATCTCTATCGCAGTCAGTTATTTATAGGAAATGTAATTGTAACTACGAAGAAATCTGAAGAAATTGAGCGCAATTATGAAGCGAACAGATCCGCAGAAACATAGAACATTAGAACAAAGAATAACTAGCAGCGATGAGGCTCCGCCCGCAAGAACGCGAACCCATCGTAACCGGAACGGACGGCACTTACCCCGCTGCAGCAGGGAGCCCTCCGGCGGGCGATCAACCAAGAAGCGCGGAGCAGGAGGATCGCAGCAGCCGCGCCTATGGCTAATGGGTAATTGGCCAATGGCGCGGCGCGGAGCAGAGTAGGCAACCACTGGTGATGAGATTTGACTTGGCGAGGGGAGGAGGAAGAGGGCCGAGAGGGATTTATAATGGTGGATCGCAATCGCACTCGCTGCGCTTCTCTCCGCCGCTTTTATACCCACCTGGCCGCCTCGGCTCCCCGGCGGCCTCCGTCGTCCAGTCCCGGCTCCCTCTGCTTTGTTGACCCGACCACCCACCGGCTAGGCGGCTACCATCCACCAACTCTACACGGGGGGTGATCTCAGCTGCCGTTGGATTCCCGTTCGACGGAGAGAGAGCAAACGAACGGAGAGACGTGAGATTAGGGAATAGAATAACTTTCTTGTTATTTCTCTCCCCCATCGCCCACACGGCCACACGACCACGGCCCCGCATTTCCCTTTCCAGTCGAATTGCCTCGTCCCTCTCTCTCACTAACATGTTCCGAAATTGAAGGATTTTCAAGTGGCTTGTGTCATTGCGTGGCAAAATGGTGTCATTACACATAGAAAAAACTATTGTAGGATTGTCCATAAAAGGTACTTCGTCTGTAGTGCGCGTGATATGATGATGACTGATGTGGATAGGTTTAGATTGTTCCACTTTACATTATTCATAAAACTTTTCACTATTCTTCTTTTACAAAACATATTTCTCAACAAAGTTGTTACAATGTGAGATTTCTCCGACTTCCCTAATTTGAACTCACCTTATGCTAAAAAAGGTATATAAACTCACCCTAATTCAAGTCGGTCGGATCTAATGTGCAGTCGAGCATTGAATAAAACTCAGAAATTAGGGTTTCATTTACGATGTTCAGTCCAAAAATTCTTGAGTTTGTGCACGGTAGATGGGACACTTATTAGACTAAAGCATTTCTAGGCCATGAATACTACATTTCTCCCTTAAAGACTAGCGAACACTAAATTTCTCTGGATTTGCTTAGCGCTCCATCTAATAAACGGGAAAGTTTCCTTTACCCTTTTTTAAAATTCCCTTTTTGGTGGAAAGTATACGGTTCTAACATTGCAAGACATTGTATCTAGCCCTGACAGAATATACTTATCTTTGCAAGTCTGGAGCTAGCACTAGCTTTCCAGCGACACGACATAGACCAAACCTATAATTGATCAGACACAAAAGCAGTAGCGACATGTACTGCTCACCTAATCCCAGTGCTCAGTCCCAAACATAACCATGCTCCAAACTCCACCATGCACAAATGCCCTCGCCTCAGGTGTGATGTTGCCGGTCTCATCCTGGCTCAGGTCGCATCATCATGATTTGTAGGACGACGCACGGCGCCGAATTTCATCGTGGCACGGAAAGGAAAGTGGACTTTGAACCCGGGTGTGAACCTCGTAACTCGTACTAAGCATACACACGAGCCACACATAAAAAGGGAAAATGATCAGATAACAAATCAGCATTTGCATACTCGTCGATGACGTATACTGGGGTAAAACCATGGTAAAGACTAAAGAAAACTATGGGACACTAAAAATAACAATCCCGTGCATATGTAACCATGCGATGAGAACCTGATTGCCTGAGACGATGCTCCACGTTTATTCAGTGTCTCTCGAGAATCGGGAGCAGCGAATTTAGTTTTCGCTTGGTCTTCTGTTCGATCGTGTCGGTGCGTGCTCATCTAGATATCGCGAAGTTCCGCTTGAAACGATTCTAGGATATTTGTATAAACTAAAATCTACAGCAAAGATAAAAACAATTCAGTTACATGTCGTTTCGTTTCGTTTTAGTATGAGACACAGAGACAGTGTAGCCTTGGACAATTTGCATATTCCGCGATCAAGGTGAGAACAATATGGACTCTGAACAGGCCTACTGGTATTTTGTGACAGTTTGGGATGTTCAGATTGAAAGAAGTAGGTGGAAGTTTTATATGAACAGTACACTGCAAAGCGTATTCTGTGAGTGAGGTGAATAGAAAAAACTTGTTGAAAAAATATTTTTTTCTAAATCTGAACACAGCCCTGGTCAGTCCGGAGAATATTGGGCCTCACTGTTCAGATCGCCTGATCGGTTCAGAGTTCAGACAGGGGCCAGTTCAAAAGCACCCCATTTTCAAACGTCTGAGACGGGTCAGATAAAAGCGCAAGGGCAGGAGCAAATGCTCGTCTGTGCTACTTGACCGGAGAACTTTTTTTTTTTAAGGTAAAACGGTAGGAGCACTGCCTTGTCATTTGAGAGAAGAAAGCATGAAAATAAAACCCTCAGACTCGAAGCTTGGATGCTAAGACTAGCAATCATCAAGAAAACAAAGAAAACTCCTCACGTCTCAATGCAAGCGAAGTGTAGTTCAGTTCATCCTTTATCAATGCGAGCACCCGCATCGGTGAAGTCGCCACCCCTTGAAACACCCTTCTATTTCTTTCCTTCCATACATTTCAAATTGTGTGGATCATTATCGATGCCTTAGCGTGCTTCAGTTCTTTAGGAAGGCCTAACATTGATGCATTCCACCATTCTTCAATTGCCACTCCCTGTGTTGGTTCCGTTACCAGTCCTCCTGACCTGGCAGTAACATGCCACCATACTTCCCTTGTGAAGACGCATTCTAATGCCAAGTGTGTAGCCGTTTCCTGCTCTTGTTCACACAGGGGACAGACTCACGGCCAGTTACGCTGCAGCAAGAGGTCCGCAGTCAGGATTTTCCGCTGCACCAGCAGCCAGATGAATAGACGATGCTTCCCCTCAGCCATGGCTCCCCAAATTGCATTAGTATCAAAAGTGCAGTAGGCGCCCCTGAACTGCACCATGTATGCTGACTTGGCAGAGTAAACCCCATATGAGGTCCATTTCCAAGTGATTTCGTCCTCTTGATCAGTAAGGTGAACTTCGTGTAGTAGCCCCCAAAATCCAACCATCTCTGCCATTTCATCAACCGTGGACATTCGCCACAAACCTCTTGTCCAGCTGTTGTTACTTAGCTGATCACTGACCGTCAATTTTTTTCGACATGCTAACCTGTACAGATTAGGCGGATCTCGTTCTCACCTCTCAGGATCTCAGACAGACGCGTTCGGAGTCGATCGCCTCTTTGACGATATAAAGTTGATCGCATTCGTTAATCGCATCTTAGGGTGAGTTTAGATCACCCAACTTCTCTCAAAAAAACATAGTCATCTAACTTTTCCATATTCATCCCATCCCTCCCACTCACAGAACACGTTTCCCAGCGTGACCTACAATGTTTTTTTTATCTACATTGTTTTTTTCCCTAAACTAAACTCACTCTTAGTTTCATAATTTGGTACTTTGACTTGATTACTGTTGAAGTGTTGTTGTAGTGTTGAGGTCAAATCAATATATAATGAGTGTAAATCCTCGTGACGTGGTCACTGGATGTGCCTCAAAATGCTGGCGCGCACAGGAGACCAGCCAGCGCGCTAGCGTCCCGGACCCAGGGGTCAGCGAGTCCCTGCCTATTTTTTTGTGAGCCGTAGGCTAGAATTCTCACTGACACTAGGGCCCACGATTATAGGTGGACCCACACACCAGTAATGGGCTCAGCTCTCCACCACCAGATAAGCTGCTTTATCACCTTCCCTCTGTCCCTCGACGGACACGCAGCGTGCGCCAAGCAGCGAGGCATCCATCCATGGAGGTGGTGGGCGGCGTGTCGCTGAGGCCATCGACGGCGCAGGTGCCTGCGCGCATCAGGCACCTCTCATCCGTCGACGTAGGCGGCAGGCACTTGGTTTTCAGGGCGGCACCGCCGCGGTGGCAGCCGGCGGCGAGGCGCGCGCTGGTGGTGGAGGCCCGCGGGGGGAGGAGCTGGTCGGAGCGGCAGATGCAGCAGCAGCGCCGCATGCCGCAGCTTCCCAAGATTGAGGACGACGGCAACCCGCGCTTCGTCATCTTCATCCGCACCGCCAATGTCCGTGATTTGCTCGTCTCCATTGGGCTTCCTAGCCATTTTTTCTGGTTTCCTTCTGCAAATTCAATGGCCCGTGACCAAGATTTTTGTGCCTTTCGCTGCAGGTATACTTCTGGTACCCGCTCAATGTCATCACTGGTGGAACGACGGCGAAGATCATGCTCGCCGCCAAGGACAACTTCCTCGGCAAGTACATCTACAAGGACACACTCGCCAGGAACCTCGCTGCCGTCATTTACAAAGTAATTAATCAACGGCAGCAGCAACTCTTTGCTTCATATTTTAATTTTCACACAGTCTGACACTCGTAATGAATGGTCGTATCTGTTTTTACTATTTGTACAGACCATAGTTTAGGCATCCACACGACCACACTTGATCTTGCATAAAATTTTACTGGTGCAAGAATTTTAGAGCTGAGTGCTTTGATGTGTCTTTACATGTTGTTTGTCTGAAAGGATGAGGATGAGATTATAGACACAGCAAAAGCACAGTACCGTGTGCTGAAGACTGAAAATGAATTTCGATATGGCTACAAAGTTGTGGTAAGTTTATTAAACCTTAATCTCAAAAGCTTAAGTTGTTTGAGTAAGGTTTCAATTGGCCAATTGCATGTGCTTTTCATTTGCATGAGCAGGAGAAAGGGAACATAAGGTCTGCTCTGACGACAAGCAATGTGATTGAAGTAAGCTTCCTTTTCTGGAGTTCGTTCTGTCACAATTTCGTAGACAAGATCATAGTTGAAACCACAATGTCAGTGCTTATTAGTTAGAGTATTAATTATGATCATGCTTAATTATCATTGAATACTACTGCTCAAGTGTAGTGTGCTGGAAGTTCTCTACGCAGAACTAAGCTCCACGCGAGTCTGGAAATTGCATCTTCGATAGCAAATGATCACATTTTCCGTTAACATGTTTTGAGCATCTTGGCCAGCCATTAACAATGATACCACTTACCTCAGCTTCCCAAGAAAGACGAGCTCAAAACTGTGGTTGATAAGGTGAAGGACTTCTTTGGAGATGTAACTGCTGGCGCCAAAGAATCCTTTGCGCAGATCACAGGGTCTGCTGTCAGCAAAGAGGAAGAGGAAGCAGAAGGCAAAGAAGAGAAGTTCCGCTCAAAGAGACGAAAGAAGCGGAAGTCCAAGCAGGGCCTCAGTGAGTACATCTGTTTCACCACTGCAGCACTGTTTTTTCTTTAAAAAAGTGGAGTAAACCCTATCTTCACTCTTTCTGTACCCATCGGACACTCGATCTAATCACGTGATTTTCCCGTTTATGGCTTGCAGAGGCGGAGAAATGATTCCACTCTACACATCGGGAACGTCAGACAAGAGAAGCACTGTGTAGTTTTGCCATTGATCCCACGGAGCTGCCCTGTAATATCTCCAGCTTTCAATTTTTTGCATAGAGACAATGTGTAACATCCTTGCGACTAACGTATGTGATGCCTTCTCGCTGTATCTCACAAAATTCGGCAAAGATTACAGTTGTATATTGATTTAATTTCTTGAATGTTTGGGAGTGTGGTTGTACAGTGCGTATAAGATTTAATGTATTGCAACTGAACTCTGCTAAATTTGGACTCCCGAAAGCAGATTTTCGAAAGCAATGATGTTGCTCTTTAGTGAACCACAAAATGTATGTGTTACATATCAAAGTAATTTACGTAGGTCAAAAGGGTATAATAGTATGTCAAACCATAACTTAACGAAGCAATGCAGAGAGCCAAAGATTCAAGATTTGAAATGAAACAACAGGGTTCACCACGAAAGAAACGTCCACGGGATTGATCTGCGCTTTCCTCGTTATAAATCATTGGATACATGTACCAAATTCACGCTTAACTGAAGGAGAGCAGTGCTAATGTCTTAGGGAAGCCAAGGTGAATAAGTTCAGCAACCCTTCCAGTGTGGCAGGAGCTCTAAGCCTCCAACACAAACAGCATTTCTTACAGATCAATAACACGTGACAGCTTCTGTATGCGGTTCAGCAAGAAGTCCCCTTGCTTGATGGTCGCCTGGTAGAAAGCATTCCTCTCATCAGGTCGGTTTGTCTCCAAAACACCAGCAACCTTATCAATCTTGCAGTGAAGCTTCCCAGCTGCAATGAACCGTGACAGCTCCCTACAACAAGTGAACGAGAAGACCTTATGAATACAATTATATAACACGGTAAGAGAAAAAAAAAATTGCGGTTAGCAGAAATTGCCAAGAGTCAGCAACTGATACAGCACTTACTGGTCTATGAAATCAACAGTCACACCAAATGCAGCAGCCATTGCTTCCATTGTCACACTCTTATACGACTCCAAGAATTGTGAGTAGACAACAGTACGCACTTCCCTCATGTAGTAGCGGAAATGAGGCTGAAGATAACGGTCTAACTTGATCTGCTCTGTCAAGCCAGCTGGAAACAATTATAGAACATATCACTATAAGAAACAAATCTAGTGCATAATAATCTGACAGTAATGCAAGAGCTTCAACAAGTTATATATATCTGAACTTACAGAATGCAACAAAAAACGACTTGTACTGGCAATTGTATAGGGAGTTGAGGAATTCAGAGAGGTGAGGTACTTTGCCAATCACAGCCAGGATTTCTGGCGCATCTACTACCTGCCAAATTTCTTGTCATTAAGGACATCATGACATGATGATAAGAAAACAGAGCAGACTAAACAAGTTACCTTTTGTTTCAGAGATACACGATCCAATGTGATGATACTTGTGAGGACTGTATAAAAGATGAATGTATCATATGAGAATAACTCATAAGTTGTGAAAGTCGAAATGGAGTCTAAAAATAAGCTGGCAGCTTTCTTGAAGTTTCTGATTGCCATGCAGTACAAGCCTTCATATACTTTCAATCTGTTCTTCCTCTCCCAGTCACCTCCTTCCTCAAACAAGCTTCAATAAGTAAAATACTTGGTCAGATATCATAACTGATTAATCTGTGAGCCAAAAGGCAGAATGGAACTCACAGATAAAAATAAAGCTTACTTCTTTGCCTTATCAATGGATTTTGAGATGAGATCAAAATCCATGTAGAAAAATCCAATCTGCAAAGTGTGAAACACAAGATCCATCTTTTGGCCAACAGCTACGGTTTTTCCTTCAGTAACTTTAAGCTGCTCAAGGGCCTTTTCCTGAAATAACAGTTCAAGAATGTGTCAACCACAGTATCTAGGACACATTATTAGTGAACAAAGCCGCTGATAAATTGTAGAACAAAGCAAGTCTGTACCTTCTCACCAACCCTTATAAAGTACAAGGATTTGGCAAGATGGGCTTCACGTACTTCACTCTCACCCAAATTCTCCTCAGCATCAGCAATTCTTCATGACAAGGAGTTCAGTTTTCAAGGAACAAGAACAAAATACTTATGAAACTTTCTAGCATTCAAAGCATTATACAGTATGAGAAATCAGAAACATGCTGACTTGTATAACCACTGAAAAGACAAACAGATGTGCAAGGTTGAAACTTCAGGAATCAGGAGTCCTGTTAAATGTCTAGTGTAGTTTGTTATCTTAAGTTGCTCTTTCTTCACACTTAGATCTCGTGCTGACCTCATTAATACTAATAACTTGGCACAAATTCTAACTTACTTGACTGATGCTTATTCCTGTCGTTAAGGTACAGAAAATTATTCGATATCAGTTGGATTGAACATTGAAAGCGTGTAATCTGGAGACTGGAGTTGCCTTTAAAATAACAACTGCGCTTCCTCAATCCCATGTGGCCATGTAACAGAAACACACAATATCCAAATCATATAATGCAGGGAGGGTGCCAATATACTCGTCGAGGGTGTAATGCAAACCATCTCACAGATACCAACTACTAGATCACAGAGTGGATAGAAGTGTCAGAACGCAATTAGGCACAATTCTTACAGCATTTGTGTGAATTTTTTTTTTCAACAGCCTATTGAAGAGGCACACAAACTTCCCATCACCCCAAAGAATGCCTAACACACCCCTCTAATACCGTGGCAAGTTATACTACCTACTTTCAGCATAGTAACTAAGTCGCTTCAAGTAAAAGATTGGTCGCTAGCACAAGTGCACAGCCACATCCGACCACATATGGCATAAGGATGGATAATCAACATGGCGACGGCAACGCAAAGCCACATCCGAGAAGAAGAAGAAAACACTCACTTCTCATCGAGTTTGCGGATCTCCTCATCGATCCTCCCACGCATCTCGGCCAGCAGCGCGGCGTCCGGCTCCAGCACCCCCGCGGAGACCAGCGACTCGAACAGCGGCGCCATGTCTGGAGGTCCCATGGAAAGACGAATCACATCACGGAGCCGCGCATCGGGAGGAGGAAGTGGGGGGGAGAGGAGAAGAGGGGCGGGCACGGTACCATCGGATTTCACGGCGTCGAGGACTTCGGAGCGGAGATCGACCTTGGAGAGGTCGTCGACCGCGGGGTGGGAGAGAAGGAAGAGCTTGTGGGCCAGCACCAGGTGTCGCTCCTGCTTCCCGTCCTCGCCGGCGTTGCCCTCCATCTCGCTCGCCGCCGGCAGTCTCGCTTCCGTTCGGTTCGGCAGGCTCTCGCTTCGGTCGCACGGAGAGAGAGGGGGTCTGGGGGATTGGCTGGTTCGGTTCGGCTGCTGGACTTGGTGGACTGGTGGTATGTATGGATGAAAAGTTGAAAGCGTGGCCCAGTTGTAAACGGAATCCAGCGACCATAGCCCATGGGCCGGGTTTGGTGATCTAAAAAAAGAAAAAAAAATACTATGTTATTTATATGCAGATATAGAAATCATGAATTGCCATTTTGCCGAAGGCGTCTTAACTCCTTGTTAAGCATGACTTACAAAGTTACAATTTCAATTTCCGCTGCATTTGTGTTGCATGACGTTACGGGCGATGAATTACGAACATAATGTTCCCTTTCATGCGAACTAAATAATACAATCGCTACAAAACTGAATTTCAATGCGCGAATGGAACTGCAGCTAAGCCAGCGCTCCATGCTAGCTCGAGCCCGCGCGCGAAGAGCAGTGGAGATCTGGAACCCAGGATCATCAGACATCATCTTGTACATGCAGTACACGTCCATGGGATAGGCTTGTACCCCGTCAACTCCTCCAGCTCCCTGCTCTACCAACGGCGCACGAAGTCATTGGCTGACTGCTCCCACACAAGAACAACAATGCAATAGCATTGCGTAGTATGATCCCAGAAATGAAGAGTTAATTTATCCCTGAAGTGTTCGCACTGCCGCAGGAGCAGGGCACAACGATTGCTACAACCAGGAAACTATGCCTACTCAATAACAAGAAATTGCTAAAAAAAAAATAACATGAAATTGCTATGTAATTTCTGTACAACTGGATACGTCCTCCACTACTAGAGTTCATCACATGTTTCCAAATGGTATGATAATGCTATCAAGCTTATTAGGCAGGGCTCTGCCAGTCTTGGAGTGATCCGCAGATTCCAGAGCACGCGATGTCTGAAGAGCCATCTCGGAATGGAGCCGCAGGCAGGTCATGGCCATCTACGGAGCCAAAACATGAGAAAACACGATTAATCGGTGAATAACAGTATCAAATATTGCATATCCAACATATATAACTAGCAACTGGTTTCTCTGTACTGATAATGAAACACATGATATCCCAATGAGATCATGCGGCCAAATAGTAAATCATTTCACCAAGTAGACAAAATGTTTTCTGCAGACTAAAATGGAACGACATGTACTTAATTGCTGGTTTGAGTACGCTGCCATTGCTCTATATACCAAGGAGCATAGCAGCATAAAACGTACATAGAAATAGGTGATATATAACTTGTTCCCAGTAATGACCACAATACTTACTGATGTGCATTCTGTATCAGGGTCAGCTTCAGCAACTTGAAGAGCCCATGTGCGTATCCACTCAAAGCCGGTAGAAATGTCCTGGTTGCCTTCTATGAGAGATGATGCCACGTATGATGGATGCAAAGATATCAATATGCAAGACGCTGCAAACAGCACAGATCTTCTGACATATGCTTCAGCATGTTGTGAAACATCTCTGTAGAAAAAGATTTCAAATCATCAAAGTTGAGAAAAATAATGGTAAAAAGTTTCACAATATTGTAAATATTTCTTCTTCTGGTGAATACCTTGACCTAATCATGTCAAGAAGAGCAGGAGCAAGAGCTGATGCTTCTGGATGCATGGCCACACACTTCATACAGACACCAAGCATGTATATCAATTTACCAAGAACAACAAAGTCCCTATTGAGCAAGTCAACACCGTGTGACCTTTTATCATATCCTTGCATCACAGGCAGCATAAAAGCAGCGGCATACAAAGGAAATCTATTTTTAGACCACTCAACCTGCAAGTCTTTCGCTTTTCCAAGACCCCATTTACGAGATTTCCCTGATTTAACTTGACCTGATCTAGATGGAACTTCTCTTTCATAGCGCTGTGACCAACTTAAAAGTGTTCCTCCTGGTTCCGAGACCTCTCTCCAAGGGCCTGCCCCAGGAGGTCCCCTATTACTTGGAACCAGCCAAGAGGGAGAATTGTTTGTTATCAAGTTACCACGTCGCTGTTCTGTCTTCGTAATTTTAGTTTCTGCAAGCTCCTGTGCTGCCTCAGTCATAACATCAATAATCAAAATGCGCTGACTAATATCCACACTAGATGAATATAGCAATTTTGTCAGAACATCTAGTGATTCAAATGGGCAGGTTACCAGCAAGGCAACCAATGCCTTCTGTCTCTTTTCTTCAGCAGAATCTTCCTCTCCTTCCATTGCCAAATCAGAACAACGAACATGCACCAACGCTCTAACAAGATCGCCTGAGTTGTGGCGTAGTTCATCAGGCGATGCTCTCACAAGCTTTTCAGCAGAACTAAGAGCATTTTCAACCTTGGCACGGAAAACAAAGAAATATCAGGATTTTGCAAAATTTCTTTTGAAGAATATTGATAACATTAATTGGGTACTTACACCATCGGGATCATCAGGTTTTCTTAGTGCTGCTGCAAGATCACTCAGGTGGCTGAATTTCTTTTGCAGATCTGTATCATCATCTGATAGATCATATGGCTCCAGAGATGAATCACTGGATGCATCGATATTCATGCTTTCCTCATAACATTCTTCCTCCTCAAATTGCCCATTTGTAACAGTATCAGACATCTGATCATGATCTATTGAGTTGATCTCTACAATTTTTGCTCTGACGTCTGGGACATCATGTTTGATTGCTTTTGCCTTTTTCTCACCAGCATTTCTCTTGTTCTCACGTGGTTTTAGCTTATTTTTAGATTCTACAGCATGTAAAGGGGCTCTGATCTCCTTTGGACAGAGAATCCCAAATTCCCAATCAACATTTTCACAACAATTGTCATCAAGGTACAGAGGTTGTTTTGGATCAACAACTTTAGAAAATGTCAATGCAATAGCACTAGCCATCTTCCGTATTAAATCAATTGGGCTCTCTAACCTGCCTATATAACAAAATAACATTCAGCAAGGATATGTTATGGTTATTCATAGGCAGTGTGCAGGGGGAGGGGGGACTCACAGCTTACTCCTTGAAGAATATAATTCAATACATCTTTTGTTGTTTCTAATTCTTTTTTTGTAAGCTTTTCCAAACATAATCCAATTGCTGCAGTGATATCTGCTTTTATTAAGGGGAACAATGACGAACAATAACTTGTATAGAAAAAATGAAACAACTTAATTTTCGATTTTTGGAGGCCCAAAGGATACAAGCTTGTTGATCGACTGAATATGACTGAACAAACTCTTTCCTGGACCAAATACTAACCAAACTTTGCAAAGTAACAAAGAAGTTTGGTGTCCTTTGCATAAAAGTTTCTGTGGCTGAATTCGGTGGGCACTCAAAGACAGCATAGTGAAGCATCCATCTCAGGCAGCATAAAGGAAATATTTTCCAGAGCAAGAATTTGTCAACAAACATTGCCCTACAGTAAGATGAGACAAGAAGGAAATCAAAAGAAAAACAGGAAAGCTGTACATTTTTAGTAAATGCTAAAGATTCCTATGGTTATTGCACACAATTTTTAAATTGAATAGTCATGTAGAGGTAAGAGATAATTAAAGTGATGCATGAAACATAGCCCTTCATAGTAATATGGATCTGAACAATATTATTCATTGAAATTTCAATGAAATAGGTGGACACGAGACAATGATTTGTAATGATGATGGGATACTCAAAATGAAATCCTCAATACTCACCACAGACTTCATCTCAGAGGGCATGTCCAAAAAAATTTATAATGCATAGTGAGTGAAAAGACGAATAGTTGTAGTGAGAATTTGCAGAGCAATGTGCGTAAAAAGAAAGAATATATGGTTCCCTTAGTTGCCAAATTGGGTATAGTGAACAAAATATTGTCCAAAGAAGACTTGAAGTATCCTTCGCTTTACAAAACAATATAGCATACTACAGGCCACATATGCAGATGACTGAAAAGAGAAGAAGAGAACACTAAGCTACCAGAAGATGCACTTTCATGTCGGTTAGAAAATCAGCCGTGTCCTATCTCACCTCATGACAGTTAAACGCTTGAAGCTCTGATTAAAGAGGGTCCAAAGAATCCAGTAAGCCTCTTCATCACTTATATGTTGTGATGCAAGCTGGCGTAACAACTCTTCTGTCAACCTTTCAATCGAGTGTTGATCTCTCATTGTTTCAACCATATTGAACCAAAACTGAGACTGGGAAACATGCTGGATCATCTCAGGACTTATGGCTTTATGATCTGATGGCACACATCTGTGAAGATGATTGCGGATCCTAGGAATCAATTCAGCAACTAAAATGCCTGAAACCAAAAGACGTTATCAGACATACAAACATATGATCTGATGCCTTGCAATGTGGTAGTGGTAGCAAACAAATAGCAAAGGCTTATAGTCTACAAAATTTATGCTACAGCCAAACATGCAGAAATTGGACAATCAAAACATCAGAGCACCCTTTGAGGGATTAATCCTCACCAGTAGACCCACGACGGCTAACACGTGATAGCACTTCACCCACAAAGAGGAACCCAGAACTCAAGGCACAATGTTCATTATCATCTTTGTCAGCAGTCAACTCAATAGTTGCTGCTTCTGCTCCAGCAAGAAGCTGACTGATAACGTCCTTGAAGAATGACCTTTGTTTTTGTTAAGGATTTACAATATGAAGAACAAATGAGAAAAAAAAATTGAGTTTGGAAACAACAAACTGCAGAAATGAATTGAAAAAAAAACTCAATTTTTGGGAGCAACACACCACAAAGAAGTAGTTTAGCATGAAAGAATCTCAGGTTAATGTAAAGTATAAGATACTCCAAAGTAGAAAAGGATACAGTGATGTAAGTTTGGCTGAAGCTCCCAGTCTTGCTTTATCCGGAACAGATGCAAGTAGTTGTGCAACTCTTGAAATGAATATTGTTTTATCTGGGTTGAGAACATCATTTCCATGTTTATTAAAATGAGCAAATTCCGCAACAATTTGGGAAACTCCCTTATTATCAAGCAAGCATAGAATCAATAGCCTGAAATGTGTAAAAACTATTAAGCAACAAACTTAAATTCAAAATACAATTATCAGGTGAAAGCAAAACGAAGATCCCACATGGAATTAAAACTTCCAAGATAAGAATCAATCACCACTAGTCAAATATAAGATGAAAACATGCCCCAATTGCTTTTGCAATAACTAGACCGAACAACAGTGCATATATAAACATCCACAAAACAAGATTTTCCGTGTCATGTCTCAGAGTTTAACAAATACCACCTTTCAAGGTTCAAGCAAAAAGTCTGATGGTCCTCCTTAGAATTTTCTTTTTCAGATAACGCGGGAACAAGAGCTTGAATCACTTCAGTTGGAGGTCCTTTGACAAAAAATGAATCATATATTTCATTTCTTGCAGATGCATGGATCTTCCGTAACCACTTCAAGGCAACATCTAACCAAAGTGACAGAATGATTAGAATGCCAAAGATGCTCAAGAGTCGCAATGAAACAGAATGCTTAGCAACATATCATTTTTTTGTGAAAATTCTAGATGTCCATGGGGTATAACAACCAAATTGCTGGAAAAAAGACAACATGGGCCACAAACAGCTGGTGTCCACAATAAAAGTTGGGCTCCCTATAATTTCACACCGCAGCCACATTTGAATTGCTTTTCTTAAAAAATAGAAGTGACAGGAAATATGTGGTTGAGCAAAAAATTAGGTATAATAGGCAGCTAGAGTGCTCCACAAGATTTCGAACACATGAAACTATAGAATCACAGGAGAAAGTCTCCTGAAAAATCCAGCAAGCAGGCACAGTTTGCTTTCCACCCACGACACAGTAGATACAGATGAGTTTGGACATGAAATTCAATTCTTCAACGAAATTTGTCTGAACATAGGTTTATAAAGAGCTCTAGAAGATGCCTTATTATTAATGGTACAAGCCAAATTTTGTATTGATTGCACACAACAAATACATGCCATGAGATTGTAGCTGACGGTGGACATTTAAGAATCATGGCGGTATGATACTACAGTTGGCAGAGCATGCGTATACTATTCCTTTTTTTGTGAATACTCAGGGGCAAATGGGGTTAGTCAAGATATGTAAAATGCAATAATATTTAATTGTACAATGACAAGTTTAATGAGTACACTTACTGCCAAGCAATATTTTAGACATAGTAGGAAACGCTGGACCATGATAAAAGGCATGCCTCCAAGACTCCCTTTCATCATTTCTGAGGCTTACAGTTTCAATAATCTGGAAAAAAAAAAGGAAATGAATCCTCCATGTTATACCATAGTTCTGAACTCCGATTTTCTGAATGACACGGAACGAAATCCATGTATTTGAAAATGTTAACTAATTTCTATCCTATATTTATAACTCAGCACTGTCATGAACATTTATCACTAGACAGAGGCCCCAAAAATTCCATAAATTTGTGCTGCTAACTTCTCACCTAAGTTGTCTCAGTAACATGTTGTATGATAAACTGATAAGCCATTGTGGAATCACTCATGCAATAAGTATAGAAATGCCTAGCAACCAAAAGATTTTGTGGGCTGTGGCACATTTGATTTAGTTCAATGCTAAGCTAATTCTTTCCAGCATACAATTTCTCTTCTTAGTTGCACAGATGTATTTTTGCAATCTAAATATAAAACAAATGTTCTTATGCAATAATTCTAATAATTTTGAACTTCATTTTGGCATGCTATCCCCTGTAAGTCAAAACAGAGTTCCTGGAAATCCAGACCCCTTCCATCAATCCAACTTCATAGAACAAGTTTGTGACACAAGTATAGCAAAATGTCGTGAATATCTCAGAATTTCGGTCAAATGAATGAACTCCATAGGCTTCAAACTATCACAAAGACTCACCTGGATCCTGAAGGGTTCCTCGACGGTACCTGCAGGGCAAATAGCGCACGCGAACAGCACGAGTTAGAGACCGGAAGTGGTACGACTGAGAGATTTGAGGATAGGTGTGTGGGTTAGGGCTCGGGGCCTCACCGGCGACGGCGGCGGAGTCGACGGGGAAGAAGAGGGCGGCGACGGCGTGGAGCGCGCGGACCACCTCGCCGGCACTCGCCGCGTTAGCAATTGCGTCGGCTGCCTCTGCAACCTTGGCTAGGGCCAGAGCTTCGAGGCCCGTCTCTCCGTCGACGCCGCCCGGAGAGGGCGCGGAGCTGCTTCGCGTGCTCGCCATGCCCGTTCGAACAGACGAGAGTCTGCGGAAGTCTGGAAGCTGTTCGAGAGACAGGGTTTGTGCGAGAAGAGCTCGAGGGCTCCACTACCGTCGCCAGAGAGGAGCTCGGGGGAGCCGCCACACAGGGACACAAGTTCTTTTCGAAGGAGCGCTACCCGGAGAATTTTTTTCGTTTGGTCAGAGTAAAGCTTGTCATGTTATTATGGTATTCTGATTCTTAAATTTGTAAAATGCAGCTTTAGCTCTCTAAATTTAGTTTCTGATGTCAAATATAACTTGCAAATTGTATATTTGACCATTAAGCATATTTTCGGGTTACATATTGATATAAATTACACACTTCAAATCTCTAAAATTGACTTCGGGACATAGGTCATGTACACCTTCCTTCTTTTGATATGTGAAGCTTGCAAAATAGATCATAATTGTGTGCCTAACAAACCTAACCATTGTCCATGGCTACCAAAACTTTTTGTCACGCCACTAATTTGAGGAAAATCCACATAGGAATTACCTTTAGTTTCGTTCACACGCACTCATAGATGAACTTCCACTCCATTGTTGTTAGTATTGTTCCAATGAGAGCACGAGCCTTAAAACAGAATGAAATTTTGGGTTTGGTGATAGGATTGATCCTATAGAATGTATTTTTTGTGATAAATATATTCACGTTTACATTTTCCTGATAGTTGGTTTAGGGTGCTTCAACCTTCAAGCCACCACTCAGCTGCAGCCTGCAAACGTGATCCAGACTGCAAATGCTTTCATTTCATGTCCAGCAGATAATTCACGATGATGGAACTCATCAGGACCACATCTACTGCCACCATTTCTTCAGCATAACAAAGAATGATAATGTTATTTTCTGCACATTACATTTCCTGTGCGAAAATTCAACATATGCTGCTCGAGTACAAATCTGAGCAGGGGGGGAATGAAAAGAATGACATTTATACCATCTATATCATGTATGGTAATATGGTATGAAGGAAAGAAGAAACTGCTAATGCTATTTTACAATTATGCTACGAGGTGGGTTGGGTATCGATGAGAACTAGTGTCACAATATGCTGCCCAGCAACCATAGGTGCAAGAACAGCGAGTACACAATAAGCCCTAGCCTGGCTCGTGGTCGGTTCATCAGAATTTGGCTCCCCGAGACCCTACAAAAAGACTCAAGTTATTAGACCCAAATGGAGTTCCGAACAGAAGGAAGATGCAGTAGTCCTCATTGTAGCCCAATCTTCAAATAATGGATACAGCACAGGGTTCATTTTTCATTTCAAGAAACATATTTCATTTGTCATGTTCTATGAATTTAACTCTTCTTCTAGCAAATGAAGAAATATTAGCAAGCTGTTTTGATCCTGGCATCAAATGAAGACCATAAGTATTTCTGAAGATTTGTATCATAACAAGAATTTAGTCTGCCTCTAAAACTCCACAATCAGGATTTAATGTGTTATTAGGACTTAGGAGAAGAAACAAAACGAGAAAACAAGATAATCAAATAACTTGTCTCACTTGATAAGCCCTCCTATCAGTGTTGGAAAGGTCAAAAGTTCCGTATGCACCAAATTACTGATTAGGGTTTGATAAGCCCTCCTAATAGTACTGGAAAAAGAAAGCGGTAATAAGATCTGACCTTTGGTAACTTCTCACTTCTCATCAAAACAAAAAAGAATTATGAAGGGTCAAAGGGATACCGAGGGAAATGGGCCCATTAATTCTCTTTGAAAGAAAAAGCTGTTATTTGTTATACTAAATCAATTGAACCCCCCCCCCCCCAACAACACACTCTCTGTCTTAAGTTTCCAACACACAAGGGCAGCAAGCATTATTCATAATAGTGTAATCAGCTTACCAGATAGCATCAACCCTATCAGCGATGTGCTTTCCCTGTGCTGGAATCAAGCCAGATGTATGCAGCGATTTTATACGCCCTTCAAAGACAATAAATACAGTGATGTTATTGACACATTTAAATGTACCGGGCGGGGGTGGGGGGGTGGGTAAAAGAAGTAGGCTGCAGTACCTTTGTCGTCTGAATCCTGTGCAGCAATTAACCGTTCTGACTCTGAACCAATATTAAGAACAAGATGGTCTGATGATCCCTTCCGCATTGCTCTAGCATGTGCAGCAGTAGAGACAGATGCAATTGATGCCTTACCCGTTGGTCCCTGCAGAATAGCTCAAAAGACCAAATTATAACCAAACATTGATACATCTGCACAGATCAGTTGCCCAAATTGTAACCAAACATAAATTGCTGGTATGAAAGAATAATCCTGTGAAACCAGTTGACCAACTATTAATGTCAGAAACGCCATAACAACAAAGGCTTGGTGTGTTCAAATTGTAGAAAAAAACACTGTAGCTTCAGAAAATCACTGTAGCTAAGTCCTGGGAAGCGTGTTTTCTGAGAAGGAGGAATAGTTGAATAGTGAAAAGTTGGAATGAATAGTGATTAGTTTGAAAAGTCAAAAGGACTATATTACTTGTAAACCTTACGAATGCCAGTAACATATATTAGATGAGTAAAAAGAAAGATAACTAATGGCAGTCAGAAAGAAACAAGACTTACCACATCTTCAATCTCAGACATATCTGAACCAATTGCTGAGGAAGATGCTTCGAATGATCTGTCTTTACTAGAATCTGGCTGCGCAAGTCGTGCATGGTACAAATCCTCAAGCATCTTAACTTTTGTTGATAACTCATCAATTGCCTTTTCCCTGGACTGCAGCTTTGCTCCTAGCTCCTGTATTATGGATTTAGCATTCCCAGCTTCAGTACTTGAAGCAATGATCAGTTTTTCCAGCTTTGATAAGAGAGCTTGTGTGGTAGTAGGTTTGTTATCTTCTACTAGATCTCTCCCTCCAAGATATCCTAACCGCTGAATCATCCGCTCCATACTAACGGTAACCTCAAGAAGTTCACTACTTTTGGACTCCAACTCCCTATTATTTAAACCACTATTTCTGGAGAGCTCCCTTAGCTGTTCTATTTCACGAGTATATGATTCAACATTTAATTGTAAATCTTCATTTTCATATCTTAAGGTCTCAACCTCGTGCTGAAGTGCACTGAATCCATCTATGACAGCAAAAAACTTCTCAATTGGACTAGATAATGCAGCCTCTTCCCTCTGCATACATGACTCGTCTGACAGCATATTTAAATTATTTATCTTCTCGACAAGTGCTCCCATTTGATCTTTTGAAATTGCATCATCCGTTATACCTAGATTTTTCAAGCAAAAAGAGTTCAGCGAGATGAAACCAAAATAACAACTTTAATATAAGAATGATACATTTGTATACAATTTTACCTCTGTCTGCTGTCATTTGAGTATGTTCAAGTGATAGCAACTCTAACTCCCTTGCCTTCAATGTACCCTCCCTTTCCTGGTATTCATGCATCTTTAACTCCTTTCTGCTGCATTCATCTTGTAATGTTTTGAGCTCTTTCTCCAGCATGCCTATCTTTTCTAATAACAACTGATGGCCATGTGAAGCAGTTTCAGCAGCTGATTCAGCTTGTTGCAGCCTCATTTTGAAGTCATCCAACGAAGTTACCACACTGCCCTTAATAGCAGATAATTTTTCAGATTCGAACTTCAGTTGTGCAATTGCAGACAGTAAAGTATCAGCCACCTTATTATAATCATCAGCATCCTCATCCTTCAGATCAGATACAGTTACTTCTAGTTCAGATCCTGTGCTTGACCTGCCTGTAGCCAATTCTATTGCATATCCTAGATCAACCACATCATCGAAAACAATTTTAATCTGTTCAATGCAAGAAATACATTTTGATGACAATGCTCTCAGCTCTTTTTGTAGAGAAAGCACTTCAGATTCTTGAGCTCTATTATGAGCATCCTTATTTCCCAATTCAATCTTCAAGGTGCCATGCTCTTCTAAAGTATGAGCAAAGTTGTTGCTCGCCAGTTGCAGAGCACGAAGCACCGACATAATATTGCCATTCATGTAGGCTGATAAATCTTTCATAAAACTAGAAAAGTATTCAGCTTGGCTGCTCAACTGTTCAAAAATAGTAGAGAAGGACAAAGTATCATCAACATTTCCTTTTCTAGTCTTGCTGTTGACCAATCTTTCTGTAACAAATTTATCATAGTCTGGAAGAGAGAGAAGTGTTAAGAGTTCTGAATCCTGCACAATTTAAGATCATGGTGAGGTCAAGTTAGCACAATCATTATGCCTAACAAGAATTGCAAAACAACCAAAGGGGAAGAAAAGGGAAAAACTAGAAGGGAGGGAGTTTACAATTGTATAACATCCACACTTTTAAGCATGCATAACATACAGGAAAAACAATGTAGCAAACTAGCAAGCAGTAGCAAGTGAAACTAGATGGTGTCCATGGTGGGTTCCATTTCTTATCATTAGTTATCTTACTAACAAGATCAGACACCAACATGCTGACAGTTCACAATTAGATTACTCATTCAGCTATCTTCTTGTACACTGGGAGGCCGTAATTGCACACTAAGGACAACATTAGAGTTGACAGGACCAATGACACAAGAATTAGATGAGCAACTATGATGATTAAACAAAGCATACAACTCGGTCCATCTGTAGCAAAACATTGCTGGAACTTGGAAGTATTCTGGATAGCTTGAGAAAGCCGGAAAGTTCAATAAACGAATAAATTATCTCACTTCATTGCACAGAAGAGAGAAGCCTAAAACAATGTATGGTCATAAGGGAAATATTACCTCAACAACTGAATCAGTCACAAACCCCTTTGCAGCAAGCTGCTCATGCATACTTTTGACAATAACGCTCATATCTCTCAAGCTGCTGAATGTCTTTCCAAATTCTTCAGCCATAAGCGATAAGAGACTATCGTCCATTACACGCATGCTAAGTTCCTCAAGGCAACCATGATGTTCTGTTGAATGACTCTGTAAGTTTCCATGAGTTCTATCCAAATCCTCCAAACATTTGTCTAGCTTAGCATTAAGAGCATTGATTTCCTTTTCATGTTTCACTTCAGCTTCATTCTTTTCAGCATCGAGAATAGAAATATTTGATCTAGCATGTGATAGTTCATCTTGTAGTGAATTAATAGTGGCGTTGGCATCTTCAAGTTTGTTGACATTTATAGCCAGTTCCTCATTTATTTTCTCCAACTCCTCCTCTACAGCAGCAGCATGCAACTCTATTTGATGTTTTTCTTCAGAAATGGAAGACATATGATCTTTTACTTTTCTCAAATCATCTTCCAACATGTTTATGGTAGAAAGGGCATCTGAAAGCCTGCTAGCATGTAAGGTAATTTGCTCATTTGCTTTGTGTAGCTCATTATCCAAAGAACCCTTAGCAACTTGAGATTCCTGGATGTATTGGGCAATCTGACTAATTTTTTCCATAGGATCCTCAAAGGGCTGATCAACAGGAATAGTAAGGCTTGATATTGAATCAGCCAGAGTGCCCCAGGAAGCTCTGGTTTCTTCCAACAAGCTTTCTAATTTTCCCTTTTCATCATTAAGGGTACGAATATCTAATTGCAGCTTTTCAAAATGTGTAGCCTGCAAAGATAGATGCTCAACATGCTCTCTGAGGTCTGCCATGGCAGATTCTCTTGATTCTATCTCATGTCTTAGATTCTCAATATCAATGTTCTTTGCAACCAACTCTTGGTTCATCTTATCTGCTTCGAAGGTTTTCTCAATCAACGTTTGGTTTAGATTTTCTGTTTCCATGCAACTCTCATCCAGAGCATGCTTAAGCCTTTCAATCTCCGAGTTTTTTCCATCCAAAACTTGCCTTAAATCATTTGTTATGGAGTCATTTTCATCCAAAGCATGTTTTAGCTTCTCTATCTCACAGCTCTTCATATCCAAAACTTCTTTCATATTCTCTGTTTCAGATTTATTTTCATTTAGAGCAGATTTAAGCTTCTCTATCTCAGAGTTCTTCCCTTCCAGAACTTGTTTCAAATTCTCTATTTCAGAGCTCTTTTCATCGAGGACTTGCTTGAGTCCTTCACGCTCATGTACCAGGCCCTTGCCCTTCTTTACAGCCATCGATAGCTTCTCTCTAAGCAATGATGATCTCTCCTCCACCCGTTCGAGCTCTTTCTGCAGTGAGTCCTTTTCATTTTTCAGAATATGAATCTCCTCCACCATTCTTTGCAGTTCACCAGTCCTCACAGATCTATCAATCATGTCTTCCTCAAGAATTATCTTACATAGTGATGATTCCTGATCTAGGGTATATAGAAAAGTTTGCAGCTTCTCAAAACTTTCAGTCTCGATAGGAGAGGATTTCGTACTTTGTTGGATGTTGCTGAGGCTCTGCCGCACTAATTTCGCAGTATCCAGAGACTCATTCCCCTCCAATGTGACATCAGAAAATTCTGCAAATGCCTTCATCAGCTCATTATTCTGTGAAGAGACAACAGACAGTTTATCAACAGCAACATTATATAAGGACATCAATTCTGAATGTTCATTTACAAGCATGTCTTTTTCCTGTTTCTCATCCAGTAGAACAATTGTCAAACGGTCGATTTCCTCGTGCATTGAAACCAGCTTTGATTCATGCGCAGCCAGTCTAGCCAACGTATCAGCAGACTCATTATGTAACCGGGTTACATCATCTTTGGCCTGGTTCAGCGAGCTGACAAGCCAACTGATCTGAGAATCAAGTTCACCAGTTAAGACCGAATGCGGAATGTCAACTGAGCTTAAGATATCTTTGACTTTGTGGTGCTCTGAGAAGACCATATCAGCAATTTTCTTCTGCTCAATTAACCATCCCAACCTGTCTGCCATCTCCAAGGAAAGCAGATCCTCCGGAAATGTTGCCTCCGACATGATCTCTTCGATGTGTTGAAGAACCCCATCTTTCAGTGAAAGGGATGTCTGAAGAGAAGTAAGGGTACTATTTGCTTCATTTAGTTGCTCGATGCTGGCCTTAGCAGCTTCCCAAGCACTATATGTTTCTCGAAGCTCATCCAAACATTTATCATGCTCAATCGTCTTTTCATCTAGATAAACCCTTAGCTCCTCAACTCTGCCCTCAGCTATTTGCAGGGCATCAGTCTTCTTTTGCAACTCTGCCATGCAACTTTGAAGCTCAGCCGTCTTTTCACCCAAGGCCTGCTTCAAGGAATCACGGTGCTGTACCAGTGACTTTCCCTTTGTAACAGCCATGCTCAGCTTCTCCTTTGTCGTTGATAACTTATGCTCCATCTGCTCAAACTCTGCCTTAGCTTTGCTTGCCTCAGCATTCGCAGCATCCCGGGCGGCTTTCACTTCCTCAAGTTCAGAGGCAAGAGCCTTCTTCTCTTCAGCAAAAGTGTTCAGCTTCTGCAGGAAATCCACCTCATTTCTCTTGCTACTGGCCAATTCCTCTGTAACAACACCTAAGATGGTAGCAAGGTCACCTTGCCCTGTGGCCACAAAACCAGGCTTCACCTCTGCTAAAACTTGCTCAAGCTGTTCAATACCCATCGAGACCTGCCTGCACTTCTCCACTAGCGATGAAGTCTTCCTTTCTAGAACAGAAATCGCATCCTGGTCAGCACCCTCAAAGCTGGCATCATCTTGCCCAACCACAGCATCAATCGATGCAAGCATCCGCCCAACAGCTTGCTCAGACCCTTCCCTCCCCGAACCCAGGTATACATCAGCAACCTCCCGTGACACCTCTACCTCAACAGCCCTCGCATGTAGGCTCTCAAGCTCCTGCTCCCTGGCCCGTGCCACTGAATTAAGTTCAAGGACAAGCCTCGAGCAGTCATCCAGCATCGAATGCAACAGTGTCTCATCAGGGTCCTCCCCATGCAACGAAACTGAAGCTTCGTGCCCCACCATCTCCTGTAGCATCCTCCGGAGTGCCACTGCCTCCCGCGCAAACGCCTCCTTCTCCTCCTGAACCAAAACAATTGTGCGTCACGTCGCGCGCTTGAGCTTGCCCGGTGCAAAATCATGTGGCAAATCACGCGAGGCCAATCCAATCCATTGCGGAGGTAAGAGGAAGCAACACCTGGTACTTGCAGAGCTCAGCGTTGGCGCTGGACACCTCAGGGAAGTCGATGACGGCCATGGACTCGTCCAGCGAGCGCGCGGAGCGGGAGCCCGCGGCGGCGAGGTCGTCGGGGGCATCCTCGAAGGTCTCGCCACTTGTGGCGTCGTCGGCTGGCATGTTAACGAGGACGCCGCCGTCCGGGTCCGCCCCGGGGCTCCGCGCTTCCTGCAGAGCGAGAGGAGCTTCTCTGAGAAGCCGTTGGACCCATGTAACGGAGCTGGGGTTTCTCCGCGCCATACCTGGGCGGGAAGCTCGACGAGGACGCCATCGCTGCTGCCGCTCTCGTCGGAGTGGGCCCGGCCGCGCTGCGGCGAGGAGCGGCGGCGGGCGGAGGGGGAAGAGGAAGAGGAAGAGGAGGCGGAGGACTTGGGGGATGAGTCGGAGTCGGAGTGATCGCCCATGGCGGCGGCGGCGGTAGATCTGGGCCTGGTGGTGGGATCCGATCAAGCCATCGGCGTTCGGCGACGCGGGGAACAGGGGAGTCGGGTGGAATGTCTGGCTCTGTGGAGACGATGGCGTGTGGGCCAGTCCCGGGTGCGTGGAGCCAGGCCGCAGCAGCAGGTAGAACGTGCTGACACGTGGGCCCAGTTCTCAGTGGGAGAGCTGGAGGAGGTGATTTGTCAATATGGTGCTGGCTGATTGGCTATTGTCAGCGGCGCGGCGACCAAGGCCCCACCTGTCGGTGCGCGAGTATGTGCTCCCTGCGGGTGCGGGGGATCCACTGCGGAGCCGGGTTGTGTCTTGTGCTCGCTCGTTGATCCCGAGACACGGGCGTCGGGCGGTGGAGTGAGACAAATGGAGTCAAGCTTCCACTTTACCGAACTACTAGTACTCCGTAGACGTGAGAAGAGGGAGATGGGCAGATGGCCCCCACCTTTCAGTGGGTGCATTTTGTTGTTCCGTTTTGTCAACACTTTGGGATCTTCGCTATTCCAGGTCGAGCACTCGAAAAACTCTTTCTTTTTCGTTTTTCTTTGAATATTTTCTTGTTAATATTCATGTTACGTTGAGAAAATTATCAAACCTCCTAGAGAGAGAAGATGAAAAAAACGACATTCAAGCCCACATCTATCTCAGCCCAAAGCAGCCTCCTGAACTAGGCCGAAAAAAGCGCCAAGCTCGCGCGGGACAAACCGCACGGGTTGCTGGCTTGCCTGTGGCGCTCTCTTCGCCGGCGCGACGACTAGGCGAGCGGCCCCGCCCTTCGCCGGCGACGGGTATCCACCAGGTACACTTACTGACTTACCTCCCCTTCCCTTTCCTGCTGTGCCAAATCGAACACCCCAAACCCTAACGCGCGTTATCTGTATTCGGATCCGACTGAAGCACAAGTATGCATCCCTACTGACTCACTCTCTGTAGGCTCAGATGGGGCTCGCTGCCTTGGCTGCCGCGTGCTGCGTCGTCCCGATGCTCGTCTCCTTGCTCGCTATCCGCTTCGTTTACATGCTTTGGCGCAGCGATCAGCCATCGTCCAGGTCGCCCACCGCCGGATTACGGTGCCTCATCGTCCTCGGATCTGGTGAATATGTCTTGCGTGTCGGATGCCAATGGACATTTAAGACAAACTGACGGAGTATGGTTAATTGGCTATTCCAGTATATATCAAACAAAAACCAAAAGCGGATACCGTTAGCTGCACGGAATGGCGACATTGAATTACTATGGGTCACTAGAAGTACATATGCATGGGGACTATTTTCTCACTGTTTCACCTGCTTCGATCATAAATGATGGTTGGGTTGTTCGATTGTATGGCAAAATCTCAGTCAATAACAGTACACCATCACCATGACATCCGTAACGAGGTAGTATAGCCTTCCTATAATAATTGTCTTATTGTCATGATTAGGTTTTGTGGTATGTTGCCTTTCAATAAACTCTTGCAACCTCATGTGCTGCTTCATATGGGATCCCAAAAATGATTTATACATAGTTATTGTGGGGTCACATTCAAAATGTATAACTGTTGCCCAGTACATCGTTCATAAATATATTCAAACAATCATGTGACATTTCAACTGCCAAATGTTGTCTGCCACTTTGTATTCCCCATGTATGGTGATAATCTTAAAAATTATTGGGTTATTTGGTTTGAGGAATAAGGCCAGTCTCAATGCAAAGTTTCATCACACAGTTACCAAGACTGCCATGTCACATTTACCATGGGATGAAACCCCCTCTCTCAGTGCATAGTTTCATGGCACAATTTCATATGCAAGCTGCAGCATTTAATTCTCGCATGGTGTATGGCTAAATGTGTCTAGGGAAAAATAAAACAGCTCTCAATGCAAGTTTCATGTCTTGGTAACTGTACATGGTGAGTGTCATGGTGATGACACTCTATTCTTCTCTTTCCTCATAATTATCCTGCCACATAGGCAATTTTGATGATGTGCCATGTCATTTAATGCCCATAAAACCCCCACTGAGACTGGCCTAAGGGGATCCACACCTACTCCTGACATTTTTGTAGTTTTCAGGAATGGAATGGGTCAATCCATTGCTACCCTTTTCCTCATATGTATGAGCATTAGATGACAACACCATCAAGAGTGTTGTCAATTAATCTGGTCTAGTTCTTGCAGCCAAACCTTGATTAATGCTTTTCCAATTCCAGAGTCAGTTAATATGGGCTCGTGAGTTCACTCTTGCCGCTTTGATGACCTTTGACTGCTTTTTTATATTTATATATATTTTTGCACATGGTTTACTGCCAAGACTCGTAAGTCATATCTTAATGTACGAAGGACTGTACACATGTGCAAATCCATGATGCCTTGCCTCTGATGTATTTAAATTTTGGCCCTACGTAGTATGCACAGTCCATGATGTTTAGTTCAAGTATTGATATTGTCTGGATGTGTCAGTTTTGGTATTTTAAATTTTTAATGCACATCTATATATCCTAAAATAAGCATATGCAAAGTTGAATATTTAACCATCTACTTTTCCCGCTTTGTTTTTGTAAATTCTGTCCCATTCTCTTCTTGCACATCACAGTGCATAATTGCATATGTTCAACTGTAAATACTATAGTAAACATGTCACTAGCATCATTGCTGTTATACCAAACTGTATGTACAATATTGGGACAACATTAGGTAGCTACTCGTAGTAAGCTGTTAAAATAACACAGCGTGATGTATTATCTATTAATTTGTGAAGTTGGTTCTTAGGAGAGCATACTGCAGAAATGATGAATGTTGTAGCAACAGTTCAGAAGGATAGGTTCACGCCAAGGTACTATGTGGCTGCACTTACTGACAATATGAGCCTTCAAAAGGCTCAGGTCTATGAGCAGTCACTCATTCAGGTGGAGGGCAATTACTGAATTACCATTTTGCGTTGAACTAGATATGGTAGAAGTTTCCTTATCTAGTTACATTCTGGAATATGATTCTTGTTTATTCCTTTTTGAGGGTGGACAGAAGACCATCAAGAATGCCTACTTCATGCTGATATATCGTATTCGTGAAGTAGGCCAATCTTAAATTACCTCCATTGCAACAACATTGCTAGCTACATTGCATGTTATGTGGTTAGTAATAAGAATCAGACCAGAAGTGGTGTGTACCATGTTCGGATTTGTTGGTGCCCATTGCCCTGCAAGAGCTCAAATATACTAACAATTTGTTACTCGTGTAGATATTTTACAATGGTCCAGGGACATGTTTCCCTCTATGTGTGTGTTTTCTTTCTAAAAGTAGCCCTCACAGCCTAGCTTCTATCCTTGCTTACTTGATATGGTAGAATACTTCTGCAGTTTTTTCTTTATTATTATAAAACGGGACCTGAACTGCCACTCAACCATTCAAACTAATGACCATTGCTAATTTGTCCATACAAAAATTTCAAGTTGATGATGTAAGTTCAGTCTATAATGAGTTTGAGGCTGCTGTCTTTCAACAGGTGCTTGGTTTCGGATGGTCTTCCATTTTCTATATTGAAAGCATTGCAAGAGTGAAGAAGCTTTCATTGAGCGGTTTACTGCTGTACAAGCTACGAATAGCTAACCAGTTCTTCGTGCAGTGGCCCCAACTGCAACAAAAGTACCCTCGAGCATACTACGCTGGCCATTTGCTGTGAAGACTTGTCCATATCTGATATTGGGATGCCTTATTTTCCAACTCAAAATTCTATACACCACGACAATTTTTGTACCCTGAGGAATAATTATGGTTGCCTTGAAAGAAAGGCATTACAAACACTCATGTTTTATACATGGGGCATGGAACTGTAAAATTGTTTTAGGATAATCTTTCTGGGTGAAAGATATTAGGCTAAGAGAAGTTAATGCAGGGTGCAGAACTCATTTTGTCTGTTTCACGAGAAACATTAGCAATCCATGATTATGCCTGGCACCACCATTTTACTAGTGGTTGATTGTATACACAACTTGGGATTCAGCGTCCTTTGATATGTTGTTTTCCTGACCGGTCAAAACTAAATTGTTGACATCAGTATAAGAAGAGTCATTATTCATAAGTTAACTACCCAAAACAATTTCTTAGTGAATTATTGTGTTTCTTATGATAAAATCTTTAAAATAAAATCACACTTGAATATCCTTAAAATTATATTTAAAATAATAATTTTGACTATTGTGGACAAATACTTAAACAACACGAACAGATGATTGATTTCTTAAAAAAAATATTAGCAAACAAAAGAGTGAACATCGCAAACATTTAAAATTCTATAAGACGGGACATCGTGAACAAAAAAGTCCACATCCCGATAATTCAGTTTGCAACTTGAATGAATAATTAAACATCTCAAACAAACTAATTTAAGAATTGAAATAATTAAGCATCTTAAACAAACTAATGTAAGAAAGTGAACAAATCGGTCCCACACACAAAGAAAATAATCCTACATTGAGGAGAAAAATATCCACCTCAAATTATTCTAACATACTAGGGGTGTGTATAGTTTGGGGGAAAAACACTGTAGATAAAAAACAATGTAGGTCGTGCTGGGAAGCGTGTTCTGTGAGTGAGAGGGATGTGATGAATAGAGGAAAATTGGATGAATAATGTTTTTTGGGAAAAGTTGAGTGACCTAAGCGCACCCTAAACAAAAAGCACACATGTTACAACAGTAAGTAATATTGAAAAAATAAGTTATATATTGAAAAAGAAACAAGGAAAAATCTGTCAGTTACACCACTACAGATGACAAGAAAAAATAAATAAAGAAAAAAAGACAGACTAACCTTTGTCATGCCACAGAAATAACAATTAACTTCTTAAAAAAAGAAATAAAAAAATTAACAATCTAGGATATAACTGCTATGAATACGTCAAACATAATTTTTATATTCCTTAGTCAAACAGGTATGAATAATTTTTAAACTCCCCATGCTATAATCTTTATAGTTTCTTTATATTTATTAGTCAAACATAATTTTTAAATATGATTTATAATTTAGAAGGGAGAAAAAAAACCCCAAAATGTTTTATGGCGCGTTGTCGTCGAGGCTCCCACCCTCCTCCCCCGGCGGTGCCACTGCCTGGAGCTCGAGCATTACTGAATGGCAAAAACCCCATGAGGACGGGACAACTCTGGCTTCTGCTCTCTCGGCGATCGGAACCGAGTACTCGACGGCTCTATTCCTGCAGCCGCTTCATCGGCGAGAAATTTGGGATTTTGCAGTTTCGGCTGTTGCCGTTCCGTAAATGAATTCGCTGCAATGCCGTTATGAAACGATTGTCTTTTCGTTAGTTTTCTCTGGGTTTTTCTCCACCTAAACTGACCAAAATGCCCTGGGGCCTCATCACCTTGTTCAGACGCAACGGCGAACCTCCCTTCGAGCTCGTCGCTCCTTGCCCGCCTGCCAAGTCCGCCGTCGCCGGCTGCCTTGTCCGCCGCCGCCCAGTCCTCCATTGCCGCCTGCCCAGTCCTCCATTGCCGCCTGCCCAGTCCACGCCACCCGCCGCCTGCTCAGTCCTCCACCGCCTGCCCAGTCCGCCGGAACCAGTTCTGCAGTTCTGTTCGAATCCCAGTTCTGCTCCTTTCTCCAGTTCTTCTCGAATCCTCCACTGGCGGAGCTTCACCAGGAGGAGATCCTCTGGCCGACGATATTTGTTTCCCCAGGGGTAGATTGTTCATATCCTTTTGCTTTAGCTATCACATGCACATTATTTTCATTATTCCACCGAAGGAGTTTAGGTTCTTGATTCGTTTTGCATTCTTCTTCGAAGTTCGAACAGTGTGGCATAATAAAACGGCACGGGAGTGATTTCTTGGAGATCTCTCTCCTTTTTTTCTGGAGTTTAATTTTGGATTTTTTTCTATAGATTCTTTGTATAGTTTGGCCACTATCTTTTTCCCCGATATACTGTAGAGATTTGGACCTTGCGTTGGTGTGTTCATTTCTTTTTCCTGGATGAAACAGGAGGGGTCCCTACTGTTTTTGCGTCGGTTTCTGGGAGGTTTGTGATCCTAGATTAGATTGTAGTAGCCCATCTTGTTGCTGTTGCTCTGGTCTTTTTCCTGATATAATGTCTCAAGTGGCCAATATTTTTTATGATTTCATTGTTTGAACAGAGGGGGGAACAGAATCTGATTGGGGTTTCAGAGGATGAGCGGTGCTTCTCCTGATATGGCAAGCCGGAAGCGGCTGAGGAGTCACGACAGAGCCATGATAATCATTCAAAGTGACGAGGATGAGGAAGGAAAAAAAATGAGTGGTAGTGTCAATGTGGTGAAGAACAGGAAGACATCTACTGCTGCCTTATTGGAGAAGGGGAAGCAAAAGGAAGGGAGAAATAACAGCAACAAGAATATGTTGTCTGATGACCAGGAGAAGGAAGATAAGATGAAGAAGAGTAGGAAGAAGGTGTCCACTGCATCACTTGAGAAGATGAAGAAGAGAAAACTTTGCGATGACAACAAGAGGAAGAAAATGAAAATTCGTGATGATAAGGAGGGAAAGAACAGGTTTACCTCAGACCATAAGTTGAAGAACATGAAGGAGCCTACCACGTTATCTGAGAAAGAGAAGAACAAGCAAAAGATGAATAAAACACACAAAGAGAAGATGTGTGCTGCTGACAGCAAGGAGAGAAAGATACGGAGTGGCCACAATAGGGTACAGAAGAGTGGAGAGTTATCCAAGGCATTATTTGGGAAGGAAAAGAAAGAGAAAATGATGAACAAGACGATCAGTGAGGAGCTGCAGAGTGATGAAGATGGTCAGGAGGAGGTGTGGAAGTATGGCAGCAAGGTGAAGAATGGGAAGGTGGCTGCAACATTTTGTGAGGAAGATAAGAGAAAGAAAGGGCCAAACAACACCAATACTGAGAAAGGGATTGCACCATTAACACCTGCTGTTAAGGAGAAGAAAATGAGGCCCAGTGAGAGCAAGGAGATGATGTTCCATGACAAACCCAATCAGAGAAATGTGTCATCTAATGTATCCAAAGAGAAGAAGATGGATACATCAAGTGGTTCTAACTATAAAAAAAGGAAGAGGGAAGAACCACAGTCACTATCCAAGAAAGAAAAGAGGGGGTGGTGTGATGATAACGATAAGAAGACTCATCATGGTAGGGTGCAGGAAAAGAAGGAAAACAAGATATGTGGCAGTCGTAAGGAAGAAAATAGGAAGGCACCTTTTGCATTCTTCAAGTTCATTTACAACTATTTCGAGGAATTTCTTGTAAGTCTTTGTTTCTAACTGTTTTGTTCACGACATTCTCTTTTCCAGATTGTAGGTTATTTTGGCATATTTAGATACATACTAGTTTGATATACACTATGTCTAGATATATACTAAAAAGTAAAAACTATGTATCTAATATGCCAAAACGACTTACAATTTGGAACCAAGGGAGTAGTATCTTTTTCTTGTTTTTCTGTGTTATATTATGGTGCCTATACACATCACGAACCTGCATATGTTTCTGCAGCTTATACCACCAGCGGTTGCACCCAATTTGGAGGATTTGACTAATCAACATGTTTATCTTGAAGATTCAGAGAAAAGACGGTCAAAGGTCAGGCTATCTGTGGTGGATGGTTCCCTCGCTTTTCATCAGGGATGGAATATTTTTGTTTCAGACCATTTGATTAAACGGGGGGAGTTTTTGTTGTTTGAGTGCACTGCTAGGACAATATTTTCTGTGCGTGTTTTTGGTATTGACTCTCGTGAAAGGTTGTGTTTCAAAAAAGACCCCAAAAGAGCTGAACATGGGGTTGGGTCTGGACCAGCACAAAAAGATAAGAACAATGAAACTCTGATCAGTAAACAATGCAAAACAAAGGATGCTTCTCCATTGCGCAGCAAAGAGAGAACAGTAATTCTGATTTCTGTTTCAGAAACTTCAGCACATAATGAGGATATAGTGAATCTCACAACGTCAGATGCAGATTCAAGGCATCATGTGACTATTACCAACAAAGACCTGAAAATAGTTCAGAGTGGCGTTGGGAAATTGCCTGACGTAGAGTGTGGAACCATGTGTATTTTTTCACCAACATGCAGTGAAATAAGACAAAGTTCTAAAATAACTGTAACTGATGCAGCTCCCTTAGCACATGAAAATGAAGGTATAATGGGGAATGAATTAGAAGTACATGATTTGGATGATGATTTGACAAGGAAGCAAGGGATAGATTCCATTCCTTTAGATTCTATCACAGCTGTGGAGAAATATCAGTATAATAGTGAGATAAATATCAGTCAAAACTTCTACAGAGAATATGCAGTTCCTGGAGGTTTCCGATGCTTGGAGAAGTGGAGTAAGGTTATTGTGAATGGCACTGTACTGATTGAACCTGAAAAGACACGGAAAAATGGAAGCAAACATTTTGATGGTTATGGCTCAATTGGATTAAACACTGGCAATGAGTATTTTTGTTCTGAGGGCAATCATACATGTGTCCTACCAGTATTCACCATGCCTGTCGAAGAATCCTCAAGTGCTGACAGAGTATCAAAATGCAGACATGGTGGAACAGAGATTGACCATAATATCATTGAGAAAGGGGGAGGTATGCTTCAAATCATAATTTTCGATTCCTGCCTGTATCTATTTTCAAATGTTTTTGTACTAAAATTCACAAAAGGGTTTATTGTGGAGGTAATAGGTAAGTGATTTTTTATGTCTTGTATTTAATGTCTATATTTGATAGGAGTTTCTATTCAAATCGAAGCACGAGGGGAACAATTGGAACCCGTGGGAAGCATTGTAAATAACCGAAGGAACAATATCCCTGTGAATACGAACACTGTAGTTCTGGGTAACTACGGTGCGCTAGGACTAAACCCTGCTGGACCTGAAGGAACTTGTGCCTTTGGCGAACCAATACTGACAGTGCCTGTTGAGAAACCCCCGAGTCCTGATGGAATATCTACATGTGGAAGTAGCAGGACAGAGATCGATCATAATGTCAATGGAGAAGGTGGCAATGTACTCTTAACTTTTCTAGTACCACTGTCCGCTGCTTAATTTTCTTTTCAAATCCTCTTGGCTTTCTATTGTTGGTACGCTTGTTATTTGTTTTTTTAGGGCTTCTTATTATTTGTTTATATAGCATATACTGACTCTATATTTGGTAGGAATTATTGTTCAACTTGAAACAAAATTGGATCAAGTGGAGCCAGTGGCACACAGTGTATGCAGCGAAAGTAGCAACATTGCTATGTATGTCAACCATGCACCAGGTGGGCTCGTTTTTTATATAATTTTGTTTTAACATAAAATTTAAAAGGAACGGGTTTCCAATTGGATAGTGAAACTCTAATCAGATTGTTGGATTCACCCATGCAGAAGACTTGTTCTCCGATCAGGAAGGTAGAAAGTCTATTAACTGTGCAATCACAAAGTCTTTGTTGCCTATGAAAGATGAAATTGAGTTGGATGGTGATTCTGTACGAAAGTTCAGCTTGCAACTCTGCGTTCCTGATACCACTTGCAAATGGCTTGTGAGTTGTGTAGTCTCCATAAATAGTCCTCTTCCACTACCATCCTTTAATATATTATGTTATTACACATATAGTTTTTTATTGGCTCAATTAAAGCATCCTTGCAAGAGGAAAAAAATATAACATTATTAATGCCTGAGCAAAGATTGGTTGATTCCACTTTATTCCACGATGCATATTCAGATATTTTTAGCAGGAAACTGGCATTAAGCATATCCTTCCATCTTGATAAGTACTGCCTCACAAATATTTTGAAGGACACATTTATATAAATTAATGGGCGTATTAAATGTGCCGCATTACTTGAATCCATATAAGAAACTTCCTGGAAATATTTTTATCAATTAAGAGGAAAAACTGAAATATCTAAAATACTTATTTTGACCAGTAAAGGTGTAGATTACTAGATTACCCAGAATTAGGTAGTATAGTTGTAGCAAATTATCCGACAAATACAATCCATTTGGTTGGTTCAGCAAGAAATTGTTCTAAACCTTTACGAACCATTGATGGTTGGTTCAGCAATATACTACCAACATCAATTGTTATAGAAGTAGCTCCTTGCTGATGGTAGTTATAGTGTTTGGGCCTGAAGCATGGACTCATGGACTTAATAGTATTCAGGCCTGGAGTTCATATTCTTTCGAGTAACCAAAATCCTTTGGTTGTTGTAAATATAACAACTACATCCTAGTTTGTTGAGGTTATTAGATTAATTTAATTTGATCTTTTGTTGACTTCATTCATCCGTTGACAGTTTCTACTTCCTAAGTAAAATTTCTGATCCTCTCGCTAAAAAAAAAATATTTAAACTCTTGTTCTTTTTATCTTACTCTAGGTGCTACCAAAGTCGCTTTCTGATGTTGTTAAGCAGAAAAGGCATGAACGCATCGTTATACTGCTGAAGGATCCCATGAAGAGATTATGGCCGGTTGTTTACCACGAGAACCCGGTATTTGTGGGCTTCACCGCCGGCTGGAAGCATTTTGTCGCAGGAAACAACCTCCATGCTGGGGATCTCTGCAATCTTGTCAAGGAACCAGATGATGATGAGCCAGTGTACTCTGTCCACATCACTAGACAGGCAGAGTAGGATGTGCATGGTGCATCATATTTTGTAAAATCCAAAAACCCACCTCGCCCGTGCATTCCCTTTTCCTTGGGTGGGTTGCACTTCATGATTTCATTTTTTTTTACCTATCTGTTGATACCACAGCTGATTCTTCTTTCCCTGATCCTGTTGATACTACAGCTGACTCTTCTATCCCTCATCCTGTGTAGGCATCATGAAGCATGCTTCAGCCAAGTAACTCCGCCGATCGTGCGGATCATCCGTTTTGGCAGAAGTCGTGTGGACACCATGTGGATCTACCGTCTCTGGTTGTGCATAGTAATGTAGTACCACTGCCGTGGGCAGTGTCCGGTGAACCTGACGATCCACATCCTACAGAAGTCAGTGTCTGGTGAACCTGACGATCCACGTATACTACCAGACGGGGTCGGAACCCATTTGTTTTGTGTACCCATGCCATGAATCATGATGCTGCATGCAGTGTTAACGAAACGTGCTGCTGGTCACCTTCGCTTTAGCGATGTGCCACTTTGATCCTGGTGACATTTCGACCGTGCCTGAACTGGACAAAGATTCCGACGTAATTTGGTGGTAAAGTACTAGCATTGTTCTCGCCTTTATTCGTCGATGACGCTGGATTTATTTGCACTTAGGATCCTTGATGTGCTACTTTGCGACGATAAATGGGTATAATGCGAAAGATGGTCTCTGAATGAAATGCACCGCGGAAAGCCGGAAGGCGAAGCACGGCACAGCACAGCCGCTAGTGCTGAGGCGGGCAGCGGCGGCGCTGGCCTTCACGTCACGCACTGGAGTACTGGACCCAGGCGGCCAAGCCTCCCCGCCGGACGCTTGTGCTCTCGCTTTCCAGGCGTCTCCGTCCGCGCCGGTGGTGTTGTTGTGTGCTGGACCCTGGACTGGACTGTTGGGCCAACGCCGCTGCGGCAACCGCAATGGATCCCACCGCGCCACCACCCCACCTGCCCCGGATTGGAGCCAATTTTATGATGCGCGCGGCACGGGCACGGCACCACGCCCCCGCTGGCTGGCCGGGCTCCGGCTCGGCTCGACGGCCGTGCCGCCGTGCCGGGGAATTAAAGAGGAGGTTGGGGTTGGGGAATTGCCGCCTGGCGCCTGCCACCTGCGACCACCACCTTCAACGCCGCCATAATTTCAGCTCATCAAACCCCAGCGCCCCAGACCGGCGACCCCAACCGCCACCGCTACCCCTGCCCGGCCTGTCGTCCCTACCCTCTTCGTCAGGCTCAGGCCTTGGCAGCCAGTCAGCAGCGAAGCACAACGATGCTCCCGGTGCACCGTGCACCTGGCCTGCCTTTGGATCTGACTGATCTGGGTCTGCCCGGAGCCGTCCGTCAGTCAACGCTACGCTTTGCGCTTGCGTTTTTGTTTTCTTTCTGCCGTTGCATCCTTGCAGTTGCAGGATCGTGATCGTGATGTTGGGTCGTGGGTGAGCCTACCAAACACGCGAACGGTTTCGTGGGTGAATTTTAGATGTATATACACATGCCCAAAGAGTGTGGATGCACTTTGCTTGCTCTGAAATCCCCCTTGCCATAGTTGATACTTCAATTCAATGTTTTAGTAGCTGTCATCCATCTCATATAAAGATTGCTTCTTCAGCTTGCTTTCAACAGACTTTCTCTCAACATGTATACCCTAGTACTCCACAAACGGCTGCGGCAGCCTCTCCAAGAAGAGAGGTGACCAAGTGCACCACTATGGATTTCCTACTCTGAGTCTCTGACTAAATAACATATTCAGCTATGACACAAGTCACCGCAATCAACAACAGAACAAGACTGTAGTCAAAGGCGCCAACTACATGAGCGGTCCTTCTTGATTTTGGGTGTGTTTAGATTGTAGGAAAAAACACTGTAGCATAAGAAAAACACTGTAGTATTCGCTGGGAAACGTGTTTTGTGAGGGGGGAATAGTGAAAAGTTAGAATGAATAGTGAAAAGTTGGAATGAATAGTGAATAGTTGAGAATCTGAACATGGCCTTTGAGAAAGAACGCCGCAGCCCGTTTGGAAAAAGTCCGTGTATGTTGCAACAAAGGCAGATCAGCCTGCTAGTTGTCATTTGGGTCATTCGGAATTTAAGCTGAATTAAAACATTATCAAGATGCCAATCAATTAAGGCATACCATCTGATTTTTTTTTCAAGGAGAAGAAACACCATTGTTCACACTAATGCCGCCACCGTCATGTTGATTGTGGTGGTTTATGGTTGCAGATGTTGTTAAAGATAGCTACCAACATAATTGAGTTGGAAAACAAGTTCCGGTCTTCTATTAAGAAAGCGTTGGCTCATCTATTCAATATTTTTTTTTGCGAATAAGAAATATTTTTATTTATACCTTGGTAACTAGATAACAAAAGTCATTTGGCTACAGTTCTGTCTTTTTGCAACAAATCATGAAGGAAAATGCTAAAAGACCGTAGAACTGAAACTAAACTGAACAATATGGATTTCACCTTGGTGCCAATGTTTCTTACTGATTGATCTGTGAAAATAAACCAATCAAATCCGCATCATTTAATCTTCCAATTTATATATCCAATCTTTTTTTGAGGAAATTTTATATATCCAATACTGCTAAAAGAAATTATATATCCATTCCGAAATTGTTCATCGTCACGAGCTCGACCAATATTCCGGTTTGTGTTCGGTTAGTCTTGGTACACCAGTTCCACCCACCACCGGAGAAAGTCCACCCCCACTATTAAGAGCCCCCCAGCTCGGCAGGGCACACCGCATCGTATCGAGTCGCCGCTCCCACTCTCCAAGCTCCCCAAATCCGACGCCGCCATGGCCGGCACGTGCGCTCACGTCGAGTTCCTCCGCGCGCAGCCGGCGTGGGCACTGGCGCTAGCCGCCGTGGGCCTCCTCGTCGCCCTCCGCGCCGCCATCCGCCTCGCGCTCTGGGTCTACGCCGCGTTCCTCCGCCCCGGCAAGCCCCTGCGCCGCCGCTACGGCGCCTGGGCCGTCGTCACCGGCGCCACCGACGGCATCGGCCGCGCCATCGCGTTCCGCTTCGCCGCGGCCGGGCTCGGGCTCGTCCTCGTCGGCCGCAACCCGGAGAAGCTGGCCGCCGTCGCCGCCGAGATCAAGGCCAAGCACCCCAAGGTCCCCGAGGTGCGCACCTTCGTGCTCGACTTCGCCGGGGAGGGGCTCGCCGAGGGCGTGGAGGCGCTCAAGGAGTCCATCCGGGGCCTCGACGTGGGGGTGCTCGTCAACAACGCCGGCTTGTCCTACCCGTACGCGCGCTACTTCCACGAGGTGGACGAGGAGCTGATGCGCAACCTGATCCGGATCAACGTTGAGGGCGTCACGCGGGTCACCCACGCCGTGCTCCCCGGCATGGTCGAGAGGAAGCGCGGCGCCATCGTCAACATGGGCTCCGGCTCTGCCTCCGTCTTGCCCTCTGATCCGCTCTACGCCGTGTACGCCTCCACCAAAGCGTGAGTTCCTCGTGCCCTTGCTCACCAATTACTTCTTTGTTTCGCCTCCATTGATGTTTACAGTCGCAGTTGTACCTGCTGTAGCTAAAATTGGCTCCATTTTAGGATAGATTGCGTTAGTGGAAGTAAAATTGACTGACAGAGAACAAAGGAGCACGCCTTTCTTGCCTGTCTGTACTTAACCTGCCTTTTTAAGGTGTTTGTTAGGATCTGTGACTATTCTAACCAGGCCGAGATCCAAGGAAGCGCCTTCTGTGTGAGTTTAAATTAGTTCACAAGTCATGGCCATATCAGATTTTTATGCAAGAGTGAGCTAGATGCCTAGATGTATTAATAAAATGGTTCTATTAGTTGGCCCCTGAAATCCCATCAGTCTAGGCTACTTCAGATGTGTTGTTTGTTCAGATCTGACGTATGGCCACTCTGTTTAGAGGAAATGAAAAGATGGCTAACTAGCACCGAGTTACTTGTAAGCAAGAAACATAGACCTACATGCTCTTTTATGCATGATAACTACAAACCTTTTGATGTTTCCTGTTGGACTGGTCCAAAGGGTACTTTAAGCTTGCAACTATCAGAGTTCAGGGAACAGTTGGGATATATTCTCCCGTGATCCCATAAACACTGAATTACACTTGCAAATGAGTAATTTTATGAGGAAATGAAAAGATAGCTAACGAGCAGCGAGTTACTTGTAAGCAAGAAACTTATACCTACATGTTCTTTTATGCATGATAACTGAAAACCTGTTGATGTTTCCTGTTGGACTGATCCAAAGGGTCCTTTCAGCTTACAACTATAGTTGGGATATATTCTGAGCCCATAAACACGAAGTACACTTGCAAATGAGTAATTTTATGCACACCCCTTCATCTTGTTTACTGCATGTTAAAGTAATTTTATTTTTACTTCATAGGTATGTCGACCAATTCTCAAGATGTCTCTATGTTGAGTACAAGAGCAAGGGTATTGATGTACAGTGCCAGGTAACAACTATGCTCTCTTTGCAACGGATAGACCTTGTCTTGATCAATCATATCTGTAGTCATCGAACTCGGTATTCTTCTATTGAAATGAATCATGGTTCTCTCTCAAGTTCCTTTTACTTTATCAACCGGCCTTACTTACATATCTATCTGGCTGGACAATTAAAAAGAACTTCTATTGGAAAAGAAAATCCAAGTTTTCTTTTTAACTTTGTAATAATGCCCACAAACTAAAGTGGTCTGAATTTGTAAACTGTTAAAACGATCTTTCATTTCAAGTCTCAAATCATGATCTTTGCATGCTCTTCAATCTGTGCAGGTGCCCCTGTATGTGGCGACAAAGATGGCATCCGTCAGGAAATCCTCTTTCATGATTCCATCTGCGGACACCTATGCTCGTGCTGCTGTTCGCCACATTGGCTACGAGCCTAGGTGCACACCCTACTGGCCACACTCTGTGATGTGGTACTTGATCTCCATTCTTCCCGAGTCACTCATCGACAGCATGCGCCTGGGTATGTGCATCAAGATCCGCAAGAAGGGGCAAGCCAAGGATGCCAAGAAGAAGGCACTGTGATGTTTCAGATATTTCTTGAATGCATATCGTGATTCATACTGTTTTTCATCACCTCTAGTGGACATGTGCTTCTAGCTTTCCCATAGTCCCTTTAAAAAACGAGAATGTTGTCGTTGTACCTTACACGGGTTGTGAAACGAAAACATGTGATTCTTCATTTCAGAATGTAACACTAATGCGGTTAAGGGTCGAATGGAATTAACTCAAGAAGTTGTGTAACTATGTTCTCTTTTTCGAATTATTTGCATATTTGTGTAGTTCCTTTGTCTCCAGGCGATCGGAGACTGGTATTTGTATCTCTAGACAGGGACAGGGTAGTATGACACTGAACTTCATGATGTTGTTTCTCTAAAGAAGTCAATACTGAGTTTGGCCCGTTTGTTTTGAACTAGTACCATTTTCAGCCATTTCCCCTCATTTGTTTGTGAATGGTAAGGATTCTATTTTAATAAAACTAAAGATAGCAAATGCAGGTTATTTTCCAGATCATTTAACGTAGGCAAACAAATATAACGTAAACACGCAAGAGCATATGCGTCCAACTCAACGAGCATGGACCACCATGCACATCTAAAAAAAATGAAAATCTAACTGGTGGTACGAGTGAATGAGTCTTTGTTTTCTAGTACAGTGTATTACTGCAATATATGTCTACATGCAGACATACAGTCATCAAATCGAACAACTCCTCTAGAATAGTTGATTCTTACCCTTCATACAGAAGTGTCGGCTCTTTCTACAAAGTCAGCAAAAGTACCCGGAAAAAACTATGATAACTTTGCTTCACTAGCTTTTTCAGTTGAATACTCTTTTTTTCAAAATTATCATGAAGTGTGAACATCACTTGTCAACTGGGCCTCATGATCATCAAAACAAACAACTCGTCCAGGAGAAACTGCAGCAGCAGACTGACTGCCACCCATTGTCCTCGCAAGCACCTCCGACTCTCCGAGAGAGTCTTCACAATGGTGTAAAAATGCATTTTGCTGTGAAGTACCTTGATATTGGCTTTGTGATTCATTCATTGCTTGCAACCTTGCAGTAGAATCACCATGTAATCAGAAAGGACTCATTCTTGTTTAGTAACTGAAAAGGAGTGATGAATTGAACTAGGGAAGTACCTTCGAAGGAATGCAGGAGAGAGGCTGTGAATTGCTGATTGTTCTATGCAATAACTCTGAACTGTCTTCTTGTCATGGGTTTTAATATATGCTTAGCAGGAACAAGTGTCCAATGAATAATTCGTTGCTACTGCTCAAGTATTCTCATCATATCAAACCAGAGGAAGACATTCACAATAAAAAACTAGGCAGCGATTGTGGATATATAGAAAAATGAACCATTATTGCTTATTTTCGGAGAAAAAAAAATACACATCACACCAATCCATAAGAAAAAAATTAGCTCAGAATACAACAGTCTTCTTCAGTTCATATGGTAGGACACGTAGCTCGCAGTATGACTTAATAGCCTCTGCGAGGCACTGCTTCTCAAGGTTCTCAGACTTCACAACAAAACTCTGGAGTGTGTCTCTGTGAGAAACTCGCTCAACCTGTATAGCAGCAAAAACAAAAGACATTAAATTTGCTGCGGCCTGCTGGAAATTGTTATGATTAAAAGCACATTGGTTTACTACATTTTTTTTTCACATGTGTGATTCTTCACAGCACAACAAATGGGGCACAGTTCTGATATGAATGTGGTCAAGCTTGATACTGGGGTTCAAAAAAGGCAAATGCTAATAAGCCCCTAGGGGTGGCACTAAATAAAAGGGGTTTCAGAACTATTTGCCAAAAGAGTAAAAGACAGCATACTAACATTGACAACCAATTTCTAGTGATGATGTTATCCATCAATTCAATACTAAGGTTCACTGTTCTATGAAAAGTATAAATACCATCTGCTCAATGATTGGCCCAGCATCAAGTTCGGTAGTGACAAAATGGCTAGTAGCTCCGATCAACTTGACCCCAGCATTGAAGGCCTGAAAGATGATACTTATAGCATTTCCAGCAAAAGAGAGGAAGAGTTTAGATTAGGTTCACAAATCAAATCTGATAAGTTTAATACCTGTCTGGAAGGATGCCCTCCCTTAAATGAGGGAAGAAGACCATGATGAATATTGATAATATCTTTACCATATGATTGTAAAAAGCTCTCTGACAATATCTGCATGGAAAAATACAACATGTATCACAGTCTCACAGATGTATAGGTGACGAATGTCTGCATTAAATGTTAACCTAAGTCTATGCATCTAATGGAGGTTGGATGATCACACAGCCCATAAAGATGAGAAGAATAGCAATATAATATAAAATATGCATAGCTTATTATCAGTTCTATTGCAAAACTCATTTGTAGATCTAGTGAATATTTGTTTCAACGACAGGCAAAATGCCAAGCTAATATCAAAACCCAGGGAAAAGTTCTGATTGCATCAGTTCAGAGAAGAATAGACAAATGAAACAGATTCGGAGTCTCTAACATGCAAAGCAAATATATTTTAGCACTGTGCCTCAAAAATAAAGATGGAAGCTTTAGAGAAAAATTAAGTGTCAGTCTCAGTTTTGTATGCTTCCTGCGATGCTAACACTTGTTCTGGTCCCACTTTTGAATTCTTGAGAAGAGATAAGAAAACAAAAGATGGTGAAAAACTATAATTTTACCTGCATATATCTTGCCAGCACAACAAAATCTGTGTCCTGAATCAATTCTAGTATCTCTTGCTCCCGTTTGTTCCCAGATGTCGTTGGTAAGTAGTGGTATGGAATTCCATGCCTCTGAAGAAATCGTCGCACATGATTATCTTCAGATCTATCATGGTTACTGTAGGGGGGAAATAGAAACACGTGTGACTGAGGAGTGACGGTTTTCAATTTTTTTTTCGAGAACACGCAAAGAGAGCTGCGTATTTTTCATTAAGAAGAAAATAGTGGTAAACAGTTCTTACAAGCGGGCCTATTAGCTGGGCTCACGCACACGGACTAGTGACGGTTTTCAATAAGGGAAAATAGGGGGCCAGATATTGTCTTCACCTTATGACACAATTAATATCAACTGGAAGCCTGCCTTCTCGCCATCTATACAACAGATCGAACAAGCAATGGTCCTAGAAGGAGAGGGAGATATATACTTATCAAAACAAAGAACATGATGAAACATGCATATATAACTTGAATATGGTATCGAAGCCTAAGCAATTTCTCAGCATAAGCTACACTGATACCGTAGGCAATGATGTGAAATCAACACAAACCTGCTTTGAAGCGAGGACTGAGATCTTGTATTTGGGGTCAAGATCAGGCACTCTTACGGTCGATCTTTGTGCACTGAAGTAGTGTGACAGATTGAGGAAATCCTTGTGCAGCTCATCACGCGGCCAGAGCTTCGGATTGTACGTAAATTCACTGGAAAGCTACACATGGTTCAGACATCTGAAGGAGACATCTTTGACACATTCTGCAGAAACGGACTGACAGGTGACAGGAGACCTGCGGGAGTAGAAGACGTGCTTGTCGTCGGGGACGAAGACGTCGACGCTGTGGATGTTGCCGCCGCGGGAGGCGATGCGCTCGGACAGCTTGGCGACGATGCCCACGGTGTCCTGGCCGTTCGATTCGGTGGCAGTCAGTCGAGGAGGCGGCGGCGGCCCCCCAAATGGAGCGGCGGGAATGGAGACGAGGGGAGATGAATAGAGAGAGACGACGTACGGGGCACTTGAAGAGATGGATGCCGAGGAGGTTGCCGGCGGGCACGGCGGCGGAGAGCGGCCGCCGCGCCACGGATAGCATCTGTCGATGAGTCGATCGATCGGCTACCTATCCTTTCCTGACGAGACGAGCAGACGGATGAGACGGGATGGGTTGCCCATCGGTGGAGGAGCAGGTGAGCAGACGATAGCAAAAAGTGATTCCACCTCGGCACCGAATCACGCGCCGCGGTTGGTGGAGTGGAATCGGTTGGCGCGTGCGCTTGGTTCGTGCACTGCACTATTATATACAGAACTCGGCAGGTATGTCCATGTCTTGTATTGTGCACCTATGTGGTGAGTGGTGACAAAGATAGCATACATTATGAAATGTGCATAACCCATTAACCATCCTTAAAGAAAAAGTCTAAATTACTCCTCTCAACTATATGAAAAGTCTATATAATCCTCTAACCCATTAACCATCCTTTTAGAGCTAAATTATTTTTCACTAATAAGGGAAAGCTAAGTGGCCCATTGTTCAGTGCTAATGCAACAATACATTCGGGCCAAAAAATACAGGCCGGCCTCATATCACCAGTCACCACTCACCACCGTGCATTGCCCCAAAACAGAGTGTTTAGTTGGTTCTACAAGACATCACACTCTAGTGGACAAGGTTTCACTGCCTGCAGATGACCTGCAGAACGAACCAAAGTACACACCTTACTGACGGTACAACCGTACAAATGAGAATGAGTCTTTGCTTTCTAATACAGGGTAACACTGCATTGTATTTGTATGTCCAGACAAAACAACTAATCCAAGAGAATTATTGGGGTCAACCTTCATACAGCTGCATCAGCTCTTTGTACAAAGTTAGTAAAAGATAGCCCAGAAAGGGCATGGTCAACCTCGACACACTAATTTTTAGTCGAAAGCTTATTTCTTTCCCAAAGTATCATTCAGTGTAAACATCGCTTGTCAGCTGGGCCTCAGGATCATCGCCCTGGATGCCAGTTGTTTTCCCTACTGATCTCTGGCTAAGCATTCGGACAATACCGCTTTTCGTCTTACGAACTTGAGAACCATTGGCAGTCTGGCTGCCCATAGTCCTCGCAAGCTCCTCTGAGAGTGACTTCACAAGGACATCGAAACGCCGCTTGGCTGTAGGGTACCTTGACATTGACTTTGTGATTCCTTGCAACCTTGTGGTAGGATCAACAGAATCAGGAAGGAGTTGAATTGGCTTTAATAATTGAAAGAAAATGATGAACAGAAGTACCTTCGGGCAAATGCTTCTATTTCTGCTTGTTTTTGCTCGCTCAGTGATGGCAAGCGAATGAGATTCTCCTTGATGCGCTTTGGATCACTGATCAAGAGTACTTGCTTCTCAAGGTATGCTTCCTCTTCTTCTGTGAAGTTCTCAGCTTTGATTTGATCTTTGATGACCATCAGAGGATCAAAAAACCACTCGAAGATTTTACTCTTAGGCCTATTGTCAGACGTTATCTCAAAGCCATCACCTGCATATTTGAGAGCAAAGTCTCAAAGGTCAAGAAAAGCCACCATAAACCTCTTTTTGTGATGAAGAAATGCACTCTTACTCACTTAGAATCAGACCATCAGAATTAGCTTTTGCAGACCGGAGGAGTGCCTTAAGGATAACATATGCCGGTAAACCAACGTTAAGTACCCCATTGCTGACTTTGCCTGCCTTTGTTCCTTCTATATCTTTTGGGTTTATCACTCCTTCAGCGACCAGATCCTTTCCATGGTGCTTACATTCTATGAACAGAAGATCTAGCAACTAAAAACACTTATAAATCAGTTATACAGCACAAAGTTTCAAGGAAAAAGTCCAAATTATTCCCCTCAACTATAAGCAAAGTCTATATAACCCCTTAGACTATTTTTTGGCTTATTTTACCCCCTAAACTATATCATTTGGCCTATTTTTATTTTTCCTTGTACAAGTGTCATCTTACGTTCAAATTTTCGAGACGATAGTATTCCTCATAATGTATGACAGAAGAATATAACATTTTTTTGTCATTTTTTTGATGGGTGTAAGATATTTAATAATTAATTAATCCTTAGAATACAACATTATACAAAAAAGTAATAACAAAAAAATCATAATATATTTTTTTGACATACATTATGATGTTCACTACAATCATACAAAATTTGAAATTAAATTTCAACTTGTGCATGGAGAAATAAAAAAGATAAATTGTATTGAGGGGTAGAATAGACAAGTGACATTGTTTAGGGGGTAAAATGAACCAAAAGATAGCTTAAGAGGTTATGTAGACTTCGCTTATAGTTGAGGGGAGTGATATAGACTTTTTCCAATTTTCAAATGCCAAAGAACAATAGCGTGCTTTCGAATTTTATACAAGATATTAAAATATCATACTATAATCTCTAAGTCTGAATGCAATGTCACTATTGACAACTCTTGTTTACTGGGAACACAGTCAAATTTATGTTGCCAATTTTCCAGGAAAAAAAAAGATCACCTTGAATGGATTGTACTCATCAAAGCTACTTTTAAATGATGTAACACGCTGTGGCGCTTTCTTTCCATCATGCTTGCCCTTGAATGAAGTGTGCCTTGAGAGCGAACCACCATGTGAGGAAGCTTCATCTTTCCGATATTTAAACCTAGCCATGGAAAGTGAAATTTTGAATAACATGCATTCCCGAATTGTACATTTTTAGGACAACATTTTAATACAGAATACACATTTATACCTAGGAAAGCAAGATCCTGGTGCCATGTCCAGTACATCATTTGTATATTCATCAAAGATGGATACTGATGATAATACATAAGACAGTCCGAAGAAAAATGAGGATTCCTGATACAGATTAAATCAGGTGATATTTTATCATAATACTAGCTTTATGCTAGAATGAAAACTTTAAATGCCAGTCCAAAAAGATTGCCGATACCTGATAAACGATCACAGCAGCATACGCGCCAAAAGGAATACTGCAGATAATGGAGGCTAGAAAAGCTCCTATAACTGCAAGTGGCCAGAGAATAATAGCAAGACCAGCGAACGGCATGCAAGCTGTCTCAAGAAACGGTCCTTCTCTGCCAACGAGATCTTCAATCAACCGCTTCCATCCTTTGAATAGCATAACGGGGAACTTGTACAATGCAATTAGTGTGAACATTATTGCATCCACTACAAGTCCACAAGCAGCAGCAAGTATTGCGCCAGGAATGTGAAGCAATCTGGGGATGTAAAGTTAATTATTTTCTTTGTGTAATACAATTATACAAAATTCTTCAACTAAAATAAAATCACTACAAGTGTGTTTAAATGCTAGCAATAATATATGATTTAATGCATAGTGAACTGTAATCTACACGGGCAGTCCCCCATTTCATTTCTTCCAAAGCAGGTTCACAAGTATGACATAATTGTGTATTTTATTGCTAATCTCAATTGTTTTTTATGTGTAAGAATCAAGATACCAAATATACAAAATGTTCGATAATAAGACAGTTAGATAACTCGGAACTAGGGAGGTAATGCGTAGAACTTGTGAGCTTGTGATCTTATCAGGAAGAATGGAAAAGACTGAACAATAATAGAAGGTAGACCTTATTTCATATGGCTTGCCATCAGGAGGTGCATGAAGACGAACTTCATCCATGATTGAAAAATATGAGTGCAACAGCATGTCTTTCACGTCCCTAACAACTGTACAGCTTCCTGTGATAGTGCTCCATGTTCCATCCTGCGTTTAGCTAACCACGTTAAACAGGTAAAGTACGAACACAGCTGATATCAGTGTGAACCATTTAAGGTAAGCTGTACCAGAAAACAGTGAACAAGTGGCTTTTCTTTTCCTTCACCGACTGCATCAAACGTAGCCATTGCTGGTGCCAGAAAGCCATAAGCCAAACCAGCAAGGATGCTTCCCGTGATGCCAAGTATTATCCATAGAACCAAAATCACAGTTACAGCAATAAGAAGCAGGAGCTTTACAACCGGTCCTACCATCTTGGTTCTGCTTTCATAAAAAAAGTGATCAGCATATCAAATACACCACATTGCATGACTTCTCTTTCAGGGTTGCAAAACTGCAAACACTACCTTATGATGCAGTAATATGTCCAAATTACATGCATAGGCCACAAGCCCAGAATGAGTGCGGAAATTCCAATTGTCATAATGAGCCATGCCCATGGGCCAAACAAAGCACCTGGATTGGCAAGATTAGTATGAATCTATCAGAATAGAGATCAGCAAAATTACCAAGTAGTCAACCAAACCATCAAGTGTAGCCAATGTATTAATGTTACAATCAGAACACTGAAGTTCTGGAATTAGAAGACATTTAATCTCTCAATAACTTCCAAAATCTCATCTACACACATTTCATCACATTACTAGAAACTCTGGTGCAGCTACTGCAGAAATTAGTCACACCCCATATCAGTCAGAACTGCATAAACAACAAGTAAAAGCTATGGTACGAATAAATCTGTAAATGCAAGAAAAATGACCAGGAAATTCGGTTCATATCCATCAAGTCAATACTATATGTCAGTAAAGGATGGCACTCATCACTGTGACTCTGTACATCAACTAATGAACGGACTACTTCATTCGTGATATGAGCATTTATGCAACCCTAGTCCAAGCAACCTGATTCGAATATTACTGAAGGCTACAGCAATGGTTTAAAGGTCAGTACAAGCATACAGCATTTTCGAGAAAAATCAGTGCAATCATCCGTTGCTCACAGCAAACGAGTAATGCGACGCACCGCATGAATTGATTGATTAAATTTGCGAAACAAGTCCGAAACCGTATGAAACCATCCTCGAATGCAATTTCAATCCACACTTATATTGCACAAAAAATGGGAGAAGAATGCAGATTAGAACAAACGTTCTGTCTACCTTTGATGATTCCCAGGAGGAGAAGCGCAAAGAAGAAAGGAAGGAACTTGAAGAAGCTCCAAACAGATGCCAAAATCCCAGCCGCCATTGACAACCTTGGTCCAATACCTCTCACGATCTCACTCCCTTCCTTCTAATCCAATCAAAGCCGTCCACCTAGACTGCAAAATGGGAAGAGAAATATGACAATGCGTCAATGCCCCTAATCAAAACCCAGAGATGGAGAGCGGTGACTGAAACTGCCACAGAAAATAGGAACTAGGGAGCCTCTGAACCGGGCTGGAGATTGGATTGCTAGTGGTTATGGGCTGTTAACTAAACAAATGGATTGCAAGAAAAGTAACCAAGAAAAAGGCGAAACCTGACTGGGGAACCGCCTTGCGCTCTCAAATGCAGCGTGGACTGGGACCTGGCTCCTGAGAACGAACTTGCGGGAGTCCGGTGGAGCGAGGTTGCTTGCGCGATTGTTTATTCAGAGATTTGGGGCAGTAAAAAGGAGCTCGCTTTGCTGGTGGAGTGGAGGTTGGTGCTGCTGGCGAGGCGAGCGCAGCAGAGCAGAGCCGGGGGCTCTGCAGCTGCCGCAGGCGGGGCAGGAGACGAGGAGGAAAGGAAGAAGCCAGGTGGTCGGCGTCGGCGTCGGCCAGATGCGTTCTTCACTTGTCTGTTGTCTCGCCTCGTTGGGTAAACATAGCAGTGGGGAGGAGACAGACATTACAGATACAGGCATACAGCCACCGAGGGAGGGAGATGGCTGGTTTTCAGTAGGCAAAAAGGCAGGAGCTGAGTCCTGAGTACCTGTAGTGATGGTCTCAAAATATTTCTAGATCTGGATCGGTTCGAACTTGTTAGTGTGGCGCAGCGGAATCTTGAGTTAGGCCCGATGTCTTAGTTGTTGTTGGGCTCTGTGGACCTAGGCCTGTTAGGCACCGGCTCGTGTGTACAGCGGGCTGGGCCGGATTCCGCTGCGCCACTCTAACGGAACTTTGAATGTGCAAATTGGGAATGAAATAGGAGTATGATATTGCCGCGTGTAAGTGCCAGATAAGGCAAAACGATCCGACTGGGTGCTTGATTTCCTCAGTATTTCGTTTAATTATACTATTACGTGAAACCGATTATGGAGATGGATATACATTTTCCTTAGAGAGTCCTCGACCAAAATGTCAAACTGGGTGATTACTGATTAGGTAGTATAGTTTTTTTTTTTGAGCGAAGATTAGGGAGTATAGTAATGTCGCCAATTTTTTCCTCTCAAATTTGATGCCCAAACATGCCTCAAAGAAAAAAATTTGATGCCCAACATATAACATTCAAAAGAAAACAGAAACTGGGCTATTGCTGGTGACGGGCCGTTACTGGGCTCTACCACCTTCTCCCCCAGCCCAGTTAGACGGCTGCGTCTAGCCCAACTGCCCAAGGCTCAAACGAGGTGGGCAAGGCGATGGAGGTGACCGGCGCGGCGCCGAGCACGCGCAAGAAGAGAGGCGATCCGCTTGCGGTGGCGCGCTCATGGCTCGGGCCAGCGAATAGGCCACGGAGCACGCGTGCGGCGCGTGTGGCTCAGTGGCCGATACGCGCGTGATCGTCGTTTCAGCGGTAGTCGCGAAAGGAAGCGCCACTGCGCCAGCCCTTGATCTTGTTTCTCCACGGATAACGGCACAGCCCAAGAAAGAAGCAGCAGGAAAAGAATTCCCAGCTACAGTACTGCCTCGAAAGGTCAGAAAGGGCAGCGTCGTGCGTGCCGACTGCCGAGGGATCATGGCTGCCTGAAGAAAAGAGGCCGGCTGGTCTTGGTCTGCTGAAAGATGGGCAGGGTCAACAACTTCTGCAACACAAAGGATCATGGGAGTATGGGACTGAATGCAGCAGAGCGATCCGGAGAAGAGATCGTTTCAGTTGTCAGATAATGTACTCTGTTTGGATAATGTACTCACTGGTCTGTTTGTTCAAGGCCATGCTCTTCGTTGTAGAAAGTTATGGCTCTACTGGCGTTCTTTTTTACCATTCGGACTTTCAAGCACCAATGTCTCGATCTTGGTTGGGGTGTGGGTGAGATGTAACTTGTTTTCAGAAAAAAAATGTGTATATGGTGCATGTGGATCGAACAGCATGCTGACATGGCAAGCTCCATCTTCATCAGGCCTTTGTACAGTACGAGTTTTTTTTTTTCTTGTGAAGCCAAACAACCTTTGCATTAATGCTGACAATTCAAGAACGAAAGGAGGCGAGTGCGAGCAACGGAGCAAGTAGCTGCAGGTTGCAGCTGTCTGCAAATGGGGAACAAACCGGTGACCAATTTGTATTCCTTGGCTCGCTGCAGCCCAGAGCTCCTGATCTGAAATCTCAACCACCAACGACATCAGATCAGCGGCACAGTAACAAACAGAGCAGAATGGAATGAAATTTTCCACATCATAAGCTGCTTTTCTTGAACCTGAAGCTTCACAATGATTCATTCTCCATGCGGACATGGTGGACATCACAATCACGTGTAGGCGCTACTCCATGCGGACATGCGGAGTAGACCGGAAGCTGCTACAGTTCGACGAGCTATTCCAAAAGGATAATGGACTGTTGACTGTTAACTTCGGTGTCTGGATCATTGTTCAGACATAGTACCACAGTACCACTCTTGGCTGTTGATCAATGTTACCTGGCGTTTATTTTTTTTTTCAGAACCTTTCAGTCCCAAAACCCAAAAGCACCCACTCCGCATTGTTGCTGATGCAGTGATGCTGACAAGCATGCAGGTGAAGGTTGCTGCTGTCTGTAAATGGGGAACACATCAGCAATCCAAAGGACTTGATACGAAATCTCAAGCGCAACCACCATGTCCACAGCACATCGTGGTAGAGTCACAGAAAAAGAACGGATCACATTGTCCACCCTTATTGCTAAGGCCCTTGCACATCTTAGGTTCCTTTTCTTGAACCTGACGCATCACTATGATTCGCTTTCCATATGCAGGCATGGCAATCACACCCTCAAAGATCAACAAAAGGAGGAAATTCCATCATGGAAAGGGACACACACTTGGTTTCATCCATTCATTGGGAACAGGAACACAAGATACATACAATCTTTCTCATTCCTATCCATGACCCATGCTGGATTGTTGGAATGAGAAGTGACCAAAGTAGTAGGGACCATAAAAAAAGCCCAACACCAGGCTTACACATCACATCACAAGTTCACAACCACAATGGCTGACACTTGCAACTAACTACATGATTAAAAGGCTCTTTCACTCTCACCTTAAGGGAACCTTAACCCTTCTATGGAGTGGCATAAGAGTAGATTAAGAGGGGTTTAGAAAACAAAACCCTCGGGTTCCGGATATAAAAAAACCTTCCAGAAATTAAAATTGCCTTAACGGGGAACTAAATACTACGGCTTATAATCTAGTAATAAGCAGTAGTGATAGTTAGAACGATGACGGGCTGAGCCGGGCTAAACTTGGATAAAAGGCTGGCACGGGCTCGGCACGACTTGGGCTGCGAGGGCCCGAAGTTTCATGTCCTTGAGGGCTGGGTCCTCAAGGAGCAGGACCTTGTCCTTGTCTCTCACCCCGACCATGTGGAGGTGGTCGGTGTCCTCCCTCTCCTTGCCCCTGAATAGCAATCTCTGCTCCTTGGGCTCTAGACCAGTCACCATGGATAGCATGAGCTTTAGTTCGCCTGGAATTTCAGAAGAAAAATGAAGTTCGTTAGGTACAGGACAACCAAATAGGAAATTTTTTAGAATGAGAATCAAAGTGTCAATGCACACATCGTTTAAAAAACGATGGGAAGGAAATTAATGAAGGTTCTAACATGTGTGCAATTTTGGCTGATTCTCAGGCTGTCAGGCATATTGGCAGATGCTAGACTGCATGCAGTTGCATGTATGAGCATGAGCTGGCAGTGCGGGTAGCAGGCATGATAAGTAATGTGTGAGTGCGTACGCCCATGTTAGGGTGTAGTAGAACTTCTAGAGTGAGACTTCAGTCCTGAAGAAGACGCAGCAGATTTCGGCTCATAGTTTTGTTGAACCGCAGTACTACTCCTGGAGTGTTAGTATTCAGGCTCAGGCAGCCGACCTTCCTAGCTGTCAACTATTACAAAATTATTGAACCGCAGTAAGATTCCGAAGTGTGGAAATTTACATTGGGATTCTGGAGTTCTAGATCTGCAAATAAAAAGAAATCGGAATCGAGACAGGCTTCGTTCTGAATTTCGCGGTCATCTGAGTACAGGAACGCTGCTGTACTTGACAGTTCAAAGGTCAATGCCTATTTACTGCATTCATTGCCTACCAAACAACTGCAATCACTAATGCGAAGGAAGAAGGGATCGGCTGTGTTCTGGAAGTAAAAATTACTTTTTCTAGATAAATAGTGCACCGGTAAGCGTGTTCTGTGAGTGGAATGAATAGGAAAAACTTGTTGGAGAAGTACTTTTTCCTAAATCTGAACACAGCCAAGTTTTCTCCTCCTCCTCCTCTGACCTCTTTTTTCTAAGGATTCAGGGCGAGGTTTAAAAAATCTATGTGATGGAAACTAGAAACAGAAAAAAAAAAATACTAGAAGTGAAAGCAGTAGACATATCACTGGAGGATAGAGTGATAGAAACTGCAAATCTATCAGCTGCTACAAAAGAAAAATTGAATAAATGTGTGAAAATTCGCTCAAATCGACAGGAAATCAGAAAAAAGAATCGTCAGATTGGATCAGTGTCTACTCACCAAAAGTGGAGGTGGCTCCGATGGAGACATCATGCCAGGAGAAGCCAGTGGACACCCTGACCACGATCACCTCCTCGCCGCCCTTCCCATCCCTCTTCTGCACCAGCATCCCTCCCGGCCTCACCTCCCACTCTATCTCCCCGGCGCCACAGCCGGCCGCCCCAGCCGCCTTGCCATTATTGCCGCCACCACAAGCGGCCGCCTGCTGCTTCGACGAGGGGCTCCTCTTGAAGAGCCTCTTGGAGTACCTCAGCTTGATCATGGCTTCAGGAGTGAGTGGAGGTGTGGAGCAGCTGCAGGTTTCTTGCTTCAATGGCTGTCCTATGCAGCAGCAGCAAAGCTGATTCAGACTGGCTAGTGTTTGCAGACTTGCTAGTGCCAACGCTCTCGTGTGAATATATAGGAGGAGAGGACGTTGCAGTGCAGCGGCTGGCTTTAGAAGCGTGCGCCTGTATAAAGTCCAGGGCCGAGGAGCCCAACAACGAGAGGAGGCATGCAATGCAATCTCTCTGCAAAAGTCCAAAGTGTAGGGCCCAATAATATTAAAAAAAACAGACAAGGACAGGCATGTTGCCATTATAGTACTGCTGCAGCGGCCAATCTTGAAATGTGTTCGAAAGTTGCATGGAGGTGACGATGGAAGGTTTATTTGGGTCGCACATGGGAGGGTTGGCGCCAAAAATGATGAACTTTTGATGACGAAGGACATGATCATTGGGGTGGTCGGTTAGCTTAGGGAGGCCATCAGCCCGCCGGCCGTCCGCCCGATTAGGCTGTTGTTGATTGGCAATTCAGCATCATGGCTGGCCACCGCTAAGCTAGTTTTATTTGTTTTAGTTGTGAGTTCGGGGCCCTGCGATTGGCTGCTGCCCGCTTGTTTTGAACGCAAGGAAAAAAAGACGGGGATGGTGGTGATGGTGAGAGTTGTACGTGCACAGTTGTGCGCATGTTTTGAGTAGGACCAAAGGTATGTGTTGGTTCAATTTTGGTAGCTTCAAAGGGTGGTTAAGGTGGCCTTCGATCTGGGGCTTAATCCACACTCATCTCCACGCTGTTTCGCTGTTCCAAGTCTCCATCGTTACTTTTGAGTTCCTATACTCACGTAGGACGTTGTGCCGACCAGTTAGCTCACTCGAAAAGCTAGCTTAAGAGAACGCAAGGGCACAGTCTTGATATTCTTTATTCTGCTGATGATGCTCAACCGTGGCTGAGAGGTGATTAAGAAACTGAAGTCCTGCGATTACTGTGGCTGCCCTCGTTCTAATTAATGCCTCGTTCACACGATCGAATAGAAGGATGATGATAAGGACGGCTTCTTGATGCCGATGCGGCGATGCCATTATGCCAATGATAACGGATCGAGTCGGCGCGAGATGATGACCTGGATCACAAGATAATCTGACCACGCGTGCGCGTACGTACCCGGGCGGTTTTTATATCCGGACAAGAACTTTCCCCCCGCCGGCCGCTGGCGTCGCGCCATGTTCGCAGCGGCAGAACGTGCGTCGCGGCGGCGCGAGCATTTTGCGTCGGCGTCGCCATTAATCCATTACTCTCTCGCCGGAGCCCAGACGCCCGAACCAGTTTGTGGTCACATGGCGACGCTAGGATCGCGATTCCCCCGGCGAGCGCTGCGACAATATAGGGGTTATTCGGCGGATCGCGGCTTTGGATCCATGCTCTTCTCCCGGCATGTTACGGGTCCGATCGTGCGGTAGTGACGCGTATCTGTTTGTGGATCGGATCAGGCATTCTATCAGGCCGTTAGCGCTGTTATCTCTCTCTACGAATCCTGGCCAATTCCGCGGCGGGGGAGGGTGGCCACGTCGGCCGCTTTTCCCGGCCGTCGGATCCGCCGGATGGAAGGCCGAGATCAAGCCTTTCCTCAGCATTTTACAAAAACATCCTTAGATTCTACGGAAATAGAACCCGCCGTCCAGCTCCCTCTCACATGGATATTTACGGCCAAGCCCTCGTATTTATACAAAATCAAACCGCGCTCCACCCCAAGCTGGTCATAGAACATTTGCAGAAAAAACCTTGTATTCATATAAAATCAACCCGCCATCCTTTTTGTCTCATAGGAAGTTTATGGAAAAGTCCTCGAGTTCCAATTAACTTACATTATAGCCCATTCTATTAGCTACTTCTATGCAAACAACACTAAACGTACAATTTGGTCACCAAAACGTGTTCGAACAAAAGGTACCTAACATAAAATTTTCTTATAATTTCAAGATCTATAACATCATGGTAGAACACATATCTAAATCCAAAACAATTTCGCCATATATTTATATAGGACCTCTCGTACCTACAATTCCCATAGCGGAACATCCTCAAATTTAAAAGTTTTTGACACAAAAATAATTAAAATTAAAAATCTAAATATTTGATACATAATAAAATTTTAAATTCAAAGTGTTTCCGTAATTAATTCCCAAATATGATTTGGATATTAGAACCTCTATAATTTTTTTTAAAAAATAACAATAAAAATGGCTCAAAAATTCAAATAGAAAAAAACAAATTCACTTTTCCAATTCCCCCATTATACTAACATTACGCATTAAAATTTTAAATACAAAGTGTTTCCATAGTTTGTTCCAACCTATGATTCGAACACCAAAACATCTCCAAATTATATTAAGTAACCATGAAAATGGTTCAACAAACAATCAGACTCATTATTTCAATTTCTCCGTTATAGCTAACATCTTACTACCAAAACGAATTTGAAAATCCAAATATATTGTAGAGCAAACTTAAAAAATCGAACACTTCTCCAATTTACCATTGTATCTAACATCTTAACATAAAAATGTTTTTAACTTAACACCCAAATACTTTTAAATAAACAATTTTTCAAATTTAAAATTCCTCTAGATACAAAAATCTACAAAATCCATATGTACCAAACATAATTCAATGCTCATTTGTAATTATTTTGCATAAATTTTCATATTCAATATACTACAAAATAAAAGATACCCAATATTCCAATCTACCATATTTCCATATAGACTTTTACGGGTTCAACATGCTTTTTTATATATATTTTTGGAAAAAAATTTATACAATCAAATGTTAAAAAAACTGTAAGCACATGTACTCGTACATCCACTGGCCATCCGTGGCAACGCCGCAGCCTTTTCTAGTTGGTTGGTGGATGCTTAGTCTTTAATCTAGTAGTACATGGTTGATCAGCATGTGCTCTTGTAGGCTTGGGGTTTTTTGTGAAACTGTTTTGTTTATTGATGCTGTTCGCTGGCCAATCTCAGTTTCACAGGTCAAGAGGCAGAGGTAAAGAAGGAATCGGGGACTATGGCGGATTGGCGGTCGCCGCCGTGCACCAGAGCCACGCGCGCGGGCGGCTCCGCGCCGGCCGGCAATCCGCCAGCGCAGCGTCACGCGGCCAGCCACGCCGACGCCGCCCCACCACGGGCGTCGCGCCGCAGCCGCCGGGCGCTGCCACGCGAAGAACCAACCGATATGTGTCAGCCCGGCGGCCTCTTTGCTGCTATTGTCTTCGGTTTCTGCCGCCGCTGGGCCGCACGGAGTCGGCAGGCCGACAGAGTTTTACATGCCACCCGTGGGCCGTGGGCACCGTTACGGCCCACGAGCTGATGAGCCGATATATCGGCCCAATAAATAGATGGGGGTACATGCCTGGGGCGGGAATTTTTTTATTTTAATGCATTTTAATCTAAAATTTTAAAAAAAAACGGTCCGCACCTAATATTTCAGGAAGTAGTCTTTTTTGTCACGCCAAGCTATTTAGAGTGCGTTTAGATTCACTAACTCTCTCATAAAAAAAGCACTATTCATCTAATTTTTCCCTATTTATCCCACCTCTCTCACTCACATAACACTATTCTTTTTTTTCTCAAAAGTAGGGAACTTTATTAATCAACCAAAGTCATTACAAGCAAGTGTGACAAGGCACCCTGGAAAGTTCGAAAACCAAACACAAGACACACCTAAATTTAACGCGCGGTGAGCCAACTCATGCGCCACTCTATTCTGCTCCCTACTAATTTTAACAAACTCCACTTTATGCAGCAGCCGCATCTCCTGCAGCGCGTCATGTATCACCGGAGACACCGCCGACCTATCAGTACCTCCCATCCAAAGCTTCTCAATCACCCCAGCGTTGTCTGCCTCCAAGACCATGTCGCGATCAGCCCAGCGCGCACCCATCCTAAGACCTTCCAGGCAGGCCAGGGCTTCGGCAGTTTCAGCATCACCACAATGAGAGAGCAGACGAGCAGCCATAAGAACAGGCTTCCCGGTACTGTCCCTTATATTCACACCTAACACCGCAGCACCCGTCTCCCCAATGTAAGCTCCATCGACATTAATCTTCAACCCTTCTCCCACTGGCGGAGACCACTCTTCCTCGCCTTGGTCATCCCCAGGGTGCAGATGGCCAATGCTCAAGATTCATCTTTTGCTTCCCTCGGACATCCTCAGCACGAGTCTGTTGTCGGATTTGCAATAGAGCATCCTAGTACCTAGATAGAAAGATGATCGATCCTTCCACCGAAATGCTCTCACCAGCCATGAGCGCATTATTCCTCACATTCCAACAACGCCATATCAACAACAAGAAATTATCACGGACCTAATCATTGATTTTATCTAACAACAACAACAACCAATCAGGACCTGACAACACCTAAGTCCTCCTCCCTCGGAAGCAGCCACTGATCACGCATAGCCTCACGCAGGGCCTTTGCATGAGGACACATAATAACTGCATGGAACACATCCTCCCTTGCCAGAGTACACAATTCACATATACTTTGCTCATCCAGGTGCCTATAACACCTATTAGCTCTGGTAGGCAAGCCATTGTTCACCACTTTCCACGCAAAGACACGAACCTTTGAGGGCACATTGGCTGACCAGACCCTCTTCCATAGTTTCCATTCACCATCCGCGCTCGAGCTTGAACCAACCACATCAGAGGCACCCCTTAAATTCATAGCCAATCTATAAGCACTTGTTACCGTGAAAAGTCCAGATTTCTCAAAATTCCAAGCAATGAGATCGTCACACCCAAAGGAGGGGATTTTTATCTGCAAAATCACATCAGCATCACATGGGTAGAAATAACGGCGGACCTGTGTTTCATCCCACGATCTCGAGTCCTGATCAATCAGATGCTTAACTCTTCTTAATCTACACACCCTTCTACATCCCACCGGACGCATGCCCAAAGGCCAAGGGATCCAATTATCCCTCCAAATCCTGATTGATGATCCATCCCCCACACGCCACACCAAACCACTTTTCAACAATTCTAGTCCATGCTCAATTGCACGCCAAGTCTGAGAAGCCGATCCTACTGGGACGGTTTCCAACAGGTTGCTCGCTGGGAAATATTTAGCTTTCAGGACTTGGGCACATAGGCTTTCTGGGTTAGTTATAAGCCTCCAAGCTTGTTTAGCAAGCAAAGCTTGATTAAAGAGTTGCATATCCTTAAAACCCAGACCTCCTGCTCCCTTAGATTTTATCAACCTCGACCAAGGGATCCACTGAACTTTCCTTCTCCCCTTTTCTACACCCCACCAATAGGCTCTTATCTTTCTCATAAGATCCTCGCATAAACCTCCAGACAATTTGAATACACTCATCATGTAATTTGGCAAGGCCTGAGCCACAGATTTGATTAAAATCTCTTTTGCTGCAGCTGACAGGTCCCTTTCTTTCCTCGTTGTCATTCGCTTGAAAAACCTAGCCTCCAGGGGCTGGAAAACCTCTCTCTTCGTTCGGCCATGAGGTGTGGGTAGCCCCAAATATTTCTCCTCAAATTGTATTCGTTCCATGCCCAAAATAGTGCGTATCAACTCAGTGTCCCCTCCTTCTCTACCCTCCTTGACGAGAAGCGAGCACTTGCTGGGGCTCAACAATTGCCCAGTATTCCTTTCAAAAATTGTCAACAGTTCCTTCACAGCAGAGGCCTGACTTTCTGTTGCTCGAAAAAATAAAAGGCTGTCGTCTGCAAAAAGCAGATGCGACACACTCGGGGCTGTTCTGCATACCTTTAAACCCTCCACTCTCCCAATCTGCTTATACCGGTGCAATAACACAGAGAGACCATCGGCAACCAACATAAATAAATAGGGCGAAAGTGGATCACCTTGGCGTAGACCACGAGACGGGGCAAATGGAGCCAGTGGCACCCCATTGAAGCGGAACGAATAGCGAACAGTGGTGACACAAGTCATGATCCACTGCACCCATTGACTTTGAAAGCGTAGATTCACCATGAAGCTTTGTAGAAAGCCCCAATCAACACGATCATATGCCTTCAATAAATCCAACTTATATGCACAAACTCCTCCTGATCTCCAGAGCCACTCTGTATAGCATGGATACACTCAAAAGCAAGCAAAGCGTTATCTGTGATTAAACAACCCGGAACAAATGCACTTTGCTCCTTAGATATAATATCTCCCAGAATTGGTCTCAGCCTATTAACCAAACATTTTGAGATGACTTTATAAATAACGTTGCATAAACTGATAGGTCGGAAATCTTTTAGGACGTGTTTGGTTCGTGAAAATGTAACGTAATCAAATTACTGCCGTTTGTTTCGACTTTCTCCGTAATCAAGTACCGCGTATTCGGTGATACCGCTCTCTTTCCCCAGCGTCTCCCCTTCTCTTTCTCCTCGCTCGCGCAGCGCCGTCGTCGTCGTCGTTGTCGCCGCCACTTCCCGTGCCTCCCATCTTCCTCAGGTGAGCGCGTCGCCGGCACGACTGCTGTGTGGAGGGGTCTCGTCTTCGGTATGGAGTCTTCTCATGTCCTCTCAATTCCTCCTCTCCAAACCCTAGATCGATCCTCAACAATGCGTCGGCGTCCACCTTTGGGGTCCCCGTATATCTTTGCGACTTTGCCGTTCTGTCCCGGCCTTCCTCGCCTCCTCGGGTCCCTGTGTATCTTTGCCGTTCTGTTTCTGTTTGGGCCTTCCTCGGTGACATCGTTCCTCCCATTCTGTAAGTACCTGTTCTCATTCTCTCTGCATCTTGCGTGGTGAAGCCTTGATTTATTCTTCGATTGCTCATCTCATGTTTTATCTCTAATAGCCCATCTTTCCTGGAAACAACCTTTGGTTCCAGTTCAGAAAGCTATTCGCTGGCATTGGACTGATGGGTTCTCCCTCAATTGATTCCTACTGTAATCATTATTTCACACTTCAACTCTTTTGGTTGCAGCTGCATCAGAAATATCATCTTACGTGACCACACCATAACCAATGACAGATGTCAAATAGGGTTGACCCTTAACCTGCTGGATGTATAGGCTCATGTTTCTCTTTTTTTTTTTAGGAAATCAACGGCAATGTATGAATGATGTCTTCGTGTGCATTGTTACTACGCAGATTTGGAAAGGATGTCATGGTAAATGCCGGTACTGATTCAGGATTCTTGGTAACATGTGCATCTGGTACAATTTACTTCATCTATAGCTTTTGAGTGAATGAAGTATGAAACATATGTTGTTTCTGTATAAGGCAAAGTGACCTTTTGATCATCCATTTGCACTTCCTTGCAATGGCTATCCTTACTGGTCATTCGCTAATGATGCCCTGAAACATTTCAATGATCTTCATTTGTAGCCAGTTAAAATTATGCCAGTTGGCCACTGCTTAATCTAATGGTTGAATAAAGTAGTTTCTTTTGATTTTTAATCATGATTATTCTATCTGTTTACAATCATCAGAATTTAATATCAGGACCTTTTGTGTCTGATCCTTTCAGTTAGAAGAAACTGCCATACAAACAGAGGAAGGCATAAAAATTTGCTACTTATTTCCTTTTAATTGAGCACATTAGCACGTATAGGTAAAGGATGCCCACCAACCATGCTTAATAAGCTTTGACAGCCTATGCCTATTTTTGCTTGATTTTATTTGTTCACAGTTTAAAAAGTTGCATGTTCTTTCACAAGAATTTCAATTTTAAATCTGTCAACATGTCATAGTATGTAGATGTATGGTTGCAGTTTAAGGTTGCTGGTCTTAATACAAACATCCAGGCAGTTCTATGGTTGCCGGTCTTAGTACAAATATCGAGGCAGATCTATGGTTGATGTTTTTGCACAAAAATAGAACAGCCCACACATACCATAATTTGTTCTTTGTTTTTTTTGTAGAGGCAGACAAGCAGTTCTATGGTTGCTGGTCACATTATCTGGTGAAAAACTTTTCAATAATAGATGGTGAAGCGACGATCCAAAACTTGTCAATTTGGTTTCTCTCTGTTGAGTACTTGGCTTATTCTATAGGAGTACAATGCACCCGATAGCCTGATTGATCTCTATTGTGGATTTTTATTTATATATTCTAAATTTCATGACTGTATTATAAGTTGGACTACTACGTTATTTATGTTTGGCTCGATTGCTGTGTTTGTTTACTATTCAGCTGGACTGCTATTTTTTTTTATCAGTTGGACTATGCCGTGTCGTTGGACTGCACGTTGCACGTAGGCAGCCAGCAGGCCAAACGGACACAGTCCAATTCCTGAGCTGTTTACCAAACACCTATAACGTAATCTGATATCGTTACCTTGTGCAAACAAACAAAGTCCGTAAACACTGATACCAGTCCCAATACCTCCGCAATCCATTTTCATTACCGTTACACCAGAGCATTAACCAAATACCTTCTTAACTCAGTCGGGTTATTGCCCTTTGGAATAAGGACAATAGCAGTATCATTAATACCTGATGGTATAATACTATTCATCTACAATATTTTTTATTTATAGTGTTTTTTTGAAAATCTTTCCCAAACTAAACACCCCGCGTGACTAATACGTCAGTCACGCCGCCCGGTTGGCGCGACCAAGCCTTGCGTCAAAAAAGAACAGAGACAGAGAGCACAGTCCGACCGGGAAAGAGCAGACCGAGAGAGCACGGGGCACGAAGAGAACACTGTTGTGAGAGAAATAGCACAGCGGGAGCACTGTTGAGGAGTTGAGCATGGAGGACAGGTCGTGTGGTGCACTGTTGAGCATGGAGCAATGCAACAACAAATTAAATTGCTAGGTGCACATTGTGGTCTTTAGTTGATTTTTTTAAAAAACTAGTCCATTCATTAGTAGGCTTCATATTAATTAGTATATGTTAGAGTTACATTGAGTTCATTACGTGCAGGCTTAAATGTATGTAGTAAATCTATTTTTTTAAACACTAAGTAAGTCTATTTAGTCTAGGGTGAAAATCTTAAACGTGCACTGCAGATCATAGTTTGAATAATAGAAAACCTATCTAGCAACTTATATATTTTGGGTTCTCTTCAGTTAAAACTTTTATATTCATTCCCCCACAGAACACGTTTTCTAAAATTTTTTTTTTAAACTTTTCTATTTTGTTCCCATCATATAATAGGCTTTCCTGAAAAATTTCCTTTTCTTTTTTTTTTAAACTAAACACAGCTTTGAAAGTATATGAAACAAGTAGCATGTTGCATATATTTTAAAATATTTTTATATAATGATAATTTATATTGAATGTGTACTGGTAACATTATATAAATCTATCAATAAATAATTTTAATTGACAACCTGAAGTATGTACGGGCCTTGGGTCGTGGGATGGACAAAGCAATTTATCTCATGCATGCAGCGGAGAGAGAAAGAAGACAGGTCACGAATGCAAACGCATGCAAAAAAACCATATACATAATGAATACCGACAGATGAGACAAGAATGTGCAGATCTCGAAACGAATCAACGATCACAATACCTTGTCTCCGGACAGTGCCGGTCCTAGCATTTTATGGGCCCGCGGCGAACTTAAAACCCGGACCCTTATCAATATTCATACTAAAAAGTCTTTTTAATAACTCATATGCTTCATAAAAGTTAATTCTTCATCGTAACTTGTATTTTGTTACTTGATTTTACCATGACACTCAGATGGTTAGTCTTACTTAAAAACGTGTCAATTGATCTTCTCTATGACTCTATAAACTCATCATCTACTCATTTTCTCATGCTCCTTTTCTGTGTGTCGGATAATTATTTTGTAGATGAAATGCTTTGCGTTAAAAATTAATGGAAGATGAATTATATACTCAATTTGTCAAGCATCAATGATTAAAAGCAAAAATATCTACGTATATACTAGAGTTTAACCTCAATCAGTATCTCAACTCGTAGTTATACGGACTCTATACGTAGTTAATAGTTATGCTGTAAACATATGCGTGGGGCTCTAGGGAACCGGGGGACCGGGCAGGTTGCCCCTCTTCCCCCCCTCAGGACCGGCCCTGTCTCCGGAGCGTCGGGCACATAACTGATTTATTCGCGTATTGGATGGGACATAATCCTCCACTACCTCCCATCACCCCCCCTCACTCGCACAGATCTCAACATGATCCTACGGCCTATATATCGGGTACCCGGATGGCCAGGTACTATAAATCTTAGTCCATATACATAAATACCGACAGATGAGACAAGAATGCGCGGATCTCGAAACGAATCCAACGACCACAGTACCGGGCCTCCGGAGCGCCGGGCACAGAACTGATTTATCGGAGGTAAAGCCTGCAGGAGAGAGAAGACACAGGAAGGAGGCATGCTCGCGCTAGAGAAAAGACGGAGAGTGACAGGCATCTGTTCCCATCCCACGTCGGCTCGGTCGCGCCAACCGTTTTGGCGGGACTCAGTCACGCGCGTGACTCATCCTATTCCATGTCAGCACACTTGCCACTGTGGAACTTAGTCACGCCAAATATTATAGCGTGGCTGAAGTATTAGTCGCGCCAAAGAGCTTGGCGTGACAAAAAAAGTTACTTCTTGAAATATTAGTTGGGGATAGATTTTTTTAAAAAAAATTAGATTAAAAATGATTAAAATAAAAAAAATTCCTGGGGCGGTGACGGCAGCCAGCTGATGCCGAATTAGCACGAGGTGGCGGAGGAAGACGACAGCGGAGGCGCTGGGATTGCATCGGAAGCCCGGAGAGGTGGGGGAGCTCGATCAACGATTAGTGCTAGCCACGAAGGCGCCTCCGCTGCAGCTAGGGGAAGTGATGGAAGCAAGAGCTCAGTCAGCGATTAGCGCTAGCAGCGGAAGGAGGCGACGGTGGAGCCGTGCCGGAGCCGAGGGTGGCGGCAGAGATGAGAACATGGCGACGACGGTAGGCCGTGGGTTATCCCTCTCCTTTATAGAGAGAAGGCAACAACCAAGACATGAGCCAGCCCTGTATTTCCTTCAACTTATATCAACTAATCCCTCTACCGGGTTCGTAAAGATTAATGTTGATGCGTCCTATCAAAGAATTTCAGTTTGGTAGCCATGGCGGCTGCAACCAGGAATGGTGATGATGTGTTTCTTAAGCATCAACCCTCCAAGGGGTGACAGACGCTGAGACAACAGAAGCGTTGGTGTGCAGAGAAGGGCTGGTACCGGCAAGCAGCCTATATATGTAAATGTTTGGGTTAGCGAGCGATTGTGCTATATATCATCAAGAACATCTCCAATTGCATGGCCATCTAGTCATGTCCATATTTGGCTATCCAGCACAAAAAAAAAAGCTTCAACAGAGTGTTATTAGAGTCTCTATCTCTATAGCAGTGGCCAAACCATCTGGATGGAGAGCCAAATCTGGCTGGTCCTATGCAACACGCCATCCATCCATATCTATTCTTCTCCCTCTTTCATAAATTCAAAAGGTAACCATATACAGCTCCTAAAATCTTTACAATTATTTTGCAAACAGAATCAATGACAAAGAATACATTTAAGTTGTGTTCAACATAAAAACTAACGTGGATTTTAAGTAACAACTCTCGAAGTTACTTTTAATAAATTATTTGAATTTTAGGACGTTAATTAATTTTAAAAAATCAAGGAAAACATCACAATTAGTATAAATAATATCCCTTAATTATTTTTTTTCCAATAATTTGAATGCATATAAATTATGCTTAATAGGATATGGAGGATGAGATTTAGCTATTGTACTGGGTCACCTAGTAATATGGAGGAGAAATCTTTTGGAGAGGATAGATAATAACGGTAATGCTACGCAACTGACGTCTGACGGCTAGGGAAAATATCGGACCCTCTCCTCTTAATGTTCCAATGTTTCACATGAATATTGCAATGTTTCAATATTTTATAAATTTACAGTAAATATTTCAGAAATCAAGAGTAAATATTTTAATGTTTCAAAAATTCAGAGCAAATGTTTAAATGTTTTGTTGTTGCAACGTTTCAGAAATCGACTTGATGTTGCACGTAACATGTGCTGATGTTGCATGCAACACCATCCGATGTTGTGAATGCTCTCACTCGGTCGATCGGGCGGCAGTAAAAAAATCGGATGGGCAATGTATATTATTCCTTTGTTACCATGTTGCAAAATTTACACGTGAATGGACGCTTGTTGCGATGTTTTAACATTCCAATTCCAATGTTTATCTGAATGTTGCAAATTTGATTTTGTTGCAGTATTTCAATGTTGAAATATTTTCAATGTTTCTACTCGAGGATGTTTCGTTGTTGCATGTTTCACTCGAATGTTGTAATGTTTCAAACTTTCAATTGCATGTTGCAAAATTTATCATATTGCATGTTTCACTTGACCTGTAACACCGTCCAATGCTGCGCCCGGACGTAGCAAGTCCCTAAACTGAAATATGTATGGTGGGATTTGGAGTGTATGCGGGAGCTGGAGATGCTCTAAGCGATTGTGCATGGACAGTTATGGCCACGATGTCTGTGATACTTTAGCAGGCAAGGGAGACTTTAAAGCAATTGCGATTGTGCATGAGGCTAGAAGAAGCAAATGCCGACGCATATATTTTGCCCATAGCTTGATTTATAGTAAAGTTGGTAAGCATGTGTGGTTTCTGAGTCCATTTCTGAAATTAAATAGTGTTTTTTAAAGCATGACTGGTTTATAGTTTTGTTTACAATTACCAGAAATATCAATGTTACGGTGGAAATTTTGTCATGGCCACCTGAGATTCTTGGATGTTTCTCTCGTTTGCTCGCTGGAAATTTTGTTTGCTCGCTAAATTTTGTACCAAAACATTCGGGCCTTGTTTAGTTTACCAACTTTCGTCAATTTTCTAGTCACATCGAGTCACATCTTCTCTCACAGACATGTTTACCAATGTACTATTCATACCTCTAACTTTCTCCAACTTTATCAAATAAACAACCCTTTGACATTGAACAGAACAAGTGGCGCACAAAGAAATGCTAGGAAGCAGCTTCCCCCCGCATACCGCGTACTATGGCCGTCCACCGCCGACCGCGTACTATAGCCGTTCACGCGCAGTGGAAGCAGCTTCCCCCCCGCATTCCATCTCCGTGTCTCCCTTGTCCTTGTTTGTTTATCCTTCGTTGGAAGCCTGGGACTCTCGCGCCAGTTGTTGGAGTGAAGCAGCCGTGGACCTGGTGGTGCGGAGTCGTCGCGCTCGCGCCCATGGCCGGAATCGGGGAGGCGCTCGTGTCCGCGGTGCTCAAGGAGGTGCTGCGCCAGTTGGGCTCCGCCGCCGGCGAGCAGATTAAGGCGAGATGGAAGCTGAAGGAAGACATGGAGAGCATCAAGAGCACGCTGGAGCTGGTGCAAGCGGTACTCAGGGATGCAGAGAGGCGCTCCGTCAGGGAGGAAGCAGTCAACCTCTGGCTCAAGATGCTCAAGAACGCCGCCTACGACGTCTCCGACATGCTCGACGAATTTGAGGCCAAACTGTCACAGTTAAAAAGGAAAATCTTCTCCCTTGTGCTATAAAGAAATGCCTGTTCGCAATAACCTTCCTTGTGCGGTTTATTTAGTTATTATATTTTTCTGTTGAAAAGCTATTGCATCAGTTATTTAGGATTTGTTTTGAAAAAAATCACACTCGAGCATTTTGATCTCTTCACGCACTCGCTTTTTCCCCCTTTTGAAACTGGTATTGAATTTCAATTTCTTATCGAACAGGGGAAGATCTCTAGCTCTTTTGCCAAGTTCTCCATGTCTAGAAAGCTGAAGAGTATGAGGGAAAAGTTAACAAGGATAGCAGCACAGCGGTCACAGTTTGGGTTCATGCTTGACACCTGTTCGACATACCAGGAGGAGATCAAGAAGAGAGAAACAACATCAAAGATCAGCAGAGCAACTATCGTTGGAAGGCAGAAAGAGAAGATGGAAATAGTAAGATTGCTATCATCAAATTGTGAACAGAAAACGTTGGTAGTCCCTATTTTTGTGTTTGGAGGCATTGGTAAGACCACACTAGCTAAATTGGTTTTCAACGATGATCAGATGCAAAAAATTGATCTGCGAGCATGGGTTTATGTGTCTCCACATTTTGAATTAAACATGATTGGCAAAAGTATAGTTTCACAAATCGAAGGACATGTTGATGGTTTGCATGACCTACAGTCTGTAAGTAATTGTCTTGAAGAGAAACTGGGTGGTAGAAGTTGCCTGATTGTTTTGGATGACCTATGGGAGAACAACTGCTTTCAATTATGTGATTTAGTTCTTATGCTAAGCAACTTTAAGAAGGAAAGCATGGTTAGAGTTATTGTAACAACACGAACTGAAGAAGTTGCAAGGAAGATAGGTACAGTTACGCCATACAAACTGGAGCCATTGTCTGATGATCAGTGCTGGACATTGTTCAAACACATTGCTTTTTCACCTGGTTGCACTTTGGGAGAAGATGAAAAGAATGTGTTGGAAAACATAGGTAGGGATATTGCAAACAAATGTCAAGGAGTGCCAATGGCAGCGCAGGCTCTTGGATTTATGTTGCGCAACAAAGCTGTTGAAGAGTGGAAAAATGTGAGGGATAGTGATATTTGGAGTGGATCCTCTGCCACCACAGATGATGTGTTGCCGTCTCTGAAGCTTAGTTATTATCAGATGTCTCCTTATTTGAAGCTATGTTTTTCCTATTGCTCTGTTTTTCCTAAAGGCTTTGAAATTCATAGGGGTAATCTAATTAGACAGTGGATATCTCTTGGGTTCATTCCATCCAGCCCTGAAGAGCACATGACACCTGAGAAGATTGGAGAAACCTATGTAAATGAGCTTTTGGGAATGTCATTTGTCCAATACTCAAGTCTAACTTCCTTGGTAAGTGATAATATATGTGAGTTGTTCTATCGTTATCTATGTGCATTAAATTGTAGGGCGACATTTTCTGATAAGCTGAATTAATATATACCTATACATTTTTCAGAGTACAAAGGAGGACACAAAGAACTCTATGCTGCTTAGAATGCATGACTTGATGCATGATCTCGGTAGATCTGTTATCGGTGATGAGTTACTTCTGATGAATGGTGAAAAGGAATACAGTTCTGGCCATGGCAATTACCGGTATGTATTGGTACTAAATCAATGGACACGCAAAGCTGTCTGCAATCATGTGCCTGCTAAACTAAAAGCTCTGCATTTTTCTGAATGTCCTGAAATTAAGTTGTCCTTGATTAGCAAATCGTTGCGTATCTTGGATTTAGGTAAGTGTCCCACTGGAAAGTTACCAGCATCTATCGGTAAGTTGAAGCAGTTGAGGTACCTTAGTGCCCCTGACATGCAATATACAAAAGTTCCTAAGCATGTCACTAGCCTTTCAAAGCTAATCCATTTGGATATGAGTGGTGCTATCAAAATCTCAACGCTGCCAGACTCAGTAAACAGACTTAGAAACTTGTTACATCTAGACCTATCTAGGTGCTGTAACCTTCATTCATTACCAGAATCATTTGGTGGCCTGGTTAACCTCTCCCATCTAAATTTGGGAAATTGTTCTCTTCTCGATACATTGCCAGATTCAGTGAACAAACTCAGAAGCCTGCAACATCTAGAACTATGGGGTTGCAGTGGCCTTTGCTCATTACCAGAACCATTTGGTGAGGTGATAAATTTACAGCATTTGGATCTGGCAGATTGTTATAATCTTAGTTCTTTGCCCAACTCTTTTGGAAGCCTATGTGAGCTTCAGTACTTGAACCTATCAGGTTGCTTGAAACTAAATCTAAGGGTTGATATTGAGACTATCTGTTGTCTCACTAAGCTAGAGTACCTAAACCTGTCCCGTTGTCCAAGTCTCATGCATATACCTGAATCTGTCAACAATCTAAAAAATCTCCATACTTTAGATCTCTCGAGATGTCACTGGATTGAGATATTTCCAAAAAGCCTACTCCCTCCATCCCTTAAAGAATGATGTTTTAGCGTTTAAAATTTTTCTCATAAAGATTGATGTTTTGGCATGCATGTGTAATAAATTAGGAATATCTTATGCATGCATGCTTAAAAGGAAACTGATTTACCTCCTAAAATGGCATTTATCAGGGACACATGCGTCTTTCTTTTCTACTCTTAATTTGTCTGAAAAATCCTAAAACATCATTCTTTAAGGGATGGAGGGAGTATGCGAAATGACCAGCCTTAAGTTTTTGCTAATAGAAGGATGCTCAGTTTGGTTGCAACAGCGTGTCAGAGAGGCTCAACTTAAGGATGACATGTTAACACTGCCAAAGTTTACTGTTCGAAGAACAACTTCAGGTATGTCCAGTAACATTTCACGCCTCCAATTTGTAAACCCCTCAGAGCTTGAAATTGAATGCCTTGAAAACGTGACACGTATTGAAGAAGTGGATGTGGTAAATTTGGCAAATAAATCAGCACTTGCCAAATTAGTATTGTCATGGACACCAGCACTTGAACATTTTGTGGAGGATGGGGATTTGCTTAGAGAACTCCAGCCTCCTGAAAATCTGATGTTTTTAAAAGTACAGGGCTACATGGCAAATTCCTTTTCTGGCTGGGTGATGGGCATGGCATCATGTCTACCGCATCTTGTTTGCATTGAGATGGTAGATCTACCAAGATGTGAGCATTTACCACCATTTGGCCAATTACAAAATTTAGAGGAGTTGACTATAAAGAGAATGCCTATCTTAAGAAAATTGGGAACTGAATTTTGTGGGGGAAGTGGAGCGTTTAAGAAACTAAGAGAGTTCACACTGATAGATCTTGATACCCTGGAAGAGTGGGTCACCAAGGTTTCAGAATATGGTGAGTACATGTTCCCCATTCTTCAGAAGCTGGAAATCTGTCGCTGCCCTAGGCTAAGGTTAAAACCATGCCTGCCTAGAACAACTGAGTGGAGAATTCAAGCGAGCGATGGAGTTATAGCAACTCAATATGATGCTGCCTCTTTGTTCTCTTCGACTCTATCAAAACTGCATGTTACAAGCTGCAACCTGCTACCTGATAAATGGACACTGTTCGAATTCCTCCCTACTCTTGAGATACTGGAAATCTCAAACTATCAATTGAGAAAATTGCCAGACAGCTTGGTTTTCCTGGTATCACTGAGATTACTGAAGATAGATGTCTCCACTGACAATCAAGAAGAACTATCAGATTGGTTAACATTTCTTTCTGCAATTTCCAGTGACTGGGTGCATGCGGTTTTCCCATTACCGAACCTTACTGCATTGGAGAATTTGGAAATCAGTCTTAACGATGAATCGCAAAGGTGGTGCAAGAAGCATGATAGATGGACCTTGGAGAATGTAAAAAACAAGGTAACGTTTTTTTAGCAATTTCCCACATGTAGGCATACCGTCTTGCAGTATCGTGCAGTCTTGACCACATCGTACTTTAAGGTTCACGCCAATATTGAATGGACATGGGTAATAACTATTCCATTTGTTCTTAAATGTTTGTCGCTATACACTTTATCATGATATTTGACAATTTTTCTTATTTAAAAAATTCAAAGCAAATATACAAAAATACAAAATATAAGTCAGACCTCTAGAATACCATCCTTAATGATAAGGCAGAGCATGCCTACGTGCAGCCCTGGCCGCTAACTTATCGAACATGTTGTATTGTAACCATGGTTTACAAAACCGGTGGGAACCGGTCCGAACCGACCGGTTCCCGACCAAACCGGTCCGGCCCGGTTACAAAAAACCCCGGTTACCGCTCCCAAACCGAGCCTAGCAAACCGCTACTACCGGTTAGCCGGACCGGTTTTTTTAGGTGTGGGAACCGCTAAAACCGCGGTAAAAAAAAAACCCTGATTGTAACTCCTAATGCATTTATAAAAGCATGCTATTATTAACAATGTCTATTTATTATGTGTAAAACATATAGCAGTAAGCTTTAGGCATACAGATACGATAAGTATCTTGGGAAGATATAATTTGGATTATTTTTAAATCTGGGTAGCAACTGAATTTTCATTTTTTTACCATATCCCTATGGAATATAATTTGGTTACAGCTGGAAAACAGACTAATTTTCACAAAATGTCCATAAATCATAGTCAAATGTTAATAAATAATAATGCAATCTCTGTACACCAATTTAGAATCTATTCTGATTGTGAGAAATAATAACTTTTTCCCTTTTTTGCTGAAAATTGGTGTAAACAGTACATTTTGTCGTGTTGTGCTGAACTGCTGATTCCGTCATGCCCTCTTTGGCAGTGGAAACTGCCCATGCTGACCTGTTGATCATATGTGGTGTGGGCCCACGTGCAGGAAGGCTTAGTAAAAGTGTTGCTTTCATCTGTTATTGACTGTTTACAATTTTAGCGGTTTGTTTAATTAAGTGTGCATAAGTATATTCGATCAATGGATCACTGAATCCTCTTGAGTTATTTTTGAGCAGCCAACAACATTCTTTGAGCGACAAGTAGCCAATATGCGGAAGAAGGAAGGTCAATCCCTCATCAGCTACATTGGTGCAGTCAAGCAGCTCGCCGACACCTTAGCTGCCGTTGGGCAGACTCTTCATGATAAGGATGTCATCAGGTTCATCCTCGACCACCGCCTCGGTTTGGCGGACCTCAACCTCATCACGTTAATCACCAACGGGAAAGACGACATAATACTAAATGATCTATATGATCGTCTTGTGAGACATGAGAAGCGATTTGCACGCTCTCAGTTTGGGGAGACTTCGGCAAACTTCACCACTGGCACCAACAGCCATGAAATGGCCGATATATCCTGGAGCGAATACAGCAATGACGATGATGTGGGATCATTGAGTCTTGTCTCTGACGAATTACTTACTGACCTTGATAGCTACAACGGATCAGATGGCATGTATCAGTCTGAGAACGAATTACAGGATCTGCCATCTCGTGCTGCAGGCCTACACCATTAAGGTAAGGCTGAGGGCGCCTTCCGCCACATCATCAGTGATCGCAGCAAGATGAGCATGAAAGAGAAATATGCCGGGATTTTGCATACCACAAGTGGGTCGGTATGCCCACTTTTCATGGTGGCCATATTCAGTTACCTACTCAGAAGCTTCCTATAATTTTCAAAAGCATGAGCGGCTGGCTAAGAAATAGTGCTGGTATCCTCATATATCTCTTTTCTGAAACCATTGTTCTCATAATTTTTTCTAAGTTTCATCTAATTTCTTTCTTTTAAAATGATCCAACGATGAATGAGCCGCTTTAGAATTTGCAAGGGCGGTCTCGCTCTACTCTTCTCCATCTAGTGAAAATTCATTCGTGTCTTCACTACTGTCACTACTGTCGAGTTGTTGCCCAAATAATGGGCGCTGGGAATCCCTCTTCCCGTTGCGTCTAATATGTGCCGAGGAGCCATGTTTGTTCCATTCAATTAGCCATGTAATTTTTAGGGTTTTGATGACCAATTTCCCTTATGAATGGGATCAATTCTATTAATTTATGAGGGGGGGGGGGTGGTGTTTACCCTGCTTACACGTTTGTAAGATTCCAGCCCAACGATAGATTTACTCCTCTTCAATCGATTGATTTCTTGCTCATCCATCAATCACTCACAATTACACTAGAAATTGAATTGAGATGAGGATTTCGGGTTAGGGTTCTTGGGTTTGGGGGAGCTTACCTCCATGGCCGGACTTAGAGGAAGCTTCGGGCGGCTCACCGGCCGGTGGTGGAGGCGGGAGAGACGGCGGCGGAGCGGAGGCGGGGAGGCCGCCGCCGGAGCCGGACGGTGGAGGATCCCCGATGGGCTGTGGAGGCGGCGGGGGCGTGTAGGCCCAATGGGTTAGTGGAGGGCGACGGCGGCGGCAGCGGCGGGGGCGTCAGTTCGGGCGTCGGGAAGTGACGGGAAGGAGAAAGGAGCGCTTGGGAAGAAGAAAGGTTAGAGATAAGGCAGGAGTTGATCTGAACCTTACGTTTTCAATCTAACGGTTAGAGGCGTTGATTGACAGATAAGCCAAAAATCAGTCGACTGATGGGGAGACAGACCTACATTTAACCAGCTTGAGCCAAATGCTCCTAGATGTGTAAACATGTTGCATGAGTTTTACTTTTGACTTATCGATGGTAGCTATTGATCTCGTTGTGTATTTAGCTGAGCATTTGTTTTTTGAAAAAATATACTCCCTCCTTATCACTAAGTGAAGTCGTTACGAGATTATCAGTGTCAAACTTTTTAAACTTTGCCGTGTTATGTTTAGAAATGTAAAAGTGATATGAGTATATTTATATTGAAATATAGTTTTATAAAAATACTCTTTAAAAATATATTTTATAGCAAAAAAGTATTAGTCAAAATTATATTTTGGAGACCGTATCAATGTCCTAAACGACTTCTTTTAGCAACCCCGCAACCAGTAAGGAGTATTTAATTAATACCTCATAGTACTTTTCTTTGGGTATGTCCAATACCGCCAACCTTACATCAAAAGATCTTTAATAATCAAAGTGTTTTTTTTAAAGGGAAAAGTCCGTTTTTCAACGTTCAACTATCACGTTCGTCCGATTTTCACCCTCGAACTACAAAACCACGTAACATACACCATGCAAATGTCAAAGCCAGATATATTACCCCCTTGAGCCGAAACAATCCGGTTTTTGCTATGACGTGACAGCGGTTTTGCGTACATGCCAGTCACTCTCTCTCTCTCTCTCGCCCGAGGTGGCTTGAGCGTACAGGGCTTTACCTATATCAACCGCCAAGCTCCGGTGAGCCATGGCCTCGGGCGCGGCGAGCTCCGGCGTCCCCATGGCCACAGCCGTCCACGCGTACCCGCTCCTCAGTGGCCTCCCCAACTCGCTGCAGCGGAGCGCGGGCAGTCGTCGTCATGGACCGTTGGCCTTACCCCGATGGCATCGTCCAGGGCAACGGCCGCACGGTGGAGCAGCAGTTGGAGCACCTTGAGCCGATTCGAATCTTGCAAGCCAAATGAAAGGCTTGTCACATGCAATTGAATCAAACGAATCCTGCTGGAATCCTTGCTTTGTGACACACCACAGCTGCATCAGGCATCACCAGATCTGCGTGTCGTGGCTGCACTTCCCATGAATTCAGCGCAGGCGGCGGTGATGCATCTCAGCGATGCGGCTTGGGGCTCGGCAGTGGTGCGGCCGCCGCCGGCGGGCCTCGGGGCGTGGCTCGGCGCAGCAACAGGGGCTCGGGGAGCGGAGCAGCAGTAGCAGCAGGGGGCGGCTCCCACCCCAGCCAGCAAAGAGAAGACGAAGAGAGTACAAGCGCATTTTGGTAATTCCTGAGGAGCAAAGTGAAGATGACACATGGAGTCTTATTTTTTTTTAAAGATGTCCAACATGGCAGCCACGTAGGCAAAACTGCTGCCATGTCATTGTGAAAACCGGGTTGTTTGGACTCAAGGGAGTAATATGTTCGGTTTTGACAGTTGAATGGTGTATGCTATCTGGTTTTGTAGTTTAACGTTGAAAATCGGACGAACGCGATAGTTGAGGGTTGAAAAACAGATTTTTTTCCTTTTTTGAACCACCCTACCTGTGGTGACTTCGTCAATTTAGAGGATTTACCGGCCCAGTCTTTCGGAAGTGCTCATAGGGGTAAGGTTGCGTGCGTATGTTTGTACGGGCAAGTGTGCGTGCGTGTTTGTGAGCGTCTACGTCTGTACTGTGTGATTCGTAAAAAAAACTCCTCTACTATATACTTATATATTACAATATTACGGATGCCTTCCTAAAAAAACGATGACGTGTATGCCTCACCGACTGCCACATAGGGCCCACGGTACATGAACTAATCAGACTGTAAACCGTTCAATCAAAACAATGTTGACGCATTTCCCCCTCCATGCGCCGTCCTCTTTGTAATCCAACTTCAGTTATGGACCGGCCATGTGCCCATGTCCATGACACGTTGATCAGTAAAAATCAGTTTCTGAAGCGGGATCCACGAGACAACGATCCTTGTTGCGAAGACACGGCACTGTTAAAAGCTTCGAATCGGAGGTCAGGATGGTTGTGGATTCAGCTGGTGATGCCGGGGCCATGGATCAACGAGTTGCTAGCGTTCATTTGCGCCTTCCTTGGACGAAAGCGACCCGCACGAGATGCAGTCCACCAAAGCAATTGCTCTTGATCGACACGAATCATCTTTGAGCAGAAAGAAATCCAAAAAGTAACGAGGCAAATGGCGCTTATACTGCCTGCAGCCTGCTGTAGCATCAACATCCACTATCCTTCATCAAAAGGAAGACGATGCACAAAGTTTCCCTGCAAACTACTAGTTCATCCCCATGCAGGAGAGTATGAGAGCTTTGATAGGTAAGGTAACTTCCATCTTCAAGATTCCGGACGCCTTTGGAGGTCGCTTTGATAACCTCCACCTTCAAGCTTCAGGGCACAGGCTCTGGGAATTGAGGTTAGCTTCTCCCTGCAATATGCACCCGGATTCATCGTCTCTCAAAGAAAAGTACAAATACGGCGGCCAGTTTTATGGGGTGGCCACGGGGTAGGAGCCAGACGAGACGACGCTGACGTGGCACCTACCAAAGTGCCTATAAATACGGGGGTGACGCTTCCTCTGCGCCCTTTGTAACTAACTTCCCAGGCCCAACACCTCGCCGCCGCTCCGCGCCCCACCCGGGTCCCCGAGGTGTCGCCAGCGCTGCGGCCTGAGAGGACCGGATGAACCAACCCATCTGATAAATCCGAGTACGACGATCGGACTGTATCTCGCTTAATTCCCTGCGATTTCGATGCTCCAGGCCGCCCCTTGATTTTTCTCCCCGCAATTTGGGTCTTTTGGGGATTTTTTCTCTCTATCTATGTGTGTGGGAATACAGTGGGGGATAAGAGTTGTTTGGGGAATCTGATGAAATCGGATCGGGTTCTCGGTCGATCGGGTGGGAAAGGAATGCTCTTTTCATGCCTGTGGAGATTTTGGTTGGTTCCTCTGCGGCTGGTTGATCTTCGGCGGCGATGGTGGTGTGCGGGGTTGGGGATTGGGTGCTGGACAGGGGAATCGAAATGTTTGGTGTCTTGGAGGTTGGGATTTTGGCGATCTAACCATCTGGGTGTGGATCGTACTGTGTAATCGTGGCCTGTGTTGTGATTTGATCACGGATCATCTTTGTTTCACTTCCGGGCCGTTTTTCCCCCAAGCTTGTGCACTGTGTTGGTGATGATCCCGTGTAACATCCTCTCGTTGGGCTGATCTGCGTCCTTCTTGATTTGATTTGGTGATGCAATCTGCTTTCAATCGACGGATATGTTTTTATTTTCTCCTCGTTCCAGTCATCAGCCTGTCTTTTGCAGACAACAACTTTGAAGAATCAGAAACTGTGAATGTGGTCATCTAATTCTTTGTTGTCGTTGATGTTCTGCTTCCAGTTTGTGTAACTTCTTTATTATTCACCTCTGCATTTTCACTTAACTGTGAAATTGATATACTGCCATGCTGGTCAAGGTGTTGTCAAGTGTCCATGAGGCTAAGTCTAACTGCCATTCATCTGTTGCAGCAACGCTGCACAATTATCATGCAGTGCCCCATGGACGCTGCTGCTAGTGGAACATCACCAGTGATGCAATGCCATAGCATTGCTGATGAGTTGACCTCCCATTCATCTCCTTTGCCAACAGCACAAGAACGTTCACAGCGCCATTGCTATGGAGATGGAATCCCAGGTGAATTCCCCCTTGCTGTGAGCCCCTCCATTGTCCTCCATGTGCTCTCGGCCTGTGATCTAGACCCCAAAGATCTCGCCGCTCTGGAGGCAAGTCATACAACTACACTCAGTGCTTTGTTTTAACAGACACTGCTACTGATGACTTGAGCCTCTCTGTCGTGTCAGGCTACATGTACACTGTTCAGTAAACCTGCAAATTTTGCGCCATACTTTGAGCTATCGCTTCCAGAGCTTGCAGCATTTGATATGTGCCAGAAAAGGACCATGTTTAAACTCATGATTCAAGAAGAAAAGGAACGTCTGAAACAACGGTGTGGAGGCTCCTGGAAGCATGTTCTTAGGTATATTTTGGTTAAAGAGAAGAATGACTCTCGGGTAATTGCCGGGCCAGGCCATAGTATAGTTATATCCAAAAATGGAGAAGTATATTCCTTTGGGGCAAACTGCTCTGGTCAGCTTGGCCATGGAGATTCAGAAGACCGGTTCAAGCCATGTCTTATCAGGTAATCTTTCAGTTCTTCAGAAAAAGGGACTATTTAGTATTTACCAATTTCATAGCTATCACCTCCTTGTTAGGTCTCTGCAAGGAATCAGAATCACACAAGCTGCAGTTGGATCAAGACGGACAATGCTTGTGAGTGACACAGGAAGCGTCTATGCATTTGGCAAGGATAATTTCAGGGGTGCAGAATTAGTTGACACTGCTCATACTAGTCAGATTACAACTCCTAAGATAGTGGAAACATTGAAGGGTGTGTTCGTAGTTCAAGCTGCCATAGGGGGTTACTTCTCTGCAGTTCTGTCTAGAGAGGGTCGAGTTTTCACTTTCTCATGGGGCAAAAATGAGAGGCTTGGCCATAATTCAGATCCTTCGGATGTTGAGCCTCGTCTTCTCTCTGAACTTGAGGATGTCCCCATTGCATATATCTCTGCAGGAAATTGCTACCTCCTTATGTTGGCATACCAACCAAATGGAATGTAAGTTTCTGCTCCTGTGTCCATTTTTCTTCTTTATGAGTTTTTTCCTTCGAATTTGGAGTTTTCATTCTCTAATTTTGATACAACTAAAAATATGTGATTAATCTTGAAACTTATCAGTCCTGGGAGTTTTTAACAGTGTATGCCAAATATATGCAGGTCAGTGTACTCTGTAGGTTGTGGTTTAGGGGGCAAGCTTGGGCATGGATGCAAAACTAATAAAGGCATGCCCAAGTTGATTGAACAGTTTCACTCCTTGAGCTTTAAGCCAATTTCAATAGCAGCCGGCCCTTGGCATGCCGCAGCCCTTGGTGCTGACGGGCGTGTGTGCACCTGGGGTTGGGGACACACTGGTTGTTTGGGGCATGGTGATGAGGAATACAAGGCTGTTCCCACAGTGGTAGAAGGATTAAGCAACGTGAAGGCCGTTCATCTCGCCACTGGTGAATACACTACCTTTGTCGTCGCGGATAATGGAGATGTGTACTCCTTTGGATCTGGCGAATCCTTGAATTTGATTTTTCAGGTTTGGTCATTCTCTCTTGTTTATATTTGAAAATGTTGCCATTGTATGTCAACTATCGATACCGTGTTATGTACTAGTAGATGTGCTGACTAGTTACACTAAAAGCCATGATCCTCGCATATTCATGTTAACTATTCTTAAAAAAAACTATGCACACTGATGTATGTTGTATCTCCATCACAGTTTTGATATACCTACTGTTTTGTTATCAGGAGGACGATGAGGCAGAGGAGGGTCCAGATTTCTCGACCCCGAGCCTTGTCGAGTCACTTAAGAAGCTGAACAAGAAGGTGGCGCAGATCTGCCCCACGAACGCCTCGTACTGGCTGAACTCGGAGATGGGGCACCCGCACACATTCGCGGTAATGGAGTCCGGCGAGCTGTGCGCGTTCGGAGGAGGGATCAGAGGCCAGCTCGGCGTCAAGCTCCTTGAGGGCGTAGAAAAAGTTACCGTCCCGATGCATGTTCCAATTGACCTCAGCTGATCCGGCTCCATCAGCACTCCGGTTGCGTTTTATTCAAAGCAATGGTAAGCTTAGGCACGGTAGGGTGTAAATATTAGGGAGGCTCTGTTTGGTTTATCTGAAACTCTTCGAAGTAACCTGACGATTGATGTCTCACTAAATCAGTGTTCTGTGTTCATGCTCTGCGCCGAAGCCCGAAGGTATCCTCGTTCCATATCATTTTAGCACTAGGCTAAGGGTCTGTTCCGTTGTGCAAATGTGTATGTGCACGCCTGCACGGTGAGCCGCGCACCACGCGAGCTTGTCGTGCCCGAAGCTGTACGCGCCGTGCCCAGTGGATCCTGCCCCACGGCACTGCCTGATCAGAACCGTGCCCTGTGGCCCGTGGAAGCTGTTCAACTCTGGCATGAGCGCCCATCAACGCACGCCAGTGAGCGTTTGCCATCGCTGGTTGTTGAAGCCCTCGGCACTGCCGCGCCATTTGCTGCGGCAGAGCATAACGGCATAACGCTGTGTCAATTGACGCCAAGGGTTAAACGAATCAGCATGTGTAGCTCTACAAGGCGCCAAACGCCGCATCACCGGAAAACAACAATGTTGACGCTACAAATTACAACGCGCCACAAGTTAGCAAAGATTATAGTACAGCAGCAAGCCATTGGGCGCAACCAGGTCGGTGACACAGCCGTTGCCAGGCTTACGGCCAACCGTCCAGAAATATGTAGATGCAATATGGGTCTACCTATGCGCACTTTTGGTTGGTTTGTACAACTCGCGCGGCGAGGCTTGTTTCTACTGGATCTCTCGTCAGGCCGTATCAGCCGTCAGTGTCCTCATTGTTGCAGGGCAATGTGCCGGCGCTGGTTGATTGCATGGGAGGGTGACAATTTGTGATGTTCAGCTTGAGGATTTACACTTCTGTCCAATATACTGGGGTTCTATTCAATACATTCCTTTGAAAACAGGATTTGTTCGGCAGATGCTCGCACCGTACTCTTCGTACTCTGCTTTTGTGTGGCAAGCCTGGTTGCGGAGAAGAATTGACATCATTAGTGTAACTCAGATAGTGAGGAGCGTCACAACACAGCAACAAGCCAGTAGTACTTCACATTTTTTCGCAAAAAAAAAAAAGATAATAAATCTTTAGTACACTCAAGTTGCATAAGTAGATAAGTTTGCATTTCAGAAATGCCAGGTGTTGTGAGGTTCTTTTCTGAACATAAAATGCAATGCTAGATGTGATGTATATGCATACAAGCTGAAATACCTCATAGAATTCTGCAGTAGAAGCAAGAACAGAACCGCCAAACCATACTGCATATCTCTGAATAGGATGACTGACCACATTCACTTCTATAGGTTGGGCCTGAAAATAAATAAAATTAGGCGTAACTAAAAAGCCATAATAAATATTCCGGTTGCTTCAGTGGTTTTTTTTTTTCCGGTCAGAAGGTGAGTAAGAGCAAATAAGAAAGTTTATACCTTCGGATCTCCACTAATCAACCGAGTATTCGATGCTCGGACTCGTGCATCAACTATCTTTTTAAGATCTCGTTGTAATCTCCTATGGAAATCCTTAAACATAGTTGATCCTCCAGACAAGACAATATTCTGTGCCAGTGGGAATAATTTCAAACTTGCCCTGATGTCTTAGGACCGAAAAAAAAACTGATCATACATACCTTATACAGAGCCCTCCTTGTGTCAATTGGGGATGATTGGATGCACTTATCAATAACAACTTGTAAAGGAGTGGTGAAGTCATTGTTGTAAATCTCTGGGTTGAAGAATATCTACACACATTTTGCAGTACTATGAGAGGGTTGAATGAAAGATAAGGACTGATATCAAAATGTATGGCAAAAATGTGTTGCAGTTTACATTCATGACCACTAAATCTTGAACTCAAACTAGTTATCTATGAAATCAACTTAGCTCAGATATCAGCACTTAGTATTAAAAAAAATCAGGTACAAGTAAAAAAAAACGAAATAAAATTAACAAGAGGGAGTTGTGCATGTCATAATCTGCCTTTAATAAACTAAAAGAATGCACTGTAAGCCTGAAACAGACACAGCAATGTAGAAATGGTATACTCATTTATTAAACTACCTCAGGCCCCAGGAATCGCTCGTATCCAATGTCGCATGTGTATTTTACACCAGTTTTTGGTCTGATGCCAGTCCAGCGTTTAATGTACTTTGAGGGCTCTTTGTCATGCTTATTGAATTCCTGAAATAACACGGATATGGTAGATAATGAGTATTCTCCTTTTCGGCCATCTCTTCCATTAAAATCTCCATGTAGGGAAGTGGATGGGAGTGAGACATCTTAATGAAAGGAAAACAATTGCCAGTGGAAAAACATGAAAAAAAAATCATATGTATTATTTGGCCAAAAGAAGTGTAGAACATATTTAGTCATTCAGGCCCCAATCAGTAAAGATGTAATAGAGAACCACCCTCTAATCACCACCCATCTTCCTTAGATCATAATATACATCTTCACCAAGTAACATAGTAAGACAGTAAGTGTAATTAAACCTTCACAATGTCCGAAGAAGTATAGCAGTACATTTCTTTAACCCTCCGTGCTACATCAAAAGATTCTTCTGGTGGAATGTTCTCACCTCTTTCCTGAATGCAAGAATTGTAGGATCAGTGACTTATACATATACTGCAGTTATCCGCAAAAAAAACATATACTCCCTCCATTTCAAATTATTAGTCATCCTGGGTGCCATTTTGAGTGTCTAAGTTTATGGCATCTTCTATGAACCTAGACATATACTTGTCTAAATTCATAGCATCATCAATGAATCTGGTAAAAAGCCAGGATGACTAATAATTTGGAACGGAGGGAGTAGTTGTTCTATATCATTTTCCATGATACCATACTATCTAAGAAGCAGATTTTGTGCATCCTTTGTATATATTAATATTTATCAAAATATGTCATTTCACTATGCAGTTTAATTTACAAAAAAAGAAGGTATAGAGCTCATACTATGTGCCCATCTACTCAGAAAGGACTAGCTGTTATCTTCATTAGAAAACTACAGTTTGGAGGCAAAAAGAGTCAGGGCATTCGCAAAAATCACATCTTGGACCAAGTTTGAGACAATCCAACAAATTTATGCAAATATCAAAAACCAAATAAGAAGTATAGTCAACGTGAAATTCAGTTCATGGTACATTGTTCACAAAGAATGAACCAATGTGAGTCACTTTTCGTCCAAATCAGGATCAATACAAATAATGTAGCTGCTCTAGAAAAGTTGACCCAGCCTGTGATGATCAACAAGAAAGTAGAGGAAGCTACCTTCATAAGTTGCTGAACAAACTGGGTAACATCCTTGCCTGTTAGCGGAATAGATCTGATACCACTCCCAATGACATAACCATCAGCAACTGGAACAATGTGGGTAGCTCCATCACCCACATCAACTACAACACCTGTCATTTCACACTGAAAACAAAGCATGAAGTTTCTCATAAATATCAAGAACGTGATGATCATTCAACAGTGAAGAAAGAAAACAAAGATGCAGAATTGATGTGTTTCAATTTGACTGAAACATGACCTTCGCCATCCAATATTAGACTAAGGTATGCACGTGTTCTGCTCAAGAAACCACAAGACACAAGACTAGCTCCAATGACTAACCTTGGTGGTAGTGTACCCAGCAGCAAGCGCAAGGACCGGTTGGACTGCTATATAAAGGCCGGGCACATTGAATGTCTCGAACATGATCTCTCCGGTGTACTCCCGGGTCTCAGGGGCAGTCAGAGGGCTCTCAGTTAGAAGAAAATAGTGATCTTCCGGATCACATCGCAGGTAATTGAAGATGCACTGTTGCCAGAACCTCTCCATAGTATCCCAATTCTCCACCTACAGAGCCCATTTCAGCCCAAATCAATCGAAGGAAGGTCGTAACTCGTAAACAAAACAGCAGCAGTTGCGCAATTCAGTACACAGCTGCAGTAGCAGAACCCAACCCACCTGGCCATTGCGGATGGGATAGCTGAGGCTGTACGTACTGCTGGCGCGGGACCGCGCCAGCGCCTCCTCCCCGATGTAGAAGTCAAGGTCAGCCATGACGCCGGCGCTGTGCTGCGCCAGCCAATTGCCCTTGGCGGGCGCTCCCCTCGGCGCCGGCTGGGCGGATGAGGAGAAGGAGTCGTTGACGGCGACGACGGTGGGGGTGATGAAGCAGGGCTCCACGTTCCCCGCGAACCCCATCTTCGTGTACCTGCCGCAACAGCCGGGTTCAGTTCAGAACTTCAGATCAGCAGCGCGCCTCACCGCCGTCGCGCGCCTCCGCGCGCAGATCTAGAGAAGGAGGGAGCGTACCCGGTGCCGTTGTCGATGACGACGGCGGGGCGGGACAGGGCGTCCATGGCGGGCGAGCGCCGAGCGGTGCGGGGCGGGGCGGTCGTCTGTCAGCGGCGGCAGCCGTGGCCGGGCCGGCTCAAGCAGGGCGCGCAGCGGTGGGCCGCTTTGAGCAGCGGCAGACGGAGGAGGGCGGCGGTCGCCGTCGCGGCGGGCATCCCAGCGCCACCACCCACCGCCACTGGCAACCACCGGCACCCAGGTGCGAGGCAGGCAGGCAGGCAGCGACGTCGCCTCTGGAGGGATACGATTACGAAGCTTCGGGACGAAGGGAGGTATATCTCGGGGTTGGCGAGCGGTGGGAGACTGGAGAGGAGAGCGCAGCGGAGCGAGCTCGAGCTCTGTGTGTCTCTCTGCTTTGGGTCGCGGCCGTTTCTGCTTCGGGGAGCGGTGGATTTGTCCGGGCATGCGTGTTGACAACGCTGCGGCCGCGTGCGTGTTGGAGGGAGTGTGTGCGGCGTGTTCGTCCTCGATCGGGTTGGTAGTACGGTGGTGGCGTGCACGCCGTGCAGGATGATGGTGACACCGCCACCCACCGACGCCTCCGTGTGGTGTGCCTGTCCTCCTCTCCATGCCCTCCGCTGACGTGGCATCAAGAGCGCGGCATGCTGACAGGTGGGCCCGGATCTCGTGACGGGAAAGGTGTACTCCCACCGTAAAAAAATACAATCGATTCAAATTTGTCAAAAAAAAAAATTACAACTCTACCCCTAGTAGCTAGCATGGGTCCACCTATTGTTTAGGTGGGACCCTCATATTATTTAGGCGAGACCCACGTATTCTTTAGATGGGACCTACGTATTATTTAGGCGGGACCCATGTGGGACGCACCTATTGTTTAGGTGGGACCTACTTACTATCTATGTGGGACTATACTATAGGGATATATGTGTCATTTCACTTCTTTCTTGGTCTACGTGAAAAACCTAGAATTGCATTCTTATAGGGACGAAAGAAGTGTTCGTATCGAGTTGGTGCAGATAGACTTTTCGAACGTTTGTGAGAAATTTTTTTCTTTGCGGGTAAAATATTTGTGAGAATTCAAAAGAACAAAAACGATATCTTGGGCGCGTGAAGCATTAATCTCTCACCACATGATATCATCGGCATGACTATGGGCTGCCATGGGGATACGGTCCGGTGATGGCATATATTTCTCCCTCCATCGGGCCAATTTTAGTGGGAGTGTCATTACATAATTACTAAGACTGTAAACTTGGAGACCCGTGTCAGGTCATGGTGATGATCCTCCCCTCTCATTCCATGACCCTCTTTCTACTCTCTCCTCATAAATAACCCTGTCATGTAAGCAAATCTGCTGATGTAGCATGATATTTGATGTCATGACCCTCCTCCATGACCCTCCCACTGAGACTGGCCTCATATATTTAGTTTTGGGGGAGAAAAATTATTTTTTTTTGGAAAACTTGTTTTGTGACGAGGATAAAATACTTTTTTGAATTGAACACAGCCATAGTCCCTGCACTCCTAAAATATACTCTCTTTGTTTCAAAATATTATTTGTTTTTGACTTGGATGCATAGCTTTTGATATACATATAGACATCTAGATATATAAATATGCTTATATGCATCTAGATATATCTAGATATATAGAAAAAGTTATTATATAGGAAAAACTAAAACAGATAGTATTTTAAGACTGCGGGAGTAAACTGTAAGGAGAAACACATTTGTCAACCATAAAGAGTATCCCGCTTAAAAATCGATCGAGGGTATCCGAGTAACAACACAAAGAGAGCATCCATACGACACATTGTACAAAAAGTCATAGATTGAGCCTATGTCAGTGCGCCAGATCATGATGCTCAAGAACCCTAGGACCTGTTATATTGTACCAAGTCATCATTCATGGGCCATTCGGGTTTGATTAGGCCAGCTAGCGTGGTCGATGTTGCAACTTACTACTAATCTGCACCCCATCTATACTATAAGGGATTTTGAACAAATTGAGGACACTTTTCACCCACAAACACACCCCTTTACCCCTCACAGCGGACCCACCTATCAGGGCTGAACAGTGGGCCTAGAACGACCAAAAGAGGGGGGGGAGATTGATTTGGTAGTCCTCATCCTGTTAAAACACTCCCCTCCCACCTCCCCACGGTAATATTTTATTTTTTCACCAAGATTTCACCCCTACTCTCCCATGGTCACGTAATGGAAAAAAGGAAAGCTATAACAACACATCCACACTTCTCTCCGACCCTTGTAGAAAAAAGGAAAGCAAAATCAAATAATAATAAACCCTTTAATTTCTTTCCTTCTTGATTCCTGATCCCTTTCCTTTTTTCTGAGTGCACGAAACTTCTCTTCCCACTCCTATAGGAAAAAAAAGGAAAGCAAAAATGAAATAAGAATATAAAGGATTGAACAAATTGAGGATACTTTTCACCCACAAACACACCCCTTTACCCCTCACAGCGGACCCACCTATCAGGGCTGAACAGTGGGCCTAGAACGACCAAAGGAGGGGGGAGATTGATCTGGTAGTCCTCACCCTGTTAAAACACTCCCCTCCCACCTCCCCACCGTAATATTTTTTCACCAAGATTTCACCCCTACCCTCCCATGGTCATGTAATGGAAAAAGGAAAGCTATAACAACACATCCACACTTCTCTCCGACCCTTGCAAAAAAAGGAAAGCAAAATCAAATAATAATAAACCATTTAATTTCTTTCCTTCTTGATTCCTGGTCCCTTTCTTTTTTTCTGGGTGCACGAAACTTCTCTTCCCACTCATATAGGAAAAAAAGGAAAGCAAAAATGAAATAAGAATATTATAAACCCTTTAATTTCTTTCCTTCTTGATCCGTTCATTCTTTCTTGGGCACGATAGCGAAATCTTGTCTTAGAGTGCGAGTCATACAAGTCCTGATGCAAGAACTGTACTGGCCCTTGTGAACCGGCACAAATACTACCTTTTTATGTACTTTATTTCTTCTTTTTTACCCACTACTAATGCATATAAGTACTGGCCCAGGATAATTTTTAAGTTTATTTTCTATGAATGGATGATACTTTGTTTAGATTATATTCCTATGTAATTTATTTCTGAGCTTGTGTGCGCACGGAATTCTCAGCTTGGTTATTTAATTTTTGTCACCCTGCCTAATTTGCACAGGACTACCCTTCCATTATCTTTATCTCCTTTTTTACACACTGCCTAATTCGCAGCAGCCCCATATAATCCAGCCTTTTTTATTGCATCAGCCCTACATAATCACGCTACATTTTCATTCTCTTCATTTTCTTTTTTCAACATGCCTAATTTGCAGCAACACCATGCAATCTAGCCTCCCTACTTGCACCAACCCCCCATGATCACGTCTACCCTTCCATTCTCTTTATTTCCTTTTTTTCAACATGCCTAATTTGTAGCAGCACTGATTAACACTGCCAACCTAATTGCAGCAGCCCCACATAATCACGGCTACCCTTCCATTCCTCTTCATTTCTTTTTTTTTACTTGCCTAATTTGTAGCAGCACTACGCAATGCAGCCTTAATTGCAGCCACCTCATGAATCCAGCCACCCAGCAGTCTTCACTAGCAGCAAGCATACGCGGTGCCTTGTGGCCTTTGCGTCGGGCAAGCTATGACTACCCAGCAGCGAGGTCACGTCCCATCCTGATCCTTGTGATGCCGGCACCTGAAGTATCATCCTGCGAGGTGAACTACGATTTCTGACCATGCTAAGTACTCTGGTGAGATCTGCAATGTACTCTTGTTCCATTGTTAGTCTCAGTTCTTACATTCGATAAATTCCTTCCGTTTTCAAATGCAATTTGCATAGCCAATAGAATTTGAAATCCTCCGTTTCCTTTATTTATGTTCCTGAATTACGATTCGTATTCATAGCTTCAGAGGTGGTAATGATGAGCAAACGCACTTCATTGTGAGATGTTACCAACACTGGATCCCAATATGCAGCTCCCAACAACAAGAGGCGAACCCAGCCGTTATCTGTAGGTGAGTTCGCTTTGTCATTTTTTATTTATTTAGGTGTGTTGTTCGACGGCACCGACAGTTCAACCATATGATGTGACAGATGAAGTGAGGGATGTAAGGAATGCAAAGTGAAGTGAGAGATATAGAAATGTGAGCGATAAAGTGAAGTCCGCGAGGAATGCAAAAGGAAAGGAAAATCACCTTTGTAAGAAGGTTGAGGAGCAGGCACCATCTAACATAACTCAAGTATGTGCTCCATCCTCATCCATTATGAAATCCTACTCTTCTAACATGTTTGTTGTCTAAACATGGCTTGTATTATATCCTAAACCCATATTTCCACATGCCTGGTGTGTTGCTATTGAATCTTTAAATTAATTGTTCGACCTTTTTGTATTGGACCAGATGGTTCTGGATTGCTAGAAGAAAGAATTGCATGCTCACGCATGTAGGCTGTAGATGTACAATTAGCATGAAGATTTGAGAACACACAACCAATGAGCATATCGATAGACCCATCTTCTTCGGGTGTTTCAATCATAATACCATCGGGCAACTGCACATAATCGGCCATAAGCGTTTCCTTAGTCCCGTTGCCAATCCTTAATAGATAATCAGCAAACCATTTGTCCGACTAAGCTGTCATGTTTTTGTCAGACGGATTCGCGGAACACTTTCAACTCCCGATTTGTTTCCTAATGTGTTTAAAACATGGTTAGAGAAAATGATCATCGAATAAAAAAATATTATGTATAGAGATGTGCTACAAGCTTACTGTTGTAGAAAGAGTTCTGATTTTTTATAAGATCAATGCAGTACCACCATAAATGTTATCAACTAATAAAGAACTGATGGGTGTGCGTTCTTTTTTGGACCTTACATATATTAATGTCATTTCTATTTTATTCGCCGCATCATGACATGCAAGCACCAAAATGGAGCCTTTTTTTCACCTAACTTGGAAAGTCCCTTTAACAATATATGACCATGTCGTGCATAGTAGGAAACCTTTTGTGCACTTATTAATTTACATCACCCTTGGCCTTAATTTGGAATTTAATTTTACTCACAATTACAATAATATATATTAGATAACGAGGCTAGCGGCTTCACAAATTTAAATAGATTGTAAGATAGTGGAATAATACGTACATCTTAGGTGTGCTTTTATCTCATTTTTCTAAATGATTGTAAACTAGACAAAAAAATGTATTATTCTTAGGCAACTAGATGCATGCTAATATTTTGTTTTCCACGCATTCATCCCATTTTTTTATGGTGCCCCTTTTATACATATGCCTGCAATTCTGATTAAGTTGAATCATCTTCGTTTCTTTGCCCCTTTTTCTGATAATTCCATTCCTTGCTGACTAAAAAGTATAACTCGACTTAATTGCAACTGAATTATTCAGATGAATTGAATTCATAAGTAGAACATTTTGGTATTGGGATGGAGTGCACATTGGCCTTCTAGATAGAGTTGAGTACACCGTTTTCACACTCAGCTCAGCCAGAAATCCGAACCTCTAGAGACCAAAACTTGCTCGGATGGTTCCAATGTATTTATGAATGAGTACGTTAGGCATGATAGTGTAGGTTTATACCAAATACTAATCACTACCATATATTCCTTGTCAGCATTTGTTAATTCTCAAAAACAAATATTTTAGGATTGTATGAGAGACTGGAACATGTACTGACGAGTGACCATGATGCCTGGATGAGAGTTGGGAATGTTTTTTTTATTTGAGAAGATGGCCAGAGCAGTGGAATTTTTGTTAAGTAGTTATCATTGGCAAATTAGCATCACAAGGAGATGGAATTGGAAACTTGGATTTCAAGCTAAATTATTACCATGTATCACTTTTTCAGTAATTAAAAAAGCTATACACACTGCGACTCTGCAAAAGCATTAAAGTTGATGTCGCCACACGAATGGGAGATCTTAAAAATATCTCCAATAACACTTCTGCCATAGGACAACCACTTCCCGAAACATGAAATATGAAAGAAGTTTTTTAAAGTTTACATAAATTTTATGAGTTTATGTTTGATATTAAGATAAGAAATTCTAGCTTTGCAGTGTATTCTTAAATACTCTATAATTTATCTACATATCCTTTCATCTCTACTATATTTATATCTTTCATATATGAGAATTTAAATAAAATATAATAACTCTAAACTTATTTTTTATTCTATTTTATTTTAATAGCACGTGCGTGTCGCACGTGCCAAAAGACTAGTTTAGAAAAAAACTTGATAAATTGTGCCTAAGGTACATTTGGTGTTTTTTTTCTAATATTAGACCATGTATAAGAAATAGTGAAACATCATATTTTATGAAAAAAATAATGCATACTTCGGTTAGTTTGTGTGAAATTATATTGCGTAAGAACGAAAAATAGATTCATACAGCATTAAATTTCTCTAGTTGTAGGACTGTAGGTTAGGATTGCATGTGTGATGTGTCATATCCATCCTGCATAAGATTTTAGGTCCCATATGTTTCAGAATTTGCTATATGGTGCGTAGGAACAAAAAATATATTCATACAACTTTATATTTCTCTAGTTGTAGGACTGTAGGATGGCATGTATCATATCCGACTCACATAATATTTTATCTGTCATATCTTCAGACTTTTTTTTAGAATACATATCTTTCGGACTTTGCGATTACTTAGTACGTTGGAATAAGTCAACTAGCCATGTGTATGACATGTGGCACAATTTGATGATAGGATGAGTGCGTGATTAGTTATTTTGAATTTCAACATTGAAATATTTTTTTCTCTCAACACGAGTTCGTTTTCATCAATGTTTGAAAAAATGCAATAAATGAGTTCCCATATGCTCAAACTTTGAAATGTATTGTTTCAATTGAATACATGGTAAACATTTTTTACCGCATCCCAATTTTGAATATAATATCTTTTAAACATTGGTTATATTAAGTCTATATTTTAAATAAATACACTACTCCTTCCGTCCTTAAGTATATGTCGTTTAGCATAAACAAATTAGTTCGTTTTGAACTAATTAATTTATACTAATCGACATGTATTTGAGAACAGAGAAAGTATGCTATATTGTTTTAGCAAAAATGACAAAAACATTTGGAGAGACAAGAAGAAAAAAAGGTGCACCATTTTTTTTTTACAAAAACAGGAAATAACAGCTGGTCCCTGTATAATATGGGCCGCATAGCATTGTTGTTTGTTGTGTGTGTTGGACGGCCCCGATCAATTACGGGCCGTGTGACACGGGGTAGACGACGGCACAGGTTGGTTGACAGGGACGGTCTCAAGTGTCTTCCTCGCCCCCCTCCAGATCCGACCGCATATTCCACCGCACAGGCAAGGCGTCATCGTCTTCCTCGTCCGTCGTCCCCTTTCCCCCACCGTTCCCCTCTCCCCGTCCCCGGGCTTCTGTGGAGTGGGATCTCGGTCCAGCCTTTGGTTGATTTCTTCGCTTTCCTGGTAAGCAAACCCTAGGTTTGGATGTATTCCCCGTTCTCTTCTGCAGAGTTTTTCCCTTTTCCGTGCTTTGACCGGGAACCCTCGAGTCCAAATCCATCTTTCTGGGATGGGATTCTTAGATTTGTCCAGCTTGTTCCGGATTTTACTAGTGGTATGAGCTTAGTTCCCAAATCCCACCACCTGTCCACACGCTGAGTGGGGCGCGCGCCCTGGTGAGAGGCGGGTGGAATGGAAATGGATACCCTGATTGATATGAATCTTGCATGTTGATTTCGCAGCCGGGGTTTCGAACCCCACCACCTCGTGAGGTGCATCCAATCTGATCGACTCTTTTATGAGTCCAGAAGGCACCCAGCATGAAGTTTTTAGAATACACCCCCTTCGACAGGTAAACATGGTTGTCGATGTGCTCTTGCTAGGATTCGTTTCCCATCACCTCCCTTCCCAGTTTGCTAATTTTGCGCTTTTGTTTATCTCCCTCCAGCCTAAACCTGTTCCTCGACCAACTCAACCTTGGGGACTGTACAATCAGAGGAAACCTTGAGGCCTTCTCATGTAAGAGCATATCAATTTGATCCATTGTGTCCCTTGTTGAGCGTACACGCTTTAAATAAGATTGTATATTTTTGCAGGCAAGCACACTGCGACAGACCGTCGGCTTTCAATAAGCCTAGAACATGAGGTACATGCATTTTCAGACCCAATGAATTATATTACCACTGAGATCATTTTTCTTGGAATAATGTCATGGATCAGCGCATGTAATTTAATTTTGCCTTCTCTTTGCAATCATATGAAATATGAATGATGTAAAGAGAGATAAAATATCGTGATTGTCCACATACTTTCAGATGGTCCTCTAAGGCCTTGTTATGTCCACTAATGTTTGGGCTTCTATGCTTCTCATCACTTGGCTTCTAGATATGGTTTGTTTGTTCATAGTGTATATCACAGCACCAGCTCTCCTGTTTTTAGCCCCAAAAGAAATACATAAATAGGTGGAACATAGTTTTGAATGCCTGTATTAGCATATGTTACTGTGTCGAATTAGTTAGACATACCATTTAATGTGTGCAATTGATACTATCCAGGCGTGTGTTGTATTCCTTTATGACTCACACTACTTTTTTTTTTTGTGAATTACACAGTACAGACGCAGACACTCACATACACGCACGCACACTTGTCCCTACAAACATACGCACACAACCCTACCCCTATGAGCACCTCCGAAAGACTGGGCCGGCAAATCCTCCAAATTGACGAAGTCACCATAGGCGCCTCGCTATCGACGGGCACGTCGCCTACCACTGAAAGAATAGCGCCGGTTAAATCCTGGAATAAATCCAGGAAAATGCGAGCACCAGTGCCGAATCGAGGACTCGAACCCTAGTGGGCTGGTTCCACCACAAGGAACCTTGCCAGCTGAGCTAGAGCTCAGTTCGCTATGACTCACACTACTTGAAACTGCAGTCTTATGTTTTTTTTGATCTCTCATTTAGGCTCTATATCTTCTACTCTTGTTGTAGACTATTTGGGTCTTGAACATTGTTTTCTAGTTGTAAATCAATGGTAGGATGTTTGAATTGGCTATCTGATTGATCATCAGAAGCCAAAGAATATTTCTACTTAATGCAAGATTTACTGAGTGTTACAAATGGCATGTCACCATTGTACTTTGTATTTTTTTTTTTGTGTAATGTGTCTCCCTAGTAATTGTTGAGCATTTCACTGAGAGACCCAACATTCCAACATTGCTGTTTCTACAACAGCACTGAATTATGCCAATCTAACTTCTCTGTTGTGCACTTTGCTTTCAGATTCTTGATTACCTAGGCAAGTCCTCAGACAGTGATCCTTCTTCACCAGTGGAGCACTTATCCTCCAGATCAAGGTTACCATGTGTGGATTAACTTTATTATGCACTTTAATTTTAACAGAGTGTAACTTCGTTTTTCAATTGATGTTTGTGCAGCCGGAAGACATTGATATACCTGGTTCTTACTCTTGGCCACATGTATCCAGATTATGATTTCAGGTACTTTTTTCTTTGTAGCGAGTGTGTTCTAATATAAATCTGGAAGGAAGGATATTTGGGTAATGTCATAGTCAGCTTTTTGGGGCGATATGGCAACCCGCTTTTGTCCTTTCCTACCAGCCTAAAGGGGGTGTTGTCAGATGGTATGACAAACGGGTTAATAACCGTTGCTCTTTGAGCTGAGAGTTCAATTCTCTCCATTTCCCTTGGTCTTTGGTATTTGATACACCTAACTTTCTCAAGGTCTCCTTGCTGTCATGCTACACATTCATGATAGCGCGACCTTTAGATTAAATTTAACATCCTTTCTGTCAACATGTGTTCACTTATCAGTGCTGTTCGGGCACACTTGTTCTTCCAAGAAGAGGAGATGGAAAGTTTCAAGCAGATGATAGACACCTACTTATCTGACGCTTCCAGGGTAATTCTCCATGGTTTCTTTTTTTTTTTTTATCTTGCCATTTGATTTATTTTTCTCTGCACAGATAAATAGATTATTTTACTGAGACTGCAATGTCTGGAAAGTAAAAACAATCACAAGGCATAATATCACTTAGCTAATTCAAAATGATCCTGATGGCTGATGCTTATCTAATTTAAAATTATCCTGAGGCTTAGATAATTTAAAATGTTGCTGAGGCTGTATGTTTTGCCTTTCTCACTAATTTGATATGCCTAACCTGAAATCTGATTTCTGTTCAGCAATGGGCGGCAACAAATGAGGGTAGTTCTCTTCTGGACAGTATGACTAAAGCTATTGATGAGGTTAGCATTATTAACAATGTTTGGTTTGGAAGTTGTATAGTCCTTCGATTTTATGTTTGACCTTATGTTTCAGGTTATCAAAATCAAAGAGTGTGACATCTACAGCTATAATCCAGACTCTGATGGAGATCCAGTTCAAGAGAAAGGGGCCATGTATGTTCAAGTGAACTGAGATGCAAATGTGATGGTTAACTTATGCGATGAAATTGACACTCTAATATGAACAAGATTTTTTTCCTTGTAGATGGTCATTCTACTACTTCTTCTACAATAGGAAGCTAAAGCGAGTTGTGAGCTTTCGATGTTACTGCACTAGGTAGGTGCTTGCTACAACTGCAAGGCTCTTACAGGGACACAACATAAACATTAACAAATTAATTGCATATTCTTTTACCACAGCAAATTATCTGGAGATGACTTCCTAACTGGTGCGGCATCTGATGGTGAAGAGGAAGATGCCTTGATTGACATGGACATATGACCGACTGCGTTCTGCTTGGAACCTGCAGTCCATGTAATATAGAGCGTTATTCCCCATTCCCGTCAGGAAACTTTTAATATAACTACCCTTTCGCAGCCTGTGAAAACCTTGGCCCCTGTTAGTGTTATTTGTATATGCAGATCTGAGATTTGGTAGCTGTACATTTCTTATCTTGGAAGCTTGAGCTCTCATGGTAATTTGGTACTGTAGTGTTTGCTGGAACTGACTCTATGATCTGACTGGTTAAACAATAAGATATTTCAGACAATTATGTGAATTGAATTGCCAAATTCGTTATTTTTTCTATTGTCCGTTCACTGGTTCTGATGGAACTTTGTTGCAAAATGAAAAGTAGCAAGTTCAAGTTATTTGACGAGTCTTCCTGTTCTGTATATCTGGTGCAAATTTCCCATCGGATTAAGCATATTTGACATCATGATTGTGATATTCCTTGTAAAAGGGAATCCAAAAAAGAATTTTCTGACCAAGATGACTTTGAAAATACAAGGTTAAGTTTTTTTGTTCAGAGTAAAAACGAACATGTAAGGTTTTCACACTAGCGATTTCTTTGCCTTAGCCTGGTATAGGTCTCGGTTCTTGTGCAGTAATTTTTAGTCAATCTAAAGGAAGCAGAGAACAAAGGTTGCCATTCTCTACTTTTTTTGCAACAAATGTTGCCACACTGATATTTTTCTCTTTTCAGAAAAGAATATAATATTTGTTAATGAGAACAATAGTTTGGCACAAAAAAAATCAAACTAACAGCCGTACCCCCCCTCACAAACACGTTTCATGTCAAATTTTTTCGCACAACTTGCACCAACTAAAGAGCCCTTTCTATAGGGGCAACATATCAGGTGCAAACCAACCTCTCCGTGCAAACTATACAAACTCCAATATGAGCCACACGATGTTGATCCAAGGGATCACACATGGAAGGTGGGAGGAGTGATTTGCAAAGTGGGAGGGGTAAAATACAAAGGGTGATTAGAGACGTTTTTACAAATCACCCCTCCCACCTCCCATGAGCGTCCCTTGGATCAATATCGTGTGGCCCATATTGGAGTTTGCATAGTTTGCACGGAGATGTTGGTTTGCACCTGATACGTTGCCTTCTATAGGAAGTAACTAGAATACCAATGAGATAGGAAGTAACTAAAAGACCAATGAGAATGAGAAAGACAAGGTTAATGAGCATACAATTCAAACTAGTGAGTTAATCCGTTGAGTTTGTATAGGAAGTAACTAGAAGCCCATAACCCTAAACCCGCCGCCCACCACACCACCCCATGGCCGTCGGCGACCCCGTTGTCGACCACTCCACCCATAATGCGTCGGGATGCTCTCTGTTCTTCTTCCCCGTGGTAAGTAACTTCCTCCTATATTTTAACGAAAAGTTACTTCCTTTTGTGCGATGATAAAAGTATCGATTAGGTCCCTCCATTTAGATTTTTCTTTTAGTATAAAAGATGGGAAAGACTGACACCTTCTTCCTTCAGTTATTTGGCGCCCATTGAAGCTTCAAAAGTGCACTAAAGTAATAACCACTTGTTGTTAGTAACAAAGAAATATAATATGGTACCACCCTACCATGACACATGGTAACGGTACCACCCTACCATGACACATGGTAACACCAAAATCGTGCATCTAAAGTTCATCATAAAAATATGAATGACTAGAAAACATAAACATCTATCATTATGCAAAGTTTGAAGTTAAACAAAAAAAAATTATAACGGGGGAGGTGTCGGCCAATCGACACTCTTCTCCAGTCTGGTACCTTTTTCTTCTTGAAGCGAGTATTCCTGAGCTTCTGTTGTGGTGAATCTCTAGTTTAAGTAAGTTTTATTCCTTATTTGCTTGTTGTGAATAACTTTGGTGTAATGTCCACTGATAAAAACAGGTAACTCGGCGCAACGCTAAAGTGAGTTTTCCGAGGTAGACTCTAGATTTCTCTTGCTTGCCTTGTGCTCTCTAGTATTGAGCGGTAGGTAACAGATGGTGACAATCTTGTCCATCTGTCACGCTCTGCGTGTCTTGTGAATCCCCCCCTCAGTGGCGAATCTAGCACCGGGTCGGCCGGGGCTGAAGCCCCCCTACTCTTGATAGAAGCTTGGAGCCCCCTTAACCATTGAAGCTTATAAGGGGAGCTAGAGATAGGAGATGAACTAAACAAGCCCCTCCTAATATATGTATCAAGATTCGCCACACCCCCCAGAGTACAATGTGGAGTAAATGTCGGAGGTCATTTGGATTAAGGTTAAACCGGTGCCGCTTGTAAGCAAGTGAAAGATACAAGAATCTCTAAAGTCGTAGGAACACTCTATATCCTTGCCTTGCTAACTCTTGTTTATCTTTGATTGAATCAGTTAGAAGACTAGTACATGTGTTTCCTATGGGTACAATAACTTTGAATACTCACATGTGAAGTGCTACAATGGTATCTCCATGCTCTTGCAGATTATTCTGTGAGAGTATAGAAATACTCACAAGCATTTTGATGCTAGGAACAAAAAACCTAGTGGTGACATTAAGAAACGTCAACATTGGACACGATAGAACTCTATTGTTAGGCCTACTTGTTCAATACTATATTTGGATTCTATCGTCCGCTCTCACAATTCCCTCTCAATCTACCAAAACTACCGGAAATATTTTAAAAAATATGGAGTAAGGGATCCTACTCTTTGAGGGCTAGTTTGGTAACATAAACTCCAATCGTGACATACAAATCACACCCTCTACTCTTGATTAATAGGTGGGACCCATTTATCAAAGGATAGAGAAGGCTCTCTAGAGACCTAGACTAGTGGTGAAGGAAGAGATTTGGAGACCTCCCTGAAATGGGGGCTCTAGCAAAGGGTCCGCTGGAGTATGATTTTTAGTTCCACCCTCAAACCCTCAAATTTAGGATAGAGCCTATTTAGGGGGCCTTTTAGAGTTTCTTCTAGGAAAATATAACTTGCTTATATTAGTTTGAGTTGTTGTTATGGACTAACAACAAAATCATAACTTTGGTTAGGTAAATTTCTTAGGTTGACGTCATCCCCCCTCTTCCCCCCCTCCCCAGTTTGCTACTAACCAAATTGGAATGCTTTAGTTTCCCAAGAGCATCAATTTCGACATCAAATCGTTGTAGCCTTTCAGTATACGTTCGCTACTAACCAAGTTGCAATGCTTTAGTTTCCCAAGAGCATCAGTTTGAGCATCAAATCGTCGCAGCCTTTCAGTATCTATAGTAACCCTATCACACATCTTTACAACAACCATTTTTTTTCATTTAGATTCCCTTTAAAGACAACTTCGAGACCCCCATTTGTCTATAGTGTTGATCTGACCGACTGAAGTTTTTTTTGTTGCATCTAGCTCCACAGCAATCTGTAATTTATCCGCATATGATCCAGAGCGAACAACAAGTTTGTTCCATATAGGTCATGTGTGTTGGCAGGGTGGATGTGTTTCTCTTCTTCTTCCTCGGGGACAACTACATGAAAATCATAAAAATGACAACACCAACAACAATTCCAGCTATTATTAAAATCCTTCGCACTCTTGACATTGAGTTTCATGAACCTAGAAAATGTGAACCATCCCCTCTTGAAGTTATCACCTCAACCAAGGGCTTAAACCTTGGCACAACCCCAATTATATTGTTATTTAAAACATTAAGAAACCTTAGGTTTGTCAAAGTAGATAAACTGTCTAGTATCACCCGGTAAGTTGATCGTCTGACAAATCATATCTCTCAAGAAGTGTGAGGTCTGCAAAGGATGGAGAAATCATTTTTGACAAATTCTTATTTGAAAAATTTATCTAAACCACAATTTCCTACCCAGATTTTGCAATTTCAGCTTGGTATGGAAACCCCGTCCTAAAATACGTGCAACTCTAGCATAGTGTTATGTTTTATTATCTTAAGTTTGGCAATTATAAATATTTTTTTAAAAATATTTATAGTATCAAGAACTAAATGTACTTTCATAATAAATTTATTTATAGTTACAAATATGAATATAAGTCCCAGAAAATTTAGTTAGATCTGAACTTTTTTAAATAGCACGCTACATATTTTTGGGACGAAGTACTATGCAGTGATTGCCTGCCTGCTGCCTCTAGGATCCGACGGTTTCAGTTCGAAAACTTCGGATGGAACGTTCCGACCATGCCGCGAGCCCGCGATAGCATTCGCGTGTTCAGGCTTGCACTGATGATGTATGACTGAGACTGACCAGTGAGCCCTGATGGTGGGTCCAGCTAGAGCGATTTTCGGAGGCGTGGGCCATCTGTGACACCGGCTCGCACTGCCAGATGATTTTCACTTTTTTCAGAAAGTACAGTAGGTAGCGTAGCAGCAGTCTAGCAAACCCAGCAGTCAAGTCCGGCACGGTGTTTTTTTTTTTTTGAATAAAATCAATGCTGCGGTCTTCAGAGATGGTGGTTACCAGCCCCAGCTCCGGCGTGAGCCTATATACGAGTACCTTCCTTCCTCCGCCTCCCCTGACTCCGAGCAGCGGAACCGAGCGAAGCATCCGTACTCGCACCGCGTGGTACGCGCACCTGGTGCCCCCGATCGCTCGCCCCAGCTCCGCCTCGCCCGGCTCCAATGGCGCTACTACCCTACCTGGAGGTCGTGCTGGGTGAGTCTTTCACCTCCCCGCCTCTCCTTCCATGTTGTTGCAGCAGCCGGTCGTCCAATCCTTGTGGACGTTGTGGTTTAGTTAGAGCCTTAGGCGCCAACTTTCGCCAACTTACTTTGCCAACTGGTCACATCAAATGTTTGGACACTAATTAAGAGTATTAAACATAGGTTTAAAAAAATACTAATTACATAGATAGACTCCACATCACGAGACGAATTTATTAAACCTAATTAATTCGTCATTAGACACTGTCATGCTACAGTAACCTGTCATTAAAAATATGCTAATGACGGCACATATTATACTTAATAGATTCGTCTTGCGATGGAGAATCCATCTGTGTAATTAGTTTTATAATTAGTCTATATTTAGTACTCCTAATTAGTGTCAAAAGGAGAATCCATCTGTGTAATTAGTTTTATAATTAGTCTATATTTAGTACTCCTAATTAATGTCAAAAGGATGAAGGATGGATGTGACATTTCGCCAACTTTCACCAACTTCACACCCCCAACAACTGAACAAGCCCTTAGACGCAATTGGATCATTGGATGCACCGACGATGGTGCTATTGTGTGATTAATATTTTATTATGCATGTTACCGAACGATTCGATGTTCTGGTATACAGCTTTGCCTCTCTTTCTTTTTGTTTTTTATCTGGTCTCTGATGGGGGGTTTTAATCTCTGTCAAATGAAAATCAGAACATGAGGCCTGAGAGAGACTGAGAAGATTTATTTTACTACTGCAGTGAAGAGCGTCTGTGAGCTGCTAACGTGATTGTTGCAGTCACTGACTTTGCGAACTTGGGTTTGTGATTCGGAGCACTGTTCTTCTGTATATGTACATGACGTCTAACTAGTGTAAAATGGTTCCTACTAATGGAATTTCGTAATGGATCATTTTCAAATTTTTGCCATTATATTATAATCTTCTGTTAGTGTTACCTTTCCTATGAGTTACGACAATTTAAAGTTCTGTCAGCAGTTAATAACTTAATATGAATGAAACCAACAATTTAGACCTTATTCCTTGGTTATATGATATGTTTTCTTTCATTGTTATTTACTTGGTATGGTTGATGCTTTTTCTCAACGTGTATCCTGTGCAGGCTTGATGATTCTTACGTATATATTTGAGACATATCTTGACATCCGTCAGCATAGACCTCTCAAGTTGCCAACTTTGCCAAAACCCCTGCTGGGAGTAATTAGTGACGAAAAGTTTAAGCGCTCTAGAGATTATAGACTCCACAGAAGGTTCATATATACAATGCTTCTGTACATTTCTGTAACCTTCATTTTAAAATATTTCTTACTCCCATATTCATTAGCTTACTTATCTGTCTGTACTATCAGATACTGAAGTTTTGCTTCATCTACAGTTACTTCCATTTTTTTCATGAGGCTGTGACTATTTTAATGCATACTGCAATACTGTACTTCAGAGTCCTTCCCTGGTTTTGGAAGGTAAAAACGAATCCGTTGCTTTCATCAATGCCGTGGGGGAAAGTATTTTGGTTGATCATTTCTTTCTGCAGAAATCTGGAGAATTAGTTAAAATTGTTGGCCTGAATGCTGAGAATGAGATAATACACACCCTTGCATTCTTAGCTGGTGCTGCGATTTGGTTACAGGTACTAATAACTCGCCTCCCTAAACCATAATCTATGTTAATTCAGCTATGTTGGCTTTGCCCAGGAAACACTCGCTCACTCACGAACTCTCACACACCCGCGAACACGAACGCCGGCGAGAGGGAAACACAGAATAGCGACGAACGCCGCGGAGCCTAGCTGCTCCTGTATCTTGGCGACTCTTTTATTCACTGGACTCGGCGAAAGAAACAACGGAGTACATAGGCTTACAAATAGGCCACGGCAGGAGCTGGCTAACGTCCACGTCCGGGCTTCCTGCACGATCCGCACGTCTCGCATGAGTACGCCCGAGAGCCTCTCGCTCCTTCCGGGCATCACGGCACCTTCGTGCGAATCGGCAACCACGCACACCACTCCATATCCTAACCACCTATGACTCGATCAACACCACAGCCTAGACGCTAACTAACATGCACACGTCCAGACTAAACTCCAACAAACCTACGATCAGGCTAACAAGAAACGCAACACACACGTACACACACGCGACGCACGCTGGTGCACGCACACAACCTACGACCTACACACGCATGTACAGCACGTACGACGCTGGCGCGTTTATTGTTAACAATCTCCCCCTAAACGCGACACCACGGACTCGACCTTCGCAGCAGTGTCGGCTCCTCGTCGACGTCAGCGAGCAGCGCCCGCTCCTTCTTCCTCGGACAGTCCCTTGACATGTGGCCACGCACGCCACAGTCGAAGCATTTTCCTCGGTAGCGGCTCCTACCGCGCCCGGAGCTCGTGCTGCTGCCGTCATCGACGTCGTCATGGCCTCCGCCGTGTTCGCCGCCGCCACGACGCCCGCCGCCTCCATGTTGGCGTGAGCGTGCCTCCCACTGGGACTTGGTGAGCAGCAGCTGATCGCTGCTCCCGGACTTGGCCACCAACTCGTCCTCGGCATCCGCCTCCTCCGCGACTTGAAGCTGGCCGACGAGCTCGTCCAACGTCATGGCGTCGAGATTGCCGTGGAGCTCGATGGAGACCGCCACCTGCCTCAGTCTCCTTGGCACGACGCGTAGCACCTTCCTGACGATGCGGGAGTCGGTCAGCACCTCGCCGAGGTCTCGCAGCCGTGCGGTCACGCGTTCGACGCGGATAGCGAACTCGCCCACCGCCTCGCCGTCGTGGAAGCCGAGGTTCTCGAACTCCTTCATCAGCCGCTGCACGTTCACCGCCTTCACACGGTCGTCGCCGCCGCGCATCTTCTTTACGGAGTCCCAGGCCTCCTTCGCCGTCGCCTTGACAACAAGTCCGGCCTTCATCTCCTGTGGAACGCCACGGAGGATCGCCGACAACGCCCGGCGATCGAAAGCCCGATCCGCGCTCGCCTTCTCCACTGCGCCCCACAGCTCCAGCGCCTCCAAGGCCACCTGCATAAGCAAAGCCCACTCCTGATAGTTGCCTTTGCCCAGCATCGGTACCTCCACCACGCCGGCGCCGGGCACGACGCGCTCCCAGGCGGCGCCCGAGCTCGATCCGTCCCCCTTCATCGGAGACGCGCCAACCTTCATCTACTAGCCTGGCTCTGGTACCAAATGTTGGCTTTGCCCAGGAAACACTCGCTCACTCACGAACTCTCACACACTCGCGAACACGAACGCCGGCGAGAGGGAAACACAGAATAGCGACGAACGCCGCGGAGCCTAGCTGCTCCTGTATCTTGGCGACTCTTTTATTCACTGGACTCGGCGAAAGAAACAACGGAGTACATAGGCTTACAAATAGGCCACGACAGGAGCTGGCTAACGTCCACGTCCGGTCTTCCTGCACGATCCGCACGTCTCGCATGAGTACGCCCGAGAGCCTCTCGCTCCTTCCGGGCATCACGGCACCTTCGTGCGAATCGGCAACCACGCACACCACTCCATATCCTAACCACCTATGACTCGATCAACACCACAGCCTAGACGCTAACTAACATGCACACGTCCAGACTAAACTCCAACAAACCTACGATCAGGCTAACAAGAAACGCAACACACACGTACACACGCGACGCACGCTGGTGCACGCACACAACCTACGACCTACACACGCATGTACAGCACGTACGACGCTGGCGCGTTTATTGTTAACAATTGTTAGGAATAAACGCGTCAGCGTTGTGCCCTCCGTGTGTGCCGCGGACGTTGTTGTGCTGCAGCGTGTTGCGTCTTTGGTGTGTAGGTGTCCAGCTCATGTACGTGCATGTGTGCATGGCGTATATGGGTTTGGTTAGTGTACGTGTGTGTCACGTACAGGGTCTGAGTCTAGAGCTTGTGTGCGTATGCGTGCGGGAGTTAGTTTTAACTAGATAGAGTCCAGGTTCAGGTGAAGGGTGCAGGGTGTGTGCAAGGTTGTTGTGCGGCCGCTGCTAGTTGGATCAAGTCGTTGGAGTGCGTGGTGAGCGTGGTAGCCGATTCACACGGAGGTGCCGCGATGCTCGGAAGGAGCGAGAGGCTCTCGGCATCGCTGAGCGGGACGTGCGGATCATGGCACGAAGGCCGGACGTGGAGATCAGTTCTCGACAGTCCCTCGCCTATTTGTAGCCCCTATACTCCTCCGTTGTTCCTTGCCGAGTCCAGCTTATTCAATAGCAAGCCAAGATACAGGAGCAACGGCTCCGCGGCGTTCGTCGCCGGCAAATCTTTGTGCTGTGTTTCCCTCACTGAATTTTACTCGTGTGTGAGAGCGTGAGAGCTAGGTGTTAGGCCAACAATTGGTATCAAGAGCCAGGATGACGAAGATTGGAGACAGCCCGTCGACGCCGAAGGTTGGAGTAGGCTCGAGCTCGGGCGCCACTGCAGAGCGCATCGTGCCCGGTGCCGGCGTGGTGGAGGTACCGATGCTGGGCAAAGGCAACTATCAGGAGTGGGCTTTGCTTATGCAGGTAGCCTTGGAGGCGCTGGAGCTATGGGACGCAGTGGAGAAGGCGAGCGCGGATCGGGCTTTGGATCGCCGGGCGTTGTCGGCAATCCTCCGTGGCGTTCCACAGGAGATGAAGGCCGGACTTGTTGTCAAGGCGACGGCGAAGGAGGCCTGGGACTCCGTGAAGAACATGCGCGGCGGCGACGATCGTGTGAAGGCGTGCAACGTCCAGCGGCTGATGAAGGAGTTCGAGAACCTTCGGTTCGGCGATGGCGAGACGGTGGTCGACTTTGCCGTGCACGTCAATCAACTGACAGCACGGCTCGGGGACCTCGGCGAGCAACTGGCGACGCCGCGCGTGGTCAAGAAGGTGTTGCGTGTCGTCCCCAAGCGTCTCAAGCAAGTAGCGGTGGCCATCGAGATGTTGGCGGACTTGAACGCCATGTCTCTCGATGAACTCGTCGGCCGGCTGCAGGTCGCAGAGGAGACGGACGCCGAGGACGAGCCGGTGGCAAATACGGGGAGTGGAGAGCAGCTGCTGCTCACCAAGGCCCAGTGGGAGGCACGTTCGCGCCAGCGTGGAGGCGGCGGACGTCGTGGAGGCGGCCATGAAGACAACGATGACGGCGGCAGCAGCACAAGCTCGGAGCGTGGTAGGAGCCGCTACCGAGGCAAGTGTTTCGACTGCGGCGAGCGTGGACACATGTCAAGGAACTGTCCGCGGAAGAAGAAGGAACATGCGCTGCTCGCCGACGTCGACGAGGAGCCGACGCTGCTGTGAAAGTCTCAAGCTCATCATGTTGTGTTTAGGGGGAGATTGTTAGGAATAAACGCGTCAGCGTTGTGCCCTCCGTGTGTGCCGCGGACGTTGTTGTGCTGCAGCGTGTTGCGTCTTTGGTGTGTAGGTGTCCAGCTCATGTACGTGCATGTGTGCATGGCGTATATGGGTTTGGTTAGTGTACGTGTGTGTCACGTACAGGGTCTGAGTCTAGAGCTTGTGTGCGTATGCGTGCGGGAGTTAGTTTTAACTAGATAGAGTCCAGGTTCAGGTGAAGGGTGCAGGGTGTGTGCAAGGTTGTTGTGCGGCCGCTGCTAGTTGGATCAAGTCGTTGGAGTGCGTGGTGAGCGTGGTAGCCGATTCACACGGAGGTGCCGCGATGCTCGGAAGGAGCGAGAGGCTCTCGGCATCGCTGAGCGGGACGTGCGGATCATGGCACGAAGGCCGGACGTGGAGATCAGTTCTCGACAGTCCCTCGCCTATTTGTAGCCCCTATACTCCTCCGTTGTTCCTTGCCGAGTCCAGCTTATTCAATAGCAAGCCAAGATACAGGAGCAACGGCTCCGCGGCGTTCGTCGCCGGCAAATCTTTGTGCTGTGTTTCCCTCACTGAATTTTGCTCGTGTGTGAGAGCGTGAGAGCTAGGTGTTAGGCCAACATTTTTTACCTATATTGCAATTTGATTAGCTTCAATAGTGTTTTGAAATTTAAATGGAATATGCATAAAATGAGACATTTGCTTCCTTTCGATGAAACCATATCTCTGTTGTGATCTAACATCAATGCTGGGAATGATGTTACTATTTGTATGAGTTACGACTCAGGACTGGTAAGTAGAGCATTGTGAATTGTGGTATCTATTCACGATGACTCTCCCAGTCTCCCTCTACCTGCTCTTTGTTGGGCATTTATTTTCATGATTTTTTGAAATATCTCTTTATTGCAAAACTAAAAAAAAGAAAACTCTTTTATCTAGTATTATGTTAATGCTAAACCATAAAGCTTTGAGATCTTTTGGGTTGAGCGGGCAGCCTATTCTGTTGATTGCTTCAGTGATTGACCATTAATTGTGACTCTGTATCCATGCTCATAGCTGTGTCTACAATCAGCCGAAATTTTCTTATATGCCTCTGATTAAACTCCAAAGTCATTCACAGTGACATATCAGGGGTTTAGTTATTATCCAGTGGCATGTGAGGTATTATTTCTACTAGAATGTTCCATGTTGTTCCATTGGAGAAAATAATTTTCTAGAGCTCCAATGGTTGTCAAATCCACTACAATGTGAAACACTAACCATACTTCATGAAATGCAGATCATAGGTTTGTCATTCTCTCTTTATTCAACTTTTGTTATAGAGGCTCAGCATGGTTTCAACAAGGTGTGTTCACATTTCCCATTTTTTCCATTTATTTGTTACTAGCTGGGGAATGTTTGAAATTTGACAACCCACAGTGATTAGTATAAAGTAAGCTACTGGGCTAATTCATTTATTATATTTTGCTTTGCAACTTGTAGCAAACTATATGGCTCTTCATTAGGGATATGGTAAAAGAAATTATGCTATCTATGATACTGGGGCCACCCATCGTGGCTGCTATTATCTACATAATACAGGTAATTTATATTGTTTAAATGCTAATTAATTAACTATTATGTGTACATCATTTTTTTTTCCTTTGCTCTGTTTTTTATGTTGTTTTTTAATGTCCACAAAATCAAAATCACATAGAACTTGCAATAGCTTCGTCCAAATGAATATGTTGATACATTCAATCTTTTCTGTATTGTTTCAGATTGGAGGACATTACGTGGCTATATATCTCTGGGGTTTTACGTTTGTGTTAGCTGTCCTGATGATGACAATATACCCTATCGTGATAGCTCCTCTGTTCAACAAGTTCACTCCTGTGAGTATCTTGTTATACTTTTGGTTATATCTCCATCATCTTCATTCGCTAGACCGCTAATTCTCCTTTTGTAGCAAATTGGCACTATCTTATTTTATAATTCCAAAGGTTCTTCTGAGTTGAGATTGAATTTGGAGGTTGCACTGGTGTCAACAGCTTCCTGAAGGAGTACTCAAGGACAAAATAGAGAAGTTGGCAGCTTCCCTCAAGTTTCCTTTGAAAAAGCTTTTCGTGGTAGATGGGTCTACCAGATCAAGCCACAGTAATGTGCGTTAATTACTCTACGTCCAGAGTCTTGCTAAATAGTAAACAATAATCTAATGCTGCTATTTGAACACAATTCTGTTTCAGGCTTACATGTACGGGTTTTTCAAAAATAAACGCATAGTACTCTATGACACATTGATTCAACAGGTCCTATGCCTCAGAGTATCTTTCGTTTACCGCTTATTTTTTTCATAAAAATGTGGTCATACATGCACAATGTTAACCTGTTTTTGTTTGCTGATTTCAGTGTAGTAACGAGGATGTGATAGTTTCTGTTATTGCACATGAACTTGGGCACTGGAAACTCAATCATACTATCTATTTCTTTGTAGCTGTCCAGGTATTCTCTAACCCTAATAACAAATTTTGAACTTTTTAACGCTTGCATACCATTTATTTATCTACTTGTGTTGCACTAGCATTTGAGTACTTATTGGCTAAAGAAGTGTTGCTATGCAGTGAGATTTTCCTCCATGGGTTCTAATTAAAAGGAATGTGGTATCTCTTTCAATGGGTTCTAATTAAAGTCAAGGTTGGGGCGATAATAAAGATGTATCTACAGATATTGGTGGTTGACCACTAGACTGGTCACAATTTTACAAAGGAGGTGTTATGATGGGTGGCTGCTAGATTAAAATCCTTGCTTAGAACTGCTAAATTAAACTCAGGCAGGAGGTTTCTTAGATGAATGGTTTTTAAGAAAGAAAATTCTAGCATAGCATTATCAGTGGACTCAGTATCTCATCAGCAGAGTTTCAGCAGCAAGAAAAAGTGAACACTGTTGAACACTGGAGGGTGTCATACAACGCTCAAACGATGTTAATGGAATTTGTGCATGATATACCATAAAATTGTCTGGAGCATACAATAGTTGCTGGAAGTAAATGAGAAAGATTGTCATCTGTTTATCCTTTTCTGGCTGTTTTTTCTCATTTTCATTTCCTTTTCTTTATGTGCAGCTGCTTATGTTTCTCCAATTTGGAGGATATACTCTAACAAGGAACTCCAAAGATCTATTTCGAAGTTTTGGTTTCAATGATAAGCCGAAAATAATTGGACTGATCATTTTCCAGGTATCGTTCTATTCTTTCTAGAGACTATTGGTAACCAACTAGCAAGTTATGGCTAACAAGACAAATCTGTTTGAAACGAAATCTAGTTATAGATATTTATACTTGTTATTTAAATTCGCATTGAGAATTGAGATGCATAGTTCTATGAGTTTCCAGCATTGTTATTGTTTTTGCTCGATTGACACGTGTTTCTTGGATTGCAGTACGCCATAATACCTCTGTTGGGTACCAATAGTAGGGGTACCCTAACTTGGACCCTAAACTACTTGGCAACAAGGCCCACAACGACGTTGGCCTGGCTCTGCAGCCCAGCAAAGGCCCACCACAACAACTCCTCCTCAGCGTCCGTCCCGCTCGAGGTGGACGACCACCCTCGAGCGGGAATGTCCGTGACGTTCGAGGCTCGGCAGCCAGGCTCGAAGGAGACGTTCACCCTCGAGCCAGCGTTTCCGTCACGTTCGAGGCTCGGCAAGCTCGAGCTTGCGGGCCAAGCTCGAGCCTGCCACGCCGGGAGCAACGCCCGAGACTCTGCGACCATCACCACCGATCATAATGACTCTCCTCTGCGGTCAAAAAGAAGGAGTCACTGCGCCACGCCACCGCCCATACTACAGAGAAGACATCGGTCAAATCCACCTGGCACGGTGGATTCTGATCTGACACTGCACAGGTCGGTCCTGGCAGTGATACTGTGCCAACTACTCCTTTGACTTTGCTTTCCTCGGATGCGCTATCATCCTCGATGGCAACCCTCGAAGGAAACTACGGAGCTTCGATCCGGGCGCCGTACTCAAGTTGCCACCCTCGAAGTCCTGATCTGTCGCAAGAAGAACATCACGTCAACCACTGCCATGTCGTCAGCCGGAGTTGGAAGGCGCGATTCCCCTCGCATCGTGCGCGACATGGGTGGCACAGTGCACTCAGCAGCGTCAGCACCACGAACGCATGTACTCTCACGCCCTCCCCCTTATGTCTATAAAAGGGGAAGGGAAGCCCATGCAAAAGGGCAAGTGACGGCAAGTTACAGCAGGAACACACAACAGAACACACACAAACGCACTTAGCCACCAAAAAACTCGGGGACTTAGGAGTTCGTCTCCTTCTCCCACCTTGCTTGTAACCCCCTACTACGAGCAACACGAAACCAGTGCTCCGCACCACTGCTGGACGTACGGCCCCGTGGCCGGAATCAGGATAAAAACTCCCGTCTCTCCACCCGCCATCGGGGCAACGAGTGGATTAGCACCGCAATCACTTGTTTGTGCCGGTGCGACCAAATCAGGCACCGACAACCTCTCCAACACCTTCTGAACTTTTGCCTGAACCTTGTCAGCAGAGCATTTGAATTTCAGGTTCCTTCTTCCATCAACCTCTAAGTTGCTCGTTACTGATAGATTTAAAGATTTTGGTTGCACTCGTTTTAATCCAATTTCTAGGCTGACGCCTTTGCCAAGAACCTTGGATATGCCCCTCAGCTTCGGGAGGCCCTTGTTAAACTACAGGTAACCATCTAAATGCCACAATTGAATCTGCGATTCTTTTAGTTGGGATATCTAAAGGACATCTGAACTGCAAGGTCCTCATATATATTGCACGCTTCATTTTCAGCTGTACTTGCTTTATGCAGTCTACTGTTGAAGTGAAACAATATTTGCATTCAGTAACATGAAGAATGTTCTAAAATTTCAGGAGGAGAACTTGTCTACAATGAACACCGATCCATGGTACTCTGCATATCACTACTCCCACCCACCGCTTGTGGAAAGGCTCCAGGCTTTAGAAGTTCCAGACAATGAAGAAAGACAACTGTTAGAGATTATATAGCCGTGCTGTTTAATCTTGTACATCAACCCATATTGGTACGAGATTTTATATATCTATAAATAAAAGATCACCTTCATCCAAGGCTACGAGGTGTTTCTCAATTCTGTACATGATATGACCGGTCCTGGATCGAACCTGGTTCCTCTTGTGCTACCTCTCTTTCCTTTCCAAAATGGTGGAATAGCCGATTTCATTCCCCAACTATCAACCAAGGCTCAATTTTGTCCCCAGCTATAAAAACAATCATTTTAGTCGCCTCAACTTTCATAGGAGGGTCAAGTTCGTCCCTCTCGCTCCAAGTGGTCAGTTAGTGGTCTTAAAATTCACTTCAACTTTTTGTACCTTATCTCTTTCTGCCTTATCTCTTTCTGCTCGAGTCACCCTTCCTAGGATCAACGTTTTGTACCCTATCTCTTTCTGCTCGAGTCACCCTTCCTGGTCGTCCCTTCTAAACAGAACTCGCATCCTAAGGGCCTATGCTAATATTGTAATTTTTGGTTAATATCAAATGACAGACCAAGATGAAAAGTAGTAGTTGTCAACGATTGACATAATTAAAGTAGACGCATCCTCTCCAAACCCTAGTCTACTTGTGCAGCTGCTATGGGGAGAAAAAATGAAGCACATCTGTGATGAAGAGGCAGGGTAGAAAAGGGTAGAAAGGGAACTTCAAGAGCGGACCACGTGGAGCGAGAGGGACGAATTTGACCCAATTGCAAAAGTTTGGGGACTGAAATGATTATTTTTTTTAGTTGGAGGACGAAATTGAGCCTTGGATGATTGTTGGGGGACGGAATCGGCTATTTCACTTTTCAAAATCTAACCCGCATAGTAGACAAATGTATCTTGTCCATCCTTGTACCGTCGTTTTCTTATCTGCTACGTGTCACTTCCTCATGCACACCACCAATGACAGAGCTTGCAGGGGAATAGAGAGGGGGCCAATAAGCTCGATTAGCATTTACTTGAAGATTAAAATGATGAAATTAAATACTTGACTAAGAAATTTTCTTCCTTAGGAAGGCCACGTCCCACTAAAGGCTTGTTTGGTTTGATGCCAAAATATGTTAAGCCCAAATTGGGACACACCTATAAACTTTAGCGCTCATTTGGTTGGAGGCCAAAAAAACAACCCACCTAACGAAGTCCTATTCTAACTTTGACTAGTTTTTTGGCAAAAAAAAGTTTTGGCATGCCCACGTTTTGGCATACCCATATTTTGATATGCCCATACTTTGGCATTCAACCAAGCAGGCCCTATGCTTCATCACTGCACGACACCAATCCTAACTTTATGTGGCGTCCTCCCTCGCCTCGTCCCTCATCTACCATATTGTGCTCTCTTTATACTATCTCCAACAATAAGACCCCAAATACCGGACCTATTTCACATTCGCATAGCGTTCCATTCCTATTTTTGGTCTTCTCCAACAATAAAACCCAAAAAAAGAAGGGTTAATTGGATACACGTCACTACAACTTTCGTGTTTTTGGGTCACGACATTACTTCTCACATAATATGAGAGATGCCATTACAATTGGTTCCCTCTGTCTTAAAAACCTATTTTGGGTTTGGATATTGGTACTTTGTTGGAGGGTACCATTGGAGACCATTTTGGATCTGATCTCCTTTTAGATCTTGTGTTGGAGATGTGGCTGTTTGGGTGCTTGGCTATATGCCTGTGATTGAGATTTGAGACGTCGTCGCATTGTCTGAGATTTAAACTAGCTATATGCCATCTCATGGAGAGGGCCGCATGCAAGTAGCCACCGCGAAGGAGACCTTGGATTCAGCTAACCGATGACGATGAGCTCCGGAAACAAGAGATTCTTCGCAGGACACATCTAGCTCTTGGGAGACTAGTTTTATGCCCAAGGCGGGCAATCGAAAGGCGAAATGGCAGAGGCGTTGTGCTCACAGCTCTACTGACACAAAACCCATAAACTTATCTCCTGTCATTTGACCTGTCAACTTCTTGTTGGAATGCTCTGACACGAGCCCCTGCGTTACATAGCCACACGCACGCACGCGCACACAGCGCGAGAGACTACTCCAGGGTCCAGGCACAAGCTACAGAAAGCCTGATGAGGTTCGTTGGCCTGGTGAGTTTGGTCGCTCTCGTCTTCCTCCTCAGCTTCAGGTCCCTTCTACATCAGCAAGTGCTTGTTGGTAAGTACATATCCTAGCCATTGTTACTTTGTAATAGCTGTGTGTGATTCACCAGCTGCTGCTCTGTGCGTTACCAAGAGGCTGAACTGAGACTTTTTTTTTTCTTTCTTTCGCTTCGTGGAAGGAGAAGGTGCATCAGCAGCAGCGAGCGGGCGCCATGGCAGGAGCCAGCAGCGTCGTCAGCACGCCGAGGAGTGGGCCGAGGAGAGGAAGAGGATGCGGTGGTTCATGACGAGGGACTACGCGCACGCGCGGCGGCACACGCCGAGGAACAACCGGCTCGACCCTTAGCGTGGACCTGATGGTGGCGCTAGTAGCCAGCGATCATTCTTGGTCTCCAGTGTGCAGTCGTCTCTCTCAATGCACACAAATTTTGCCCTGACCATATAGTAGGATATAGATAGTAGTTTTATGAGTAAATTTAGTTACATAGAAGTGAAAATGCTCCCCCTCCCCCTCCGGGTGATCATGTAATGAGAATTGAGTTCTTGTACTTTTTTTTTTAAAAAAAAAGATAAAAAGATCTCTGGAGCTGACTGCTGTGCTCTGATAGCTCAGCGAGCAAGTCAGCTTGGTATCCTCCTGTTTCGTCTCTCTGACATTTAATGCGAAGATGATTGCAAGCTGATTCAGAGTTCGGACTTCCCTTCATCGTTTCTCCTGATTCGGAGTTCAGACTTCAAAGCCGGGTAATGTTCCGGAGAGCTCGATTAGTGGGAATTTCGATCAGAATGAAATAGGAGTAGCTTCATCGTTTCTTCTTGTTGACTGGTGTGCTCTGACAGCTCAGGAGCAAGTCAGCTTGGTATCCTCTACGGAATCTCTAATAACGAAATCAGCACCATGGGATCTGACTTCTCATCGAGTCACGTCGCCTCTTTTCCGTCACCGTCCGATTTCAATCGAGCCGTCCAAAAAATAAGCACTGCAGCTAGCGTCTCCGGAAAGTTCTTGGGCCTCCCGTCTTCCAGTTCCAGGCTTCCAGCTACCCACCTCCTGTCTCCGGCGCGGATCAGCCTCGCCGCCTGCGCCTTACTCCTCCTGCCGAGCCACCGGCATCTCCCCTCTGCAGTCCGCACATCTATGGCTCTTGAGGGAGCAGGAGTGGATGACTGGCGCGCGGCCACATTTACGGCTGCCCGGACCTCCTCTTCCGGCGCTCCTCGTCGGCTCTATGCACAAGTCGACACCGTCCAAATTACAGCATCGTGCCGAGCTCCCCGTTGTCGCACTGCTTTTGGAGGTGCTGTCGTATACGGTGGTAGTCGATGGCCCAGGTGCGCTTCGGATCAGATGCACAGACCAAGGTGTGACAGCGACTCTTACAGATAAATACTCAGCTTTCTTACTCTGAAATTTCGTAAGTTGAGTATATTTAGCCACTCCCATATCCATTGTAATACTGCATTACTGCGGACGAGTGATTTAGATCTATTCTTTCAAAAATATTTCAGTTCTAAAATATTTCAAAAACACTATGCATGAGCTCAGACCGAGCAAATTCCATGCGCCAATTGAGAATGCCTAACTACTGAACATGCTATTTATTTTTTTCAAGAAGATTCATGCTATCTGGGTAATTGGGTCTGCGCTGTTCATTTCAATGCATTTGTTAGAAGGATAAATATATGTGTCTCTTCCCGTACCCACTAAATAGATTACTCTCTGCTTGCACCCACTAAATGTTATGCTAACAAAATATAGAAAAGAAGCATATATGGTATTATCTAGGAGTGTATTTTCCATAAGTTAAATTAGTTTAGGTGCCTTCGGTTTGTTAAATTATTTTAGTCGTCCCATGTATAGACTGAAATTTTAACATTTAAAGTCGAATTCAAATCTTCATGTTCACAAATTGGCTGACCGTGACCGAATTGGCATGTTCCTGCTTCCTGTAATTGCAATTTAAAAAGCAAAACACCACCTGCTTGAGTCTGATTGTATACTCTGTTTACAATTGTTTCCGGCAATAGAAACAGCTACCATACACACGAACCTTTTCTTTTGAAAGTTTACAGGGAATTTCAGAAGCATGAGGGCATGGATCCACAAGAAACAATCCACATAGGTCACAGCCAACTCCTCTGCGAAGAATGGCTATGAGCTGCATGATGAACAGTTGATCACTATCGGGTCAGAGGGGTTCAGATGTCCTGAGGTTCTCTTCCACTCTTCTTTCCTTGGCATGTAATCACCGGAATCCATGAGACCACCTACAGGCTACTACTCATCATAAGAAGGAGAAAACAAATAATATCATTACTTCTCTCTCAAGACATGTCTTTTTCCTATAATTAGCACTGCACATTTTTCAATTGCTCAAACATTCTACGCCGCAATAACCCACTGTATTCTTATTCCATTGGTAGTATAGTAAAATCATATTCTGTAGAGTTTTATCTAACAGAGGGATCTGATCGAATCAAAGGGTAAGTATAGAGAGTCGAACCCAAGGATTATTCACCAAAACTGTCCTCGACATCGGATAAGCAACAGAAAAAGAGTGAAGCTACCGGCTATGCACAAGAGCCCCTCTCTACAACCATACAAGCAGGTCACGATTTATAAATCCCTAAAACAACCATGGCATGATTTGAAAATCCCTGAAGTAACAATGCTGTAATAGATCTACATGGGATTTCCTATTTGCAGCTGCCAGTGTAAAATATTTATGACTCTCCAATGCCATCGTTTGGTGATAAGCCGATGGCATCGTAATTTTACCAACATATTTTTTAACCAGAAATGAAGTGACTACAGCCACAAGCTGGTTCACTCCATGGAGGGCGCGGCAAAGCCGCGCCGGCATTTCTAGTTTAACGCGAAGATGGTTGCAAGCTGATTCAGAGTTCAAACTCCCCTTCATCGTTTCTCAGAGTTCAGACTTCAAAGCCGGGTAATGTTCCGGATAGCTCGATTAGTGGAAATTTCGATCAGAATGAAATAGGAGTAGCTTCATCGTTTCTGCTTGTTCACATGTGAAGTGTGAAGCCCAAGAAGTGGCATTGATCATAGTGAAAATCACATGGCTTATCTAGGGCTTTGTGGTAGACTAGAGTCAAGCAAGTGATTAGGACTTTGACCACAAATTAACGGAACAGACACTACTTAGTTTTATGCACTGGCGGTACATATATAGCCTGCGTAGGTTATTTGCTGTCTCTTCTGCAGGTGCTCTTACTGCAGGTAGACTACTGTAACATCATATCCGTCTCAAATGCGTATCTTACGCATGTCACTAGTTTGCTGAGTACGTATCACCCAAGCTGAACTAGTAGAAAGAGCAGCTCATGAACAAGGATGGAACCACGCACATAAGCTGCCCCCACGAGGTCATTCTTTCGGTATATCTGAAGGAAAATGCTTCATCAAATCGGCAAATTCTTATTCAAAAGTCGTTGAAGACGCCCTTCTCCGATCTTTTCAGACCGGGAAGTCGGTGGCGTTTCCGTTTTGCGTGCATAACACGAGGCTTGTGCTCGCCGACCCGTCGTTCTGTCTCCTAGAGATGCTGCTTTGTTCTCTACGCCGTGGCCCTTAGGAGTACGTAATGTGTTCGGTGTTTGCAAAACCAGGATACTTTTGCATTGGCCGCCAAGTCAAACGAGGTAGCTCTGCTTGCTTGCCTTTCTCTGTACAGTGCACACCTTGAGAAGAGCAACTTCAGAATTCAAGCAATGCATATGGATATAAAATAATTTTGCATTCTTTTTCTATTTAAATTCTTGTATAAATATGAATGTATTATGAATACTGGTTGAACTTTGGCGCCATGCCAATACAGTAACAAGAATGCCGCATAATATGCAGGCATCCGGCTTCCTTGGCCACACGCTGTGGTGGTTGCAGTTTCAGAATTCCTACTAAAAAAAATACAGCAGGAATATTGCCAAAACATACAATGTAAACCCAGATTGCGTTGGTCTGCTACAGAATTATTTCCTCTATTTTCATCGTTTTATCTGAATCTGGCAGTTCTACGGCTGTTGTATTTTGCCCAGGACTTCTTCACAACCTCTGGTACCTCCCTGTTGGCCAGAGCAGACATCACCCTAGCCCTAATCACCTTCTTCACCAGCAGCTTCCATGTCTTGTCCACTCCCTCTTCCTGCATCTTGGCCTTGAGGTTGCTGGAACATGAGGAAAAAAATCCTTCAGGTTTAGAGCAAATGGTTTTTGTAAAAGCCGCATGTACATTAATGGTAAATATGCCGTACAACTATAACTGATACCATCTACCGACACATGCACTTTCAGGAATAGTCAGATGGTCCTTCAGATGTCATTTTCGTTCATGCCATTCATGTGCAACTGTACCAATTACCAAACGTGGCCGAAAAGTACAGTAGGGACAGAACAGTTGCATGTTGCAAACACAGCACTGTTCTTTCATGTTGCTACCTACCGCCAGCTGCCAATACAGTCTCGATCGTTCGTTTCGTTCACACGCAAAGCGAAAAAAAGGAAACCAAAAATTTCGCACGACATTGTCATGTGACAATAGTTCATCTGCACTGCATTTACCTGCACAAGGGAACCCTGCATGGCTCGCCGCCGGCGAGGTCGCAGACGGAGGCGTGGAGCCGGAGGAGCTGGAACGCGCGCCTGCAGCGCGGGCAGGCGGCCACCGGCTTCCTGGTCCGGCGGCCGCACGCGGCGAAGTGGCGCATGAGCTGCTCGAGGCCCCGGCGCACGCCGCCGTCCAGCTCGCACGGCGGCGAAGCTTCCGCGCACGCTTCTTCACCGGCGTCGAAGAAGATGCGGTCCAGGAGGGCCATGGCGTCGCTGAGCTGCCGGTACACGTGCTGCGAAGCACGCACCCTCTCCCACCGCTCCTTTCTCTGTCAGAAAGAAAAAAAAGAAGGGAATGGTTGAGAACGACGTGTCCCGGTGTCCGTGTCAGAAAATGAGAAAGAGATTTGTATCGTCGTGGTACTCGTGGTCGATTTGGATTTCGGTGTTTGTTTGGACTTTTGGAGTGTAGGAGTGTGCGTCGTCTGTACCAGTCTACCAGAGCTTGTTGCATACTTGCGGCCAAACTCTTGCGTCAAATTTAATGGAATGCTAAGACTCTAGATTTCTTGGAGGATTGATAAATGATAAGCTAGTGGTTTGTTGACATTGATAATGAGATATCAGTGGATCTGCCTATTCAGATTCAATAGATTTTAGGTGGGCAGGAAAGGAACGGTCCCCTGCATCTTGTGACCTTCGCCAAAGGAAAAAAAAAAACATCTTGTGATCTTGGTGTATCAAGAGTACAAGACCACTGCCACCAAATGACAGTTAACGATTAATCACGCATATATGAAATCGTATGCAGATTACCGTATCAAAACGTTGTTCTATAATGCTGTCAGTTGTTCTTAAAAAAAATTATACCGTACTGGTGTCTGACAGTGCCATGACTAGGCTGCTGATTTCTTTATTATCCAAAAAATAAATGTCGTAAACAGCTAACTGACGGAGGCGGCTGGCGAGGCAAGGCACGGCGAGAGAGAGCAAGCACGCACGGACGCACCTGGTCGGCGTCGTGGAGGAGCTGGAGCAGCTCGAGCTGGAACGCGACGTCATGGCGGCCAGCGAACCGCCACCCCTCGGACGCCTGGACGGCGGCGAGGTCCTTGCCGGCGAGGCGCGCGCACGCCATGTACAGCCGCGGCGCGTCGCAGAGCGCCGCCAGCTTCATCGCGTCCACGGCGCGCTCCGCGTTCAGCCTCGCCGCCACGCTCGCCTCCGCCAGCCGCTTCAGCCACGGGACGCGGTACGCGTGCGCCAGAGCCAGCAGCGCCTCCTCCTCCTCCTCCTCCATGGGGTCGTCGGGGCAGCGGTAGAGGAAGCGGAGGAAGGCGGCGACGGCGGCGGAGGACGCGCCGAGGACGCGGACGACGCCGCTGTCCACGATCATCTGCTCCAGCACCGGCGACGCCGCGGCCTTTATTTGATCATCCGCCACCGGATTCACAGGGCAAATGGCACTAAATCCAATTAGCGGCGGGTAATTCATCATCCACACACACAAGGATAATTACTATCAGAGAGAGCGAGCTCACAAGAACGGAGGAATGCGCCGGGATGATGGTCCCGTCGGACGTGACCACCCGTACGTCGGCCGGCGACGTTCGGAGCGCAGCGACATCGACGCACGGCGCCATTGCAAATTAAAGGTCTTTGCTGTAGGATCCCTGTGCCGTGCCGCTTCTCTTGGGATGATGATATAGCAAAATTCAAGAACAGCGTGATCTAAAAGACCTGGAAGGAAAAGCTGCGCTACAAAGAATTGGGACTCTACGACTACGCGGAATGAAAACGGGGGAGCTCGAGCACAGGTTGGAGGAGCTTTTATATACACACCACAGGGTACACGCGGACGGAAAGCGACGGGAAGATTTTGTGGCGCTATTGGTTTGAACCAAGAGACTTTCCACGGTGCCGACCGACACGGGCGTCGGGGCCTACATTTTGAAAATTACAAAAATCTTTTTGGGGAAGACTTATACAAATTTCAACGCGTAGGCTGGATGTAGAAATTCATTCGGCCGATGTTATTATCCACAAGATCTATGAAAAATGGAATATGATTGCCTCTTGTCATTCCTCTCACCACAAGACACCAGCTACTGTTTTTCTCTCAGGAGGGTGCCAAGTCCCTCATCTCATAACTCGCATCCTCCTTGTCCGGTGCCTCACACACCGTTGGATCTGCCCTTGGAACGCCACCTAACTGGACCTGTTTCAATTCGTTGGTGCCACTCGTCTCATCCAACATTCCAAGTTCCCAACCATTTTCCCGCCCACTTGTTATTTATCACCTCGCCACTCTGCCATTGTGCGAGGGTCCATTTTCAGGTTGGATTGCCACCTGTGACTTTTTATTTTGGCCTGAAGACAAAAAAAAAAATCAGGCTCGTGTGTTTCTTGAAAAATTTTTAGCCTGTGTTGATATTCCACACAAGCTAAGAGATGCACTGCTTTCAAGTAGTTGAATAAAAAGTTGAACTCATGTGATGTGGTGGGGAAGACAATGCAAATGAGGGGAGATGGCAGATGAGGAAATAGGGAGGACGAAGGAAGATATGAAAACAATGGACCCGTATCAGTCCCTTTACTCCAACTGGTGCATCGTGTGTCATCACTAGCAATGCATGGGAAAAAAATTCCAAAACCACACAATGAACTCATATACTTTGTCCAAGCTTGGTGCATATAGAACCTTTTCACGGTGAGCACAAAATGCTATGCTCTATGAGCGGAGGCTGCGGAGCCATGTTGACGACAAAAGGGAAGAATATATGAAAACAAGACAGGGAATTACTAGTTGGTTACTTGGTTTAGGGGATTCTCTTTCGGAGCTTTGTTACAGTGCTTGAAAGGAACCATCGGTTCCTTCCTCCTTAAATATTCTGAACCGTTGATCTTTAAGTAAAAGGTTTTATTGTGAAAAAAGGTAGTTTAGTCTTTATTCCCTCCACAAAACACAAAACAGATAGGGCGAAAAAAAAACAAATCGTTCTCTTCTCCCTTGATTCACGCCGGCGGCCTGGTACATCGGAGCGCTGCAACCCATCTCGCTCTCGCGCGTCGCGCGTCGTCCTCTGGAGACAGCTTGGCCAGCGGCCTCGCTCACTAGCTATTCCACTGCAACAGTCTCCTGCCCGCCGTCGAGGCCTGTCTCATATGGGCAGATGGCTTTGATGGCCGGCCGGGTGGTCTATATATCGTTGGGTGTCAGGGCATGTCTATAGCCACTTCACCATTGCTCCTCAACCATGGCATCGAGGTAGACGACGCAGCGCATGCACGAAGAACCGCACGTACGTAGTTGAGCGTGCGGTTGAGCGTGGCGTGGATTGAGGTGGGCCTCGTCGGCGAACAGGTACAGTCGGAACGCCAGCGACGGCCACGAGCGCGCAACGTGGCCCTCGACTCCTCCATCGTCCCTTTCGAGGCCGTCGTGGACGTGATCAAGTGGAAGAAGATGGACTTCTGGCAATGGCATGACTCATGGCGCAGCACGGAGAGCACGCCCACCATGGTGCCCCCAGGTACAATGCGTCTATGCCCGACGATGGCGGTGGTGGCAGGCACTACGTCGCTGCCGAGTTGGTGTCTTAGTGAAGTACGGCGCTTTGCAGTATCTCGGCACGGCTATGGTGGCTGCCGGCACTGTGAGATGTGTCTGGGCTATGGTGCCTGCCGGCACCGTGAGATGTGTCTGGGCGCCATGGACCAGGTAATCTGATTGTTTCTTCGACAACGAAACATTACTTGATGATTAGCAAAGTACTAATATAGCCTTTTAGTTAATGTTGAAAATGGTTCCTAGCTCACTAAATTTAGTTTCTGGCCCACCACTTTGGTTCCTTATAATAGGTTCCTTTTATCTTTTGACCGTTAGATCTGGGAGAATAAACGGCTCTTGTCATTTCCAAGCGTTGTAAAAAGTCTCTTCGGAGATACTTTAATCATGTTTGGAATTAGCAATGGAGTGCTTGGGGGGTTTGCTGTGTCAGCAACACATCAGGAAATAATGTTAACGAGTCACTCGTACTTTTTATTCGTTTTCTTTACGGAACAGCTTGGATTTCTGGGGTACAAGATTGCTGACTCAGATCCACATGTTTGGTGTTTCTATTTCTGCTGGATTTCAGGCGGTGATGGAAAATTAAAGAAGAATTGAAAAGGAACTAAATTTTCGACGCTGATAGTGATAGAGAATAATGGATTGATGGATGTATCTGAGAGTGCAGCTCGGCTGAAAACAGTCTAGATTTATAATTGAGAAATGGTGAAATTCATAAAAACAACTTCTTATGCTCCTCGATCAACACATGCGCACAGACGGGTGAAAACGATGATGAAAATTCCTGACCGACCGAGTTTCGCTTCAGAAAAAATGGCTTTTGTTTCCAACTGTTTCTGAGTCCACCAAAGCATGGATAAACTAGCGGTTTCTCACCACTTTTATCTCTATATTGTGATTCTCACTTAATTGCAAAATTGACTAATATTAAAATTCCCAGCCGATCAAGTATGTATCCGATAAAGCAATTTTTATGTTCAATCATTTCCGATTGTCCTTCTACTAGCCTGTTCGCTCCAGAAAGTAGCTTCCAACCTAAGTATCTGCAATGAATAATTCCGAAACACCTATATGCCCTCCTGTTGGAATACATGATGTTTTTTTATCAGAGGTTTGCTTTAGCAGAAGGAAAATTAAAATGCATTGCCTTTGTTAATATCTGAGGTTAAAACCAAGACCAGGCATCATGCATTTGATGTTTTCTGATGTCTTTATTATCAGTATCTGACCAAAGGCCCTCCATGCAACTGGAACAAAAACCGAATTGGTATGTGGCTTATTTTAGTGTCGAGAGGGATTCCCCTTTGCTCCATTCCTTAGATGTAAGGATTCGACTACAATTTTAAATCACGATACACAACGAAAATATGAAAAATATTATGAAGCTATTTCGGACATCTCTTCGCATGGTCAATTCATATTTAATAGTTAGAGGCATATACAGGAATATCATGGTGGTGATCTGAATTCAGGGAAATAAAAGAAGTATACTAAATACCATAGCAAATGTTTCTATATACTTTGCAGTTTGACTCTCTATCATAATACAAAGAAATGCAATTCCCTTAGGTATTCAATAAAAAAACTCTACATTTGGGGCCACTCTTGCTGTGATATGAATTTTCAGTGCTCTGTCCTCTTACATTTCAAGGAAACTTATTTGTCCTTTTTTGACAAAAAGCAGTTATCTGTACCTTTGAATTTTGTAGGGAGACAACTACACAAAGATTTGGTGCCTCTATCTCTTTCCCACAAGCATCAATACCATGCTAGAAGTCGCAGAACAACAATAATTTGCAATGCTTGTGATGTAAATTAAAAATACATGAAACAGTTTAGTACTTCTCCGTCCCAAATTATAAGACATTTCAACTTTCATGAAGAGTTAAAGCATACCTAATATGATCAAATTTATACAACAAAGTACTAGCGTTCCTCATAGCAAATAAGTACCATAGTTTATTTATTAAATATATTTTTATATTATATCTATTTGATGTCATAAATCTTATATTTGACTCTCAGAGAAAATTGGGATGACTTATAAGGAGTAGCTAGTTTTAGCTAAAAAAAATTATGGTGCACGTGATGCCACTTGCCACCCATGTTTCCTAAATAGAAACTTAAACCAGAAGCTAGCTAGCTAATAATTAACCAAATGGATGGACTCGACGGGTTGTTGGATTTGTGAGATGTGAAGGACGGGACCATATCCTTGGTGTATCTAATACTCCTTCCATATCACAAAGAAAGTCGTTTTGAGATTGTCTTAAATTAAACTTTTAAAAATTTGATTGTAAATATTTTTTTACATGTTAAGTTTAGAAATATGAAAAATAATATAAGTATTCGTATTGAAATATATAGCTTCATAAAAATAATTTCTAAACAAATTTTATAGTCAATGTTATATTTTGAAGATCATGTCAATAATGTCCTAAACGACATCCTTTACCAAGCTACTCCTCATCATCATATCACTCTACGGGCACATGGTACACCTGGAATTGACAGTGAACTAAACAGTGAAGAGGACAGCAGGGGACGACAAAACGAGAGAAACGTGACTAATTTGATAATAACACTTCTCCTGTTCTCGTGGGAAATAAAGTAGCGCCAAATTAGCGGCCACGAGCCTACCAGCAGCTACCCCTTGTCGCATGGCTTGCCAACCACCAGTGTCCAAATCATGCCGCATGGATCAAGGATGGAGCACCAGCCACCAGGTGTGCGCATGCAGTATCTGTATCTCCGTGTGACCGTGTGTATATGCAGGGATGATCCATGATAGGTTTAGGACGGCAGCCGCCGCCTCCCGGCCTCAAACTGCACGGTATGGACACCACGACAGCCTGGTATCTGGGACCATATATCAGGCGCGCATGTACAGTACAGCTGGCCGGCAGGCCTTCGTCGTCGGTGGTCTCCTACGCTACGTCCTACGCTGGCCGTCGGTACGGTCATCGACGTCGACACGTCGTCATATCGTGTGAGTGTGAGGGATTATGAGAAGGAACTTGTCTCCTCGTTGGGCTTAACGGATTATAGTTTGTTATAGGCTTATTAAGGCTTTGTTTCGTTTCCTTTTTTTTTTTTGAGGGAGAGAGATAGCAAGCCGGTTTTAAAACTGTCTGTCTGGGCTGACGGCCTGTTCGATTTGCCGGATCAACAATTTCGGTTGCGAACTGCCCAGAAAAGAAAGTCTGCTGGTCCAACGGCAGTGGGTCCCACCGAGGCACGACCCGACCCGCCGCCCCGCCGGCACCCGAACGGCTCGACTGTGATGCCGTGAACGTCTCGTCCGGGTCCAGTCCACCTTTTCCCTCTTCCTCTTCCTCTCCTTCTCCGCCGCCGTCACGCCACCTCGCCGCCGGCGGAGCCCCGGTCGCCGCGGAGATGGGGAACATCTTCGTGAAGAAGCCCAAGATCACGGACGTCGACAGGGCCATCCTCACCCTCAAGACGCAGCGCCGCAAGCTCGCCCAGTTCCAGCAGCAGGTCCGCCTCCCCTCCTCGCCCCCCCACCCCACCCCCCCCCTCCGCCGCGACACGCTTCTGTCCTGAGCTACGGATGGTCCGTCGCCAGCGCTCGTATCGAATTCCGGGGCCGTGTCCCTGTCGCGCTGTGGGATCGTATCGGATTTGGTGTCCGCGTCGCTCGTCGCCGTGGGGCGGCGGTGTAGGCGGGAATTGGGATCTGGACTTGGATGGAGCGGCGTCGATTGATAAATCGAAGGAACTTGCGACGAGTTGCTAGTTTGCCATGGCTCAGTTATCGCATCTGCTGGTTTTACTATTAGGTTGGTTTCGCTGGTGGGATGGCTTGATATCGCACTGATCCTGGTCAGGGATATCTGCCTGTGGTTCGGAATGAACAAAAAAAAATCGCCTGGTGTAATTAGTATGAGCTATGGTCCAGGAATCCCGGTGGATGTTAAAATTGCTAAATCAGTTTGCCCAAACAATAGTACACCCGTTTCTGGAGCATATTCCAAAACTTCATATTTGCTTCTGTACACAATGTAGTGCATTACAGTCGTCTGTGTTGGATTTAAGTTTAAATTATGTACTAGAGCGTTATATGATGAATGTGTTATACTTTATCTTTTTATTCTAGCTAAATATGACCTGTTGCGTTATCGTTGTGTGCTAACTATTCTGACATTTAATCATATTAGCATCACCCATGCAGTTTAGAAGTGTCTGATGACTTTGTCTATGTATGTTTCTATTTGCTTCCAGCTTGAGAAGGTAATCGAAGCAGAAAAGGAAGCTGCACGACAGTTGGTTCAACAGAAGAAGAGAGACAGGGCTTTGATTGCTCTGAAGAAGAAGAAGGCTCAGGAAGAACTGTTGAAACAAGTTGACACATGGCAAATGAATGTTGAACAACAGGTTTGTAGTTCATTCAAATAATTGTTTCTAAATATGAATTAAATACTTTCGTGTAGGGTCTGAGTTCCACATTTCTTGTTAAAATTAATTGGAGTTAGTGCGCATAGGGTTTCTTAGTTTGATGCATAATGATCTGACAAAGTATTTTCGTTGCTTCCTTTAGCTGGCCGATATTGAACTAGCAAGTAAACAAAAGGCTGTATTTGACAGCCTGAAGGCTGGAAATGCTGCCCTTAAGTCGATACAGAATGAGATAAACATTGATGATGTCCAGAAGCTCATGGATGACACAGCCGAGGCTAAGGCTTATCAAGATGTAAGTCCAGCTTACTCTACCTGTACATTTATTTGATCATTCTTATAGGGGTGCTATGCATTTGGAGTTCATCCTCTTCTAATCATTTTGGGAGTTTGTGTCTTTGCTAAGCTACTTCATTTGTAGTATACTTGGTTAAGTTACATGCAATTGCACTTCAGATGAGATGTTGTGAAGGTCCAATTTCTTTATTTATTTGTGTGCAACTTGTTATACTGTATAGGCATTGTGATGGCAACATGTCAAAAATGACATTATGGAGTGCACCCATACCCTGTCTCAATACATAAGTATTGTGCCTGTTTCAGTCCAATTGATAGATGCAACTTCTATTATGTCCCTATTATCCGATCTTCATCAAAACTAGTTTTGGGCATGGTTATAAGGTTGGACACTGGTAGCGAATGACTCAATATGGTTGGGTCTACTATGTGTCACCCCTGTGAGTTGTGGCCTATACAAGTAGTTGGCTTACTTTTTGTTGGATTATTGTGATGTTGCCCCAAATGCAAATGAGTGGGTCTATTTATCCTTTTGGTGACTTATCCAATCACGGTTGGTTTCAGGAAATAAATGCTGCTCTAGGCGAGCAGCTATCGGCTGAGGATGAAGAAGCGGTTATGGCTGAGTTTGAGAATTTGGAAGCTCAGGTTTGTTCAAAAAATACCTCTAGAATTCTTATTTGTTGTGGAGGAACCCAAGATTCTACAATTTAAACAAAGGAGGCTAAAATTCTACTTTGGACCAAATTTAAATTGTATAGCTCATGGTCAATAAATAAACCATCCTCTCATATATTGTACAAAGGTTATATAGCCCTTGCTTATTCTTAGTCAGAAATCGGCTAAGGTAAAAGAAATAAGCCCCCACAATTGCGTGTAACCACCTAATGCCCTAGTCTCCAATTGGTATCTCTCCCACCCCAGCTATTCTGATTTATTTTATCTATTCACATGAGCACTTTTTGGAAGGCCCCTTTTATTTGCCTGGGCACTTTTAATGCATCACATCGTCCATGCTCCAGTTTGAGCCACACAAGAGATTCAGATTCTATAGATTATTCTTTTTCTGCCTTGCTAGTTTTGAAATCTTTCAATTCTTTTTATTACTTTCCTTTTCAGCTTGCCGTCGAGTCTTTGCCAGACGCTCCAGTTACTGAAGTACGACCTGAAGAGAAAATGAAAGCACCGGCAGACACCGAAGCTGCATCTGAGGACATCGATGAGGTTATTGAACTTCCTGATGTGCCTACAAAAGTGCCAGAGAGACCAGAAGCTCCAGAAAAAACGAAAGGTTATGATCTTATGTTGTTATCACCTCCAATACTCTTATTAGTCCATTTTCTTTCTATTAGATGCATATTTTCTATTGTGTATTGATGATTTACTCTGTACCAACAGTTTTGGAAGAGCCACTACCTGCATAGTGGATGTAGCTGAGATCAATGTGGCACTCTCAGTTTGCAGGAGTTGTAACATATCCACCATTTCATTGTACTACCTCATTTTCAGCATCTCAGAATTTTATTGTGTACAGCATGAAAAATTGTTGTTCTCGACTATGAGTTATTGCCAGGTTGGATTTCTCAGTGTTCATCTATAGTCCTATCCTGCCAGGTAAATAAATTTTTTTTAATTCATTTCTCTGAAAGCAGAAATGCTGAAGTTTTCAAGCATTTCAAGCACTTGTCTTCTTCCCTATAGTTAGTGCTCGAGGCTGTAAAATATACTCCCTTCACTTTTAAATATGACGTTTATGATAAGCGTAGTAGTTCGACGTTATATGTTTGATAACAGATGGGGCGTCACTTTTTGGGTATTAGTTGTTGCCTGATCTTAATTGGCACAGCGTGTAAATTGTTCAAACCTGAGTGTGGTTCTGCTTCTGCCATTCGGATCAGAGCTGGTCTGTAACAAGAAATTGAATTGGTGCAACCTGTTCCACAAGAATACGGTTGTGTTCAGCCTTCAAAAATGTAAAATATACGATCTTTGTGGGTACCACTTGTTGCCTATCTTAATTGGTGCAGCGTGTAAAATGTTCAAACATGCGTACGTGTGGTTCTCTGGCACTCGATCGAGCTTGTCTGTACCGAGACATTGAATTGCCTATATAATGCGTCGGTTGCTTTTGCATTTCTTTTCTCGTCGGGGCATTATGTAATTAAGTGTCGAGAAATACATCATGCTTCTTATGTGCAATCGTGCCCAAAATTTTATTTTTGTGGTATGGTGCATCAGAAATGCAGGTCATCAAAATTTCGTTTCGTTCCTCTAAAAGATTCTTGTGTTCAGAACACTAAAAACTTTGGTAGCGTGTTCTCTTGATGTCGCAGTTTCATACGATCTAATGTGGTTGATACACTAAAATTCTTCTGATATCCGACTAGTAGTGCATGGCCGCTCTAGTGTGTTATCAAGCTGTAGTAGTGCATACCATACTGTTGCTAACATTTACTGGCTTACAGAACCAAAATCCAGGCGTGGAGCCATCACGAAAAAAGAATTCCGAATTCCGAAGAAAATCGCAGACCACGCATGCGCCAAGTAGGCAGGCACTGTTGCATCTGTTATCCATGTTAATGCTGATTGGGATATAGATGGGGTATATGTTGCAGCTCACTTGACAGCGCCCTTACCATTTTCTAACTACATGATCCCCGGAGCTGATCACAGAAACGGATACAAGACAGTGACGCAACGGTCTGTTCTAAATTCAATACTGAAAAGGGTCTGCTAACAGATGAAGTCAATATTGCAGTTATGATCTTAGAGGTTGCTACGATTTGGCATCGGTCGCATTTCGCGAGCGAGGTGATGGATGGGCTTCGTCCATGGAGGTTGCTTTGTCCTCTGTCGGTCCGATTGGATGCCTGATCTAACTGACGCTATAGTTCTCGTGGCGAATACAAACCATTTGAGGCAATGGGCGATGCAGGTATGGATTCGGAGCATGTGGCTTTACACATCGCCACATTTGTGTCCACTGTCTCTGCATGCATCGGTAGGTGCCATGGCTTTTCTTGTGTATCATATCTACACTGACACCCGCAAAAAAAAAATATCTACACTGACGGAGCCTACTGAGAACAAACCATTTGAGGGGCAGGCGGCACCAAACCCTACAAGCCTACAACGCTAGTGTTTGGGCGCGGACGTAATGGAAGGACCGATCGGCGATCGATCCAAGTGTCGTTTCCATTTCCGCAACGATCCTGGAAATGTTCTGCCGGAGGAATCCGGCAAGAACTGCCGAAACGAGCAGCAGGGAAGAGACTTGGAATTCATTGTGCAAACCAAGGCCATTGACCGCTGATCAATGCCGGTTACCGCTTCTCGCCGCGCGGTTTCATTCGCCAACAGGTCTCCAACCACTCGTGTGCTCTGTATGTAGTCCTCCGGTGCCTAAAAAAAGGACTTTCTTCTTCCTTGGTGAAGTTTTAATAAAGTACATATCCGTGTCCCAAAACCTTTTATATATATATATATATATGTAGTGTTTATGTATTCATGAATGCAAAGTATATGCGTCTCTATATTGTATCCTTGTTTTAAAAAAAAGAAATAGAAAAGAAAATCTCTAGACGGTGGCTAGACACGTAGCGACCAGAAATATTTTATGCTCTGGTGTTTTCTTTTCCAATTTTCCATCTCCTTTTCAACAAACCCAAATCAATACGAGTATCTCGCTTTGAATGCCCGTGGCAACTGGCAAGAAGAAGAGGGGATCCTCAATTCGTCATCGCGGAGCCTCCCCCCGGCAGCACGCGGAAGGCGCCGGCGCGACTGTCTGCTGGCCACAAGTGCGCCGCGGGCCACAAGTGCTCCGGCGCTCACCATCTCTCCTCCTTTTTCTTGAACAGTGACGAGGATCCTTTCGACGCCATCGCCTCGCTTCCCAGGCGGTTCGGGGTAGCGTGCGGCGCCGGCGTTGGACGTGTCGGGGAGTGATCCATCGGCGTCGGGGATGCTTCAGTTCAGTTCGCATAGGCGACGTCTGGTTTTCGACGATATCGATCGCCCAGAGTCAGAGAGCCGTGTCACGCGTTTGGCGAGTTCCGATTTGTTTTTTTTTCCTGAATTTTCATTTTTTTTTTCGAATCGGTCATAAGCGTGGACCAAATTAAGCTCAGGTCGATTGGTGGTGTATATGTGGTCGTGTGGTGTGCAATATGCGCTACAAAAGTACAGAATTTTACGTGAACGTACTGCCAGTGACGCCGATATAGACAACAAGCCAGATCGTGACGCTCGTAACGTAATATGCTCGCGCGGTGGTATGCGAAACGGGAGGAAGTTGGAGTTGCTTTGTCGTTTTAGGTTTTTGGAACCAGTTTCTCTCGTAAACAGTACTGTAAACTACTAGGTGTGTTTGGTAGGGATCCAAATTCTTACAGATACAAAAATGTTTTTGTCTCAGATTCTCTCTATAAACATTTCTCTAGCGAATCATATAATCACATTTTAGAACTATTTGGTTAGATGGTCAGATTCTTCAAAATGAGATAACCAAATTTCGTATGTAAAAGAGTTGTTTTACAATGATTGACAAGTACTCCCTCCGTCCCAAATTGTAAGTCATTTTAAGATTCTTGAAGAGTCAAACTATTTCAAGTTTGACCAAATTTATATAACAAAGTACTAAGATTTATGATACCAAATAGGTACCATTAGGTTCTTCATTAAGTATATTTTTAGATTATATATATTTAGTTCCATAAATATTTATGATTCACTCTATAATTTTGGTCAAACCTAAAAAGAATTTGACTCTCCAAAAATCTTGGAATGACTTACAATTTGGGACGGAGGGAGACCTGATACTTTTAAGCAGAACTTAAAAATAATTTAATAATAAGAAGGGTATTTAGTAATTTCATCCTCCCTTGATTAACGAGTATATCCATACAACCATAGATCGTCGAGGTCGTAATTCCAAGTAGTGGCCCACCAAATCCAAAACAATGTGAAATGACGTATATGCCATTTTTTATGAGAAAATAAAGCAACATTATATGCTAAAGGTACACTTTTAGGCACTTGGTCCCATAATTTTGGTACTTTTAAGCACTTGATAAATTTTGTTGCCGTACGATTTCTATGGTAAAGGTACCCTAAACCCTAAATAAGAATCGGTTCCAGAAGATTATCTTCGAAACATTTCTATGAAAGTGGCGTTTAGCAATGGTTCTAACGATTCTGAAGAGAATCTTAGACAGTTCTCGCAGCCAAACGCACGGTGGAATATTGGTGCCAAACGCACCTTAAAATCGATTATGTTCTTCTACAGTGGATTATTAGAACTCCCAATCATTTCCCATTTAAAGAAAACGAGAACTGAGGGTGGTAGCTTTGCTGTTTCTTTGTGCCATCCTCTTTCGCGATCACCAGTGGCGGATCTAGACTGAAATATTAGGTAGGGCAGAGACCATAGATGATTGCTTTGGTATCATAGGCAAAGGCCATGGCTATAGTTCAAAAGTATAGTGGTCTGTGGTGCTATTTCCGTTTATATTACTTACCTCATTGTTTTTTTTACACAAACTTCGATAGGCTCCACCTTCGAAAGTTTGCATCTTAGGACATTTGTACAGCGTAAATGCAATAGAAAAAAAAGACAATGTAGACCTCGAGGTTAATTATGCTTTCACAAGGTTCTAGCGAGTTTAGACCTTTTCAAAATCTTTCGGTCTCAACCAAAGAAACTTGATGAGGTGCCTGAGAGCATTGCCACCCTGCATCCACGTAAACACTATCTTTGAGTTCTTGATGCTGTCTATCTAGTGGAGTAATGTGTGCGTAGAGGTAAAGCGGTGAGCCGGTGACCAGTGCATGTACACAAGCTTGAAAAATACATTGACATGCCCTTATTACTTGCATGCTAGGCCAGCCCAACACAGCCCCGTGTGCCTTCGACCTTCGTCTAGGTAATCTTCCCCGCAGGACTGTAGTTTGGGAGATTCCTCAACGCGGACAAGACTGCAGCTCCCCAGTTCTAGCTAATCTTTCCCACCAGTAGCTCCTGGGAGCTGGAGCTTCTCAGAAGGGTGGCCTCGCGTCGGATTTAGGTAGGGCAAGGGACCTACCTTGCCCTACTGGTAAATCCGCCCCTGGCGATCACTGTGACTGATCCACCACCTGTCTGAACTCTGAAGCACAGTAGAATGGAAGCCATGGATTTCCTTCTACAAGCATCAGCGAATAGCTAGAGACCTCAACCCAAACCCATGCGGGGTTGCATTGTAGCACCGCACGGCAGGGATAAGCCCAGCCCAGTGTGCGCATGGGCACTTGGCAATTTCGCGTTCCGAGGGTAATCCTAACGACCTAACCAACATCAATGCGGGCGATTCCTCCCTCCCGGCTCCAACCCGGCCACTTCCCTAACCGCTCGAATAGACCGCGCGTCCGCCGCGGCGCCGCTCCGCACCGCACCGCACCGGCGGCCGCCGCGCACCCCCCCCCCCCCCCACATACGAGGCTACGTACCACGCACTGCCACTCTGCTCCGGTCCCATTCGGATACACGTCGATCTCCACCCCGGCGCACATACACGAGGATACACCAACCACCCAGCACTCCAGCATTGCACCACGCCACGGCACACCCTACCAGCCAATCGATCGATCGAGCTCGCGCTCGCTGTGTATATATACCCGTGGGGAGCTCACCACAGCCTGCATCATCTATCCAACCACAGCTAGCTAGCGAGCTCATCCATCTTTGGCCTGTTTGGCACGTCGACCAGATCTCTAGCCGCACACCGTCGCCAACACTGAACCATCCGCCTGCCGCAGCGAGTCAGCTGCGAGAACGACATGGCGAGCTCGTCGCTCGTCTCCACGGCGCTGCGCTTGGTGACAGAGTACGTGCGCGCGTCGGACATAGCCATCGCCGCGGCGGTGCTCTTCGTCTGCAGCGCGATCAGGAACCGCCTCACCACCCCACCCGGCGCGCCCATGCTGTGGCCGGTGGTGGGCATCATCCCGTCCCTCTTCGCCCACCTCGACGACATCTACGAGTGGGGCACGGCGGCGCTGGCCCGCGCCGGCGGCACGTTCCCTTACCGCGGGACGTGGGGCGGTGGCTCCTCGGGCGTCGTCACCTCCGTCCCGGCCAACGTCGAGCACGTCCTCAAGACCAACTTCGCCAACTACCCCAAGGGCCCCTACTACCGCGAGCGCTTCGTCGAGCTCCTCGGCCACGGCATCTTCAACGCCGACGGCGACGCGTGGCGCGCCCAGCGACGCGCCGCCACCGCCGAGATGCACTCGGCGAGGTTCCTCGAGTTCTCCCATGGCACCATCGACGCCCTGGTCCGTGACAAGCTCGTCCCTCTGCTGGAGAAGGTAAGCGAGAAGGGTGAGGTGGTGGATTTGCAGGACGTGCTGCTCCGGTTCACGTTCGACAACATCTGCGCCGCGGCGTTCGGGGTGGACCCCGGGTGCCTCGCCGAGGGCCTCCCCGACGTCCCCTTCGCGCGCGCGTTCGAGCGCGCCACGGAGCTCTCGCTGGCGCGGTTCGTCACGCCACCCTTCGTGTGGAAAGCCAAGCGTTTCCTCGGCGTCGGCACCGAGCGCGAGCTCGTGGAGGCCACCCGCGCCGTGCGAGCGTTCGCCGAGGCCACCGTCGCCGAGCGCCGCGCCGAGCTTCGCAAGACGGGGACCCTCGCCGGCCGATGCGACCTCCTCTCGCGCCTCATGTCGTCGTCGTCGTCCTCCTCCGACTCCGGCGGCTACTCCGACGAGTTCCTGCGCGACTTCTGCATCAGCTTCATCCTCGCCGGCCGAGACACGAGCTCCGTCGGCCTCGCATGGTTCTTCTGGCTCCTCGCGTCCCACCGCGACGTCGAGTCCCGCGTCCTCGCCGACGTCCTCTCCTCCGGCGACGGCGGTGCCAGCATGGACTACCTCCACGCGGCGTTGACCGAGTCAATGCGGCTGTACCCGCCGGTTCCGGCGGACTTCAAGGAGGCCGTGGAGGACGACGTGCTCCCGGACGGGACGTTTGTTCGCGCGAGGCAGCGGGTGATCTACTACGCGTACGCCATGGGGAGGGACAAGTCGCTGTGGGGCCCCGACTGCCTCGAGTTCCGGCCCGAGCGGTGGCTCAACGGCAAGAAGAGCGGCGCGTTCGCCGGCGGGGTCGAGAGCCCCTACAAGTACGTGGTGTTCAACGCGGGGCCCAGGCTGTGCGTCGGGAAGCGCTTCGCGTACGCGCAGATGAAGGCCGTGGCGGCGGCGGTGCTGGGGCGGTTCAGGGTGGAGGTGCTGCCGGGGCAGGAGAAGATGAAGCCCAAGCTCAACACCACGCTGTACATGAGGGACGGGCTCATGGTGCGGTTCGCGCGCAGGGAGCAGCGGCACGAGCCGGGACACGCCGACGTGCCGGCCGCAGGTGGGTAGCCTATTGAACACGGGCTGGGTAAAGGCGCAATTGTGTGAATCCAAGATTGGTAGTAGTAAATACTTCGGAGCATATGGTTAGCAGACTCATGGATCTATCGGTTTCTTTTCTTGTCGAGCAGGGGAAGAGTGAAAGGAGGATGTTCAGCTGCACTGAAAAGGCACCACGTACGTTGGGGGAATGAATGGAAGAATAAGCGAGTCGCTATGAGGGGTTGAAGAAGACGTGCAGATTGAGGTGACTAGGGTCAACCGACTCCGTAAAGTATATCTACAGTCATATATATAATATATACATGTATATATATTGTGTCGTGTTTACGCAGTTCTGGTGAAAATCATAGGAATGCGTTTGGAATGAACAAATGTATGTGTGTGATGACTTCTTTCAAAAATAAAATGAGAAAATAGTGTTCCCGTCTAACGGACTGAGCGAGAGAGAAAAAAGGAACGTTCCGGCAGTGATATGAAAATATGAAATGTTATAGGCGGAAACCATCTAAGGGGAATCCTAACTGTTGGATCATACAATAAATCTGTCAACAAATAAATACTAAATAGATAGCGAGTGACACAGGGAAAAGAAAAATTGCTACAAGTCGGGCTAGATGATCGACCGATCCGACGTGCGTCGTGCCGGCGCATCTTAGATGTTGCATGCATGGATGCACGGGGTTTTGTGGACGTGGCGATGTTGCTAAATGCTATAAGCACTGTTATATATTGCTCACCGTGAGGACCGTCTCCAGATTTCTGCCGCGTGGCCACCTAACAAAATCGACGATCGTCTGCCCTGGGAAAAGGCTCAGCTCGGCTACCCACGAGATAGACTCGCAGCTCGGCTACCCACGATCTAGATTCGCAGCTTGGCTCCAAGATGAGTTCGTGGCTTCACGGTGAGGTTCACCTTGCCCAGCCATGGGAACAGGACGGGCGCGCAGGCGGACACTGTCGGACAGGGAGTGGAGCCGCTGGAGGACGAAAGCCCACGAGCTCCGGCAGGAGGTCAGCCCAAGGCGAGGGCGATCCCACGGTGTCGTCATTCGCCATGATTGCAAGCAGAATCGTGACGCAGCTCTCGTCGAGAGCCTCTCGATGAACAATCTCGACGCCGAAACGTGCAGCAACAGCCATGGCAGAGACGAAGCCCGCGAGCTCCGCTGTGACAGCAGAGTGGCACGAACTCGGGACCGGGCTTGTGTCGGGGTTTCGGTGTCGATGACTCGACGCAGCAAGAGTTGGGGCGAGTCGGGCACAGGATTGCTCGGATAGCAATGCCGGAGAGAGGCCTGCGGGTCTGGCGGACCTGTTCTCGATGAGGAAAAAGAAACCGATGTCCGCCTGGGAGCTGAGCCGAGAGCCTGAGTTGATCGCAACCACCATTTTCTTCGGGAGCGTCGATCTGCTAGGTCGTCCACGCGGCAAATATCCAGCGTGGGTCCTCACGATGAGGACTATGGGGACGGTCCCCACCTAGGACGTGTTTGGTTGAGGTGCTGTAAACGTAAACGAGATCATATCACAGCGGCAAAGGAAAAAGAATGCATGAAAACGAGCTTTATTTGGTTCAGCAATGTAATGGTATCTGTAGTCAAATCAAAATAAGCCACTGAACAACGAAGACGTTGGTCGAGGGCAGCGATCTGATTACGCCGGCGTGTGAGTGGTAACAGATGTATACTAGGCCGTATCCCTTTACACCGTGACCCGATAACGGTGGAGCCAAAACAAACAAAATGTAACGGTATCAGTTACCTTCTGCAATTAGATCACGTTACACAGTACCCAACCAAACACCTCCCTAATTTTTTTCCGTGGAACAGAGTACGGATCAGGGGTGTTAAAGAGCCCCCATGATCCCGGATTATAGCACGGATTGAGTGCCATCATGCATGCCCATCCGGTGTTCAACAACTCGCGAGTCAGGCTCAGAGGACGACGGCTCACCTGAGTGCGCCGCGGCTCGATCGTTTCTGCATCATGTCCCTGCTGCTTCAACTTTCATCGGCCATACTCTGCACAGCAGCGTAGCGCATGCCGCCAGCGTACTTGATCGAGTCACGCGCGTTGATTCTTAGGCCGCAGCTTAATTAGTTGTATCGATCAAACAATAGGGCCTTGATTTTGACACGGGGAACAATAGGTTTACTGAATTCGAAAGGGGTCGTGAGTTTGGACCATTGGCTAGTACATTTTTAGTAGCTAGCTACTAGTGATTGTTGGTGCAGATTGTCTATTAGCTGCAGTTACCCGCATGCTCCCTTGGTCTATTTTTAATAGTCTGATTGGGGTTTTAAAGAGTCACTTTTCATAAAGGTTGGTCAATAGTTAGTCAAGTTATATGCATGCTAAGCTTACCGTATGAAAGTTACATCAATAAAATTTTATTTTAAATATGTTCTAACATGGTAATTATTTTGTAGCAGTTGGTGACATATTGTAAAAGAATGGAGACAGCCATGGTAATAATTGACATAATGAATAGTATCTCGGTGTTGTATCTGTGACAATATACCAAAGCATGAACAGGCCGTATCTTTGGCTCTTTGTTACTGAACACAGGCCTTATATTTCACAAAGATACAACGTCCATTTTTATCTTCTTCTATACAATCGGAAAAAAATATGTGTGCACGATATGTTGCGCTAGAATTATATGTTAGTTAGATGCTATAAAGAGTATTTCATTGACATGGTAATTAATTAAAGGGGAAAACTATTTTTCACATTCTAATTGTTCAAAGGTTTGATTTTCGACCCCAACTACAAAATTATTTCAAAACTGGGAAAAATTGGCCCTTTAGGTGGTTTCGAAGGTGGATTTATATTTTTCAAAAAATATAAAAAATTAATATAAAAAATCTATAACTATTTTATTTTAAACTCGTCAAATATGAATCTGATCTGGTGCAGTTTTTTCTATAAATATGACCTATATGTTGCTACACCATTTGAAGTTATTTGCCTATTATGTATTTTTATTCTATGTATTTTTATAAAAAATAATATAACACTAGCAATATAAATAGATAATGCCCAAATAGCACTAAATTGTGTGCCAATAGGTAGGTTACATTTTTAGAAACTTTTGTCAGTGATGTCATATTTTTATTTATAAATGAATTGTTATGAATTTAAAACTTAAATAATATTTATTCTGTTTCCATAAAATTGAAAACCACCTTCAAAACCTCCCAAAGGATAAAATCTGTCTAGTTTGGATAGTCGAATGATTGTGAGCATTTGTTTTTTTTTTTGTGGGTTGAAAATCGGACTTTATAAACGTTGGACGGTCAAAAACTGACATTTTTCCCTTAGTTAAAAATGGATTGGTAAAGATAGGCATGAATGTTTTCACAAAGATACATCTTAGAAGCTAAAATAAAATTTTTGGTAACTTCACACTTTGTGTTATGGACTCATTCTCATAGACACAATTCGCACAACAATTATCTGACTTGTGATTTTCGAAAAATAAATGATGTCATTATCATTTGACATGATACATTTGGAGAGCATAACATAAGGAAATGGAACGGCCAAGAATAATATAGCATGTTTGTTAGCTCGATATATTTTTTAATTTGGAGGACGTGCTAGTTGGCAACTTGCCATATGGCATAAAGTTTTCATTAAGGAGAGATTAGGATGCTGCAACAACCACAAATCCGACCTTAAATGAACACTTGAAGAGGTAAAGCGACACATAAAATGTTTATGGATTTGTTATCCTCCAATTAATTGTTTGTTGCTAGAAAATGCACGTGAGTATTCCTTACCATTCCTTATAGGATTTTTTTAATAGAGATGGACTGTGGGTTTATTACTGGAAAGCACATGGACTATTTTGGCAAATGGCATGGCTGACTCCGTTGACCGGTATGCCGACTCACTTCAGTTAGATCGAGACCGTTGGATGGTGATGGATCGGCTGAAGTTTGACCGGGCTTAGGGCTCGATGGAGACGATGGCCGAACGAGGGCGTGCGGCGGCGCTCTCACCGAAGATGAGCAAAAACGGAGCTAGGGAGCACTGTTTCGAGTGGATCAAGGCATGGGAGCAAGATATGAACACAGGGAACGTGATTAAGGTGTCCTTGGTGGAGCTCGGGCAACGGGGAAGGCGGCGGCGAGCCATGGGGACCCAGCAAGCTCGGTGTAGCGGCGAGATCTAGGGGGCGAGCAGGCTTGTCGAGGGACATCTTCATCTTCTTACTAAGCTCGGCGATGTTTTCCCAATGATAGCGGTGACTTAGAAGCGGATCAACAGCGAGCTAGGATTGTGGCGTGATGGGAGCTTGGGGCAAAACTCGGGAAGGATGTGGTCACGCTTTATATAGGCAGGCGGAGCGGCCAGGCGTGCGCGCCAAAATAGAAAGCCAGGGAAGGACGAGCGGGGCACAGGGACGAGTTCGAGTCGGGCTCAAGCAGGGCCGGGCCGGCATAAATGGAGGCCCTGTGCGAAACTTTGTGAGACATATTGTAGCTGCTCTCTCGGAGCAATTTATCCATATGTTGCGTCCAAAATTAGTCCGGTTAGGATCCTTTACGCTTATGAAATTACGCTAATCCAATCGGGGTTCCCGTGTCAAAAGTCAAATGACCGGGGAATATGAGCCACTCGTGGGCCATGAAACCAGTGGAGAGATGCTTACATTGTGTGTGGCACGGGGTGGTGAAGAACAACCTGGAAGACGTCGGCAGGAAACCGCTGCGAATCACAGGACTTAGAGGGTGTTTTGGATCTTTAGGCCCCTATCAAATCGGATTTTTATAATAATTGAGAGTATTAAACATATATTAAGTACAAAACTAATTGCATAGATGTGGGCTAATTTGTAGACGAATTTATTAAGCCTAGCTAGTCTATGATTTTACAATATGGTCCTACGATAATGATTGTTAATGATGAATTAATTAAGTTTAATAGATTCATCTTGTGAATTATCCTAGCGTTTTCGGAATTAGTTTTATAATTAAGCTCATCTTAGTCATCTTAATTAGCATACAAATATTCAACGTGACAAGGCTAAACTTTAGTCAAGGATTCAAACATCCCCTCAATTACCTTGGATAATATCGAAACTACATTGTATACAAAAATTACGAGGGCCCTTGAAATTGGGGGCCCTGTGCTGGCGCACGGGTTGCAGACCCATCTGGCACGGCCTGGGCTCAAGAAGGGAAAAAGGAAGGTAAGGGATGACGGTTAGGCCTCGGTTTTCAATCACATAGGAGAGAAACAAGAGAGGGAAAGACAGAGCCGGGCTGGGCTGGCAAGTGCCAGCGAGTTGGGTTGAAAGGTCAGGAGTGAATCAGGACGGCGAACACACGAAGAAGAAATAGTGGATCTAAGTTTTGAATTGTTTTCAAAAGAAAATAAGTACGCAAATTTGATTCAACACTTCAAATAAAAAATAGTCCAGCATGAATGCATCAAATAGTGTGATGTGGATGATCACACACCACACTATCACAGTACATCATTTGGACGAACCAAACCAGAACTAGAAATCGAAGGAACTTTTTGGCGATTTCGATTTATTGGTGAGCCAGCCAAGAGAAGAGACGTACCCTGGCCAATCCATCTCAAAGCCGAGAGCATTGCCCCATGAGTGGACGTCATCGGCCTGCCTGTTCACGGTTTCTTGGTGGATGCTGAGCGCGTGAGTGCCAGTGTGTCCTCCCACCACCGTAAACAAGACAAGGCCGCTCTTATCGCTGATCCACCGTAGTTTAAGCATAAGGTAGTCTCGGTAACTCCATCGACCCGCATCATCAATCTTGAGCACTTTGAGTAGACAGAATCACAGAAGGTTAAAAAGGTTGATATGCCAGAGTTCCTGCTAATTAAAGGAAAAAAAAGAAAGGGTTAAGCTGTTTGGCACAGAGAAGGTACAGAGAAAGAGATGTGTTGGACTCATGGGCTCAAAAACCTAATTAATCCATTATTAGCAAATGACTAGTGTAGCACCACAATGTCCAGTCATGACTTCCCTGCCCCCAAACAACCCCGGCGTCATCATGTGGACCCTCGGCGACCCGGACGCGGCCATGCCGTGGGTGCAGGAGTACGAGGCGTCGTTCGTGGAGATTTGGGCGCACGGCTCGTACCTCGACACCAGCCTACCACCACACAAGGCGCCGAACATCACCCTCCTAGACCATGACAACCATAGTATGACCTACTTCTTCCAGGGTCCGATGTTGTTCGGCCTCTTTAGCTCAAAAAAATGTTGTTCGGCCTCGATGTGCGTAGGGGGGAGGTCGTCGCCTGTGACCGGTGCTTGATCAACAACGACGCTCTATAGTGCCTACAGTTCACCGGCCACGTTGATGCCAAGGTGCCCCTGCCCACCGCACTTGTCAGCGTTGAGATGTTGTGTTGTTTCCAAACACCGGTTATTGTTGTGCCACCACTAGTGATTGTTGTGCCATCCTACATGGAGACTCGAATCACACATATGCTAAAGTCTGTCACTGCTTCACTTGCACCACTGTGTTTTGTATCGATTGCTGTCACCAGCATGCTTCTCGCCATCACCACCCTGGATCGCAGTGCCGGATTGCATAGGCGTTTGTTCTTGCTCGCGCTCTCCTTCTTGCTATCACTCCTCTGTTGACTGTTGGCATAATTTGTTCCATGTGTTTCTCACATATCAATCGTGAAAACAATTGAAGGTGGTACACGGGGTTGTATGCATTCGCGGAAGATGTTACAGACACTAGTTATGATTGGATGCACCATCCAAAAGTTTAAAGACATCAGCAATGAGCTTGCTCACTGCAGTTTCTTTGAAGCCACACAGCTGCGGCTTCCAGCCCAAACAGCAGCAGGCGTTCGGCTGCAGCCCAACTTCTGCCTGTTGTAGCATGTGTGCGGCAGCTGCTAGCGCGGCTGCTGTAGCGACAGCGGCAGCGCAGCCGCAGCAAGTGCTACCGAGCAGGCTTAATGACAGCAAGTTTATTCCACTGAAGAAGAACTTCTCAAGGGAGACTAAGAATAACTTGCCACAACCTCATGGATCGGATGTATGCTCGCGGTCTATATTGCTGCGCAAGCTGCATGGTAAGTAAAGCATTCATTGCCTGTGAAATTTGTTTGTTTGTAAGCAAATACTTAATATCTGGTTTCAAGTTAAGCATGTAGTGCGAGGAGGTGGACGTGACAAGATCCTAGCGCTTGTGCGTATCAACTGAAATTGTAGCAGCATATGAACAGAAAAAATTGGCATGACTCGACAAAGATTGAAGAGATATATACGATACATCTTATTTCTAATACACAATGTACATGGTGAGAAATTGGTGCTCCAAAGCCTTGACACTAACTCGTTATGCGGACCCTTACCCACACTACTTACTTTGTGGAGACCACAAATATGGGAGATAATCTCTCTAGAAAGAAACTCAAACCTTTGTTCATAACTCGACTTGATACAATACGAGATGACTCTTTACTCTTTATGTGGCTACCATACCATGACTCCACTACACTAGTGCACTATGGCAACCTTGCTATGTGTTCTCACCTATGACGCATATGTTACTCTATGGCATGGCATACATGAGGGGGTGAAGGGCACCCCTATTTATAGGAGACCATGGCTTATGTGGTGATGCCATGTGTCCACCTTCTATACTTTTCTCTTCAAAATATCTATCTCTAGACTTTACTCATCTTTATCTACTTTTTGATATTTTTACCATACAAAACATATCTAGTTCTAGACTTTTCTATACTTGACATGAACCATGACAACTACTATGACTCTTGGAAACTCTAATATTCTAGAAAATTCTCACTTTATCATGATTTGTATCCTCATGCACGGTAAAGTTATCATGTTTCCACAACCTTTTAGAATGTTCCAAGTATGCATTGCATATACAGTGCATACAAAGAATCGAGCGATTCTATGAGACAACTCTCCTTCCATATATACATCGATATCGATACAAGGAATGTGTGACTTGATCGTATGAGTCAAAACCATATCCACTATCTGTTGGCTCTGCTGAGCTAGCTCGCTCAAAATCTGGCGTCCATGAGCTAGAGATCCAAGTTTTGTACGTGTATGACGTCTTGGATAAGCGTGCAGCCTCTAGGTCCGCACCGTCAGAGGCGGCCATGTCGAGCACTGCCGCCTGCTTCCGGCCGCGCTTGTGATCGCCGTCGCTTGGCGTCGTCATCTCGTCGGCGACTTGTAGCAGCGCTGGGTGATGGCGATGAAGATTTCGTTGGGGAAGAGGTCGCGGCACACCACCTCATGCAGCAGCAAAGTCAACAACGTTGTCACAGTCAGCGTCGGCCATCAGCTGGGTGCACATGCACTGCGTGAAGGCATTCTTCACCTCCAACGAGAAGCTGAATCCCCGAAACAGGTTGACGAGGACAACCCACCATGGTTAGTTGTTGTTGTAAGCATCCATCAACTAGCTAGCAATTGAAGGGATCGAGACACGGGGAGTGAATTAGGTGTTCTAAAAACAAAGCTTCAATTCTATACTGCTTCGGGGTGCCTCCTCGTCCTCCGTAGCCTCCCCCACCGTGGCAGTGGCAGCAGCCACCACCCCCAGCCTTCGCATGTCGTTTTCTCCTTTTGGCAGCGCGGCAGTGTGCGGGACCCATGTCAAGAAGCTGCAGGAGATAGACCATCGAGGGCTGTGTTCATATTCAGAAAAAAGTACTTCTCCAACAAATTTTTTCTACATCCCACTCACAGAACACGCTTCCAGTGCACTATTCATCTAGAAAAAGTACTTTTTACTTTCAATCTGAACACAGCCCTCTCTATTGCACTATGAGTTTCTGTTTCCTAAAACCTCTGAAAGCCACCCAATGATTTTGTTATGCACGCCCTTTGTCCGGACAAAGGGTTTGAACTGGCAGGATAAATGAGCTCAAGGAAATTGCAATTACTAAAAATCCTGGCGATGTTACTGCACAGGAATCTGATTCATCTTCTGCGAAACTGCCACCAGTGTCTGGTGGTTCATCGGAAGAGAAACCCCTCCATTTCGTTGAAGAGGCTGGCCCCCAAAGTGACATTGTTGAACGACCGGTCCAGGCGGACTAGAGTCGGGTCATCATGTCGGCTGGACTAGGTGTAGAGACGGTCCAACATCGGCATCTCTTGAATTAGCGCGGTGTCACGAATCAGGTTGAAGTCCCTGAACTGTATCCAGGCCATGGGCGGCTGCTGTTGGACGCCGCTAGTTGCACTAGCTCAACCAGGAAAGCCGGCCTCAGGTCATCGGTTCAGGGGCATACACGCTCGTTATGGCGAGCTCGCTGTTGTCGGCAAGCAACGCGAACGTGGTGGTGAGGGTGAACGTTCTGGTAGCGGCGTCGTGGAGGCGGAACATGTGCGGGTTGAAGCGGTAATGATCCCACTGGTTGTTCCCGCCGAAGCCTTGAAGGCGAACTCGTTCACTTCGGTCAGGGAGAAGGAGCTCGCCTTGAAGGTGGAGATGGCCTCCAGCTTGACTAGAGATGTTTTTTTAACGCCAGTACACTTGGAACGGCGGCTTGGCCACGCACGTTCCAGCTGCATACCTCCAGCGACCTAGCGACGTCGGTATGCGATATGGGCATGCCGTCGCACCGGCGCAGAGAGGGGAGTGGGTGATGAGCACAGATGTATCGTCATGGAATGCATACCACCATTTCTTGCGAACGCACAAATACTTGATAAGAGAGGCGCGACTAGGCCTACTACGAGTATTCCTTATCATTTCTTATAATAAAGCCCACCTTTCCCTCCTTTCCTTCCAATTCCTTATCGTTTCTTTTACCATAGTGACGGCCACATACATAGTATGTGCATCATAGTATTACCCTAAAAGCTACATATTTGGACACCTACAGATAGCTCTTTGTTTGGGCTAAGCAACCATTTAAACGGGTTATTATTACTAAAAAACCATTTAAACGGGTTTACATGTGCTAATACATAGGTCTAGCCACCAAGCAATGTTTACTCTTCATGTAAACACTAAACGAGACATTGTAATTAATAAACTGGGCATTTGGTAAGAATAGCCTAATCGGATATTCGGACCTAGATCTATACCATCCTAGTGTTTTTTTTTTCAAAAAGAAAAAAGAGAAATGGATGAGTATATAGCTTCGACGACCACAAAGTTAGTACGTAGACCGATATTAACAAGATAAAATAAAAGAAGAGTAATTTTAAGGTGGTTGAAACAAATGAGAGCCGTCCATCAGGTTGAATCCAACAGTGGAGAGACATAAAGTACCTACAAATACCAAAAGTAAAGTACCAATAATACTTAAAATGGCGGGACTAAGTACTTAGATATGGTGGGACCAGTCAATTTTACTTTAATTTTTTTATTATCCAAATCAACGGTAAGGATGACTTTCTTTAAAAAAAAGTACCTAGAAGTACTAGTAGTACTTTACAACCATAGTAACAAGGCTCAAGAGAAATTTTGAGATGGTTGGAACCAATGAGAGCCGTCATCATGTTGAATCAGAAATATATAGTCGACAGTCTACTCGAAAAATAAAGGCAAAATCTTAATTATGTTTCAATCCATTTTCGCCCTGTCCCATTCGTTCAGGCGATCGTGTCCGCTGGCCTCCGCGGCGTGACGCGCCTCGTGCTCATGACCATCTTGAACCACTGGCGCTCCGGGTCGCACGCCCCGTCCCCACGCAGGCACGCGCACGGGTTGGTCACGATGCTCCTCCCGTCCTCGCCCACGTCCAGGCACACCATGCCGCCGTCCCCGCCGCCCATCTCGACGGCGGCGACGTGCATCCCCGAGTCCGACGCGAGCCGCCACGTCGACGCGCCGTCGCCGCAGGCCTTGGTGCGTAGCCGCGCCGGCTGGCCCCGCCCCCCGGCTCGCAGGCACGGGAGCCCCGCGGCGTCCCTAAGCACCAGCGTCGACGACGGCGGCGCGTATCCCCACGCGTCCGTCTCGTTGCATGGGCCCAGCTCCAGCGTCGCCGCCGCGGCGCTCCGCACCACGCAGAGCCCCGTCACCGGGTGGAACAACACCGTGTACGGCAGCGTGTCGGCGTACCCAGGCCCTGCATGTACGGTGAAAACCAAGACGTGCTCAAGTGACACATGCCATTGGAACTTTGGAACACTGATACTACTGTGACACAAGTAGTATAGTACACAACTGACCTTGGTTTGGGCGCTGCAGGGACTGGATCCTTGGGAGGACGGTCACGTTGCGTGGCTTGGACCATGACCAATCGAGGACGCCGTACACCTCGTCCATGCCAGCGACGCCTTGGCGGAGCGCGTAGCTGCCCTGGAGCGCCCAGTATGCCCAGTCGAGGTCGTGCTCGGCGGCCACGGACGCGGCGCACGGGAAGAAGCGGTTGTCCCTGGGGTCGCCGCCGCGGAGGTCGGCGCCGAACTCGCTGAGGAAGAGCGGGAGGCCACGGGCGAGGAGGAACCCGGCGCGGCGCGCGAATTCGCGCGACGCCCGGGCGCACACCTCGTTGGCGTTCTCCGCCTCCCACGCGCGCGCGTCCGAGAAGCTGTACCAGTGCACCTCCGGCACCAGCTTCCCCTCCGCCGCGAAGCTGACGGACACCTGACGAGCGGCCAAGAACGACAGGTCGTAGTCGTAGCTCAGCCCGCCCATTATCACCAGCGCCCGTGGGCTCGCCGCGTGCACCGCCTCCGCGCCCCTCTCCATGTACCTACCGGCACGCGGCGGCGTCAGACCGTACATGCAATTTTAAGATTTCAGGGGCATGAACTTGCAAATAATGGATATCTTTGTTTATCAAACTTATGTTGATGACATTTTTTTTGGCTCAACCGATCAAAAGTTTTGTGTAGAATTTAGTAGGATCATGACAAAGAGGTTCGAGATGTCCATGATGGGTGAGTTGAAGTTCTTCCTTGGATTCCAAATCAAGCAAATGAAGGAAGGGACTTTCGTTAGTCAAACCAAATACATAAGTGACATGCTCAAGAAGTTTGGTATGACCAATGCTAAGCCCATTAAGACTCCAATGCCAACAAATGGACATCTTAATCTAAATAAAGAAGGCAAACCCGTGGATCAAAAGGTATACCGTTCCATGATTGGTTCATTGCTTTACCTTTGTGCATCTAGGCCCGATATTATGCTTAGTGTGTGCATGTGTGTAAGATTTCAAGCCAATCCTAAGGAATGTCATCTCATGGCTGTTAATAGAATTCTAAGATATTTGGTACACACTCCTAACCTTGGCTTGTGGTATCCCAATGGCTCCTATTTCAATTTACTTGGCTATTCCGATTCGGATTATGCCGGTTGCAAAGTAAATAGAAAGAGTACGTCGGGGACTTGCCAATTCCTTGGTCGGTCCTTGGTGTCATGAAGCTCTAAGAAACAAAATTTGGTTGTTTTATCCACCGCGGAAGCGGAATATGTTGCTACGGGTGCTTGTTGTGCCCAACTTTTATGGATGAAGCAAATCTTGAGAGACTATGGTTGTGAGTTTAATAAGATTCCACTCTTGTGTGACAATGAGAGTGCCATCAAGTTAGCAAACAACCCGGTTCAACACTCCCGAACAAAGCACATAGATGTGAGACATCATTTCTTAAGGGATCATGAGGCTAAGGGAGATATTACTTTACGTTCCATAAGTACAGAGAGACAACTTGCCGATATCTTCACTAAGCCTCTAGATGAGCAATGGTTTTTTGCTTTGAGGAATGAACTAAATATCTTGGATTCTCGTAACTTGGCTTGACTTGTTGGACACAAAATTGAATGTTGCATAGATAGGAAAAACCATGGAATTTATGCTTGTTGTGTTGTTTTCAAAATGTTGGTTTTTGATCCTTGATCACAACTTGAGCATGGTGATCATTGTTTTGTAATGATTATTTGTGGCTGATCACTATGTTTTAAGGTGTCTTATATGTCTACAAGCTAGCATTTTATACCATATCTATCTTTCTCTAAATCTATATCTATCTTGGTCAAGAAAGACTTGCTTTTTCGGAAGATTAGACATACTTCCGCCAGGACCGGTTAGGAGATTTAATTCACAGAAAATATTCCTGGTGGAACTTCCGAGGAGCATCGGAACCTCCAAAGAGAGGACCAGAAGTATGACCATTGTTCCGCCCAGCCTGGTCAGGAGATTTAATTCCCAAAAAATATTGCCATCGGAACCTTCGACGAGTGTCCGAACTTCCGAAAGTTCCATCACGCCTATAAATACCCATCGGGCTGAACTCAAACCCTAGCCATCTCTCTTTCTTCCAACGTCTCTCTCTCCTCAAACCGCCCACCACCAAACCGCCCCTCTCAATCCGGGAAGGGCACTCCAAAATCAACCGTGGGAACTTCAAATCGAGGGTTGGATTGGATTCTCCACCACTTGGATACTCCGATTCAACTCTCTTCTCCTTCAGTTTGCGCGGGAAATCTCAAGGTAAACCATTCAAAATTCCCGCAACCCGATCTCTCAATGTAGAAGGAGTTTGAGGATTTCCTTTTGGATATGAGTTGCTGCAACATGCTAGAGTATTCCTTGATGATCTTACAAAGTTTAGACAGTGGAAACTAGAGATTCATGATTCATATTCTTACTCTTTCAAACTCTAAAAAGTTCATGGCCCGATCTCCCAATGTAGTAGGACTTAATGGATATCGTTCTAGATTTATGTTCCTGCTACATATACCCATCAACGCCTATGGTCTTGTGAATTTGGTGGGAGGAAACTAGAGATTCGAGAATCTCTTGGATGAACACGGGATCTGTCGGAAGTTCCGACAGGCGTGGGAAGTTCCGACAGGTGCCTGTTTCGTCTAGGAATTCTCCAATCTTCTATCTTCTTGTGATCCTTTCTAATTCTCAATGCAATACTTGACAGATGGCTCGTGGTAAGAAGAAAGTGGCCACTCCTGATATTGAATCCTCTCCTTCCGCCCACTCGAAATCCATGGAGGATGACGTCCCCATTGCCCAAAGGAAGTCCAAGAGAAAGTTACCTCAGCATGGTGAGGGGACTTCTAGGGGTAGAGGAAAGAAAAACCCCGGTGGTCCTGGCACAAGAGGCCGTAGAAGAGGAACAAGCACTCAACCACAGCACACTTTCCAAGAGAATGTTGGAGATCCCACCGACGCACTAAGGTACCTTAAGAATCAAACTATGCGTATGCGTAGGGTTGTGAGGTACACTAATCATGGGGACTTGGCACCTAGAATCATTGAATATAACAGGGGCAAGCATAAGGTTTATAACTTGAGATATGATGATCCCCGTCAATATTTGAAGGAATTGAATGGAGACTATAGGTTTTGGCTTATTTTTCATGCGGATTGGTATGAGACCGTCATCCTACATAAAACCCATCCCATCACTGAGATGAAGTGCAACAATTTCAGCTACTTGCTTGCACATGACATAGAGGTGATAGAAGAGGTCAATCGTGTTTGTCAGTTTGAGCATGATCTGCAAGGCATTATGGCTTTTCAACTGTGATTACAACACTGAAATGGTGGCTCAGTTTTATGCATCTCTTTATGTTGATAGAGCTCAAATGACTTTTTTATTCACTGTGGAAGGCAAGTTCTTTTCAATCACATATGGTCAGTTTGCTCAGATTCTCAGGTTTAGTGGGGCTGATCTTCAGAAGGACAAGCTACATGATGAAAATGTACTGTCTGACAATGAGATTGAGTTCATGTATGACAGTGCCTATGGAGAGATTGAGCTTGGAACTACTAGAGGGATGAAGCCGTATTATAAAATGTTCAATCAACTCTGTCCCTACACTATTTGTCCTAACGCGGGAGATGCAGACAATATCTCTAGTATGTCCAAGAATGTGCTTGCCCGGTTGGCTCCGGGTGGTAGGCCTTTCAATGTGTTTGACTTTATTTAGGAGGAGATCATTGCTTGCTCAACCTCTGCCAGGAAGGGATGTCATTATGGCCCCTATATTTTCAGCATGATTTGTGAGGTCACCAGACTTAAAATTTGCGCGGATGAAGACCATCCTATCTACAAGCCAAAGAAAGGTCAAATTAAAAGGCTTCTCAAACTTGGAACCCAACCATATGTGCCTTCGGGTGGTCCTTCTCAAGCATCTCCCGTAGCAGCACCCTCTCATGCAGCCCCTCCTAGCTACCGTGGTCCATTTTGTCCTAAGAAGAAGGGTTTGTTCAACTTCATTACTCAAGGGCTTAAGGCTTGCTTTGCTATTGGGAAGCACAAAGCGGATGAGATTCGTGCTCATCGCATTCAAACGGATCAAGCACGCCTTTCACTTGAAAAGAGGCAAAAAGACATCATGGACAAGCTCAGCATGGATCACTCTCCGGTTCGCTCTCCCTTGACCTTTCCATCTCCTCCTAAGTTCTCCACTCCTTGGGATGGTTTTGGTTTCACGGAAGGAACATCCTCTCAAGCACCATATGAAGATGAGGACCTTGGTGGTGGAGAGGCCAATGTGGGTGAACCACCTAATATGACATGGCCATGGGAGGAAGAAGAACAAGGCAATAAAGAAGGTGAAGGGGATGAGGAAGAGGGAGATGATGATGAGGATTATGACGACGACGACGACGATGATGATGGCGGCTACGGTGGTACCCTTGGGGACTATGGGGGATATGAGGAAGGCAAGATAGGTGGGCTCCTCCGGATTATGATGGTTGGTAATAATTTTTTGCGCTTGATGCCAAAGGGGGACAAGAAGCATGGAGCAAGAGAGAGTTTGTGATGAATTTGAAGACTTGTTGGGAAATTTCAAAATACTTGTGATCTTAATCCATCTTGTATCTCTTTATCTATCTAGTTTAACTCTATATTCTTGTGCTTATGGACATGTAAGACTTTAATTGTGTTATGTGTGGTGTGTGCCAAGTGAGAACTTTAAATTTGTAGAACTATGTTGCTATGTTAGAATGATGTGAGACCTTATTTGCTTATGATAATCATTATGATGTAATATTATTTCCACTTTTGTTGATTGTGAATTATCTTGTCATATGCATCACAATTGATATATGCTTCACACGTTGCACCCCACAAATGCAACGATTTAGGGGAGCTCTCTTTCAAAATGTGCAAATGATATGTGAGGCCATCATGATCTTAATACAAAGCATGCACATATTGAGGGGGAGTTCAACTATATAATTGGATTCAAAATGATCTATGAGCTTTATTGTGAACCTTAATTGTGTTGTCATCAATCACCAAAAAGGGGAGATTGAAAGTGCACTTGGCCCCCTATGTGGGTTTTGGTGTTGATGACATAAGCAATTAAGGAGCTAATAAGATTATTTGAGATGTTGTAAGATTTAAAGCTCAAAGAGATACACTTTGGAGAAAGAAAGTCCCTCTTTAACAAGGTGGAAGGTGACAACACTTTATTGAAGATCCTTTATCTTTTTCCATTTTTTTGAAATTGAGTATAGGAAAATCCTACTATTAAGAGGGATGTTGAGAATTACTTGGAGGTGCTCAAAAGTGCTTAGTACAGATGCTAACAACCTATGAGAGACACAAAGGCTAACACACTTGCACTTATCTTGAAAATTTGCACCCTGTCGGAAGTTCCTAAGACCCTCGGAAGTTCCGACAGGCACCTTCGGAAGTTTGGGAATACTTCCGCCAGGGTCGCTCAGCCTTTAACCAACTTGAATTAAATTTATTCTTCGGAAGTTGCTAAGCTCATCGGAAGTTCCACAGACACTTAGACAGCACATAACCGCTGGTTTTTGGAGGAGCGGGTATAAATACCCCCTCACCCCTCCTTCACTTGCTGCCGACCCTATTCGAACTGCACACTTCCTCAAGCTCTCTCCCCTCTCCCCAAACCCTCTCCTGAGCCATTCATTCACCCTCTTTGAGCTAGGGCTTGGGATAAAGCAAGATTGGGTTGAGAGCCCTGAGATTTGAGTTGGGAGAAGCAAACCTTTGGTCTCTTGAGCACTCGAAGCATCTCCGGTGATTGATTCGCGTTCATTACTCTTGGAACTTGCTCATAGACGGTTTGGCGTCGCCCGTGGAGTGCTCAACGGATTGTGAGCTCCCCGGGAAGTTTGTATTACCCATTTCTTCGTGAAAAATCTAGTAAATGACTCAAACTTCCTTTGTAGTTGATTTGATGGAGGAAAAGGTTAGTTGACAACCTTGCTCTTTGTGACCTCCTCAACGGAGACGTAGCTTCCTTAGTGGGAGTGAATTTCGGGAACAAATACTTGTCTCTTGTCCATTTACTTATTTGTTCTTGTTGTTCATAAATGTTCATATTGTTCATCTAGGTCTAGACCTTTATTTGACCCAATCTAACTCTACAAGTTGTTCCTCTTGATAAGTTCATCTTGTATCATCTCCTAGCATCATTGCACAACTTTTGATTCATACAGGATTTCTGATTTCGCTTTAGATTTTGAATTTCGTGAAGAACACACCTGTTATCGGAAGTTCCGTAGAGCTTCGGAACTTCCTAAGAGCTTCGCAAGTTCCAAAGAACTTTACCGCTACTAAGTATTTTTCAGGAAATTTGAAGAAGCGCCTATTCATCCCCCTCTAGGCATCACAACGATCCTTTTAGGGCGGCGCCTCCCTCTTCCAAACTCCACCAGATGCTGCATGCGCCCCTCCCATTTTAATAGATGGCACGCGTCCGCTGCTTCAAGGAGGACATGCGGCCACCATTTTCCAAACACCACCAGCGCATGCGCCTCCCATTTTAGTAGATGGCACGCGTCCGCTGTTTCAAGGAGGGCATGCGTCCGCTGCTTCAAGGAGGACATGCGGCCACCATTTTCCAAACACCACCAGTGCATGTGCCTCCCATTTTAGTAGATGGCATGCGTCTGCTGCTTCAAGGAGGACATGTGGCCACCAATTTTCAAATACCACTAGCGCATGCGCCTCCTCCTCTACCCCACTTTCCCGAAGACACCAAGATGTTGCGCCTCCTCCTTTCCCCTCTATTTAGATAGAGGTTTCTTTTCTTGTAAAAGGTTGGGTTTTGTTTAGAACAAGTTTAGCCGTCGCTACTTGCCTGCAAGCGTGCGTGCTGGATCAGCCTTCCGTCTTCTTGTATTCGAAACCCCACCTTGTTTGTGATTATTGAAAACCTTTCATATCCATCTATCAGCCTTCCGTCTTCTTGTATTCGAAACCCCACCTTGTTTGTGATTATTGAAAACCTTTCATATCCATCTAGTAATTTTCGGTACTTGTTTACTTGTTCTTGCGAGTTCTTCGATTGATTGCAGGACGAGTGCCCTACTGGCCGGGTGTCGCGCTTCCACAAGATCGTGGCAACCATTGGAGGCGGTGTATCGGTCGCCAAGGCGCAGCCCGGAAGGCTGTAGTCGGGCCGTGAACGTCGCCTCCATTCCCCAATCGAGTTATCCCCACGCCTCTCATCGAAAGATCGGGCGCAAACCCCCATAGGTTCCCATCATTTAACCCTCCAAATAACAGGACTAGAGCCATCAAACCGTGGGCATGAAAGCTTGGGCACAAAGCTTCTAGTATTACTTCTGTTTATGAGCTGAGAGTATGGTCCTGCCTTGCTGATGTGCTCTTCTATTGACGACACCAAACTCATCACCATCATCTGAATGAGTAGAACTTGGAGGTGTTTCCTGACGAGCTTCCTGTTGCTGCAACTTTAATTGAGCCACTGTCTGGCTTGTAGTTTCAATTTGCTTAGACACTCTCCTGATCACGCAATATCTGAGCGATCACTGAATTGGACAGCTCGAATTGCGCCTCAATCTTCTGCTGATTCTTATCCACTTCCCCAGCTTTTGCGTAAAGCAAATCCAAACTCTCCATCACTTTCGTCCACTTAGCCGCATCCCGTTCTGCTTTGTCCTCCATGGCGGACAACAACAACTGCGTCTGGATCGAAGGCTTAGGCGGAGCCGTGATGACCACACCTCGAGCAGAGATCTTACGATTTGATTTAAGGAAACCCCAATCCGCGAATCAAGGCCCAAATCGACAATCTCCGCCAAAGGAATACAACAGTCACTCACCACTCTGCGAACGACGACGAAGCGTTCGTCAACGTGCCTGGATCCGTAATTCTCCCATCGTGATCCGACTTGTCTTCACCAGAGAATCCGATCTGACCACCGAGGATGAAGAAGACGACTCCGAGAAGATTCGCCCACAAGTGGAACCGATGTAGCGTAGGAATTATGGGAATTTACCAGTCGCTGCCAACGGAATCTGCTGCAACCAGATCGCCCCGACCTACCCTGTTTGTCAGCTCGACACCGAGGGATTGCTGCGAATTTGACTGCGGAAGCACCCCACGGACTCGTTGAATCTGATACTAACTGTTACAACCCTTGGCCGCGGCGACGTGAGCAATCTCAGAATACGATACAAGTGGTGTTGGAGAGGGCAATGAACCCTGAACCCCGTTCGAGCTCAGTTTGATTTCTCAAGTCATGTCTGTTACAAGAAGTTAGTCGGGCTATATAGCCTTACCCACACTGACCCAGCGGGCCCACACACCTCTCTCTTACTTGAAGTAACCGCCTTCGAACTTGCAACACGTCTTCTCGCTTTACGCCTTCTGTGATTCACCAGCGATCGTAGCAAGGGGAAGGGTGGGAAGGAGGAGGAGGAGGAGGAGCCGCGGGGAGCCCGTTTTTTCGGCAGATTCAGGGAATCAGGGGCTCCTCCGGCGGAGCCGTTTCGCCGCCGGCCGTTTCGCAGGGCTTCAGCAGGAGCTGCTCGTGAAGCCGGAGCAGAAGCCGTGCCAAACACCCCCTTGAAACACACCCTGCTCCGCTCCTGCCGCTTGGGTTCGGTTCCTGTCTCCGTCGAAGCGTACTTCTCACGCGAGGAGCACAAGGACGACGAACCCTACACACACCACCCGGAGGCCGGAGCACTGAGCCACTGACCACCTAGGGCCACACCGCTGGCGACTGGGCGGCGGCGCCGGCGACGGGGACGGCCGCAATGTAATCTCGCCCCGCCGTTTCCTCAGCTCGCCCCCTCCCTTCTGCTGGTGTTCGTCGCATCTGATCTCCCTCCTCCTCTCTGCTTTTCCCTCCCCGCAGGGGCTTCGAGCGTGTGGAGCTGCGGTGCCCCAGAGCCCTGGACCCCCACCAGAGCTGGACGCTTGGTGACGTCCTCGCTGAGCTCGACGCGCTGGACGCCACCCGCCGCGCTGCGCCGCCCACGCCCCTGAAGCAACCGCCGGATTGGTACATCTCTTGCTTCCTTATTGCCTCTATCTATGGCTTTAGTGATTTTCCATGAGGTTTGACGAGGTTTATCTTGTTAATTTTTGGGCTAGTGTCGGCGGTGCAATAGAGAAGGCCTTTGTGATGCGGGTTGATGATGAAGACGACACGGAAGATGAAGATGATAATATCAGTAGTGGGGAGTCCCAGGCCCTCATGGCCAAAGGAGCAAGGTTTTCTTTCAATGGTCTCGAATCCAGGTGATGTTTGAGCTGCAATTGATTGAGTTACATGCAATTCCCTTTTCCATAAAATTCGTGAAAGCATCTCCAGTGGGGCATGTAAATTTGGGCTCCCAAATCCTATTTTACAAGCCCACATGTAAAATTTAGGGGCCTAAATTTGCATCCAACTTCAGTGGGGCATGCATCCATACACCAGTGAGGCATGAAAAATGGTGGGATCCATGATTTGAGAAGGAGGACGATGGTTTGAGAGGGAGGATGAGAGGCTCAAATCTAGAGGCTTGGAGGGGAAATTTGGGAGGGCATGTAAAATAGGTGGGAGTTTAGGAGCCCCACTGGAGAAGATTTTTTTGCTTTGGCTCCTAAAATTTAGAGTAGGAGCCCATTTAGGAGCTCCCACTGGAGAAGAGAATCTCTATCTTAGGACAATCTGTGAAGCATAAGGATCCCATTGGACCATGAAGTATGGTCTGTGGCATGTGCTTTTTCTTTCCGAAATTGCAGAATTTTACCTGGTTACTGTAATCCCTTAGTTATATTCCTTTTGTTTCTTTGCAGTGATTCGGAGGATGAATTAGATGGCCAGGTTACACCATACCATTTAATGGAGAAAAGGAACCTAGAGAAGAGCATTCTTCTTGAGCTGGAGCGCGAGCATCATCTCAAAGTTCAAGTGTGTACTGGGCATTTTATTTTTCTTAGGAATTAACCATTGATTTATTTTTGCCGTGTCCTCATTGCAGTTTAGGTTCGTAAGGTTCCCTTTATGCTTTGCATTTGATAGTACTCTTTTCTTGATGCAAGCAATGTAATGCTTATACTTGCGAATGCGCTTTGTATGCTTAACTAACTAAAATTATACTGGAAAGAATCCTGAATCGAGCATGTTTGTTCCCTTTATACTTTCTCGAGATGCCAGACTTGGATGCATGGACAGATGCACATCTCTTGATTTTGAACATAGTTACACTGAATCATGATATGCATGAAAAAGAAGAGCTTGGTTTGTCGGTCAACATGAGCATACTATTCAATTACACTGTCATTTTATGTCAAAATTGAAAAGATTGGGATCCAAGAAGAAAGATAACAGGGAAGCAATCTTATTTAGGTCATTGCCATGTTATATCACTATTCTCACAAATTACATCGCCTTCCACTCTTGCTTTGACCATGATGGACTATTTTGGACCCCCATTGTTTATGTTTTGTAAAAAAACTTCATCATGTATGATATTTGTTCTGTAGGAAGAAGTCAGAAGTAAGCTGGCTGCATTGGACGTAGGCCACCAAAATGAAATCCAGAGAACAATTTCTGCATTTGCTCGACTTCATAAATATGCAGAATCAAGAAAAGAGATAGACAGAAGACTAGACGTGCACTTCCAGAGAAGAATGTATGTACCTTTGTAGAGTCTCTTGTATTTCTTGAAGTCTGCAATTTTTACGATACCGGAGAAAAATATTTGGTTTATTGAGTAGCATTTAAGATACAGAGCATTTCTAGTACTATTCCAATGTCTGCATCTGAAATAAGCTTCATAGTAGCAGGTTCTTTCAGCAGCTAATTGCTTACCACACTTTTTAGTAATGCTAATTTCTCTGTTAGATTTTTCTTCCTCCATGTATTTTATATTCCATTTATTTACAAGGCCTCTGGAACTTGCTCTCAGTTTACTTCAAACTCTGAAGATAAGTGTACTTATGTGCACAACGCTTATACGTAATCTTTATTAGATTGATTGAAGGATTCACACTGGTAACCGTGCTAATTTTTTTAGTTCTATCCTGATTGCTCTGTTGAATACCTTTGTATTCTGCATCCTTCATGATCAGGTTATGTGTGTTACTTATAAGAACAAGTGCTGTTTTTTTTATCAATCCTGATTGCCTGTTGAATGCTTGTATTCAGCGTCCCTCATAATCAGTTGATGTGTGTTACTTATAAGGACATATGCCATTTGTTTTTTCAAGTACACTGTACTCTAGTTGTGTTCTTGTCTTTAAGAGTGTTTTGTTATAAAATATGTTTTCTGTGTTATGACACAGTTATATTAGTTTCTTAGCTTTGTGCATTGGAGTGGAGTTTGTGCATATTGAATCATTTGAAAGTTTCAGATTCCATTTAATTCCTCAGATCCCTAAGCAATTTTTTCAGACTATGCTTGCTAGGATTTCTAGATAGTTATTTTTTACTTTTTAGTTGATATCATAGGATATACTCACTCCAATTGCAAATAGTTGTGATACTGTCCTTGTTTATGAGTTAAAAAAGTAAAGGACCATGTTTTTATGTAATTACCCTTACATTAGGAAAAATATTTTATTCAATCGTGAGAATAATACCATTCTATTAGCTGAAAATAGCATAGTAACATGAAAAAGTGAGTGGAAATTCTACCATGTATTGTGCTTCTTGAAGAAGATGGGTTATTAGAATCAATCAGATGGATTCTGCTGTAGAGCTTCAACTTTCTAGTACTTCGTATTTTTATTCTTCAGATTTTTATTGGCTTCAGTATCATGTTATCCGATTGCTTTCCTGTAGTGCAGAAGTACTTGATAAACACCTATCCATGGTCCAAAGGGATCATGAGCAGAAATCCCAGATCGTAGAACGTCGAATAAGAGATGATGCAGCTATTGAAGAAGCTAAAAGGAAAGAGCAAGCTATCAAGGAAGATAAGTTAAGGCAGGAAAGAGCCCGGCAGGAAGCAGAGGTCTGTTTGCGCATATTCACATTATCATTTTTATACTTAACTACACATGATTTGGTATTTTGTTGCCTAGGCCGTAGTTGTAATGTTGGTTTGAATTTCCTATGGATCAGAGTAAATGTTTTGTGTCCATCAGTTTTGATTCCATCTAGTTGTAGTCTGTTTCTATTTCCGGTTCAGCTTGCTGTTCATTTTGCAGACTTTCTTACCACACATTTTGCTGTACATCACTGGTAGTTGTCAAGGCTGTTGTAGCTAATAAGAAAGATCAACAATGATGCAGGCTAGGCAGAAGGAAGCTGCAAAATTAGCAGCTGAAGCACGGAAAACAGCATTTGAGGCTGCTCAAAAGGAAGCAGCAGAAAAGGAAGCTGCAGAAAAAGAAACTGCTAAATTGAGGGAAGCAGCAGCCTCCCAGTCTGGTCAAAATTCTCAGAATAATATTGCAGGTACTCCTTGTTTAAAGGTCGATTTGCAAATTTATTTTTTGTAGTTCACTAGTTCTGTACATAGAGGATTTATCTGTTCTAAAGTTCTGGTAATGTATATTCGTTGTATATAGGATTTGCACATACCGTATCCAATCTATAAATCATTTAATAGAAAATTAGCATCATTTGTGCTTTTCATGAAACCAGTTTAGTGTGAGTTACTTGATAACAGAAATAGAGAAACTGGAGATGTAATTATAGTTGATGAGCCTGTGTACAGGAGATAGTGTGATGCCTATCATCACCTGAGTCCATTCATCAGTTTATAAATCCTTACTTTATAACTCATAGGATGGACTCGTCTTCTACCTAGTGATGGAGCAATGCACTTCAGCCATGCACTTACTAAACAAACTTTAGCCTATTCTATTCAACTAAGATGGAGTGCGCCAGCCATACCTTGTATTGTGGACCTAACCACACGATAAGAAATCGGCAAAGTACAAGCTCATATGATTAAACATCAAATTTCATGTTATCTAATAAATCATTGTAAGGCTTCTCAGTGCTATTGTCAAAGCTTATTATACTTAGAGCACTCACCAAGAAATAGGAGGAAATGAAAGCTTTGGTGCTGTTTGCACATCTATTCTCTCTACATTTACAGTACACCAACAATAACATATCTATATTTGTATGAAGTATCATCGTCTACACATGTTTATTTCCCAACTACACTGCTTGTCTCATTGTTTGTATGAGAGTATTATAATAACTTGGTTCTTTTGTGCTAGGTATCAAAGTTTTCACCGATAAATATGCATTAGAAGCAGAATCACGGAGACGTGCATTAGTTCATAATCAAGTGCCAGAAAACATTTATATCAGCAAGGTCTTATTTTCAGCTGAAGCTCTTAATATTTGATTGCAATTTTGAACAACTTACTGTAATTTTATTGCTTAATAATTTCTAATGAATAATGACTGCCCCCTGGCTTACCATTTGATGCATAGATAGTGTGTTGCTAATATATTCTCTGGTTGGCATCATATCTTGCAGGAATTTGGCAAATATGACCGACAAATTGCTAAATCCATAAGCAAACTTATGCCGACTACTGACAGTGTCAGGTGAGCAGTACTGTTGCTTAACTTGAATATGGTTACATGAACTACAAGTCTACAACTGTGGGTCCATGCCATTTGTGAACTTGGTTATGAAAATTATGAAATAAGAACCATATAGTTAAGTGCTTGCTCAAAGTATAATATAATAGTTTTATAATATACCTTTGTACTAATTAATGTAGAAACCAGTTTTAAAGTTGGTGACAGTCGCATGCTGTTCCTTTTAATCATCCTGCATTTCATCCTTATGATTAAGTTGTTAAAAAAGACTTGCTGGTCATCATGGTTTTGTGTTGGTGCAATATTTGCCTTGCAGCTCAATAGGCATGGTGTAGCCTAGTAGGTGTATGTATCTATCACAAATGCCTCTAATCAGTTTGGATTTGAATATATGGAGTTGCTTATGTCGAAGCAATAAGCTAGATCAGTTTTTGCTGCCCGCTTGACTCTACTGTTTACTTTGTATTTGCTCTGTTGCTCTGTTCTTCAATATTTGATTGACAGCAACAGACATGTGGTTGATTGGTGTTGTTGCTTGCAAGAGGTTGACGTTCCGGTAATCGATTGTAAAGATATGTTTTGTTTCTCGAAGAGAATGCAAATATATGCTTTATGGGTGGCATGAACTTAACTAAATATGTGTCAATTTCCATAATGATTGAAGCCTACATTGATAATACCATTCGTTGCATGATGACTAGAATAGACATGCTATCATATGATATTGTAATCATGTTGCCACCAGAATGACTTGGTTTTGTATCAATTGTGTCATCATGGTTGCGTTCACTTTGGTATCTGACATAGGCTATAGTATCTATTCAATCTCAAAGCACTTCAAAATTGTTAATGCATACAGCTTGGACCTAATGCTGCCAATTGCATCAGCACACTTCCATGGTTTTGTTTCTTCTTTATTTTTAACATATCCTCCTTTTATTGACTTTTGTTATGCATGACATGAAAAATAGTGATCACCTGTTGAGGTGGGTATTTTATTGGAGCATAATTTGATTTTCCAATTGTCTATTATTTTGTTGCAGAGCAAGGGCTAGCGAGCTTATTAAAGCTTTAGATGGACAGGATTGTCCCCGTCCAATCGCATGTTGCCTATTTGCAAACAAGGTAGCCACTTTCTATCCTTCTTACATTTTTCATTAAATTAGTAGCATGGTCAGCGTTCTATAACTTGGAATGTCAAGCAGTTGCTTATTCTATTTCTGTAACTCAAAATTTTCTATTATTCAATTCGTTTGGTGACTTGTGCCTGTTTTGATGGTTAGTCTTTACAGCTGCAGCATATAGCAAACATTTTGAAAAATGTGGCTCTAAACATTTGTATGTTTCTCTCTGTTCCAAATATGAGTTGCCTACCCCAGTTCCACTATTCACAGAATAGGTTGTTCTACAATTTTTTAGTCTTCTGTTCCTGTTTAGCTTAGTTATGAGCATATCTTCTTTTCCCATGATTCCAATGGTGTTATGGGTGCAACAGAACATCACTCTTACGTATTTTTTTGCGCAACTCTAAAGTCTAACCGACTTGTATTTTGGATCGAGGGAGTCTCCGTCCCAAAAAACATGCACGTTTGGGATGCGTGACAGTTAAAGTAGTTCACGTTTGACCAAATTTCTAGAAAAATATATTCGTATTTATAACTCTAAATAAATTTGTTAAAAAACTACATTTAAAAATGAATCTAATGATATATATTTTATCTGATAAATATTTATATTTTTTATTTATAATTGGTCAAAGTTAAGATTCTGGAATTTATTGGGAAGCGAGAATTGCATGTTTTCTGGGACAGAGGGAGTAGCAACTTAAGTTGTCTTTAGGATTTAAAAGGACTTAATTTCTTCAACTACTCATTTCGATATCTTTAAAGCTAGAATTTGACAAGCCTATAGTTTGCCCTTTTTCGTTCTAATATTTATGTACTCACATAAGTACATAACTGATTTGGTATGCTTTGCAGATTATTTCAATTGTCAAGAGTAGAAATACAAAGGACAAAACCTTTGGAAATTTGGCTTTTGCGTGTGGATATGTCATGCTATTAGTCACAAACCAGGTTTCTTTCTCATCATCCTCAAAATATCGTCTGCCATTAGGCATCACTCATTATTGATTTCTTATTATTGCTACTTCCATGGTATTATTTAGGACATTTTATCAACCTGAAATATTCTGAATATAATACATTCTCCTAAATATTTCAAAGGTGCAAGAGAACATGTTACTATCTTGGTTACCGGTTTTACTGAAAGCTGGTTGCTTCTGTAGGGAAGCATTTTTTACTACTTATCTTCGAGGAATATAATTTTGGGCAATTTCCATTTTGGTTAAGTTTCTGGCTTAGAAATGACACCTGAACATTAAATAGTCAGATCACTAATTGCTTATATGCAATCAAGATATGATTTAATAAGATGGAAGGTATCAACTGGACAAAGTGTGCGGTATACTGGTATTGTCCTTAAAGTCATTGAAGAGTGGAAGGTTGAAATTTGCACGATGACATGATCTACATCTGATACGAGAGAGTTGGGTATAGACATGGTTCTTTATGCTAGTGACACAGGTCAACTGTGTCGCATTTCCCTGTGCAATTTTAATCCATCCCGGTGCTAGGATGACATAACTTTTCATTTTTCCTACAACTTCGCCTCTTGGGACACTTGTAGTCTGGCTGCAGGTCTAATTTAATTAACACAATACAACCAATATAAGACCTTTCTTGTTTATTTTGACTTGCATTGCTTCTGCACTCTTGAAATCGTTCAGTGTATTTTAACGATAATTGCTAATATTAACATTGACATCGATATCGTTCATTTCATGACCATGTCTGATGTGTCTGCTTGCTCAGGTACCAGATGCAATGGATTATCTTCTCGCTGAATTCAGCAGAGTTTGCATATACACGGTTCCAAAGCATCTGCATGCTTTAAATGTAAGTATGCATGGTAATGAGCTCTAAAATATTTACACATTGCTTATTTGCTGGCTCTTATATCAGATGAGATGAGAAAAGCAACCCAAAAAGTATAAGCAGCGCTCAGAATCATGGTTCATACGGCGGTGAGGCGTCCTGTGGCGTTCTGCCAACGCCTTGTCGCCTAGGCGCCAAATCCTGTGGCATTCTGCCAACGCCTTGTCGCCTAGGCGACGCCTTACGAACCATGCTCAGAATTATTTCTAATGCACTTTTAGCAATTGGATCAGTACATTTATGGACTGGGCTGTGACATGTACCATTTTACATTATTTTAGCCTTTCGAATTTCTCATGATATCTGGGATTTTGTAGGCACAAGCACGAAATAAAGATTATTACAGACTGATAGGTTACCAGGAAGAAAATGGACAACTTGAGAGCACTGAAAGTTACTTAACATATGTGGTTGCATACGTCAAATTGTATGCGGCAATGATTCAGGTGTGTACACTCCTTTCTCATATTATGTCATGGTGAAATTTCCTAAGATGACTATGCCCAGTAAACTGGTGTATCACAGTAGATCAGAAACATGATCGTGCAACTTCATTTACAGACGGAAATCAAAGGTGTACGTCATCCTCATGGCTTAACTGAGGGATGGAAATGGCTTGCAATGTTCCTCAATGCACTCCCAGCTACCACGGCCACTGCTTGTGCCCTTCACGCTTTCCTCAAGGTACCACAAATCCACTTAAAGGCCAACCTCTGTTGTGTGCATTTAGTTAACTGAAATTCTTGTTCTCTTTCAGATGGCTGGTTTTGCACTTCACAAAAAATATGGATCACAATTCCTGAAAATCCTGGATGTGATATCACGGTGTTTTTTACCAGCTCTGAAAGATCAAGGCAACAAAATGCAGTCTGAGGCTGTCAACAATCTTCAAAATTATCTGAATGACAAAATCTACCTCCAGGAACCAGAAGGGCAGTACCTCGTTCAGCAGTTACTATCCAAAGAGTTGTTCATGTGAAGATCAAAAGACCAGATCGATATGGGGCTGTAGAGTACCTACATCACACCGCACATGAGGTACTGACCTGGATGAATATAAGCATCAAGTCGCCCCAACAATATGCAGCCAGATCGATATGGGGCTGTAGAGTACCTACATCACACTGCACACGAGGTACTGACCTGGATGAATATCAGCATCAAGTCGCCCCAGCAATATTCAGTTATTTATAGATAGCCCCACATCCGACGGAAGACGCATAGGATAGGTTGAGATTTCACTATTGTTGTATGTATGTACCCTGTATCGAGGCCAATTGTGCCCACCTGTTTTGAGGGAATTTCTCCTGTCTCTGAAAAATTTTGTTCTAAAAACTGAATTTTGTGCCCACTTGTCGCTTGAGTTTGTTGTCTTGTAGAGTATGTTTACCGTTGATCGCTCAAAGCTGTTTAAGCTCAAAGCAATTCTCAATAAACGTAGTGACTGAGAGGGGCTTATCACCTATGAGGCTATGATGTTTAAGGTCTTAGTTTAGGGTGAATTGTTTTGCCTTCATTTCTAATCGGCTCGCATTGCCAGATTCCAGGGGAGCTCATAGCTAGTTAGCTACTGTGCTTTATCCAGCCGTGCTGGAGTTTAACATTTTCAGTCTTCAGTCCAGGCCCCACAGGCCTGCAGTTGCAGTTGCAGTTGCAGCAGTTTGCAATCTCCCTGGCCAATTGCAAACGCTACGGTCCTACGGAGATAACGCTCGAAAGCTACAAGCCCGTGCTTGGATTGGAAGGAACAGCAGCAAAAATGGCAGCGCCACCTCTCGGCCTCGCCTGCCGGGTCGCCGGCGTCTTCACCTCTCCGGCCGTGGCGCATTCCGGCTCTCGCCCCCGAGGTCTCCTCCCTCGTCTCCTCCCTTCGAAGGTGCGACCCTTTACTTTGGCATTCTCCACTGGTTTGCTGTGTTCTGTTCCCTCCTGAGGCGCACGTCGGTTTGTGTGTGCAGAGATGGAGCGGGGTGGTGAGAATGGGGGCGGTGGTCGGAGGCGGTCAGGAGGGGGAAGAGGATGAGGAGCTGAGGCAGACCAAGGAGCAGGCCGCCGCGAGGAGGCGGTGGGAGACCCTGGTGCGGTTCATTCATTCACCTATCTTATGGATATCTTGCCTGCTCATTTTGTTTGCTACTCCCTTGTGGCAACTGAGTGTGAAAATGGATCAGTTTTCTTTTGAAATTCCTCTGTTCGAAACTGCAGTGCTAATGTGCTATTGGATTCTTTGGGTTTTACCTTCTTGTTCTCGTGTTAATGCAATGTGTTTTGAATATTGCACCATGGAATTATATATAATCTTTGGTGACATGTCGATTTTGAAATGCTGAATGCTGTTTGTCTCTATGACTGGAATGCACTGCCTGAAGATTAGGGAGCAGAAAATTAAAACTCTTACGCCTAGGGAAGCTGGTTATACGTTCAAACTGACAGATAAGGCTCTTCTGGATGTCAGGCCCTCAAATGAGCGCCAAAAGGTCTGTCTTTCTACCAAACATTTTTATTATTAAATATATATAAGAATCTTGTTTCTGGTGTATATTGTTTTGTGTTCGTCCTTTTATTCAAAAAGAAGCTTGTTGCAGGCCTGGGTGAAAGGCTCTACCTGGATTCCCATATTTGATGTGGACACATCTGTTGATCTGGGCGGACTTAGCAAGAAAGTCAGCAACTTTGTAATGGGTATGGCACTGCATTTCCATCTACATCCAAATTGTGGACTGACCCTGGCACATCATGTTGAACTCTTGCATGCTGAACCTTTTTTTTTTTGCTCTCTAGATGTTTTTTGTTTTTGTTTTTGTTTTTTTAGTTCACTAATTGAACAACCGAACACTTCAGTTGACTAAGCTAGTGCATTATTGTTGCATAGGTGGCTGGTGGAGTGGCAGTTCAACATTATCATTTAATAAGTATGCTTCACATTACCTGAAGTTGGAACAATCTTGTGATGATCCTACCAGGGTGATTGATTTGACTGATTGTAGATGAAATTGTTAGGAACTTCGTGCAGCAGGTCGAGGAGAAGTTTTCAAAAGATACGGATATAATACTTGTGTGCCAGAAAGGACTTAGGTAATCTCGAATCTCTTACTGAACCTCATGTAGAGCAGCCAATCAGATTTATAATTTTTCAGATTTCTTTCGTTTGGATCGCACTTTCAGTGATGGATTTTCATCGCCTTTTCTTGAGTACTGTCTCTAGTATTTTTTAGTATTTCTGGATCATTGGATAGAAAGCCATCTGCTGTTTTCCTTCACATTAGCTCATGGATTTGTACATCTTGATCCTGAACCGCCTATGATTCTTCCTGTCATTGTTCTGTCCGGTACTGCACCGTTACGCAAAAATGAACTCCTTTTTATAGTGAAAAATTTCATGTTACCTGTGCTATGGAGTTGCAAATTCTGCTATCTAGCCAAGAGATATGTACTTTAACATAAATGAGAGCGTGCATGCATCATTATTTTACGATTGTTTCATCAATTTTCAATGTCGACCATAAAAAAGTTCAATTTCCTCCAATATGTGGACAGATCACTTGCCGCTTGTGAACAGCTGTACAATGCTGGCTTTGAAAATTTATTCTGGGTTCAAGGAGGCCTGGAAGCTGTTGAGGAGGAGGTAGCAACATAAATCACTTTCATTAATTCCTCCATACTCCTTTTGCTTTGCTTGTTTTTGAGCATATAACAAACCTGCCCTCCTTTTTCCTTCAGGATTTTGAGAGGGAAGGTTCCCAGCCTTTCAAGCTTGCTGCTATTGGAGGGGTTTCTGAATTTTTTGGGTATGTTCACGGCCTAAACTGTATCAGTTGTTCTGTTGCAATAAAAGAAAGTCAGAATGCTGGTAAAATAATACTGTAGTGAGTTATTATGTGCGTGCTGCAAGCTGAAACCTGACAATTCAGATTACACTACTCTAAACATGTTCTTGAACTTAATGATTTTTGCCATAATCCTCAACCTTTCTGAAATCATACCAAAATATATTTTTTTCCAGTATTGTATAACAGTTTTCGACGAAAAACAGTAAAGCACTTCTGTTTCAGCATTCTATAACAGTACTATGATATAAAGGAGTAATTGTTTGCAATCTCTTCCCTCCAGGTGGACGGACCAGCAACGCAGGCAGGCTGCAAAGGAAGGGCTGGGATACCGGCTGGTCTTCACTGGCCGCTTGGTAATTGATCTCACGGAGATTGTAGCTGAAACTAATTGTTTGGCAAGTGCAAGGTAGCTGACATTTTGTTTCTCCTGGAACTTCAGGTTGGAGCATTGGTGCTAGTTGATGCTTTGTTCTTAGGTGTTCAAAGGATTGGTCCTCTGCTTCAAGAACTGCAGTCCCGTTGATCTCCGCAGAGTGTTCCGCATCGATCTTCGCAGAATGTTCTTCACATTCAAGCATTCGTAGACGCCAAGCATGCTGTATTGGTTTTGTTGTAGCATAAATTTCATTTTTTTTTTGTGGGTGCGCGTGTATGTAGAGCAATTGGCACTTTTGGGCAGCAGGACATTTTTTTTTCTTTATGGAGAGAGCAGAGAGAGAGAGGCCATCAAAATGTCCTGTGGGCTGTGGCTTGCGAAAGGATGATGCGGAGGAATATTCCTTTGCGATAATGTTGCAGCTGATGCCCCCTATGGCCCAACCCAACCAGGGTTTATAAGGGCAGCTCCAGCGCGGGTGAAAAACGAACCATGGTTCGATTTCACCGAATCGTCACCATAGTGGGCACCGAACCAACACCGTCTGACAACAAAATCGGACTCTGCAGACGAGCCGAACCGTAGACGCAGCGGCCGGATAAAAATAACTAAGCACCTGGGCATTACAAGGAGGCGCCAGCCCATGTGATTGAGTCTTTTTTTTCCTCTGGAACGTAGGTCCCGCCAACCGACGTTCACACTGCCAGAATCGAACCGTGGTTTGGTTCGAACATTGGTGTCAGACTCCATCGAACCAGAAATCGAACCAGAACTGCGGATGCCCTAGCACCGCAGCTCCAGCGTGCGAGGATAGCGAACCGTGGGGAGAGAGAAAATGAGCATGGTTCGATTTACACACGCTGTGGCTATCGAACTTTGGCCGGAGATTCCTCGGTTCGCATCTTGCAGACGGTTCGAACTCACGGCCGCGAGAACTAGTAAAATAATCCTGAGAAGCATGTCTCGAGCCGGAGAAACCAACTTATCCACAGTACTTTCTTTTTTACTCTCATGTAGTCATGTGGGTCCTGCGGAACCGAATCGAACTCTGGAACGATCGCACCATAGCTCACGTCGCTTTTAACGGGCCCACATGTTCAGCTCGTTTCGACGCACGACTGGAGCTGCCCTAAGGTCATTCTCAATACGAGTTTCATAGACATAATTAATTATCTAGAGTGGCACATCATCTAAAAATATTTGAAACTATGATGAAACACCTCTCTCAATGCATAGTTTTATCTATTGTTGTTCTCTAGGCTACATACAAGACACAAGGTCTCTAGGTAACTGTGTAGGGAGAGTTTCATCTCCATGGAACTCATTTCACCTCTCGTACGCCAGTGCCACATCATAAAAATGTCTATATAACACCCTATTTATTGTCCATAAAATTCCATTGAGACTGGCGTAAACCGCGGTCGCTCGCTCGCCATCCAAGTCTCCAACAACCACAAGTTTCTCACACATTTCACTGAGCAGGGGGCCGCTTTAGATTGTGGCCCACATGTCAACCTCACGAGGTCATCGGCGCGTAGCGCCGTAGGCCATGCTTTTCGCTTCAGTCCGGGTCGGCAACCTGCTCTGACCGAGTTTCCTACCGTGACTCCCGTGGGTTTTCAGTTTTCTCTTTCGGGCTTTGGTCACCGTCTACCAAACGAACACGAAAAAGAGAAAAAAAAAGTTGATCCATGCAAAATTTAGCCCCACATGTCAGAGAAACAGTGTGCACAAACCAGGTGCGCGGAACAATTTGGCAATGGCGCGCACAACGAGCGGCCCACGGTCCGTGAGCGACGCGGGAACCGCGTGCACCGATACTCTTGCCAGCGTTTTTCCCTAAACAATCACCGACATGTGGGGCCAAAAGTGTTTCCACTGGGTCCCGTACCCCACGCCTAAACCGCGTCAGCGACCCAGCCTGTCATCGCGTGTACACGGGCGCGGTGTCCGAATCCTTTATCACCTCCACCACCCAATCCTTGTTGCCTCGCCATAAAGACCGGGCGTTCTAGGGTTAGCGCATCGGAATCAATCACAATTGCGTGTTCCTCACCCGCAACCCCGCGCCGCACGCCTACCGCCGCCGCCGGGAAGCCGCCGTTCGAGGGTCCGTTCCGGGAGAGGCCAGGTCGCGTTTTGCGATGGAGTGCATCGCCGAGATGCCGCGCGCGCCGCTGGACAGCCGCCCTCGCAAGCGGCAGCGTCTGGGGTGGGACGTCGGCCCCGCCGAGATGCATCAGGTATGACCTTCGATCCGACCCGGCGCTTCGGGTAGCCTTTTGCCCCCTCGCGGATCTATCGATTAGCGGTGGCGTTCGACGGTTTTTTTGCTCGGTGGGGCCGTTGACTTCACATGCACGGCGCGGTTGTTGGTTCTGTTGTTCTATGGTTAGGATGCGGATCTATGGAATAGCAGTATTCATTGACGTCGGATCTGAATTCTGTGGCGTCTGATGTATCGTGTTTAGGGCAGATGCTCACCGTTGTAAGGTCAATTGCAAGGTTGATTTGTTTGGTACATGATGGCTGGCTCCTATGGGTTGCCGTCAAATTATGTTACTGTTAGGATGGGCATGGGTTATCGGAACAATCATACAAGCTTTACATTATTTTTCTCTTTTGTACTCAATTATCTGCTTGTCCATTTAGAAATTATAGTTAAATAATCGACTTGTTAGGGGTGAAACGGGCTTGTGTCCGTTGTAGGTGAATTAAGTGTATGATTGAATGACTAGGACATGTAAGATGTTTATGATTTTTATCAAAAAGTTATGAGGCACATCATACTTCCATTTTCTAACTAGTTTTATAAACTGGCTGTGGATGGACTTATTAGTTCTTTGGTTGCCTGATGAGCTCGGTTAGATGTATATTTTACTGGTTCCTGTATGCAGATTCAAATTGGACTTTGTGGGCAAGAAGTTGTGAATGCCATAAGTGCTGTGGCATTGGGTCTCTCTTCTGGTGGTGTTCCTCGTAATGGTTCCCCTCCATTGAGAGAAGATGACAAGGATGGCCACTATGTTTTTGCTGTTGGAGATAACCTCACACCTCGATGTAATTACCTAACATAATCCTGCTCTTGTTCTTGCTATTGACTAGGTTATCTTATAACTGGTTTGTTCTTATGAATTTCTTTCATGTTTGCAGATAAGATCAATGCAAAAATGGGTGAAGGTTAGTTCGGATGGCTGCATCTTCTGAAATCATTGATACATAACTCCTAAGAGTTATGTTCATAACTGAATGTATCTCTGGAATACATCAGGTACCTTTGGTCAGGTGTTGGAGTGTTGGGATAAGGAAAGGAAAGAAATGGTGGCTATCAAGATCATCAGGGGCATTAAGAAGTACAGGGATGCTGCAATGATAGAAATTGGCATGCTCGAGCAGCTTGGTAAATACGATGAAAGTAGATCCAGGTGAGTCTCTGGTTCAGTTATCACTCTTTCTGTGTGCTTTACATTCATAAGTTTGCTTGTATATATAAGCTGGTCTATTTTGCAGTTGTGTTCAAATTCGGAACTGGTTTGACTATCGTAACCATATCTGTATTGTAAGTACATTGTTAGATTATAGTAATTATGAACTGACCCAAAGCGATAACCATTATGGTGCTTAAACATTGGTGAATTTGGATTAATGGTGAGCAGGTCTTTGAGAGGCTTGGACCAAGCTTATATGATTTTCTGCGGAAAAACAATTACCGTTCATTCCCAATTGCCCTAGTTCGGGAGGTTGCCAAACAACTGTTGGAATGTATAGCATGTGTGTGCCTATTATCTCTCCTGCACTACCATGCATATATTAGTCCTGCGCATTATCTTTGCATTGCAGACTGTCATTAATACATGACTTCTGCTTATTCTTCCTCATGGTTTGTTGAGGAATATCTAACGCCTATGGGATGTTTATGTATTTACCCTCTCTCTGTAATGTGTTGCAGTTATGCATGAATTGCGCCTCATACACACTGATTTAAAGCCTGAGAACATTCTTCTTGTTTCTCCGGAGTACATTAAAGTGCCTGATTACAAAGTATACTTTGTTCTTCTACTTAATTGATCTAGCCATGAATTACCTTTTGCTGTGCCTTATTATTTTTTTGGTGGATTGGCTATTGGGGTTTGACAAAAATATATTATACTGATCTTTTTTTGTTGTTGTAATTGCTAGGTTTCATCCCGGTCCCCAACTGAGGGATCCTATTACAAGCGACTGCCCAAGTCTAGTGCTATCAAGGTGATTGATTTTGGTAGCACTACATATGATCAACAGGATCAGAGTTATGTGGTATCCACTAGGCATTATCGGGCTCCAGAAGTTATACTGGGTATCTATCTTGTCTAGTGAAAAGCTTAACCTAGTTGAGCCTGATTTTGGTGACCTTTTACAATTGCCTGGATCCTTCTGTTCAGGACTTGGATGGAGTTACCCATGTGATATCTGGAGTGTTGGTTGTATTCTTGTTGAGCTTTGCACGGTATGTTATTGGGCCTTGTTTTGGTTTGCCATGTACTGCAAGTACAGGGGATTGAGTTGCCAAGGTTCTGCAGGGAGAGGCATTATTCCAGACTCACGAAAACTTGGAACATCTGGCTATGATGGAGAGGGTGTTAGGTCCTTTGCCATACCATATGCTTAGGAGGGCAGAGTATGTTCCATGTCTATCATCCATATCATTGTAGTCTAAAGCTTCGCGTTGTGAGGTCTGGTCAATGTTGTGCTCATTAATCCTTGTATGTAGTCGCCATTCTGACAAATACATCAGAAAAGGACGTCTGAATTGGCCTGAGGGTTGCACTTCGAGGGAGAGCATGAAAGCTGTGATGAAACTTCCCAGGCTCCAGGTATGGATTGATTCACTTGCTGTTGTGCCCATGTTATCTGGTGTGGAACTTACTCATTTGGACATGTGCAGAATCTGGTGATGCAAAATGTGGATCAGTCTGCGGGGGATTTCATCGACCTTTTGCAAGGACTACTGAAGTATGATCCAGCAGACCGCCTAACAGCACAAGAGGCGTTGAAGCATCCCTTCTTCACGGAAGGGTTTGAGCGGAGAAGATGATAGGCCTTTCAACACCCACCCCTGTTGCTAACTTGCGGTCTTTGAATTTACTTGACAGTTGGTCTTTTCTGTTTGTAACATAGAGCATGTATATGTAGATCAATCTGTATGTAGTAGAAATGAAGTTGCTTCAATGTTGTTTGAAGCAGCGTGTCGACTGAAGTTGTATCATAAGGGAAGTCAAATGGATCAATTTTATCCCAAATCATAATTGAGTTTGATTTTTGCATGTCTTCGTGGCCCGTCCTGGGTGGTTTGGTTTTGAGCTGAACCTTGATTTCTTTTCGAGGATAGATGTTGAATTTATAGTAGTCACTAGTTATGTTTATTCTAATTAGAGGTGTGAATTGAATCTAATGTTAACTCTAGTCCAACCAAAAAATTGTCCAAATGTTATCCAAATCTGTATAAAGGCCTGTTGACTTTGACAGTCCATCCAAAATCCATTGGATTGTCGAAAGATACAAGGAGAGAATATATCTCTCCAGCGTCTGTGGAAGCCCATGTGAGTTATTGGAAGAATACATCCAGAAAAACACTGTATGTCATGAATAGTGTTTTTTTGGGTTTGGGTGGGAGTTGGGAAACCAAATGCACCCAGCCATGCGCGGTCTGGCGTAACCTTCGTGACTGGCGTAACAACTTCATGGCTGCCGTGCTTCGTGACTGCTGGTATCGCTCCCGATCTACGATTAGAGTTGTTGGAATCGGCCCAAGGGATTCATATTGAAGATGCTATCAATCCCGTAGTAGCTATTTGTCATTTGGTGCGTGAATCTCTTGGCTGTACTTTTTTGAAGTCTCTATCTATATGCACTCATATCATTTGCACGGGTCAGCTGCAGAATAATCCATTTTGTGAACTTAGTTGTGTGACGCTCAGTATACATGATAATATCTAAATTCTATAATCGTCACAGACACTACTTTATGATGGTTTAGCAACCTGTAATAAAATTTATCTGTTGTTGACTATAAGGTTTATTACTTTATTACATTGAAGAGCAATATGTTATGCGGTATGAATGATGTGGAATGGTTTAAAGCTAGTAACTAGCTCAAACTTTGGGAAGCCTATTCCATTGGTCATGTATATATTCTATGGAAGGTAGTTAATTTAATCCACTCAACCGATATGAATTATAATGTATAAATGGTGCCTAAGTAAGGTATCAATTACTACCTTTTGTAAGAGGGCAATTCCAATTTTTTTTAAAGAGTAAATGCTATCATAACTAGCTGCAACTAATCTCTCAGGAAAAATAGCAGCGAATCAATGATCACCAAATATATAGGTTGAAGATAATAAATAAAAAAATATCAAAGTTGGTTTGGTTCTTATCTTCTAATTCTATATTAGCATCTAGCTTATGGGCAAATCCAAACTGAAGAAGAACATCCATCAAGAGGACAGCACAGTAGGTAGCTATTGTTCTCCATAGCCCATCATCATGTCCCATGTTAAGAAGGATGCTATAGTTCTGTTCTTAGCAGCTCTTTTGGCAGTGGCTACAGTTTTATCTACTTGTAATATCCTCCCGCCTGCTTGTAACAATTGATATGCAGCTTGTTCCATTTTCTGGGTTCCTTTTACTTTCTTATTTTTAAGAATCCGTGATTGATATCATCAAACAATATTTTATTAGTTTTCATCACTTTTTTTGCGAAACATTAGTTATCATCATTGAATTAATAGCTGATTTGATTTGGCTACTGCTTCTGCTTGTACACGTGAGTTATAGTTTTTCTCTTAGCTGCTAATATCGCAACAGCTACGGTTTTCTCAACTTATAACGCAGGATTTGATGTGCAATATTTGTTTCTTGTAATTCTCAGCGTTACGCGAACAAAAGATAGTGCGGCCCATAAAACAACTTACCCCATTGGCTCGTATAGTATAGATGTGCTTATCGCAGGAGGGCCAGCACTAGCGCCGGCAGCGCAGGGTGCGGTGGTGGACCCACAACACGCTTTGATGGACAGGTGCGACCACATCCTTTGCCCCCAGGACACGAAAGTTGCGTCGTGCCCGGGAGAAGGCAGGGGTGCGGTGATCTGCTGCTGCTGCCCCATGCCATATGACACAAGTGAATGCTGTCACTCCTACTGCATGGTGCCGTCGCTACACACCGTTTTGGCATGAGCTCTAGTAGTATGAGTGGAGTAGAACTGTCGCATCGCAGGCGGATGCGCGACTGCCTGCTAAACTTGATAGTTGTCTAGTATCAGAAAAAAAAAACTCGATAGTTGTCTGGACTATGTAGGTACGTAAAATAAAATAAATTATTGTCTCAGCTACACAGTGTACGCAGAAACATTGTATCTCTTGAGACAAATTGCAAGTTACTGCGGCCTCAAGTCCGAGTGGTTGCAACTTGCAAAGAAGAAAGGCTCTTATCCAAGTGCTTCGGGTGCTACCGTGAACGTGCACGGCTGGCTCGGCTCGGCTTGTTATACTAACGAGCCAGTAGGCCAGCTCGGCTCGTTAGCAAGCTCAAGCGAGCTCATTTGGCTCGCGAGCCGATGTTGATAGACAATATGAAAACATATCATCACAGAGTATGGCTCGTTATGGCTCGTTTGGCTCGTTATGGACTCATTCGAACCTAGGGTTAACGATCGTAGCAATAACCATGTCATTGTTTTTCTCTTCCCAATATTTACCAAAATTTCTAACATTGTAGCACCCATTTTCTTCAAATATGGGTCATTGGAATATTTTGCCTTTTAACAATGTACCCTTTTAAATTTGCTGGCTTGATAATAAACTGGCTCGTTATGGCTCGCGAGCTGGCTTGTTATAAAACACGTCGAACTCGAGCCGAGCCATTAACGAGCGAGTCGAGCGAGCTAGCCAGTTACGAGTTTTTTTGTCTAGCCCTACGTGCACCAACACCTGCACCCTTGGATGTAAAACCAACGAAGCATATGCACAAACATGAGTATGTTATCTGCAAATTTACAAAATTTTCCAAATATTTTTTTGTTCAAAAAAACTTTTTCCAGATAGGAAAATTTCAGAAATGAAATGTTACCTAAAAACAAAAGCTTGATTGATTGGAACTCGGTTGCTGATTTCCATGCTAGCGAGCAATCAACCGATGCAAAAATGTCCCACTTCAAAACCTTTGATATAGTGAACGGGTATATATAAGGGCCAAGTGTATATATAAGGGCCAAGTGGCACGTATGTTTTTCCCTTTTTTTCCTTATATGTGTCGATTATTTATTATGTATGCTAAAGATTTTGTGACCTGGTGTATTTGAAATGTTGAACTAATGAAGTCCATATTTGAGATACTAGATTCAATATGTCGAGTAAACAAGTTTAGCATTTTAAATATACTATCGCTATACTTCTAAGTAAAATTCTAACAGAGCCCAGGAAACAGAGAGCTGTCAAGGTCAGAGTAATCTTTTTCACCAAATATCCTCGAAATAAAACATAGCCCTTGGAATGTCCCAGAGAAGACAAGCAGAAGATAGCCGGATAGGCGGACAGGACGTGTGGGTTGTACACACGAGCCATGTCAAAGGTGACCTTTCCGACTCTCAGAAAAATACCAATAATATTCCCACAGCAAGATAGGTACTCGGGATTAACAATGCCTAAAGAGCGCATCATTCGCTCAATAATTATGTGACCCCCCTTGTTTATTCATCCATAGCTTGGCAACACACGCATGCGACTCTGATGTCTGATCTGACCAGCCGTGGATCGCTCAGCCGAGCCTCCTCCTCCTCCTCCTCCTATCACTCTCATGACATCTGCCCGTTGATATGATAAGCCGTCCGCCTTCTCGCTAACCTTTTTTTTCTTATTACGTGCTGATGGAGCCAGCTGCGAGCTGAGGGCAAGTCAAACAAACTAACGCCGCACTCCTGCACCTCGTAGCCCTTAATCTAAGCTAAGAGTCACATGGCTCTGTCCCTCTACGCCTCCTTCCTCTGTGTGACTGTCTGTTACGAGTTGGCGAAGGGTTCTTCGTTCACCACGTCAAATGGCCCGGCACGCTGCTGCTATCTGGCAGCGACCTATCGTCACCATCAAACAGCACGCGCTCGCATTGGAGATCCGAGCAAATGAAAATGGATAGTAAAAAAAGGAAACCACACTCTATCCCTTATCGTGATCCGCTTAGTAGTTTAGTTGAAGGAGAAGCACGAAATACAAGCGTGTTCTGTGAGCGAGGATAGCAAGATCGGGCAGAGGTATTATCTATCGAACTTGTAGCTTCCTATGCGTTATTGGTGGTGGCCCTGCACGGAGAGGAGCTGCAGCTGCATTAAGCGACAACAAACTGGAACGCCTGCTGCCAACGTCTAGGGGAGATGGCCGTGGCAGATAAGGACCGCGCCGCAGGATGCCTTGGCGCAGCGCGTCGTCAAGACGAGACGCGACGCGACGCGATGCGGGGAAGAAGCCAACTCGCTGGCGTGCACCATTATTGCGTCGCGTCGCGTATGGGGGCTAGAGGGTGCCGCGCGCTTGCTCGCGGCACTCCCGGCCGACGGGTCGCTGACTCATCGCGCCACGGCGCCAGGATCGCGGTTGCCGCATCCCAGCCGGCCAGGACCCCTTGGCGCCCTTGTACGAACAAAACCCAGGCTCCTGGGATTAATTAGATTACTAGTGGCTGCCCCTGCCCCGCTGTGCCTTCGTCGATCAAGCTCTGACTTTTGATCACCAGCTAGCGTGTTAAGCTTGGCAATCAGTCTGAGCTCCTACTCCCCCGGGCCGCGCGCAAGGTCAACTACTACTGGACGCGACGCGAGGCGCCTATATATTCTCGGCCCGTCCGTACTCGGCCTCCAACCCAGCCCGAGAGCTCACATCAGATTCATCGCCTTCGTTCTTCTCCGGCCTGCAACAGAGAGGAAAGAAAGACTAGCTATCGATATGGCAACGCAAGGTGGTGTCGTCTCGGCCTCGCTGCTGCTGGTGCTGCTCCTCGGCGCGTGCCTGCCGACGCCGGCCGCCGCGGGTGTGCTCCTCTCCAAGCTGCCCAAGGCGCTCGCCGTCACCGCCTCCGCCAAGTCCGGCCAAGGTGCGTGTTCTCTGATACCATCTGCGTAGCGCGCTCTGCGCTGCACCATCGGCAACAGTTTTTGCTTCTTCCTGTTCCATTTGAATGTGCAGCTGATAGCCAACTAGTGGCAGTTTAATTATATTTACTTAAAAGAACTTGTACCAGTTTAGTTCTGCCGCTAATTAACTTCAATTTTTTGCTGCCATCCAATGGCATAAAGTCCTAGCAGCAAGAGCCACAAAGAGCCGCTGCTGGAATATTTCTTCTTCTTCTTCTTTTTTTTAACTCAGATGATATGAGCGCACAAACCGGAGAATATGTCTTCCACAGGTGCTCGTCTCTCTGTTTCTTACTGAGACAGCTGAACTATGTGACCATGTCCCTTCTGTCGCTTACGATGCGACCCAAAGACAAAACAAACAGCGACAGAAACATTTTAGAAGCCATCTCGGCCGGCCAATAGTAGTAGCCTCTTGGGGAATGAATAGAGACACTTCCGATCCGTTATACATTTTTCAATTCCGTCGTACATGCTCAAAGGCCAAAACGTAAAATCCCTTTTTCTTATTTGACAGTTTCATTTACCTGCAGCCTGTTCGGCTGGCTGCGATGCAGCTGGTGGTGGGGGGCTGACGGGTAGGGCAAAATTAGGGACGCTATTCTAATAATATAAGTAAATCTTAATCTTCAGTACATTGTTGTTAACTAAAACCATGTACTCCGCTTGCAGTTCTGCACGCCGGTGTCGACAAGCTCACGGTGACGTGGTTCCTGAACACGTCGGAGCCCGCCGGAACCGACGCCGGATACAAGAACGTGAAGGTGAACCTGTGCTACGCTCCGGCGAGCCAGAAGGACCGTGGGTGGCGCAAGTCCAACGACGACCTGAGCAAAGACAAGGCGTGCCAGTTCAAGCTCACCCAGCAAGCCTACGCCGCCTCAGGCAGCAGCTTCGAGTACACCGTCGCGCGCGACATCCCCACGGGCTCCTACTACGTGCGCGCCTACGCTCTGGGCGCGTCGGGCACGCAGGTGGCCTACGGCCAGACAGGCGCCGACGCGGCGTTCGACGTCGCCGGCATCACCGGAATCCATGGATCAATCAAGGTCGCCGCCGGCGTGTTCTCGGCCTTCTCTGTTGCTGCTCTCGCCTTCTTCTTCGTCATCGAGAACCGCAAGAAGAACAAGTAGTAGAGAGAGGCCAGCAGTAGCAGGCGGCCGTGTGCACCGCATGTCGTCGATCGCGTGGTGATGGTGAGTTCTTGATCTCTGGCCGGTCGTAAGGTAGCTCAGCTCTGTGTCATGGAGACACGTGACATTGTGAGTGGCCGATGCTTAAACTTAAAGGTGGGTGTGAGTGTCATCGCTGCATCAAGGGATGGATGGATACATACGGTTGCAGTGCAGCGCAATTATTTTGGTGTATGTTTTCTTTTTCTTTTTTTGTCGCGTGAATGAAGATATAAGAAATAAATTGGGTACCTTAAGTTTCTCTTGTTAGTTGCCTGATGTGTTCTGGATATGCGATTCAATTACAAAATAGTGACAAAGAACAAAAAACAAACATTCACAATGCAAGTAGATTAACTCAAGTTGTAGGCTACTTTTGTAGATTAATCAGGGTTATTTCTCACTAATAAGAAGAGCCCGCGTGTCTGATCCAATCTGACCCAACCCACTTGTTACTAAATTCATGAGCATTTAATCTTATTTACATAAAGAAAACTAAACTGCCAGGTTCCCAAAAAAAACAAATTCATGCTAGATAAAAAAAAATTGCCACATCACTATGTGGTATGCACTTGCACAATAGTACTGAACTGTATCTTTCAACGAAGTGGCAAGGCAAGGCATCGACTTCCTGATGACCTGTTCCATCTCATAGTCAACTACTCAACTTGGCCAAGAAGCGTGAACACCAGATGCTCCTTCAAGCGTAAAGAAAGGCCAAGAGGACTAGTATCTGGTATTGTTTCTAGGGGAATCAGTAGGGCCGTCTGAGAGCTAACCACCTGCTAATCTAGTACCATTCAGCTTCAATTATTCGAAGAGCCAACGTCAACGGAGCAGAACTAGACAAGCTAAATGTAACGTCCCGCCACTCCGGACCGGGCTCGTCTACCCTAGCAGCTCTCTAGAATCCCAAGAATGTCCCCACAGACCAACACATGTCTTTTCTGCGTACTTTGTCCTCACTCATGCGCACCCGGGAATGACTTCCCGGTCGGTCACCTATCCTGAGATTTCTCCGGACCAAGACCAAGCACGCTTAACCTCGGAGTTCTTTTGGGATGAACTTCCGAAAAAGAAGTTGCAACTTATTGGTATGAGTATGCTTATCAATTCTATTAAGCCCTGGTCCGGAGTGTTACACTGCTCCTGCGACCTTACATGCCTGGAAACTTACGTCAGCTGCTTATTTGCAGTTTCACATCAGACGACAAAACAAACCAAGCGGAACGACAAAGATGTGATAGCTAATGGACATCAACAGCTACTCCATACAAAGAAAAGATGGTCTCGCAGCTAAATTCGTCCGCTTTAGAGGACATGTGCGCATAGCACACGGCGAAAAAAAAAATTATACACAGAACAATGCAAATACTCCATGCTCTTGGGCTTGTTTGGATGCCAGGGTACTAGAGCCAACACCTTCAGATAGGCCAGAAAAATAACTCCCTGCTGGCTGTGTTTAGTTGTTGGGGGAGAAAAAGAACTTTTTCTGGGAAGCGTGTTTTGTGAGGGGGATGAATAGGAAGGGTGAAAAGATCTTTTGGAACTAAACACAGCCGGTCTATTTCCTGCCTATCCAAACACGCCTTTGAATTAGAACGTTAGAACATAATCATGCAGGAACCAAGAACAGTAGTTAATCTGTAAAAGGTTGGTCACACCTGTTTTGACATGGAAGAGGGCAAAAAGAAAAATTACAAAAAGGAAAAGAAACTAGAGAGAAGAACCACCATAGGGTGGTGATTAACGACTTGGTGCGAAGCAATCTGTTTTGTTCACGACCCTCTCCACTCTTCCAAGCCAAACAAAATGGAAGTCAAGCAGCAACAAGAACATAAATTATTTCTGCTGTGTGCCATCTAAAGATGAAGAGAAAAATCTGACTGGTAACAGCTCACCATCTCTGTCCTGCCGATGACCTGAAATATAGGTGTATACAGAGTTTACTTCATAGTTCATACGTAGAAACAAGTTTAAAATTTCATGAACGATTTTGTAGTAACAGAACGCAGAAAGGATCTAAAGAGTAAAACTGATGGATAAAATGACTAGTGGCCTCTTATATTTCCAAATCCTAAAAAAACAAAATGTGGGGAATAGGAGTAGCAACGCTTACTCTCCTATAAAAAAAAGGAACGCGTGCCAAAGTTAATGTAATCAGTGAGTATCCCACTAATTTATGTGCACGTGTAAGTGCGAAGAAAGTATATTTTTTATTGGATGAACCAACGCATAAAAACAACAAGCACAAGAAGTCATAAAGAAATTAACACACCTGTCTGAACTTCTGTTGCCACCAAATGAGCCTCTATCTCTGCCCCCCTCAAACCCCCATCTTTCTTCAGTAGGTCTTGGATATTGATCAATGCCACCGCGGGAACGTGGCCTTTCAACAGACTCTTTCGTTTGGGATTCATCTGCAAAATTAGTTGGTGGTGATGCTATAACTCTCCCTGCTCCAGAACCAGGTCTTTGCGAAAATCTGATCTTGTCATCCATTGCAATTGTAAGAACTTCCAGCTGTTTTTCCATTTGACTTATCTTTTCAGACAAACTTTTTGCATCATCGTCACTCATCTTGGCTTCATTTTCATTTAGTTCCAACTTAAGTAGACTGATCTCTTCTTTCAACACTCTTTCATCATTTGTCTCCGGTCTGAAATATGAGTCCATATCAAACCAAATGGAAAACTATTCCCAACAGCATATAGGGGAAAATGCATCTCCATGTGTACATGTCTATGTATTTAAACAAGACAAAGTAGTAAATGCCATTTACTACAGCAATCCATGGTGCAAGAATAAAACCAAATGGATCACCTGGTAATAGACAACTAATTATGTTTATTTTTTAAAAAAACTGCTAATTCAAGTTAAGAAAATTCCAATCGCAACACATAGTCATGCGCTTAGTTCAAACTCACAACTGGCTGTGCCGTAAGTTGACTAACTGTTCCCAACATCGAAGCAGCATAGTTAACTACAGATTGATGGAGTATCAAGACCAGAGATGTGAAAAGAGACAAAAAACGGGGGGGGGGGGGGGGGACGGGACAATAGACCACAGTATCTCAACGAAAGGAAGTGTTAGTGTTATTGACCTCTAAAGACTACTGACTGAACGTACAGATCTATCTGAAGGAGTGCAAAATAATTTAAGACCATGCACATATTAATCTCAAGGTCAGAAACTGATAATACTGGCAGGCAAAAGGGCAATGCGCTCTTAGTTCCTTTTGTCTGCCAGTATTCTCACTTCCAACCATAACATGCATGAACAAATCTTAATAACAATGTTGTCTTTGGACATGAATCATGCATCAGTCGATCTTAAAACACGCACACTTGTGATTCATTGCTCTTTCTAGTACATGGAAATGCATACTGTCTTTCAAATGCTGAGTAGTTTCAAGGCATTACGATATGATTAACAGAACCCTGTCATGAAACACTTGTGGACTGTCAGAGAACTTGCTAATGAATAATATAAAAATGCGTATTATATCATGTTGTGATTTTTCTTCTAATAAAATAAAATTCCAGGCACTAGCACGTTCAACATAAGTAGCAGGACCCATGAATGCTGATACTCATGGTGAATATTAAGAGTACACAAAGATTTTATTCCAAATTGTTGTATTGACAGCGTAGTTTCTCAAATATGGGATAAAAGATCACATATTGTTCTATGACTCAGACAGGTTAAACACTACTGCTCCCTCCATTCACAAACAAGTGATGTTTTGGACATCAACATGGTCTCCAACACAGCTTTGACTAATACCTTCTGTTAAAAAATATTTATAAGAAAAAACTATGTTTCTTATGGAACCACATTTCAAGAAAAATCACTTGTATCATTTTCAAATATCCAAACTCCAACAAACAAAATGTCATATGCAACTGAAGTTTGAATGGTTGAATTAAGGCAACCTCAAAAACGTCACTTAGTTGTGACTGGAGGGAGTACACTTCTAGTAGATGACAACCATTCAAAAGACCATGGGGGCAAGTGGTACGCTTACAAGCTACTCAACCAAATAACATCCCCATGCTTGCGATCGGATTTTACATATATGAAATACCACACTGTATAAAACATATTATATGGAAAAATACATATTTTAAACTGCACTAAGCAGAAGATACGGAAAAATTATATGAGAAACACAAGGCATTTGCAGTGGAGGAATGGAACATGAACTTTCCTAGGTTTATTATCATTCAAAACTCCATCGACCACTAAAACTATAAATAGAAAGATGATATCCATACTGCTGACTTAACAATTGCTAATTAAGTTATGTTAAGGTCTACCGTGCATAGCAATGTTGACTGTTGAGTATATATGTGCATGTTCATTCAAATTAACCGATCAAGGGAACCAAAAGAGCAGTACAGTAAAATAAAAAAGCTTTAACAAACCAAAGCAAGCTAAAAGTGATATTTAACCTATAATTATGCTTACAACCTCGACAAAATTTCCTAGCTGAAAATAAAAATTGCACTGTCAGATCAAAATAAAACTAATTCCGTTCCTGAATTTTCTTAAAATGATTTCAGGGAACTCAAGGACAAGCTGAATGTAGCAAAGGCAAACGTCACTATTTTCAGAATAAGAAAGTATAACTATTATTATATCCATTATTGTGGATGCAAATACCATTACACCCTTCTCAGCAGGTTATTTGTTATATGATTCATCATGTGTCATATTTTCGTGCACCAGAGACAAATTGGTGACACTTCCGACTCATCTACTAGCACACTGCAAAGCTCTTTTGACATAATTAACAGATGCACAAATTTTGAAAGACAAATGAATGTACTCGTAAAGTAACTTGTTGTTAGATCATTGGTTGTACTTGAACCTATCACAAGGTGAACATTAGCTGTGTTGGAAACATGCACTTGTTAACTAGCACAAGATAGCAAAGGTCCCAGCTAATGTGAAACAAAAAATCCATCCACCTTAACCAGTGCTGCATTCACAGGCAAGTGCTAAGGGAGAATGATATGTGAATGTGAGGCAAGTTAGATGCATACCTATCAATACGGCGATGCTCAAGCTCAAGGTCGATCTTCCTCCAGTCCTTCCCTTTCTCCTGTAGAATCACCTCCCTAGGCTTTGCATCCCCAAAAGGATTCACCTTTGGACGCGCCCTCGGCACTTCACTACCCGCAGCCGATACCTGTGATCCGGGGCTCCCAGGTCGTGATGATTGAGCACTCTCTGGCCTGCTTGACTGTGAGCTGGTAGGACGGCTAGCTTTCTTCTGATCAATCTCAGTCTCCATCTTCTTCCAGTCGAGCCCTTTGTCGGTCAGCACGTCCTCCCGCGGCCTCGCGGCCCCAAACGGGCTCGGTCGGCTGCGTCCAGCCTCAGCAGGTGGCGTAGGGGTGGCCGAGGCCTCGCGCTTGGGCGGATCGAGCACGAGACGAGGTCTCTCCCGCTCGCCATTGATCGGTGCGGCACGGGACCAGCGGTCAGAGGAGTCGGTCGAGACGGGCGAATCGCGGAAGCCGCCGCCGCCGGAGCCGAGGCTCGGGTAGCGCGACGGCGCCGGCGCCATCGGCTTCTTCCCGCGCGACCAGTCCCCGTCGTCGTCGGCGCGGCCGACGGACGCGGGCGCGCCGCCCCCGAGGCCACCGTACCGGCTCCGGGGGCCGGAGTCGGCGGTGGGTGAGGGCGCGAACGACTTCTTGCTCATGGACCAGTCGCGATCCTCGTCGGCGCGGGACGGCATGTCGAGATCCGAGCCCCTGCCCGGCGGCCCGCGGCGGTCGTCGTCGAACCCGCCGCCGCCGCCGCCGCGGTCCCCTCCGGAGCCGTAGGAGCGGAACCCGCCGCCGAGGCCGCCGCGGGACCGGTCGAGCTCGTCCTCGGACCGCTCCCTGGGCCGCGTCGGCAGCATCATCATCTCCGCCGCGGTGAGCCCCTTGGGCTCCGGCGCAGGCGCCGCCGCTTGCCGCCGCCCCGGGCCGTACCCGGCGAACTCCGAGAGCGAGAGCGTGGTGCCCTTGTTCTTCTTCTTAGACTTGCCGCCGGCGCCCGCGGCGGCCTCGCGGAGGCTGGGGAAGCCCGCGGCGGGTGCGGGCGGTTGGGCCGGTGGAGGGTTCGCTGCGGCATCGCGCTCTTCCTCCTCGGCGCGCTCGGCGTCCAGCGCCCACGCGCCGGCGCCGCCGAGACCGCCCCAGGGCTTGGCCATGGCGGGCGGGATCTAGTCTGCCTCACAGCAGGGGTTCGCGAGATCGCGGGAGGGGAGGCTCGAGAGGGAGCGGCGAGGAGGTGGAGGCTGGAGGATGCCGATGCCGCGATGCTGATGCGGAGCCGTGTCGTGCCGGGGCGAGGCGATCGAGCGGAGGGGTGGGAAAGGCGGGCGGGTGCGGTGGGCGGCTAAAAGGCGTTGGGCGCAGCGCAGCGGCGGAGACCCCCGAATTTACGTATCCGAGTACATATCTGATAAATAATTGTATTCGAGACGTTTTCATACCACCTTAACTTTTATAGAAAACTTAACGTATTCGTGTATCGATAGAGGACCAAATTTGCCCTAGCATGTATCAGTATCGAACTATTGGCAGTGCTCCTGCCAATTTTTTCTTTTAAAAAAAAACCAGTATCGAACTATCGGTTGCGGAGCACGGGCCCTGCCGGTTGGGTTTAACGATGCGGTGTTTAGTTGATTGGAGGAGAAATTTTTTTTTTCTAGGAAACGTGTTTTGTGAGAGAGATGAATAGGAGGGTTGAAGAGAGTTGAAGGAGATTTTTTTTGAGAAACGTGTTTTTTTAAAGGGATAGGAAAGTTGAAAAGATGTTTTGCAACTAAACATGACTCTGACGTGATTGAACTGGAACCGGAACACATGGCAGCGGCATCGGAGCAAACGGCGGGCGCGGCCGGCGGCGGAACGGTCAATCTTTTTGGCGACGGCGACGGCCACGGCTCATGCCTGACGGTGGGGGAGACGTTGGGGGCGGTTAGCTCATGCCCCAAACCAAAACCCGCTGTTCTTTCGTGGCTTTTTCTTTTCCATGGAAATTGCTGCCTTTTTCGCCCTTGGAATAAAGGCGAGTCAGGCAGCAGCGCCGAATAATCTTTTCCCCCCGCGGCACCAGATTCCTGAGCGAGCGATAGATAGTGTCTGGTTTGTACCAACATTCTTGATGATGGATCCTTCGGCAGTATAAGTCAGCTGCTGGTTTAAAATTTCCAGCCATGTGTGACACGAACACGAGCCGTGGTTCCTGGTGTGTGAAGTTATCTGCAAACTTGGTTCCGTCTTCTGTCGCGTCCAAGCTGAAAGTTTCATTTTCCTAAGATGACTGATCGATGTGCCTTGGTAAAAAAGAAGAAGGGTTAATGAGAACTCAAGGTAGCAAACACGGAGATAAACACAAACAACAACACACGCTACCACGACAGCACCAGAATAGAGTAAAAGATTCCTGTGGAAGTTTGCAGCTATGGGGTGAACATCTCAACATCCCATATATCCGGCCTGATATGTAGTTCTGCCCACGACCAAACAAGAACCGATACCAGCATATAGAGGTTTCGATCCACTTAGGCATTTGCTGCCACAGCACTTCAGAGTTCAGACAGCCATGACGACCAGAAGCATTTGCTGCCACAGCACTTCAGAGTTCAGACAGCCATGACGACCAGAAGAGCGGGTAAGCGGAAATCCAGGGTGCTGACTGACAGGCATGCAATTATAGCTTAAACCAGGACTAAACTCATGAAAAACAGTACCTTTATAGTCTCAGAGTTTTTCAGTTTCCTGATGAATCCACGAGCATCACCCAGTTATACCAGAATGCCAACTGCAGTCCATGCTCATGCTGCTCAAAGGATCCATTTCAGAAAGAAATACCGAGCTAATGTCTACTACTGAACAGGTGATCATCATCTCCACGATATTAAACCAGCATCAGAGCAACAAAAATTTGTGATAACCACCTCACAACAGAACAGCGACTGATCGCTTTACATGTGTAACCCTCTAGTCAAATGCCAACTGAAGCAAAGCATCTATGTCACTATGCGTGCAAACTCAGCAGAACATGACTTAAAAGCTTAAGAAAGCAGCATATCTGCTAGCACATACGAACATATGACTGGTTGCATCTTGCACTCATAGTTAGATAGAGATAACCTCCTTAAACATCTAATATAAAACAGCTAGACTTAAAACACACTAACTTCCATAAATTGAATCAAGCTTAATAACACGTAGTCCATGAAAAAATCGAGTGCCTAGTCATAAAAGAGATGGAAGAATAAGCAGTGGTTGGATTTGCAGGAAATTGATTTGAACCACGAAGCTAGGAAGTCTAGCACCAGATGCAGCTACTGGATTGAAAAAAGTAAACATGCCAAGAATCTAACCTGGTTTGCGTCATTAAACAAGAACTGAAGACTACCATGGCAGGAAGGTTTTGATAAACTTCCGCCCTTAGTTTTTAGTTTTCTTGTGCATTACTTCAGACACAACAGACACTAACTTTGAACCCCCTTCACTTCCCCTTAATATCAAAAGATGAGAAGCAACTCCACCGGCATCAACCATGCCCAGTTATACCGGAATGTCGATTACTGGTCTGCCGCTAAAGGGTATTTTCTAAAAGAAATATGCAGGTACTGTCTACTGGACCTGTGGTCATCTCCATAGTCCATACCCAAGCTTCAGACCCAGAAACCTGGTAGTGAACATTGGACAACGTGAACAGAGTTCATTCATACTCATGATGTATTGATGTGAATGCCAGAGGTGCCGAAGTAGCATTATCAAACATAAGAACAAACAAGTACAAAGGAATGGCTTGAGCTTAAAACAGAACAGGGAGTAACATGAGTGATGCGCTAGTCAAATGTAAATTGAAGCAATGCTTCTATATCTGGAAGGAAAACCCAACAGACCACAACTAATAGCTTCAGAAAACAGCATATCTGCTAGGACACAAGAAAACAATGGATCAATGTTGTGGCCATACATAGACAGACTGAGCCGGTATAAAATTGCTAGTCCAGCACAAATTGAACAAATGTCAGTGACAAACATTCCTCGAAAACAATCAAGGTGAAAAATAATGGAAGCAAAAACAAAGACATTATGGGTGCAACCACGGTATTTATCTAGCAGAAGATTGTTTCAAATCTCGAAGCATTATAAATTGAATCAAAAGGTTTGTCAAGAAATTCTAGCAAGCAAGATTGCATCCAGATTAGTGCTTCTTATATACTCTATAGTCAAATGAAAATTGAAGCAATTCATCTATATCTGGAAGGAAAACCCAACAGATCACAACCAATAGCTTCAGAAAACAGCATATCTGCTAGGACACACGAAAACAATGGATCAATGTTGTTGTCATACATAGACAGACTGAGATAACCACCTTGAGCCAGTACAAAATTGCAAGTCCAGCATAAATTGAACAAAGTTCAGTGACAAACATTCCTCAAAAACAATCAAGGTGAAAAATAATGGAAGCACATACAAAGGTATTATGGCTGCAACCACAGTATTTAGCCAGCAGAAAATTGTTTCACATCTCAAAGAATTATAAATTGAATCAAAAGGTTTGTCAAGAAATTCTAGCAAGCAAGATTGCATCCAGATCAGTGCTGCTTATATACTCTAAAGGAGAAAATAAGCTATAGTCATGTGCATGTGTCATCGTCAAGGTTCATCTTTAGCATCAGCACAACAATAGGGCAATCAACAAATAATCGAACATGCAACAGTAGATGGCACCTCTTAGCCAAATCAGTTGCAAACAGATGGATGTATAATGGTCGTGAATGTCACAAAGTATGCAGATTCACTGGACGGAAAAAGTGCCATACTACAATTTCACATGATCAACCCCTAAAACTCAACGCATAATGACAGCTACAGAGCATTTCGCTGAGAGTAAACAAGGAAAATTTTCATGGTGGATATGCCATATCCAGTTTACTCAATGATTTTGTTGATGACACCAGCACCGACGGTCTTACCACCCTCACGAATAGCAAACCTCATTCCCTGCTCACAAGCAACGGGCTGGATGAGCTGAACAATCATCTTGATGCGGTCACCAGGCATGCACATCTTGGCCTCCTCATCCTTGTCATTCATAATCGTTGTCACATTCCCTGTCACATCAGTTGTCCGCATGTAGAACTGTGGGCGGTAACCAGGGAAGAACGGTGAGTGCCGGCCACCCTCCTCCTTCTTAAGCACATACACGACAGCCTCAAACTTGGTGTGTGGTGTGATAGAACCGGGCTTGGCCAGCACCATGCCTCTCTCAATGTCGTCCTTCTGCATACCACGGAGCAGAAGCCCAACATTGTCCCCAGCCATGGCGTCATCCATGGTCTTCTGGAACATCTCAACACCAGTCACCGTGCAGTTCCGGGTGTCCCGGATTCCGACAATGTCGACTGTGTCACCAACCTTGACGGTGCCACGCTCAATACGGCCAGTGGCGACCGTACCACGGCCAGTGATGGAGAACACATCCTCAACAGCGAGCAAGAAGGGGAGGTCGGTCTGCCGCTGGGGGACCGGGATGTAGGAATCGACGGAATCGACCAAGGAGAAGATGCAGTCCACCCACTCGTCGTCTCCACGCTTGATGGCAGGGTTGCCCATGAGGGCCTCGAGCGCCTTGAGGGCGGAGCCGGAGACGATTGGCACATCATCGCCGTCGTACTCGTAGTTGCTGAGCAGCTCACGGACCTCGAGCTCGACGAGCTCAAGCAGCTCCTCGTCGTCGACCATGTCCTTCTTGTTGAGGAAGACAACGATCCTGGGGACACCGACCTGCTTGGCGAGGAGGATGTGCTCCTTGGTCTGGGGCATGGGCCCGTCTGCGCCGGAGACGACGAGGATGGCGCCGTCCATCTGGGCGGCTCCGGTGATCATGTTCTTGACGTAGTCGGCGTGGCCGGGGCAGTCGACGTGGGCGTAGTGGCGTGTCTCGGTCTCGTACTCGACGGTGGCGGTGTTGATGGTGATCCCACGGGCGCGCTCCTCGGGGGCGGCGTCGATCTCGTCGTACTTCTTGGGCGCGCTGCCGCCGACGGAGGCGAGCACCATGGTGAGCGCGGCGGTGAGGGTAGTCTTGCCGTGGTCGACGTGGCCGATGGTGCCGATGTTGACGTGCGGCTTGGTGCGCTCGAACTTCCCCCTCGCCGCGCGCACCACCAGCAGCCGCCCGCGCCTCTGCCCGCCGGCCGCCGCCGCCGCCGCGGCCGCCCGGCCCCGGAGCCGCGCCGGCTGCGCGGAGAATCCAAGGGAGGTGGAGAGCCGAGCCCGGCTCCTGGACGAGGAGGCCTGCGGGAAGAGGAGGGAGGTGGATGCCGAGGCGAGGGAGGCCATGGCGGGCGGCGGAGGCAGGGGAGAGGGGAGCGGAGGAGCAGCGGGAGGTGGGGATTATTTGGGGGCGGATAGGGAGAGGCCGAGATGGTAGGGGTTTGCGCTGCTTATCTAGAAGAGCAGCGAGAGAGGGGTGGGTGACTGGGGGATAAGGGGATGGCCACGGATTAGGCGAGGCCGGGAAGGCAATCGCCAGCCGCTCGATTTGGTGGGGGGCCTTGAGGTGAAAAATTTTGGGGCGTTTGGGCCAGAAAAAATGGGGGTGAGGCCCAGGACGCGCCTCGTCGGCGTTCGTCGCCGCGGTGAAATGGCAGCCTCAGGCTTGCTTTGAGCCAGTGGCGCCGCCATCTACCGTGTCACATGGAGCCACGTAGATCGGTCGGTACGCCACTGGAAATGGGCACTTCAGGCTCGCAAGCCACTGCTCTGAAAGGGGAAGGAGCGGGGAGCGCCACTGGAAATGGACACGGCACAAGCAAGCGGGCGGCCTGCGAGTTGTGTGGACGTGAAGTCATCGGCCGTGAATATACCACGAGAAATACCATGGAGTGATTGGTAGTGACAGGCGATGAACCGATGACGACCTACCGATGGACAGACGATGGTAGAGTGCCACAACCTAGCAATGTTTCTGAGCAAGAACAATCAATGTCGTTAAAGAGATTGGAATTCAGGTTCATATGATTGAAATACTTGGGTCGAGTTTTTCGTTTATGGACGAGTAGCATTCTTAAAAGATTTTGATGACATGCATGATATATTTGAATTTTACCAGAACTCACCTAGCTAAACATTATATTAGCTCGCCAATATATTGGTGTAGGATTTTGACACGTAGATCTGTCATGTCGTATTAGCACTTCAGGCTCGCGAGCACTGCTCTAAAAGGGGACGGAGCTCCACTAGAAACTAGAAATGGACATGCCACAAAGGAAGCGGGGCTTGCGAGTTGTGTGGACGTGAAGTCCTCGGTCGTCAATATACCACGAGAAATACCATGGAGTGTTGACATGTGATGAGTCGATGACAACCTACCGATGGTAGAGTGCCACAAGCCCACAACCTAGCAGTGTTTATGAACAATAAAAGCCGTTAAAGAGATTATAATTCAGGTTCGTATGATTGAAATTCATGCTTGGTGAGTCTTCGGTTTCTATACCAGTAGCATTCTTAAAGAATTTGATGACATGCATGTATAAGTGCCAATGACATATTAGAATTTTTACCAACTCACCTGGTTAAACATTATACTAGCTCGCCAATAAATTGATGTAGGGTTTTGCACCACTAATCCCAACCCTGATATTTGACAAGAAAAATAAAAAAAAGTCATGTGTGACTTGTGAATTTAGCTAGCCAAGGATTCATGTTCATCTAAACATAATGAAAAGTGCTCAAAATAAAGATTAGGCTAGCTTAGCGTCAATCCAAATAGGCTATAAGGCGATAAATTTGACTAAATGTATAGTGCCATATACAAGGAGACATAAAGCTAAAAGTCAACCCCAATGAAGTCAATATGTTCTGTGTGGTAGCTAAATGTGATGGTGAATTGAGCATAAGACGATTATTTATTTTTTATAGATAAGTTATTAAAGTGAGCAACGAGACAAGATAATAGATCATAGCATCTAGCGCGATAATGTGTGAGAGCAAAGAGTGGCGTAGATAAAAAAATAATTTATTGTACACAAATTTGGGAGAAAGAAACAATTATTGTTGGAAAAGGAACATCTTGTATTCATGTGGGTGAATAGCAATATGTGATGAAGAAACAAGAAATATATTAAATGACCATAAACATAGCGAATACTACAATAGATTGGTACAAAAATTCACATTATTAAAAATCCTTGATGGACTCCAACAATTATTTATGTATGTATTATCATCCACTTGATATAAAGTGGAGTGATATAAAAATAACAAATGCTGATGGTTAAAGATTAAAATGCCTTTTTTTTCTGCAAGTCCAAACAAAGTCAATTTTGTGGGTTCCTCTATATGTGAATAAGGCCACTCACTACCTAACAAGTAACAACAACTGAATGTTGAAAACAAAATCAAGAGAGTTCTATTTTTAACCATCCAAGTCCATATAGTTTTAAAGCTAGATCAAGAAATAACCTTCACACCATGCACAAAAAAAATACATGTATGGGAAGGTAGTTTCAAGCAACCTCCATAATTTTATGCTCATATCATGGGCTCATAGCGTTCTAAAGCAAACTTCAAAATTAAAATAATAGTTAATCATACAAAATTGAATTGTATTTGAATGGTTAGTGAGATTGGCTACAAACCACGATATATTGTTTTGAAGTTTTTTGTCATGTCTTTTTTATACTTATTTCAGCTTCTGTAGCGAACTTTGAACGGTTGGCTTGAGGCTTCAACGAAAGCTAGACACTCCAAGCATGAATGGGAGAAAAACAAGTGTAGTACCAATCGCTAGATGTCTGTTATAGCAAGATCAATGGGAGTTGAATTTTATGTAAGTTTAGGCCTAAGGATAGCCGGATAGGCAAGTATCTGTGTGCTGTCTTTTTTCTCAACATGACATAATCTATTTGATTGTTTGTTTGTTTTAAAAAATGCTAAATTTATAGTCTATTATGAAGGTCTAGGTTAGTTTTTTCTAAGTATCGTGTGTTACAAACGATAATAGGTTAGGTGAGATTATAAGAGAGTCATTCACACATATATTAAAAGTGAATATATACACATTGATGAATCACTCAACTGTCATATTCTAAATCTTTTACTTAAGTTAGTAAGCATTTGTTCTTAAATATTGTAATTTTTGGTAATTTAATTTGTACTTCTATCATAATATTTTTATATTCTAAATACAAGGCATCTTCTACTTAGTCTAATTATGAATGAGTATTGTTGTTGTTTCTTTTTGTTTTTATTTGTTGTTGTTTCTCTAATTTAAGTAGTATCATCGTGCTGAAAAAGTTATGTTTTGGTTGGGCAAGGGAGGGATACCTTTTTTTTTGAAAAAAATACAGTAACTAGGAATAATAAGTGATTTTACCTGTATCCATGGACCGTACTCCATCCGTCACTAAATTATAGTCTTTCTCACTTCCCGAGAAAATGCTACGGCCAATTATATATAAAAATATAATAAACTTTATGGTACACTAAGATATCACTAGATATTAAGATCTAGATTTTTATAAAAAATATTTAAAAATCTAAATATTGTATATATTTTGTACAATCATAGTTAAACTCGTGGCACGAACACCTAAAACGATTCTAATTTTGTGATAGAGGGAGCAGGTTGTATTGTCCTGCGTATGATTGGAAGTTTGGAGCAGCCGAGCCAGCCCAAGTTGTCCTGCGTGAGAATGGGGAAAATGTCGGCCCTTTCTTCTCCTACCTTTCTCGAGTCCTCTCTCTGACATCCTCGCGGCCGACCTTCCTCCTCCATCCCCGGTCGCATCCACCTGAAACCCTAGCCCCAGCCATGGCGCGACGATCGACTCCTCTCCTACGCCGCCTCCTCGCCCCATCCCCTTCACCCACCCCGTCCACTCCCCTCGCCGGCGCCGCGTCCCGCCGCACCGTCACCTACATGCCCCGACCGGGCGACGGCGCCCCGCGCGGCGTCACGCTCATCCCGGGCGACGGCATCGGGCCCCTCGTCACGGGCGCCGTGCGGCAGGTGATGGAGGCGATGCACGCGCCGGTCTACTTCGAGACCTACGAGGTCCACGGAGACATGCCCACGGTGCCCGCCGAGGTAATCGAGTCCATCCGCCGCAACAAGGTCTGCCTCAAGGGCGGGCTCGCCACCCCCGTCGGCGGCGGTGTCTCCTCCCTCAACGTGCAGCTCCGCAAAGAGCTCGACCTCTATGCCGCGCTGGTCAACTGCTTCAACCTGCCCGGACTGCCCACCAGACATGACAACGTTGACATCGTCGTCATCAGGGAGAACACCGAGGGAGAGTACTCGGGGCTCGAGCATGAGGTCGTGCCTGGCGTCGTCGAGAGTCTCAAGGTATGGATAATTCCGAGTATCGCTCTCTCTGGAATAAGTTATTTGCTTGCTGATGCAGCGTGCGGCAGCTAATGTGTGGCTAAATGTGCTAAGCTTCTAGAAATTATGATACCGTTACTGTGATTGACTCTTCTGCTCTAATTGTTGGTAGAGGTATACACACCCACATTCCAGATTCACTGATAAACCCATCTGTGATGAGAAAATTCAATTGGGAAGTTGAATTTGAAGTATTATATTTTTCCCTCTGGGAGGTTAATTTTCAATCTTACTGGGTATCCATACAATGTTAGATCAACATGATTATTAATTATTGTACTTATGTAGTCTTTCTGATTGGTGGGTTCATGATTGAATCATGAAATGTACATGATTCATACATTTGGTTGAGAAATTGTACAGTTAATGCATGCATGCATTTTGGATTGGATAACCAATGCACTTTGGCACTGTACGTTTCTTTTGTTTTCTGCAAGCTCTGCTTCCTATCAGTGTGAGGTTGAGATATTGGTTCTAGGGATAGGGAGCTGAGATGACTTGCTTCAATACATCGTCAAGTGAGATGCACTTAATTTGTTAGGTCATATATAGTTCCTACCAAAGCTTTTGGATGATCCTCAAGGATGTACGCTTTTCCCATCAGGCCATCATTCTTAAAGAGAATATTAATCTTACGATTCTGTTCGTGAAACCATGTATATCAATATTTCTGTATTTTAAGATTATTTAGTCATCAAAACAGTAATATTCCATTCTTCCTTGGTCATCTGTAGCTGACTAGCTGTTCATTTAACAATAACTATCAATTTCAATGCTCATTACTATTAACGGCATTGTGTAATCTGAGCATTAAGTGCGTATTAGTGTTTACAATTGACTACATTATTTTATTCTCTACATTTTGTCATGCCACACTAATTGAAATATATGTATTTTTGCGTTGCTATGTCCATGTGTTGAGAAGCGAATGTAATCATTCACAAAAGTAATAAGTTCCAAAAAGCGTCATTCACCCACCCATTTAGTTGTGATATATGGCTTAATTGCTCCAGTTATAGGGCTCACTGATCTAACTGCCAGGTATGTAGTAGCAAATAGGGACACCCATTTCTGTATTTAACTCAATACATGTCCAGTTGATGTGTAACCATAGAAATTGCTTAAAAATTGATACTGGCTCTGCAACCTGTTTTCATATTCTTTATTTTTTGTTTGCTCAGTGACATCTCTTTGATGTCATGAATAGCGAGCCAAAACTCTGTTTTTTTTTTTTCATTTGTCAGTTTTTTTGTAACACCGCTATTATGACTTTGGTGGGGGCTTCTGTTTGATTGTCTGTAGAATACTTTTTTAGGGCGGTTGGTGCTCAAAATATGCCTGTCTAGATGTCTTATAAACCTAGTATTTTTATAGGGAAAAAGTCTATTTACTACCCTCACCTTTTCACTTTGTCTGCTTAACCCCCTTAACAAAATTCTAGCTTGATTTACTCCCCCAAACTATTGTTGTGGGTTTAATCTACCCCCTAATGAGATTTTATTGTTTTGATTCTCCACGTCCAAGTTGAGTTTTAATTTCAAAGGAAGTAATTTGAACCATAATTTTGTTAAGGGGGTTAAGCGGAGTGGATAGGTGAGGGTAGTAAAATGGACTTTTTTCTTTGTAAGTTGCTATGTGTCACAGAAACTGTATCTGTTGTTGCTATGTGACATTCTGAGTATTTCCAACAAGCTTTGTTATTGTAAAATGCGTTTAACGTTGCTGCTCCTTTTTTTATTTTGCCATCTAAAAGAATATTTCTCCCTAATACCCACTTCATGAATTTGCTAGGTGATAACAAAGTTTTGCTCAGAAAGAATTGCCAAGTATGCTTTTGAGTATGCATACCTTAACAATCGAAAGAAAGTGACCGCAGTACATAAAGCAAACATTATGAAGCTTGCTGATGGTTTGTTCTTGGAGTCTTGCCGTGAGGTTGCAAAGAAGTACCCTGGGATTCAATATAATGAAATCATTGTAGACAACTGTTGTATGCAGCTTGTTGCGAAGCCTGAACAATTTGATGTTATGGTATGTATGCACATTCTTATTACTCAAATTTTACTCTGTTTCTCGACAAGATGATGTTTAATGTGGATTCTCATGTTAGAAATGTAAGTAGAAATGCATTACTATTGATCTTGGACCTGCTTTTGGCTGTATAACCGACAATCTCATTAATCTTATGTGGACTATTGGGATGCAAAATGAACTGATGTTCTGCAAATTTGATATGCTAGCATATCAGTTCCTATTGTTACCATACGCACAGCTTCCCTTTGTTCTTTACTGATATAATGGAGTACTTCTTAGATTACTTATGAATTTGAAACTTTCTCCTGTTGTCAATAGGGATGCAAGGTATACGGAGTATATATTTTGGGTCATCGGGTCAACCCAAACACTTGATAAAATGAACTAGGATGGCATTGCATATAGTTTAGGAGGATAAATGAATTAGAGTGCCATGCCATTGTAATTATTCAACTAACCCAACAAATACTGCTGGATACCTACTTGCATCCCTTCTTGTCAAGTTCATCCTTTCCGTTTGTTTATTATTTTTTACTTATTTAATGGGCTAATTTTCTGATCAACACCGAGTTTTGACATTAAATTTCTTATTTATGAATTTGACACTCACCTCTGTTTGGTTCGTTTCATAGGTCACACCAAATCTTTATGGCAATCTGGTGGCTAACGTAGCTGCAGGTATTGCTGGAGGCACTGGTGTCATGCCTGGAGGTATGCTTTTAGAAACTATTATACCTGTGAAAATAGCTACATGGTCGTTTGTAATGTAGCCTTTGTATCTATGCATATTTTGATGTTTTATTTTTGATAATTTACTGCATCCTCTATTCTTTTTTGATATAAATGTTAGCCCTTTCCATGATTTTCAATGCTGAGCTTGAGCATGTTTTGTACTTGAGCAGCTGCGCCATATGAATTTTGAAGGCCTATAATTATTTATTTCTTTTGGTGCTGCATCATTTCAGGTAATGTGGGTCAGGACCATGCTGTCTTTGAGCAAGGTGCTTCTGCAGGAAACGTCGGAAATGAGAAAATTGTGGAGAAGAAGAGAGCTAACCCTGTTGCGCTGCTGCTCTCATCCGCTATGATGTTGAGGCACTTGCAGTTCCCATCATTCGCCGACCGGCTGGAGACGGCAGTGAAGCGTGTCATTGCAGAGGGCAAGTACAGAACCAAAGATTTGGGTGGCACCAGCACCACCCAGGAAGTCACGGATGCAGTCATTGCCAAACTGGATTAATGACCAGCCGTGTGTTTTTGAAACTTTGTTTTTCTCCATTGGACTAGGTGACTAGTCCTGACTAAATCGTTCCTCGGGGTAGCTTTAGATCACCATTTTGTTCGGCAGCACCCTTGTACAATCTTCAGGTGTCTCGTTTCTGCCATTCTGGTTCGGGTTTGGAGTAACTGACCAAACTCAGTTAATTTTTACTCGTATTTTTGTGACCCTTAACTGGAAATAAGAGAAGATATGGAACAGTTCTATTAAGCCCTTGCTACTAACTACTGACATGAATTTATCGGCGGCAAGCGCAAGCGCCGCGAGGAGGCCGAGGCGGCTGCCGCCGACTCCATGGACCTCGACGCCGACGCACCCCGGCCGTCCAAGCTCCGCGGCATGCCTTCTCTCTCCGACCCCTCGAAGCCGGCCTCTTTCGGCCAGCCCACCTACGACGGCGTCATCGCCGGGCGCGTCTCGTGGCGCCGGTGGAAGGAGCCCCGCACCCGGCGCGCCTTGGCCGTGGTGGTGTCGCGGAAGCCGACCCCGCTGGAGCAGCGCGTCCGGGAGAAGTAGCTGAAGCGCGCGTACCAGGCCCGCAAGGCGGAGCTCAAGGAGGAGATCCGGCGGAACAAGGTGGCGAAGCGGAAGGCGCGCGAGGAGCGCAAGCAGGAGAACGTGCTGCGCACGGTCACCAAGCTGTAGCGCGTCACCAACCCCAAGCCAAGACCATCCAGAAGATCGCCAAGTCCAAGAAGCGCAAGCAGCTCAAGGTCGTCCCGACGAGTTCCTCGGTGGCAAGAAGTCGGAGGCCAGCCGACGCATGCAGGTGCCCGGACTCGAAAACTGAATTTGACGGGCAGTGATCGTCTTTGTATCGCTTTAATTCGCAGTGGTTAATTCGACGATAGTTTTTGTACTGCTTTTGCGCCTATGTAGTTTGAAGTGTGATAAAATCCAGCAACTATAATAGTATGCATTATCAAACCATCAAGCTCTGATGTGATATTTGGCACGGACAAACTTGCTGTTATTGAAGTCGTTACCAAGTTGATGGACACTGACTGGCTCGGATTTGGGGCTTAGGCTCGATGTTATTATCTTCAAATCGGCTCGGATTTGGGACTTAAGATAGATGTTCTAATCATGAAATCTTCAAATCGGCTCGGATTTGGGACTTCAGATAGATGTTCTAATCATGAAATCGTTACAAGTTGATGTACGTGCGGTTTCTTGCACACACGGTATGATGTCACGGTATGAATCCAATGAGATCTGCGATGGATCTGATTCATCGATCGAGTGCAAGAACCGCATGTCCGTTCTGTGCAGCGGAGGCTGTTGAATTTCACAGTATGAATCCACTGCATGTCCGTTCTGTGCAGAGGAGGCTGTTGAATTTCACGGTATGAATCCAATGAGATCGTGTGCAGGATCTGATTCATCTATCGAGTGCAAGAAACCGCATGTCTGTTCTGTGCAGCGGGGGCTGTAGATTAGGGATCTTCACTCATGAAAAAAAAAATAGAGAAAAACAACAGAAAGTTCAAGCCTCCATTTTAATCCACAGCCCCCGTTCCTTGTCTTCATAATTAATTGTCACCATTTAGTCACTTGTACGTATGAACTCTGACATTGGCACTTTTATACGACCTAATTACAGTTGCAACAACAGCTGTTCTTCATACATCATACAAACTCATAGTCTAATACTAATCTTTTTTTTTTGAATCACACCGTACATACGCACACACTCACATACACGCACATACACTTGCCCCTACGAACATACGCACGTAACCTAACCCCTATGAGCACCTTCCGAAAGATTGACGAAGTCACCACAGGTGCCTTGCTATCGAGGGGCACGTCGCCTACCACGGAAAGAATAGCGCCGGTTAAATCCTGGAATAAATATAGGAAAATGCGAGCACCAATGCCCTGATGGGCTGGTTCCACCACAAGGAACCTTGCCAGCTAAACTAGAGCTCAGTTCGCAATCTGATCTTGACATATTGGGATAATGTTTTCTCCATTTTTCTAGACATGCTACTTTTGTTGCCCATGCCATCAACTATAAGAACTGCTGGCTCCCATGGATCCTCCCAACATATTCTGATATTCTTTTTTCCACTTTTCTAAATTCTCAATCAAATCCATGCCACTTATCTCCCCTTCATTATAATCAGGCTTCCACCGATCTACCACACTAGAAATAATGTTGACACAATGATGCATTACTGGCCTCTGGTTTGGTTCTCGTGCAGTGCAATAACAGGCTAGATCAGCTAATCCTAGCAGCACCTTCCAATCATCAGTGCTTAAGACCATTGTGGGGTCCATGATTTTCCTCAACCCATCTTGGTCCATGGCATGTCTTCGAAACACAGGTAAAAGATACCTTTCCTCTTCAGGTAAAGATTCCTCAGTGGCTTCACGGCAGTGATTAGTTCCATAAGCACAATGCCGTACGCGTAAATGTCCACTTTGGTCGTCAAATTTCCTTCAGTTGTAAGCATAGACATTTAACATTACTGCTAGACCACTAAATAAAGTATAGATCACATTAGGAGATGCAAAAACATGTGGTTACTAGGAAATAAAGTATAGATTGAACCCTAGCTCTATAGTTGATAAGTGTTCTTCCATTGGTTACTAGAAGATTAATTGTATAGTGAAATCACATGCAAAAATATGCTTATACGTGTAATTACTTGGAATGTGTGGTATATGATTGGAGGCTAGGGTACAGCCAAAGAAACTTCTTTAAAAAAGAAAAATCTGTATTGCAACATGTGGAGTCATTATTGGTGTTGCCTCACTCACATTAGGAAGAGGAAAAATAGCCTCATTCAGGAGTATGACATGTTATATTAGATAGGCTAGCTGAATCTCAACAATTAGAACAGAGCCAAATGTATCGGTTGAATAGTATTTTGATGGAGCTTAACAACATTTGGGCTATAGAATCAACTAAAGCTAGGCAAAGATCTAGAGATAGAGCCATAAAAGAAGTTGATAGGAATACTAGATACTTTCATGATGTAGCTAACCAAAGGAGGAATACCATGATTCAATCTATGGAGGGTCATGATGGAATTGTGAGTACCACTGATGAGATACACAAAATAGCTTTTGAGTGCTATAAGAACCTATTTAAATGTGAAAGTAGACCTGATATTGCTATAAATGATAATTTCTTTCTTGATAGAGAGAGTGACTGATCAGGAAAATTCTTTGTTAGAAGCTCCTTTCACTAGTGAAGAGGTAAACAAAAACTGTCTTTGAATCTTATGCTAGTGGAGCCCTTGGACCTTAAGGGCTTTCCTTCATGTTCTACCAACATTTGGGATACATCAAGAGTGATCTAATGAACTTATTTGCGGATTTCATGTTCTACCATACTGTCCATCATTCTAATGATGCAGGAGTGGTTCTTAAACTAGATTATGAGAAAGCTTATGACAAGGAAAATGGGGAATTCCTAATGACTAAAAGAGGTTTTGGGGAAAGTGGATTATGTGAATAAAGAAAATTCTCTATAAGGGCTTTGTGGGGTCCAAGTAAACAATGTGGAGGGACATATTTTGAAACAGTCCTCTTCAACTTAGTGGTAGATGTTCCGACTAAAATGCTATAGAAAGCTGCTGGTAGTGGGTGGATTGGGGGTTTAGGAGAAAAGTTAACACCAGGACACTATTCTCTTCTTGGTCAATAACCTTGGAAAAGTGAAAAATATGAAGTGGATTTTAACATGCTTTGAGTTAATGCCGGGAATGAGAATCAACTATTCCAAAAGTGAAATTATGCTAATGAACCTGACCGAGCAGGAAACTGCCAACATGAGTACATGACGAGTGTGTTTGGGTGTCCTGCAGGGGCTTTCCCAATCACACTAGTGATTTGCGCGCGTCTTGGCGCGCGGCTTAATCTTTGACTAAATAAATAAAATAAAATAGATGACTTTTAGATCCAACAATCAAGAGGCTATCATTCCATGTCTTTTGGCAACATATTAGTAAAAAAAGGCACTCCTCGTATTGCTTTTTGTTCTCGAGCAAAAACCAAGTCGATCCTTAATAATTGCCTATTTACCTTTACTGATGATATACAATCGGCATTTGAATAACAGAGTGCACGATATCTGGTAGTAATTATATATCATGTTATCATACAATAGAAGAGCATCGTAGTTGGAATCATTTAAATACATAAATTAACTCGTAGAACTAATTCCATGTGTGACACAGTAATTGTATTCTCTGTGCATGACTTGGCAGCTAAAGTCTGTTCATGAGGGTAGGTGCATACATTGTACATTCCTATTATACAACACATTCATATTATACAGATGTTGTAAGGTGTTTATTATGCAGCTATCTAATAGAGGGTTATATGTTATGAGAATCCTTAGATTATTTGGTTGTTCACAATTTATTTACAAACCAAATATTATCAATATTAAGTAACATATAGTTTTGTGTAGGTGAGGAAAATGAATATATATTATAAGGATCGACCTACGGATCATATATAATTATTTATAGGAACTAATTACTGAGGCACTTTGAATTTAAAATTTTGGTACGGTCCGAAGGTTTATGTTTTTGAATTTTGATTGTTTTTTTATTGAACACTTCTTAATTTGAGGACATTTTGGTATCCGAATCATAGATACGACGGGTCGTAGATAAATATCTGCGTGAATGAATATGGAAAGTGCTTTTGGGTTTAAAAATATATTACGTAATAAAGTTGTAGGTTTTGAAATTAGAACCGGGAACGTGTTTTGGTGGTTGAATTGTACGTATAGTATTGGTTGTAGGGAAGTAATTAATAGAATGGGTTGTTACGTAATCCCAGTAAAATTTGAGGGTTCTTTAAGAATATTTATGAGGGAGGGAAAAGACCGGCGGGTTGATTGTGAGGAAGTTTAGGAGTTTTTTTTAAAAATTTTGAATGGCTGGTTGGGGGTGGACTGCGGGTTAATTTCGAGGAAATCCGAGGGTTTCTTTAAAAAAATTCTGATGGAGGGGAGTGGATGGCGGGTTGTATTTCGACTAAATTTAGGGTTTTTTTGAAAATGTATGGACGGCGGGGTGTATGTCTATAAATTTCAGGTTTTTTTTGTAAATTGACGAAAAATGGCACGATCTGGGCCGTCCGGCCGGCCGGGAAATGCCGGCCACGTGGCCAGGTTGGCTGGCTTATATAATAAAGTTGTAGGTTTTGAAATTAGAATAAATTTTATGTTGGGTTTTTTTGGTTGGAACGTGTTTTGGTGGTTGAATTGTACGTATAGTATTGGTTGTAGGGAAGTAATTAATAGAATGGGTTGTTACGTAATTCTAGTAAAATTTGAGGGTTCTTTAAGAATATTTATGAGGGAGGGAAAAGGCCGGCGGGTTGATTCTATGAAAGTTTAGGAGTTTTTTTTAAAAATTTTGATTGGCCGGTTGGGGGTGGACTGCGGGTTAATTCCGAGGAAATCCGAGAGTTTCTTTAAAAATATCCTGAAAGAGGGGAGTGGACGGCGGGTTGTATTTCCACTAAATTCATGGTTTTTTTTTAAAATGTATGGATGGCGGGGTGTATTTCCATAAATTTCAGGGTTTTTTCTGTAAATTGATAGAAAATGGCACGATCTGGGCCGTCCGGCCGGCCGATCGGACGGCCGGGAAATGCCGGCCACGTGGCCAGGCTGGCTGGCCGCCGTGGCCGGCAGCTTTCATAAGGAGAAATACCTAGGTGCCCCTTTGCACTACGAGAAATTAAAAGGTGAAGACCTGCAACCTCTTGTAGATAAGATTATTAAGAGGATAGCTGGCTGGACAAGGAAACTTTTTTCCCATGCTGGTAGGCTGCTCCTTTTAAAAGCATGTCTAGCTACTACCCCTGTTTATTTGATGTCGTTTTTAACTTTCCAAAATGGGCACTAGATCTGATAAATACTCATATGTCTAATTGCCTATGGGATGATTATGGAGGTCATGGAAAGATTCATTTAGCAAACTAGTGCCTAGTTAATATTAAAAAAAAGAACATGGAGAATCTAGTCCTTCTGGGGTCTTGGGTAAAAAGATTTTTGGTAGATGAAGGGAAAATATGGCATAATATTGTTCAACAAAAATATATGAGACATGCTGTTAATAATACGCTTAAACACTTTGAAAATTGATGTGCTTTGTTTTCTAATGAAAATGGGGCAAGGTAATGTACCTGTCGTTCTAAAAAAGAAAGGTAATCTATATAACTGTGCAAGAAAATTGTTGACTATATAGCGGTAAGATTTTTACGTACCAACACACTCTGGTGCGAGATATCCAAATGGCCCTGCCACCTTGACCCGATCCTTATCTATAGCAGGCCTGATCAAACCAAAGTCTGCAACCTTTGCTCTCAAATCTTTGTACAACAATATATTTGCTGGTTTCAGGTCCCGGTGGATAAATGACTCGTGGGCATGCTGTGAATATACCGAATCCCCCGTGCAACATCCAGAGCAATTGTAACCCGTTGCTTCCATGTGAGCGGAGGATGGCCTCTCTGCTTCAGGTGCTCTGGTAGTGACCCGGATGCCATGTACTCATATACTAAGAGTCTCTCACTACCGTGGATGCAGTATCCAAGAAGCTGAACCAAATTACAATGTCTTGACTTTCCAAGAACATCGATTTCAGCATCATATTCTTTCAGCCTTTCAGTGTCTATAGCAACAAGCCTCTTGACAGCAACAGGTTGCCCATTTATGGTTCCTTTGAATACCATACCAAATCCACATTCACCTATTATATTCTCCTGACTGAAGTTTTCTGTAGCTTGTAAAACCACACCAATCTGCAATTTCTCAACATATGATGCAGAGCGATGAACAGAGTCCGTTCTATCGGTTCTCTTCTTCTTTCATAGATAATATAGTAAAAGATAAATGCAAATCACAAGAATGGTAGAACCAGAAACAATCCAACAATTAATGCAATGCCTTGGACTTTGAGTTTCGTGAACCTGGGAGGTCTGAACCACCCACCCACCTCAACTGAGGGCTTGAACCTGGGTACTGCCCCAGTGAGGTTGTTATTTAAAACGTTGAGAAATCTCAAGTTGGTTAGGGTAGCTAATGCCTCTGGTACCACTCCTGTAAGCTGATTGTCGGATAAATATAATCTCTCCAGAAGACCAAGTTTTGCAAATGCCAGTGAAATGATTCCTGACAAATTCCGATCTGACAAATTTATTTGGACAACAACATTACCTTCACAGACAATACCTACACAGCCGTCATTACAAGGATTGTTTCCTCCCCATGACTTGGCAATTTCAATCGGGTATCGAAACCCAGCAGCTACTTCGAGCAAATTAACAACCTGTGGATCACATGGTCCACTGTCATGGAGACATAATTTGTTCCTAGAGACTATATCAATTGCCACTCCCATCTGGAAATCAGGCCTAGGGCCTTGGAAAAAGTTATTTGAAAGACCGACATAATCCAAACTTTCCATTTGTGTTAGTGTGGCTACAATAACTCCAGTAAGCTCATTATCCCTAACATCCAACGATATCAATTGAGAATTGTTGAAATTGGGAATCTAACCAATGAACTCATTAGACTGAATCTAGAGTTGCTTCAAGTTCATAAGCGATGAAAGAACATCAATAGGATCTGACAGCTTGAGATCACTGTTTTGGTTGTTTAAATTCAGGACCTTCAGGAAATTAAGATCAACGAGCCAAGCTGGCAAGCCACTGGTAAGGTAGTTGTTTGACAATTCCAAAGTAACGAGTGATGTCAGGTTGGCAAGAGATGCAGGGAAAGCGCCAGTAACCGAGGAATTGGAGATTGACAACTCTTGGAGAGCAGCACAGCCGCCAATCGAGTCAAGGATGGGCAGGGGCTCGAGGGGAAGGTTATCCATTTCCACGATAGTCAAGGAACCGAGCCCACGAAATAAGTCATACAGCACAGTTGTAAACCTGTTCCAACTGATTACAAGGTATGTGTCAGGGTGGCAACGGGACGGGGCGGGGCTGGGGAGGCGACCCCTGTCCCTGCCCCGTTCCCCGAAAGGTCATCCCCGCCCTGGCCCCGTGAAGCCTATCGGGGGAAAATCGATCTCCGTCCCCGTCCCCGGCAGATCCCCGATCCCCAGTGGAGCCCCACGGGGAATAGGACCAGCAGCGGCAAGGACGGCAAATCGACAAAGGTGAGCCGTGGAGCTGGACAACGAGTCAAAGCCGACCCCACGATGCACGTCGATGAATGGTGAACAGGGTCGCTGTGGCGGCTAGCCGTCGATGGGGAGGGCCGCCGGCTGGCGCAAGAGCGAAGATGAGGACGAGGACGAGCGACCGGCGCACGAGCTGGCGCGTTCGCTGCTTCTCCTAAGCAACGGCGGCAAGCGGAGAGGAGTGGAGGGACCGGTAGACGACGGTGACGGCGGCAAGCGGAGTGGAGTGTAGAGGAAGAGAAAGTCGGAGGGACCGAGGGTGGAGATGGCGGCGACAACTGAATAGGAGTCGGAGGGTGGGTGCCTCTGTGCCTGCTGCGTGGGTGGATAGGGATTAGGGCTATGGCCTGTGGGAGCGCAGTTGGGCCTTCTTGGGCTAGTTATTGTATGGGCTATCTACGTATTGTTTCCAGTTAACGGGTCCTCACGGGTCCCCACGGGGCAACTATACCCCCGCCCCGTTAGCCTATCGGGGCCTCGCCCCGCCAGCCCCGCGGAGGGAAATTGCCCCCCCCGTCCCCGACTTTCACGGGGCGGATCCCCGCCCCCACGGGGAAATTTGCCACCTTGAGGTGTGTGAGATAACTCAACACGGAGAGTGACGGACGAGCACCACTTAATGAGTTTCCCTTGAGGTCAATGAATACTAGACATGTCAGAGAGGAAAGCAATGGTGTCAACAACCCTGTCAGTCTCATGTTTGTAAGGTTCAGTTTTGTGATCCTGCCAGCAGTGTTGCAAGTGACACCAACAAATGTTCCGCTGCATATATTTCCCCCATGGACCCAAGAAGGTGGTGGGTTGGTCAACAGTTTTGCCATTTCTGCAATGACATCTTCATCACTAGCAGCCCTAGCTGTGGAGAGGTTGGTGGCCACAGTAGCAATAAGGAGAAGGGTTAAGAATCCCTTGTTCCTCATTGTCGGAACTCTCTTTGTCCCTGGATCTCTTCACATCATCAGCTGCTGGCATTAGATCTCTTCACCTCATCAGCTGCTGCCATTGGATCACTTCAACTCATCAGTTGCTGCAATAATCTCTTGCCTCTTTAGATGTAGGGAGTAATCTTCTTAGACATCTGTGATGTAGGAGTAACCTTTTTATGCTGACAATATGTTATGTTCTCCTTTTTATGAATCAAAACTGACAGTATGTTGTGTTCTCCTTTTTGTATCCATAGAACTATAGATGCATCAAGTTCATCAACCGAACTGGCTACAGAAATCCTCTGATGATAACAAATTTATCACAAGACCAGCAGCTCAAACACCTCTGCGTTAGATGCATCAAATTCATCAAACGAACTGGCTACATAAACCCTGTGATGACACCAAATTTATCACAAGACCAACAACTCAAATGCCTCTGCATTAGATGCATCAAGTTCATCAACCGAACTGGCTACAGAAACTCTCTGATGACACCAAATTTATCACAAGAGCAACAACTCAAACACCCTGCGTTGAAGGAATTTATAATTTATATAAAGTTTAACGAAGTAGTCGATGAGTGTTTTCCATGCAGTTAATGGGGGTAAGGGGGCTTGTGCCCCCACTACCTCATGTTGTAATGTCGGATCCATCTCTGGGTCTACATTCATAAAGACAAAACTTGTTAACAGATTAGATATCCACAGGCAGGCAATAACATTAGCATTATCAGTGGCCATGGGTGGGGAGGTGGTCGACTTTAGTAGCAATGGGGAGAAGGTTGGGCGGATCTAAGGGGGCTAGGAGGGCTCTACAATAACCCTATCCCTTCTCAAGGTTGGAGAAGAGAGCGAGAAGAAAAAAAAACATATAAGAGAGGGAGGAAGGAGAGAAAAATCATGCCCCAGCCAATCTTTTTCTACATCAGCCACAGCTCCTTATTTGTAGACGTCTAGCCTTAGTCTCATCACATCAACACCTATAATAATATTTCCATGCTCCTTAGAAATCTTTCCATATATCTTCCATACAGGAGTAACCTTCTTTCCTTTTATCAGCATCGCTCGCGGCATCTCATTTTTATGAACCATAACAACAACAACTGACATGATATTTTTTAGTTTTGTCCACAATCCACATGAAGTTATCAAAGACCTCGTGTGGTTACTTGAGGTTTATTATAAGCCCTAAGCCCAAATAGAAGTTTGGTTGTATAGATTTATAATAAACCTCTATAGTGGCTAATGACTTTTGTGCCCCTCGTTAACGAGTAGGGCTGAATGGATAGAGTTGAGTGGGGAGGGGTAGGCTACACGTTTGGATCCCTCATTTTGAGGAATTAGAATTTACTTTAGTAAATTAGTTTATTTGTCTTCTAATATGACATTCCACAATTTTTAAAAGTATGTATATATGTTTAGCTTAAATTCATAGGATGGGAGATGGAAATTGATTCTATATATTCTCATGCTAGATTTCTAATGTGCAATTTGTAGTGGTCTTCGACTCGATTCCCTTTGAGTCTATAACATATTCCCTTCCTTCTAAAATATTTGTTATTTTGGACGTCATTTTGAGTGTCTAATTTCTGGATATATTTTATGAACCTAGACATATACTTGTCTACATTCATATTCTTCAACAAATCTGGTAAAAAGCTTGATGACTAATAATTTGGAATGGAGGAAGTAAGTAATATCTCTCATATACGGCCAACAATAATATAAAATACATTCCACATACAACTATATTACTAGTTTAATTCTAAATTATAATGATTAGAATTGAATTAATTCAATGATCCGAACAGCCATTTTTTTTAGAATTTATCCGAACGGTCTATAAAAAAAAACCCCGGTTTCGTCTCTGGAAAAAATGGTAACTAAATTGGGCTGCCTAGTTGTATTATATTCGTCCCAGCCCGGCCCATTAACCTGCCGCCATCCGCCACTGCTACTCCCCAAACCCTAATAAACCCGACCGCCGCCGCCCCAGTCTTCGTCCTCCCTCTCCCTCAAATCCGCGGTCTCAAGCGCCCCATCGATCCCGCCATGGCCTCCCACCTCGATTTCCGCTACCTCGATGAGGGCCTCGGCGGCGAGCGCGGCAAGCGCAAGCGCCGCGAGGAGGCGGAGGAGGCCGAGGCGGCTGCCGCCGACTCCATGGACCTCGACGCCGACGCGCCCCGGCCGTCCAAGCTCCGCGCCATGCCTTCCCTGTCCGACCCCTCGAAGCCGGCCTCTTTCGGCCAGCCAACCTACGACGGCGTCATCGCCGGGCGCGTCTCAGGGCGCCGGTGGAAGGAGCCCCGCACCCGGCGCGCCTCGGCCGTGGTGGTGTCGCGGAAGCCGACCCCGCTGGAGCAGCGCGTCCGGGAGAAGTCGCTGAAGCGCGCGTACCAGGCCCGCAAGGCGGAGCTCAAGGAGGAGATCCGCCAGAACAAGGTGGCGAAGCGGAAGGCGCGCGAGGAGCGGGAGAAGCGCAAGCAGGAGAACGTGTTGCGCACGGGCACCAAGCTGCAGCGCGTCACCAACCCCAAGACCATTCAGAAGATCGCCAAGTCCAAGAAGCGCAAGCAGCTCAAGGTCGTCCCCGACGAGTTCCTCGGCGGCAAGAAGTCGGAGTCGAGCCGACGCATGCAGGTGCCTGGGCTTGAAAACTGAATCTGACGGGCAGCGGCGTCTTTGGTATCGGTTTAGTTTGCAGTGGTTAATTCGACGATGATTTTGTACGGCTTTTGGCTATGTAGTTTGAAGTATGATATAAAATCCAGGAACTATGATGGTATGCAGTATCAAATTATCAAAGCTCTGATGTCAGGAATTTTACTGTCACATGGCCAAATTTGCTGATATTGAAGTCGTTACCATGTTTGCACACTGACGACCGACCGGCTCGGATTTGGGGCTTTGTGTAATGTGTATTGTGAGCTATGTATGCTTCAGTTGCCATCAGTATCTGTTTGTTCTCTTGCACCGAACGGTGTTACAGGTCGCTATTGTATATAGAAAGGCCTGTCTACTACAGTTTACAGAGTTTGAATCTAGTCAAATCTTCAGAAGACCTTGGATCTTCGATTTTTTTATCTTGATGGCCTCAATCTTCTATTTGAGCTCACAAAAAGGAAACATCCTCATTGAAAAATGTCTGTTTTGTGTGACTAGCTCCTAGCTTTGCTAAGGGATTCAAAGCTTCTGAAGCTTTGTTAGGACTGTTGATTAGGTGTCAGTGAGATGTGAATCGAATTGAGAAGGGGCTCCACATTTGCTGAATATTCCATGCTATCTAGTATCTATCAGACAATGTACCATAAAAAAAGAATTGGTGTCCAGAATATTACATTATGACGAAGCTGAGTACATGGCCAAATCTGCGGGCATGGAACATGGTGGCAGATTGTTGACGTGATAATTGACTCGTTTTTAGGACATTACAACCGAAGGAAATGAATGCTTCCATATGACCAAGTTAGGGTGTGTTTAGATTGTAGGAAAAAAACACTGTAGCATAAAAAAAACACTGTAGCATTCGCTGGGAAACGTGTTTTGTGAGGGAGGAATAGTGAAAAGTTGGAATGAATAGTGAAAAGTTGGAATGAATAGTGAATAGTTGGGAACCTGAACATGGCCTTAAGGTAAATTTTCAAGCTAATGAGCTTAAAAAACCTTATCACGACGATGTATACATCCAGCAAACAGTTTGGCATGCTTTTAATTACATCAGTGATGGCGTGGGAGAGATGGAGACGTACTCATAGACCAAAAGTGTGTGCAATAACCAAGTTGTTTAACCAGATTAGAATGACTCAATTTTCCAAGAGGAGTTAAAATAAAAAGTCCTCCACATGTTCAGTGGCCATAGTGGCACTTTTTTTTTTTGCAAATATAGTGGCACTATTTTAATATCTTGACAACAATAGTATATGAATTCCTTTCGGACACATGAATTTTGGAGGCAATATATGAAAACAAAATTTGCAAAATTTTACATGGCAATATGGTATCCATGGTTTCATTCCGAGTTTTAATAATATAAGTTTTTCAAAAGAGCTGCTTTCATGTAGTCCGTTAACAACAGACTAGCAACTGCGAACTCAGTACATCAAGCACTTTTTCAAGGCTAATTACAATACCCTGCACATCTACCTGGCACTAGCTATTCGGTCATATAGTCACCAAACAATCTTATTTTCCAACATTCTTGTTACAATGACTTCTCGTTCATACATGGGACAACAAACACATTGCAAAGTGTCAAGGCAACCTGTTATTAATCTGATTCTGATCCTGATGTAGTGTTATCTTCTTTTTTCCATCCTGATGTAGTGAGATCTTTTTCTATCCATTTGTCTACAAGCTGGTTCAATCCCATGCTACTTGTTTCACCCTTTTCACAACCAACTACTGTGGGTTTCCACTGATCCACCATGTTGGAAAGTATCGTCACACAATTATGCATGCCTGGCCTGTGTCTTGGTTCTAGTGCCGTGCAATGATGCGCAAGGTCAGCTACTTCTAGGAGGGTGTCCCAATCTTCATCATTCAGCTCTAGTGCAGGGTCTACAATATCCCTGAATTTCTCCTTGTCAAGGACTTTTGTTTTGAAGATTGGTGCAAGAAATTTACCATCGTCAGGCAAAGATTCATCAATGGCCTTTCTTCCCGTAATGATCTCCATCAGAACAACACCATAAGCAAACACATCAACCTTGGTGCTGAGTTCTCCCATAGCTGTAGGCATATAAAAGGCTTTATATCATTTCTAGTGCTGAGAAATATCAAAATGGCAGAGTGCAAAAGCATAAGGAATCAATGTAACAGCTATAAAAAACATTTTTTGTGCAAGGAAAGTACAGACTAACTGCAAAAGGAGGGGCACTGAACCAATCCAGAAACTTGGAGAATTAAGGTATATATAATAAAAATTTCCTTTACTGTTCTAAATTCTCGTGATGCCAATTTCATGAAGATTTAGCTGTTAATTGTGACATTAAGTTAGGAAGCAGTAGGGAGGAATGCTTATCTAGCCTGAGTGCAGTGAAACTGAGAATCCTAGAGCTGCAGTGGCTGAAGCGAACAGGAAGTTGCATTTAGAGGATTTTTGTCAAGAATCATGTGTTAGAAGGGGGAAATCAGCAACTAGTGGGGGTTGCTGATGACCAAAGGGGTTTCACTGAGAAAGCAGAAACATCACAGTCCTTAGAGGAGGGAGCCATATTGAGAAGGAGAATGAAGAGACTTACCAATTAAAGCTCTTATCTGAAATATCAAAAAAGGGGGGGGGGATCAGGAATCAGGAGGATGGGATAACTGACAAGGGTAAGAACAGAATGAGTGCTCGATAATAAATTGATATTGTGGAGATTCAAGAAAGGATCAAGCAAGACTGCTCAGATCATGAGCTACAGGCCTTTTGACACCAGGGAAGGTGGGACTACATGTGTGCTCCGGGGGCCGGGGAATTCAGGAGAATCTTGGTTGGGGTAAAACGGGACATTCTAGAGGTGAACTGAAATAAAGGGGACTACTGCGTGATAGTTTCTACCAGAAGAAGGATCACTGATTTTTCTAGTGGTGTATGGCTATGGCCCTGCAGATCATGACGTCTCCAGTGTTCCATGAGGAACTAACTGTCAAAGTGGAGAACAACTGCATTCTTGTTTTGGTAGGGAGTGATTTCAGCCTAATCAGGTCCTTGGAAAGAATCTCAAGATAAAGGGATGCAAGGTTGATTAATGCCTTCATTAGGAATACAATTTAAGATAGCTGAAGAGAGTGGGAGCCAAATTTACATGGACCAACGAATAAGACATCCAATCCCAAGTATCATTGCTGACTACAGAATCAGAACAGAAATTTCCACTTTGTACACTGACACATCTAACTAGGGTGGGATTTTTTTTTAAAAAAAAAAACTAAGGTGGGATCTGATCACTTCCCATCACTCCTGAATTCTGGGGAAAATACTCTTTGTAAGTGAGATGCCATCAGAACTAAATTTCCTTCAATGTATACTACCTGGATAAATGGCATGGGATGTTTGCAATTTGAGACAATTTCTTAGAGGATTGGAGAGTAATTTGAGAGGAGAACACAGCAGAAAGAAGGCTTGGGAATGTAAAAAACGATAGTCAATTAGAGTCACATGACTGCAAATGGAAAGAGAAATAGTCTTACCACTTGATCATGATGGGTGTCTGTGTTGGGTCAGAAACTAATACGGGCATTATCTATGATTATTACAAAAAGTTGTTTGGGAGAAAAGAGGGGAGAACAGTGACTATCTAATGGCATGACAAGGTAGGCTGAATGACATTGACAATGTTGTTTAAGCCCTTCAGAAAACAGGAGGTAAGAAAGCAGTGTTCAACTTGAAGTTGACTTGGCCCCTGGTCCAAATGGCTTTAGTATTACTTTGTACAAGAACTGCTGGGCCTTTATTAGTCAAGCTGGGTAATCTAGAAACCTGAAAAATCAAAGAGATATACCTCAAGATCCTTGTAAAGGTTGCTGTCCTTCAGAGGGGGTGAGAAATAGGATAATGCAAAATATTTTTTGAAGGCATGGGGTGACAATATGGCTTGATTAACAATGGGAGGCAGTGAAGGCATGGCAGAAGATTTTGAGAACCTGGCTCAAGAACAAGGAGTTGAAGACTTTATGTAGCTCTCTTATTCAATGTTACGTCTGCTGCTTGTTCTGGTGTTACCCAGTCTGACCTTCATTGTAGTTTCTTTTGCTAGGCCAAACTAGACTAAACCTGTTCAGGTTTCTCTTGAAAGCCAGTAATCCTGGCAGTTTGGATGGTGACGTGAAACACTTTATATGCTTTCTATTTGCAGGCTATCCTCTTTGACAAAATAAAATAAAAATACCTTTTGGAAGATAAAAATATAATATTTAGAGCAGTGAGGATTCTACATACCGGCATATTCCGGTGCAAGATATCCAAATGTACCAACAGCCTTTGACGACGTGGATGACTTATTTTCAGCAGTCTTGATCAACCCAAAATCTGAAACCTTGGCTCTCAAGTCTTGGTCCAATAAGATATTGGAAGGCTTCAGATCTCTAATGAATGCTTGCTGGTTCATGCCATGTAGATACTCGATCCCACGAGCGACATCCAGAGATATCATCATTCGCTGTGCCCATGTGAGGGGCATATGATCACTCGGCTTCAGGCGCTCCCACAATGTACCGGCTGGCATGTACTCATAGACCAAAAGTCTCTCATTGTTGTGTATGCAGTAACCAAGTAGTTTAACCAAGTTTCGGTGACTCAATTTTCCAACAACATCTATTTCATTTATAAACTCTTTCGCCTGTTTAGTGCTCATTGTGTCACTATTGAACCTCTTGACAGCAACTGGCTCATCATTTAGAACCCCTTTGAAGACGACTGCAGAGCCCCCTTTACCTAAGATCATGTTCTCATCAAAATTGTTTGTGGCATTTGTCAGGACATTTATTGGTAATTTCTCCACATGGGACAGAGATTGACAAGCAGCGTCTGTGCATTGTGTGGTCAAAGACTGATGAGTAGAATCAATGGTTCCAGTGGTCATATGGGTGCTCACTTGGGTTTCTAGTGCAGGTCCACTTGCATTCCTCTTCTTCCAGATATGTAGGCAAAGCCAAGCTAACAGGAGAAGAATCACTACACCTGCTAGAGTGCTTCCAACAATGACCCCGATCATTAACACGTTCGACTTTGAATTTGGAGAAAGCAAAGGATTTCCTTCTGTAACAACCTCAGCCCGAGAATTAAATCTCGGAACCAATCCAGAGAGATCATTGTTCGACACATTAAGAAACCTAAGATGAGTCAAAATTGTCAAGGCTTTTGGTATCACCCTCTTGAGTTGATTTTTTGATAGATCCAATCTTTCAAGCATAGAAAGGTTTGCAAAAGCTGGAGAAATAAATCCGGATAGATTCTGACCAGATAGGTTAATTGCCACCACAATGATGCCTCTGCAGACAATGCCGACCCAACTTCCATTACATGGGCTATTTCCTGCCCAAGTTTGTGCAAGTTCAATTGGGAATCCAAAACCAGATGCCACATCAAGAAGAATGGACACTTGTGGATCACATGGCCCTGGGACATGTAGGCAAAATCTATTCCCAGAAACAATATCAACTATCACTCCAGTCGGGAACACCGGCCAAGGCCCCTGCAAAAGGTTATTTGACAGTTGCACACTCTGAAGACTCTCCAAATCTATCAATGAAGATGGCACGAGTCCTGTCAGCATATTATCTGTCAAATTAAGCACTTGCAACTGTGAGTTATTAAAATCTGGAATTTGGCCACTGAACAAATTTGATTGGATCCACAACTCCTTTAGGCTCTTAAGCGACCCGAGGACATCCAAATTTCCTGAAAGCTTCACATCAGACATCTGGTTGTCCAAGCCCAGGATTTCCAGGGAACTCAACTCTGCTAGCCAGGCGTGCAAGCTGCCTCTAAGATAATTATATGAGAGCCACAATATAGTGAGGGATTTTAGATTGGCAAGCTCTGCAGGTAATGCACCAATAATGGAGGTATTGGAGGCAGAGAATATTTGAAGTGCAGTGCACTTAGCAATTGTATTGGGGATGAGCCATGGTTGCAGGGGGAGATTATCCATTTCAATGATCTTAGGGAGGGCAGTCCCTGGAAAAAATCATAGGGCAGTGTGGTGAACCCATTGCCAGTTAGCACGAGATATGTGAGGGAGGTCATCCCGGCAAGTGATGAAATGGCTCCAGTTAACTGATTTCCACTAAGGTCCAAGATCTCAAGCGCGCCAAGGGAGGACAAAAATAGGGTTAGGGTCCCTGACAGGCCCTTGTCGGTGAGATTAATGCCAGTGATCCGCCCTGAGACATCACAAGTAATCCCTACAAAGGTGCCGCTGCAAACGTCACCGCCACGGACCCAGGATCGCGGCGGGTTGGACAGTCGTTTGGTGAAGTCTGATATGACACCCGCATCACCAGACTTGGCCGTTAATGTAGCAACAGATGTGGAGTAGGCCGCCGCAGTAGTGATAAGGAGGAGAACACAAAAGAATCCTTCTCTTCCCATGGTTAGACCTCTGTCTGTGGACATCTCTAACTTATTAGCCGGGTAGCAATCTGCAATGCCTCTTTTAATTTTTTCAGCCTGATCAACCGTATAGCAATATGCAATGACACTCTGCCTCACTTTGGTCTATCCGCACGCTTGATTGAATGAACCTGGAACATAATTAGAATGAAACTAAATTAACAAGGCACCAAATTATTTCTGACTCTATTACCCTAGTTCTCATTTCAGAAATCAATTATGAATGATAAACCACAAAGACTGTAGCACAATGCCACTTCAAGTTAACAGCCGTCCTGATAAATTCAGAGGCCCTGTGCGAACTCTAGACCAGGCCTCGAGTCAGATTATCCAAATACACTTATGGTACTAAACCATCCATAGCTCCTCCTAAGGCTAAGCTTAATCCTCTTCTATGTGTTTGTCAACCAAAAGAGTAAGAACAGAATCATATTTGCTAATTCAATTTGCATTTGTGGAAGACATGGTTTGTAAAGATGAGCTATTGCACATGGGCACAAAAGAAGTAAAGAACAGAACTAATGGAGGCACTGTATTTCCATAACTATCAAGACAATTTTTATTGGACAGAAATGACCTAAATTAAATTCAGCTTGTAGCTGCAGTGTCGGCTTATGGGCCTTGGGCATACATGATTACCAAACCCTGAAAGACACACGGACTAATATATGAATTATGATGCTTGATGTGACGGTGATGCCTGATCGCAGCTGGCTGATTAGCGATGGGCATTGGCATGCGCGCGGTTTGTGCAAGCGACTGCAAGGCCGTGGAGGTCGACACAGAACAAGAAACGAAGTGACACCGATAAAAACAAAGCTCAATCAGAACTGCAGCATAGTAATTAAGCTCAGTCAGTACCTTTTCTTCTTCTCTTACTTGGGTCGCCCGCAGTCACAATGAGGGTCGTCCCGGACGCAACTGCGCGAGGCAAGCTAGGAAGGTCGGAGGAGGCGGCTGAGGAAGTGAGGAGGGTGAATGGGGAGTGGAAGCAGATGGCGGACGGAGACGTAGCAGCGCTGCCAGTGGGAAAACAGCTGGCCATGTTCGCTACCAAAAGTACTTTTTACTTTATTCATCTCCTCACACGCTTTTAAAAAAAAAAATTCATCTCTCGTATTCATCTACTCTCATAACACGTTTTTCAGAAAAAAAAAAAATATTTTCCTCACTTCTTTCCTGAAGACAGCCCTGCAGCAGCTGGCTCTCGCGTCACATGGGCGTGCGCCCCTGGCCACATGGAGGCAGCGCGGCTCTGTTCGGTGGAGGGCTCCACGTAGGACTTCACTTCGGTGCCATACGGGCCGGCCGAATGCATCGGCTCCTACCCAACAAGGCAAACAACAAGCACGCACATGGCAGCCCCCTCTCTCTAATCCGATGCTTAAACCGCATTTTTTTTTTCCCATTCCGTAACTAACCATCCCAAAAAGAACTGCCGGCCGCGTAGCGGGACGGACGGCTGTGAGAGGTCGTGATCGAGCATCTGCAAATCGACAGTTGCTCGCCGAGCTCAGATACGAGGAGACTGCACTGGGTGATGGGGTTGTAAAGTTCGCTGCTATTCATCCGAAGACAACAGCGCACACAAGATCAGCAATTCAGCATCATGAGCAGCAACTTGTATTTTCTTTAAAATCCTACGCGGCGCGGCGACCGACTCGGGCGTTGCGAGTGCAAGCTAACAAAAAAAAAAAACCCGGGGTGCTGTGGCTTTGTTGATCTCCCGACGATTCGTCCACGGAGACTTGCGTTATCCGGGGAGCGGATCGGCGACCGGATCAGCGACGACGGCTGGCCGGCTGCGTATAGTATACTAGTATAGCCTGTGTATATCGGCAGGCTCGTCGTTGCCCTGACAGACTGGCGTACAAAAAGCTGGGCCCGCAACACAGCACGACGGACCTGGACGGGGGAATCATTGGGCGCTGCTGCTGAGAGACTAGTGGGTCAGTCGGTCGTCGCGGCTAGTTTGCCGCACGTTCAGAGCACGGAGCGCGCCTACACCAGCGAACTGATGGCTGTTTGTTATGGTAAACCACCCGGTGTTGGTGCGTCTGGGAGAATTGCTAAAACTATTGCAATACGACATGGGGGGGGGGGGGGGGGGAGGACAAAAAGAATATTTGGGCTCCTCAGTTCAAACATTTGGAATGCAGGAAGAAACAAAATTTACAGCCATGTAACATTAGCACATGCAAACTCATTTGCAAAAGCGGGGGCTGATTTTGTACTGTCACCAGTTGTAAATGCATCGTGCGGATTTTGCCGTTTCTGGGGCCATTCATTCCTTGACCCATCCGATCCGAGGAGCTTCGGAGAGGTCCAGAGGACAGAGGACTCGTGCATCTCCTTGCCCCTTCAGATTTGGCACAACCATCGCTGAACGGTTTCTTGTCCAAGAAGAACCTCTCTCCATTTACAAGCAGCAAGTGTGAGAATAGTCTCAAATCTGAACGCTGGTAGGAAAAAAAAAACTTCCTCATTTTAGTGATGGAAATATGGAATACCATTCTGGCCATTGCTTCGTCCAAAGTGTTGTGTCATTACCTTAGTTCAGAGTTGAGCAATCACGCCAAGATGAGTTTCAAAGCACCAAGACAGTTTGATGTGAGGAATTACTGAGCATAGATTCTATTGGTACATTAACCTCCATAAAAAAGGGGCAAACAATTGCATTACCGCCGTTCCTTTTATTGCCCGGCCCGGATTAGTGCATCATGGTTTTTTTTCTTTTTCTTTTTTTGAACTTTGTTACTCCACTGCAACAATGCGCAATGGCGAACTGTATTGCAGATTACCTGCGTGTAAGAAATGCCAGGCAGATGTCTACTGAACCAGTCAAAGGTTATTTCATATCTACTGAACCATAATTGTCAAGCTGATGTCTTCATTAACAAACGTAGATGTCTGTCATTCTTAATTCCATGCACCCAATTTAGAAACATTTGGTTTGACCTTCTTGGTGGAATTATATGACATGATATCCAAACTACCCTCCAAATAAACTTGGCAAATTGGCAGTTAAAACGAATCAAGTTTTCTATTATCCTCAAATAACAACGTATCCAGTAGGACTGTAGGACACGAATGGTGATTAAATCATATGGCACACGAACCAGCTTGGCAAGGCCCTGGTCTGTGAACATGTCTAACTTGGCACGGGAAGAAGATTTTCAAGCATTCGAGTTACACACTCCAAACAAGACTGGAAACTACTCAGATTTTCGCGACCAACCGTGCCTTGGCACGTTTCTCATTAAGAGAAAGCTGGAAACACGGCGCACCCCTCAACAAAAGAGCAAGAAACAACTCAGCCGCATAAAAAAAAAAAAACAATTCGAGCAGCATATCCTCAAGATGATCCTTCACCATTTCCGGAATGGACATGAACAAGGATATTTTTTTTCCATGGTCGTTAGTAGAATTCGTCGTTTGTAACACTTGGTCCGGCCGCATATGCTGTCCATGTCAGCAGCACTTGGAAGTAACAAGTGAAATTTTGGAGGAATTCGGACGTGGCTGTGGTTAGCATTGAGAAGGCGTCCCAACATATCTTCTAACACATGTTAATAAGGAGGGTTTGTTGTGGAATGGTTGCTCTTAATGCGTTATATTAGTGTCTTTCACTACTGGTTTAACCTCATAAGACAAAAAAATGCGCCCTTGTTTTTAATAATAATAATAATAAATGAAAAATCCATATCGCATAATGTATTTTTAGTTGAGAAGGGAGAGGAGCTATGGAGCCTTAACAGCCGGCCATACGGCTACTTTAGAATTGGCACATGCTACAGCCATTCTTGCACATTAGAATTGGCGCTTGCTACAGCCATTCTTGCACATTATTTTGACCCGAGCTCCTAATTTTGCCAACAAGTGATACAGACTGAAGACTATTCAACCGGGAAAGTTTCTATTTGTTACCCTGAACATAACTATGTGATGTTTTCTCTGGTGACAATTAAGTACATCGATCATACTTGATTTGTCTAAGTAATATCATAGATATCTAGAGACATGCTCACAAATAAGTATGTTGTTTCGAGATCTATAAACATATTTTATAATCCAAGCAAACTAGTCAGCGAAGTTTCGCCTTGTACCAACAAGATATACCGTTGCACACCTTTTACCTTTAAGAAAGTACAAGGAACAAGTTGTGAATTTTCTGGAGGAATTTAGACGTGGTATGGTTACGAATACGATTGAGAAGGTGCCCCAACAAACCGCCGGCTTACACAGGTTGATGAGTAGGTTTCTCACAATTGGGTTTAGCATCACAAGACAAAAGGAGTCCCCTTAAATTTTAAGTCGTCATAAGGAAAAAAAAAAGAACTTTACATCACATAGGAGCAAATGATTTGTACTAAAAAGCTATGGAGCCTATGCAGTATACTTTAGAACTGAAACTTCGCGGTTGCAAGCTGTCATGGACCCTTGGTTTATCGTGTTCCCAAGCTCCTAAATTTGTGTCAGCAACAAGTTGGCCGCATCAAAGCAGAACCATTCAAGTGGCATATCTAAAACGTTCTTTCCAAGCCGACCTTTGATGACCATTTCTGTATATTCCAGCATTTCCTACGTCCATCTGAAGAGGACCATATACTTGGGATCGTGACATTTGACATGCACGCATAAGCTACCTACGTCAGTGGGGCTGGCAAGTCAAATTTGGAAGGAATAGATGCTGACGAGGTTATTAGGCCTCATGCAACCTAAGAAGAGAGGCATCATGTCTAATGTAGGATCTGTAATTCTGTATTGTACCTAGATCAATAGAGCACTCTGACGAGGAAGACATCGGTGTCAAAACATAGCAGGTTAACATTGCATTTTGGTTCTGGATTATCTTTTTTTTTTCTAAAATTTTAGAGGGCTGTCTTATTGCATTTTAATTATGAGAACGAAAGCGGAGGTCCAAAGCAGCGCATGTGTATAGTGTATACATCCCTTGCATCCAAACATAAACTCGCCATAATTTAGCAATCTTTTGGCTGGCAACAACATGTTGTTGTTATTCCCAAACACACAAAGCCATGTGCAGGAACCGACTGGGCCTACATTCCTGTGACCAAAACACTCCACCGGCAAACGACGTGCCCCAGATCCTGCACATAACCGGACCATCATGAAGCGATCCTGACCGTCGCCAGATAATGGGATGCAAAAACAATAAAACATCCCCTGCTTTTCAATCAATATTAAAGGGAATAGAAAAAAATTCATATCATGTCCACTATATGATTGCTCAAGCCTCAAGGATATGGTGTTAGGTTGATCTTCTCAGCCCCAAAAGGCCCAAAGGCCTTTGGGCCTTGATCTGCGCCCTGATCGGGGGCGCCCAACCCTAATGGTTGGTGGGCCCCTGTCGCCAGCGCTATATAGAGAGAGGTGGGGGTCACGGCTCTACTCACGAGGTTGAACTAAGTACTCTCCCCACCTACACTCAAACCCTAGACCGATCTAGAGGGTTAGCGCTACGGCGGCGGGAAGCTCCACCACTCCGTCCATCGCCGTTCCCGGCCAAAGCCGGTGGCGCCCTGAAGGACGACGAGACCTACTGCGCAGGGCTACGGCAACCGCTACTCCGACCGTCGCTGCCCGTGCGTAGAACTCCCTCAACGAACCCGCTATGGCATCCACAGAGCCATCCAACTCCTCCACTCGTGATGGTATGGATCTAGTCTCACTCCCTTCTCTATTCCTAGATCTAGGATTCAACACGGACTCATACACATATACACAGACACACACACATGCACATACACATAGATCAAGTATTCCCTAGTCTAGATCTACACTGCTAACGCACAGACCTATCAATTGGTACCAGAGCCTACTAGAAGTGTAGATCCAGTGTAGATCTAGAGAAAAGAGAAAGGATTTCGAAAGAAATCGAGAACAACAGATCAAATCCCGAAAATCTAGAACAGATCCGCATCAGAAACCCTAGATCCAAACACTCTAGAACAGTAAACCAACTGAAAACCACAGATCCATATCCCCAAATCACAGATCTAGAAACCCCACTCACAAATCCGACTACACCTAGCCGGAACAGATCTCACCGCTCGGCGTCGGGACGCCGGTTTCCGAGCGCGCAAGACGAGGCGCCTTGCCACCGGGACGCCGGTGCGCTAGAGCGCAAAGACACCACCACAGAACCGCTCGACGGCGGCGCGTTCACCTTTCGGTGAGCGCGCACGCCGGCGAGGGGTCCCACGGCGCCACCATGAAGGCAGCTGTCGGGGAGAGTGAGGGACAAAAAGAAGAAAGCCCCGGCCATGGTGAGATCCATGGCACGGCGGCGCGGAGGGCGAGGAACGCCGGCACAGAGGAGTCGGCGGCGCTCGCACAGAGACGGCTGCGGCCGGAGGGGAGAAGAACAGAAGAGAGAATGACCTAGGGTTAGGGTTTCGTCGACGACGGCCCCTTTTATACCCGTGAAAACGTCGCTGAGCCGTCGGATCGAACGGACGGTCCAGATCGACGCGGGGCGACGCCGCGCGCGCTGGGCCGAATTGGCAGCCCAGGCCCAGGTTGCGGCCCACGCGAGCCGAGCCAACACAGAGCGAGCCGAGCCGATTCGAGGCGAGCCGAGCTGCTAATTGGGCCGCGAAAACGGACGAGCGGGCCGACCGCGAGAACGGACGAGCGGGCCGAGCACGAGAACGGACGAGCGGGCCGAGTCACGAGCAGAGCGCTGCTGGGCCGCACGCGCGCGAATGGGCCGTATGGGCGGCCTATAACACAGAATTCATTTTTTTTTATTTGTTTTATTCGTTTCAGAAGCTATTCATTTGAATTTGAATATGAATTTGCACAGAATTTGAATCTCTATTCATTTTGAACCAAAGGGATAAATGTTTAGAGAATAGATTACAGAATTTTGCTTCTGAATAGAATAATATTACAGTTTCCGCTGCATAGATGATTAATTTTGACTTGGAATTTAAATTTGAACCAAAGGGATAATTTATTTTTTCAAGTCATAGATTAAAATTTCAGAATAATTATGATATTATTATTTTCTGACCAAAGTTGAGAATAATGATATTATGATTTCATAGATATGTTTATTCCATGCATTATTACTTTTTCTGCCCAAAGGTGATTAAGTTTTAATGTAAAAGGTCACTATATGTTTTATTTTCTGACCAAAGTTGATGATAAAACATATAGTCATATTCAGATTTATTCTCATATATTGTTCTCACTTGTTCCCAATTGATTTCAGCTGGAGTTGCCATCAGAGATATCCCAACTCTGAGGGGAGATAATTATAATGAGTGGTACAAGAAGCTGAACCTCTTCTTCACCATGCAAGAATTGGACTGGATTCTCACACACCCAGTGCCTGTAGAGCCTCAGGCACCAGTCAGAGGGGATGATATGAGAGATACTGCTTGGCAGCAAGCACAGGATGTTTACAAAGCATCCAAAGAGAGTTATGATCTTGTCATGATCAAATGGAAACCTGCTAACAAGAAATGTGTAGCAGTGGTGGAGAACACCGTAGAGCCTACCATTTTGGAGGCAATCACAGATTGTAAGAATGTTGTTGAATATCTAGAAAAGATCAAGAATCAGTATACTGGTTCTTCCAAGATTTATGCTCATCAGTTGCTTGAGAAACTGGTTGGTGTAAAATACAGAGGAGGTGGACTTAGAGAGTTCATCCACAATTTGATAAATATCAACAACAAACTTAAACCGATGAACTTAGAGTTCAATGAGGGTCACATTGTTTATTTGATCTTCAAATCACTTCCTGCAGAGTTTGAAAACTTTGTAGTTGGTTATAACTTGAGTCCTGAGCAATGGGACATAGAGAAGACAACGGCAATGCTTGCCCAAGAGGAGGAAAGACTTAAGATTGCACATGGTGGCTCTGTGAACTATGTGCACAACCAAAAGAAAAAGGGTCACTTCATCAAAGGTGAATCCTCCAAGTCTAAGGCTCCACAGAATCCCCAGCAGTTCCAGCAGCATCAGCCCAAGCTTGGGCAATGCACTGTGGACAAAGATCAGTGTCTCTACTGCAAGAAAAAGGGACATTACAAGAAAGATTGTCCAGACTACTACAAGATGCTGTGTGAAAAGAATGGTGAGAACATTATTTCATTTGTAAATGAATCTCTGTATATAGATTATGCGAAATCTACTTGGTGGATTGACTCTGGAGCAACAATTCATGTTGCAAATTGTTTACAGGGATTCATCCAAACGCGAACAACTCAAAGAAGAGAAAGAAAGATTAAAGTCGCGAATGGAGTGGAAGCCGAAGTGGAGGCGGTGGGAGACCTTCTCTTGGTGCTTGACACAGGATTTGAGTTGCTTCTCAGAGATGTTTTCTATGTTCCTTCTGTAAAAAGAAATTTGATTAGTGTTTCAAAACTTGATATTGATGGATTTGAATGCCGTTTTGGAAACGGCAAGTGTGTAATAGACTACAATGATTCGATTGTTTCTATTGCTTACAGAAAGAATGATTTATATTTATTGTCACTACTTGAATGTGTGAATACCGTTTGTGATGTGAATGCAAAAGAATCCATACCCACCAACAGAAAAAGAAAGAAAACTCAGAGTATGTCATCGAAATTGTGGCACTGTCGTTTAGGCCACATTTCGAGGGGGAGAATAGAAAGGCTGGTTAAGAATGAAATTCTTCCACCTCTTGAGTTCTCAGACTTAGATAAATGCATTGAATGCATAAAAGCGAAATATGTAAAGATAACCAGAAAACATGCGGAACACAGCGCATGCATCTTAGAAATAATTCACACAGATATCTGCGGTCCGTTCCCAGTTACGAGTATAGACGGTTATGATTCGTTCATAACTTTTACAGATGATTATTCCCGTTATGGTTATATTTACCCGATTAAAGAAAAATCAGAAGCGTTGGATAAATTTAAAATATTCAAGGCTGAAGTTGAGAATCAACACAATTTAAAGATTAAGATAGTACGATCCGACCGTGGAGGGGAATACTATGGTCGTCATACCCCATATGGACAAGTTCCAGAACCCTTTGCAAGGTTCCTACAGGAACAAGGAATTGTTGCCCAGTATTCAATGCCGGGCGACCCACAACAGAATGGAGTAGCTGAAAGAAGAAATCGTACCTTGATGGACATGGTACGAAGCATGATAGGCTATTCCACACTGCCAGAGAGTCTATGGATGGAGGCCTTGAAAACCGCCACCTACATTCTCAAAAGAGTTCCCAGTAAAGCGGTGCGTAAAACACCGTATGAATTGTGGACAGACAGAACACCCTCATTGAATCACCTAAGGGTGTGGGGGAGTCCTGCTGAAGCAAAGATATTTAACCCAACCATTGGAAAACTAGACCCTAAGACAGTGAGTTGCCATTTTATTGGCTACACAGAGAAGTCAAAAGGATATCGTTTCTACTGTCCAGATAGATTCACAAAGTTTGTAGAAACAAGACATGCTGCCTTCCTAGAAGAAGAAATGATTCGGGGGAGCACGGTAGTTCGAAAGATTAATCTTGAGGAGAAGCGGGTGTGTGCACCCACTCCAATGATCCAGGAGCCATTTTTTTCACTACCGACTATGGCTGCACCCTCAGTGTCAGTCCCTGAGTTGTTCTCTCCTGTGGCAATACAGAATGAAAATATGGAACCTGTTCTTCAGGATCCTATAGAAAATATTGCCACAGATCAGGGGGAGCAGCATCAGCCTCCAATAGAAAACGTACAAAATGATGAGGCCCCTAGAAGGTCTCAAAGAATGAGAAGGACAGCAATCCCAGACGATTATGAAGTGTATGAAATAGAAGAGTTTTGGATGGAGGATGATCCCACCACATTTGAAGCTGCCATGAGAAGTGAGCAATCATCCAAGTGGCTTAAGGCCATGGAAGATGAAATGCAATCGATGAGTTCCAATGGAGTTTGGGACTTAGTAGAAATTCCTGAAGGAGCCAAAACAGTAGGCTGTAAATGGGTCTACAAGACTAAACGTGACTTCAAAGGGAACATAGAAAGATATAAGGCTCGACTCGTGGCCAAAGGATATACACAAAAGGAAGGTATAGACTACAATGAGACGTTTTCACCAGTCTCTTGTAAAGATTCTTTTAGAATTATAATGGCTCTAGTAGCTCATTATAATCTAGAACTACATCAAATGGATGTAAAGACGGCATTCCTAAATAAGGATCTAGAAGAAAATATTTACATGGCACAACCTAAAGGTTTTGCTGTGAAAGGAAAAGAACACATGGGATGTCATCTTAAGAAATCCATCTATGGATTGAGGCAATCCTCAAGACAATGGTATTTGAAGTTTAACGAAACGATAAAGAAATTTGGGTTTAAAGAGAATATTGAGGACAATTGCGTATTCGCAAAGTTTAAGAAAGGAAAATACATTTTCCTTGTACTGTATGTGGATGATATCCTACTGGCAAGTAGTGATATTAGTCTATTACTAGAAACAAAGAAATTCTTGTCCTCTAACTTTGACATGAAAGATCTCGGTGAGACTTCCTTTGTTTTAGGAATTGAGATTCATCGAGACAGAAGAAATGGGGTTCTAGGATTGTCACAGAAGACATACCTAGAAAAGATTTTAGAGAGATATAATATGCAGAAAAGTAATCCTACTCCTGCTCCGATAGTTAAGGGTGATAGATTTGGGAAATTCCAATGTCCCCAGAATGAATATGAAAGACAACAGATGAAAGCGGTATCGTATTCTTCGGCTCTTGGGAGCTTGTCTTATGCACAAACGTGCACTCGCCCTGACTTAGCCTTTGTCACAAACGTGCTAAGCAGATATCAAGAAGAACCAGGAATAGAACATTGGAAACTGGTAAAGAAAGCTTTCCGCTATGTGCAAGGCACGAAAGGTCTCATGCTGACTTACAGAAGATCTGATTCCCTAGAGATTAAAGGGTATGCAGATGCAGATTATGCTGGAGATGAAGATGACAGAAAATCCATGACAGGTTACATCTTCATGCTTGCTGAAGGAGCTATTTCGTGGAGAAGCTCAAAGCAACCAGTTACAGCATCATCAACGATGTATGCTGAGTTCATAGCATGTTATGAGGCCTCGACGCAGGTAGAATGGCTAAAGAAATTCGTACCCGATTTACGAATTGTGGAAAGCATAGAAAGACCATTAAAGATGTACTGCGATAACCAGCCTGCAGTATTCTATGCCCACAATAACAAAAGAAGTACGGCTACCAAGCCGATACAAGTAAGATTTTATTCGATAAAAGATAGAATCCAGGATCACACCATAAGTCTCGAGCATATGAGATCAAAGAATATGCTTGCGGATCCGCTAACGAAAGGCCTACCACCCAATGTGTTCAAGGAACACTTAGCCGGTATGGGTTTAAGGGAAAGCCTATGATTCCTGGATTAGAAGGCCCGATAAGATATAAGAATTCGTTTCTCACTAGAGGCGTGTACGGTGGCTATTGATTCTATCGATAAACAATCGTGACGATGAGATAAGCTCTGTACATAAATCTAAGATGAGATGAAAGAAATACTGGAAAAGAAAATAAGACAAAGAGTGAGATCAAGGGGGAGATTGTTAGGTTGATCTCCTCAGCCCCAAAAGGCCCAAAGGCCTTTGGGCCTTGATCTGCGCCCTGATCGGGGGCGCCCAACCCTAATGGTTGGTGGGCCCCTGTCGCCAGCGCTATATAGAGAGAGGTGGGGGCCACGGCTCTACTCACGAGGTTGAACTGAGTACTCTCCCCACCTACACTCAAACCCTAGACCGATCTAGAGGGTTAGCGCTACGGCGGCGGGAAGCTCCACCACTCCGTCCATCGCCGTTCCCGGCCAAAGCCGGTGGCGCCCTGAAGGACGACGAGACCTACTGCGCAGGGCTACGGCAACCGCTACTCCGACCGTCGCTGCCCGTGCGCAGAACTCCCTCAACGAACCCGCTATGGCATCCACAGAGCCATCCAACTCCTCCACTCGTGATGGTATGGATCTAGTCTCACTCCCTTCTCTATTCCTAGATCTAGGATTCAACACGGACTCATACACATATACACAGACACACACACATGCACATACACATAGATCAAGTATTCCCTAGTCTAGATCTACACTGCTAACGCACAGACCTATCATATGGATCTAGTTGAATTTTCAATACCATCTTGATTTGATTTGTGCTACAACCATGTTTGGATATATGATATATAATCCCCTCCAATCCATAAGTATGGAGAGGATTAACTGGAAAATTCACATGTATTAAGAGAAAACTGGTCATTGTCTAAACAAACCCTTACTGATGTAGAACTCGATTTTGTTTCTGTTTTTGAATCATTCCGATCCAAGTCCAACACTCCAATGAGCTTGAAAAGTCTCCAAGCCTTATCTAGGAGTATCTCCCTCCACAGATCCAGTTTTGGAATTTTGGCACCGCCATTTTTGTACAGTGACTTGTCTAAAGTTCCTCGCACTTGCCAACAGAAATTTGCTTGTAAATGTTACTGATATGATAAGTCATTTTATTTTTTTTATCCTAAATTTGACTGCTCGTCTTTTTAAGTATAAATCATTTGCTCCTATGCGATTTAAAGTTCTTCTAAACTAGTCAACGAGGTTTTCTAATGGATGAAGTAACTGCTGTGCGCCCTTCAACGAAAGCACGAACAACAACTTGGCCGCATGGCGCAACAAACAGAGCATGCATCCAAAATGTTGTTTTCGAGACGATGCTTCACGACTAGTATTGACTAGCACTAATCGATACGAGCAGGACAGTGATGCCACTCGCAACCGTGTGGCAATTGATACTCACGAAATTAGCATATGCTGCCCACGTCATCAGCAACACCTACGGTCTACGGAGTCAACATATATTTGTAGGATTAGGATTTGATGATGCTGACGAGGTTAGGACTTGTCAATGTGTTGTGTCCCAGGATTGTGATATGCATTGGTACCAAATGGTGTCTCTCAAAGATGCTAAAACGTCTCACCTTCCAGCGTTAGATGAAAAGAAAAGAATAAATACGCAATCTTGGGAGGCAGAAATTCTTCAAATTTTAGCATTGTTTTTGCTAGCGATCGACCACGTCTAGTTATTCCTCCCAAAACACAAGGAGCCATGTGCAGGAACTGACCGAGCAAATATTCCCGTGGCCAAAATGCTCCTAGGACCTTCAACATGAAGTGCAAGCCACATGCCTGCTGATACTCCCGGCCCGGAGATGAAGGAGAAATCACGTAGCTAGACACGATCACATGTAGATGTAGAAACTTTTCAGATTCCAATTAGTAAACGAATGAAATGGAAAACTTGACATCGACACGACAAAGTTTCTGCTTTCTGTTCTCCACTGTTCCTCAGAAAACGAAGAGCCACGGGATTCACTTTTGCTGTGTGGTGCACCGTGCACGTGTCTGCAAAGCCAAGTCATATGACGACAGGACGAGGATTGAGGATTCCTCTGGGGCTTTGGAGGAGCAGATCTGCAGATGGACGGCAACGCAGTGGTCGTCGTCTTGGTATGCTCATCCCGCACTAGTCACCAAATCACATGTCCACGGGCTTACCCATCTCGGTTGATCGGGACAAATGCAAGCAGTCCATTTCGGTTGACGGATCGCCGTAGAGGCGTAGACACGACGATGAGGAATGGTGACGGGACATCTTCAGAAGGGTAGTTTCTGAATCTGAAATTGTTCAGCTGTTGTGAAACGCAATCAGGCCGATAGAGTTCTCCAAAACACTACTAGCAACTTAAGAGCGAGGATTTAGACATGGGTGAACACTACCAAAGAGTCTCGCCATCGTCGTCGCTATCTTAACAAATAGCAAAACTCTTGTGGCGTGGAGAGAGTTTGCACTCACATGGAACTACGGAATATGAACATGGAATCTAGCACTATACCTGTTTAGTGTAGGTGGGGATTTGAAGTGTTAATCGCTCACCTGTATCGCTAGTGTCAGTGGGCATAACAGCCTCTCGTCACTAGCCATTCTCAGTGCCTGGGTTTTTTTAGTGGGGGTTTGTAGATGAACCATTGTTAGTGCCTTCGATCAATATTTTTCCTCCAATGGCGAGCAGAAGAAAAAGAGATCCACACGGCAATGATCGTAGCTTGGGACCATGGACTTTTGAGTGTTCTGTCCTAGCACGCTGTCTGCGTATATGATCTAAGTGATCCTTTTCCACTGGACAGGATATGGATGTTCACCATTCACTAACCGCTTTTTTTTTCATTTTTCTTTTTTTTTTCTGGCGACTGATTGTTCGGTTAAAATCCGAAACCAACATAGCGTAGCACTACTCCCTTTTTTTTTAGAACAAGCGTAGCACTACTCTAAGGAGATATTATTATTCATATAACGGAAAGCACTGGCCATATAGGCTGGTCCTGCTTGAACAAGTTCAGCGAATGAGAGAAATTTGGCAAAAATGTGGCTTCACTGAATGAAAACACATGAACTAGTACTAGTAAAAGGACAACAAGACCCAATCTCAGTTGTGGCACATGTTATTCAATTTCAGAAGAAACAAGACATGTGGTTCCTCTGAAACTATTTTGATCCAACAAGCGCAAGGAACCAAACAACTTTCGTCTGAAAATTCTTCACTTTGAACATCCCCAAATCAGGTTTCTTCTACATACGTGGTTGTGTTTTGCATCATCTTCTTCATGCATCAATTCCCTTTGGTCGAGCCAAACTCTCAGGTGGTCCCAGTCCTGCACTGAGGGGAGGGGATCAGATAAGGTCGCCTGGCAGACACGGCTATACATGTCTGAATGACCTTATGCATCTCTTTCTTTCACTTGCTAGTCTCCAAACGTAACGGAGCTCGGGAGCTATGATTATTGGAGCTTGGAAAGATCTGCTCGGATGGAATCTAATCACCGCGTGTCTCTAGGCTAGGCTAAGCCACTGATTTGAACTCCAACAACCTTATCCGGCTCCCGACCCAACTGCACAATGGCTGTCGTATGATTTTGCGACGGCTTTTGCGATTGCTCTGGACTTCATCGAAACTGCAAACAAGATTCATGGTGAATTGATTGTGTGCATGCAGGAAACTGAAATTGCTATGAAACTCTGGGGTTATTATAGCAACAGTTTCTACCTTGTGGCCGGTGTTGCAAAATTTACTCACCATTTCTTGACGTGACGTTGCTCTTGGCCGATGCGCTAGAGAGACGTGTGAGGCTGATACGCGGACAAGCCAGACGCCACCGTTACCCGCCAAACCATCGGCTCCAACTCAATCCGCTCTGCTCACCGCCCACCGAATGCCGCACCGACGACAGGACGGTTCCGGCGCCGCCGGACAGCGCGGCATGAAGAGCTCATCGGCGCAGCCGCGGGACGTCGACGTGGAGCTGCTCAAGGCGGTGGCGCAGGCGTGGCACGCGCAGTTGGGCAACCCACGCCCATCGTCGCGGGCCGCCGGAGACGACAGCGACGCGGGCGCGCGCCGCCGTGAGGGCGCGACGCGTCGGCCGTCTCGGTTCAAGCTGGAGGCCATGGCCGTGGCTGCCTCAGCTCCGCCCCGCGAGGAGGCCCCGTGGGACTTCGCGCAGTCGCTGTTGGACACGTACGAGCTCGTCGCCGTGGCGCGGAGGCTCGAGTCCGGCCTCGTCGTCGCCGACCAGGTCGCCGGCTCTGCGGCGACGGATGTGCCACGGGGACACGGGAGGCGGGCAAGGGAGAGCGGTCGCAGCCTGAGGAGCTTGTTGCTGCGTTCCACGTCCAAGAGGTTTGGGGAAACAAACAGCTGACTTTGCCAGTTCGAGTTCTCGTAATTGTAACATTGCTCATACGTGGCTGCAACGAAAATGGTTCTGGTTCATTGTTTGATATTTTCGTGATCAAATGATAATATGGCCATTGAGACTAGTTAATTGTTTTCGTGATCGAATGATAATGTAGCCATTAAGACTAATGTGTTTCTCAAAATATATTTTGTAGATGTTTTAGATTCTACCAATATCTTGAAAATCATCCAAATACTTGATAGAAGTGTAATTTATAAGTCATTCAAATGATGGCAAATAAATCTAGACAAAGACGTGAGAAAAAACAATGGAAAACACTAATGATCAGTCGGTGAGGTACTGGAGTCATTAAGGCACTCATTATAGGTTGCACCTGTTAGAAATTTAGGCATTTTATGATACATTTTAATTCAAGAAATTATTAATCTAATCATGACTTGGCGTTGAAATTAAGTGTGGCAAAGGGCACCCACATGTGACATATGAACATTATACATGGTAAAAATATTTCTCACACCTTTCTCTCCACATGCTAGGGTGTGTTCACCAGTGAGTTTTGAAAAGTTTAGTTTGGGAAGTTTGAAATATCAAAACATGGTTGTTTGCAACATGAGTATACTGCCTATTACTAGAGTCATGTGCATCAACATGAAAAACATTATTGGGTTTTGGATGTTGAAACTCACTCTTGACCGGGTGTAATAGAGGGTCTTGGTGATGAGGTTCGACGTGGTGGTGTTGGCCCATCCGGCCATCCCCCTTCCTCATGCGGTGAGACCGATGGTAGAGCGGTATATTTGCCTGCTTTAAGCACCGAGAGGCTCGACATGAGATTTGGAGTTCATTGGCGGCGTTGATGCTTCGTTGACCACCGAAGTAATTTTCATCTTATTAGCTTGGATAGCCTTGACCTCGAACAGCAGCAGACCCAATTGGGCCTCCACCATCAACATCCTAGAGGTCAGAGTCGATCTCGGAGCTTTCCTTCCGCATTAGAGAGGTTTGGTTGATGGCACTGGTGGCGGTGGTAGACACCAAGATCAACTCACGCTACAGCAAGGTCTCCATGTCTAGGATTTACGAGATTTGATAACGATCTGGAGAAAAAAAAATGCCCAAATAACTCCAAATCAATACCACTCTAGTGGGATTCAGGGTGGATGACGAGAGGAATTCCACTTTGGTACCAAATGTCACGAAACTACCTGGTAGTAGCCAATACGATATTTGGCGGTGTCACACATGGCTGGGAGAATGATGGCGCACCTCAAGCACAGGAAGAAGGGAGAGGACCAATAGGGTTTAGATTATTGTTCATTGTCTCCTTTACTCAATTACTGTGCAGATACATATTGGTTGGCTGAAGCCAAAATGGTTAGATAGCCTCCTGGCCCATTACGACATGCAAACCCACTAGTCACTTTCACTCGGCCCATGGTGGTAAAGATCATGACATTTAGATCATTGAGACATTTACCTTGGCTCCTTTTTTAGAAAGGTTGCAGTTTGCAATAGGCCGGACTGCAAGGGAATCGAGTCGATCCTCTTGTGAGATCGGTCCGATCCCGATGCCTCTATGCTCTGCTCAGCTCATGCTCCCCGCAAGCCATTGTCGTGCTCGCCGAACATAAGCTCAAGCTTGCTGATGCCGTGGGCGGTAGACTCGCTAGGAAAAAGCTGGGCTCGTGCTCCCTGCGCCATGCCGCCGTGCTCACCGGGGACGAGCTCAAGCTCACCAGGCCGTGGGCGGTAGACTCGCTAGGACAAAGCCTGGCTCGTGCTCCCCGTGCCACGCCATCATGCTTACCGGGGACGCGGGTGGTAGACTCGCTAGAACGAAGCTTGGCTCGTGTTCCCCATGTCGCTCTGCCCCGCTCGCTCTCGCCAGGAACGAGCTCGAGGTCGCCCGCGCTGTGGCCACTAGACTTGCTAGTACGAGGCTCAAGCTCGCGGGAGCCGTGGCTACCAGGCTCGTAGGGAGAGAGCTCGAGCGCATGCTCACTTATACCATGGCCATGTGGCGGCGATGGACCCAGTGCTGGCCAGGCGGTGGCGTTTTTTCAAATAGTGTTGGGTTGTTGGGCACGCACTATCAGTCAACAACGTGAGAGGTAGAAAGGATCGCCCCTTGGTTACTCGCTGATCCAGCGGATCAACTGTGCAAATGGAGCAATTTGATCTGTGTATTTGCTTTTGCAACATAGGAGCCATAGTATTCCAAATGGGCGGTCCGGCCCGAGCCCGATCTGGCCTGGCCCGACGCGGCCTGGCACTATTAGGCCTGATGACATCTTAGTGTCGGGCCGGGCTCAGACATCGGGCTGAACAACCGGCCCAGGCCAGTACTATGGCCATTTTTTAGTGTCGGGCCGGCCCGACGGTCCGATCGGCCCACCGTGCTTGGCCAGCTCACTGGGCCATCAAAAGAGATGAGGGATGAAATTTGTACTCCCAAAAGAGATGAGGGATGCTATTTGAGTTGTCTAAGAGATGGGGAAGGATAATCATACCATCACATAGATGAGGGAGGAGATTCGCATCGTTCAGAAGATGAAGCATGTGATATGGTATGGGCTGGTAGTACTTTTATCGGGCCACAAAAAATCGGGCCGTGCCTCGGGCCGGCACTATGGGCTGAAGTGGCAGCCCTAGCACTAACACTCCATCGGGCCAGGCCGGCCCATGGAATCGTGCCTAGGGCCGGACTAGTTAGGGCCGTGCCTCGGGCCGCCCATAGTGTCTGGCCCATTTGGAATACTATAATAGAAGCGGCAGGGTCACCTTCTGGAGCGCTCTGTACCGCACAATTGGCAGGCCTAATTGCACCCCCTTGGGATTATTCTGCTCTCTCTCTCTCGCGGAACATTTTTCTTTTATTTGATGGATGTGGTAAATTCTATTTTATTCATAAAAGGCGAGATTGTTGCATCTAACTTTTCCTATTTTTTCTTATGGCGCCAAAGGTCTCATCAATGATAACGCTATACATAGGAATCCCAATAGCCAAACACTACTTGCTCCTTCCATCCTCACAGCTATGTTTTCAAGATTTAACCAAATGATGCCATGGATTTTGAATTGCCTGATTGGACAAAATTGCAATGAATTCTAGGCATGTCACATGCAGGTCAAATAAGCAGACAACTCATCCAGGGTCCAAACCAAACAAGTCCCTAATGTCTCCACAGGTGCTACCATTGTCTACAACTCTTGCAAATATGAAGTTGCTCGCTAGGTTGAATGTTGATGTTCCCGTGTCATTTAATTGCCTTAGCAAGTTATGAATCTAGTCAAATTCACTTAGTCTCCCAATTCATATTTCATTAATTCACAGTCAGAGTGGCTAAATCACAAAGATAACATACAAATAGGATTCATGCTAGCTTTGATAGATGCAAAGGCTTCAAATTGTGAGTCTCTGAAACATTTTCTTTTGTGTGAGTCTATTCCAGACTAAAGTATTGTTAAGTGTGGTTTATGGCAACACATTTTACCTACATGACCTAAGACATTTGACTTGCATGTGCCTTGTGTGTGAATTTGCCAAAAGTTGGTCGAAATAACCCATGTGATAAAAATTGGTTGACAGCATTCGCAAAGGCGTTTTTATGGTGTAAATTAACTTAGCTAATAATATTTATTATGAATATTTTAAAAAATTCTATGCTAAAAAATATAGGATCTTTTAAAAAAATCAACTTAGGGCGCCACTAGATGCCTTAACTCATCAAAGTTCTTAAAGGTTCCCCGCTTTGCTGCTCCCACAGGCCTCCACAGCATTTTTTTTTGTGACGTGTTCAAAAAAGGCGAGGCCACGTCGCTTCCTCCTTCCACCGGCTCGGACCCGAATTTTTCTTCTACTGCAGTTTTTTTCTTTCCCACGTCCGCAACCCTACCGTCGGCTCTGCGCCCCGTCCGTGACCTCATCTCCTCACACAAGCGACACTAGGGTTCTGCGCCGGTGTTGCCCCTCCCTGTGCCCCCCTCTCTCCCCCCAGCCGCCGCTGGCGCTCTGCTCGCCACCGCCGTCGCCCTTGGTGCCCGTCCTCGCAGCTCACCGTCGTCGTCTCCCCTGACGTCTCCTCACCGCTTAGGTGCGGGACAGCTCAGGGAAGTGATGCGCAACTTCTGATCTAGCGTGAAGGTGTGACGGCAGAGATCCCCTTCTCTCTCTCTTCGCATCCCCACGAGGCTCTGCCGTCGCCGCCTCGAATCCCCTGAGCAGCGTGTCGTGGATGCAGGGGAGGGTGCGAGCTGGTGCCGGCGGCGAGGATGCTGCGGACGAAGACCCTTCGGCCCCACGCGCCCTCGGCAGTGAACGTGAGGGCTGCGGTGGCGGCGGCTGATGGGAGCTCGCCTTTGGGATGGCTTTTGCTCCAGCTGGTGCACATCTGACGAGCTTTTGCTCCACAAGCCACAAGGTATGATGAGCAACCGATCAATTCACCTGTTGTACAAGAAACAATCGCCGGTAGTAGCTACAAAATTTCAACGAATATTGGAACCTCGCAAACTTGTTGCATTGTGACTGTAGTTTCTACTCCAAAGCCGAACATAGAGGTGATGCAAGTGGACAGGCTCACAAACGACGAGGTGAAAATATCTGCAGGTGAGCAATTATTCCTGTAATTTGTCTTATGCTGCACCACTCTTATAAATGTTGTAATGTTATGATATATCACACATGATAGCAAATAGGTTTTTAATGAAAAGAGATTATTTTTCCTTTTACTTTGTTTATTAGTTAAGGTTTCTATTTTATGGAGCAAGACTTGGCTTGATGCCTTGATCGGCCTTCAGAACTTGAGATGCATATAATTTTTTATTGTGTACCTTAATTGCTTGACTGTGAAACTGCATTACAACGTTGTACATGGGTAGTGGGCAAGTCTTTTTATGATGGTATGGACTGTTGCATCATAGGATTCAATATGTATTCTCTGTATGGTTTACCATGACTTATGAGATTCTTATCATTACCGTTACATGCCACCTCGCTTTGAGTTAATAGATCCTAAGCTTGATTAATATTAGAGGGAACAACTGCAGCATAATGTTTTCACCATATGCTTTTCAAAATATCCTTCATTTAAGATAGGGCGCGCATTGCGCGCCCAACCGTTCTAGTTATTGGAATTAGAGGTGGATCCTGAAGGACCTACTGGGGGCATGTGCCCCCACTCTAGTGAGCTAACAAAGGGTCAGGAAACCCTTGTTCAATATTGTAGTGAGATAACAAAGATGTTCACTTGCTGAAAGGTGTTCTTAGCCTCTTAGGGACACTAACTGCAACCTCGTTGTCTTCTCTTTGTTTTCCTCTCTGAGATGTCTGGAGTCTATTGAGCTCATGGAGAACACATTTAGTGGCGGTCTTCTATCATTCTCCACGATGAATAATCATTGCCTCATAGAGTGGTAACAGTTTCACATGTGTACCATATGACTTTTTTCCTATGCCTGGCTTCCTTGACAACCGTGTAAATGGGCCACCTTCTCTCGAGCCCTTGCCCATCCTTGACTCAATTGGCAACTTCACTTCTCTCAACAAGCTATCGGTGTCCAATACCTCAATTATTGGTGCTTTCCCTATAGCTCTGGTCAACCTAACATCACTCACTTCTCAACATTTGTCAGACAATTACCTTGCTTGTGGCTTACTAGCCTGGCTAGGTAGGTTCAGTGCCCTATAGATCCTTCTTGAATAAATGAAAAAGCGATTTTAAGCTCTCAGGAACAATAGACGTCCTTGCAACAAAACTTGATTTTAGCAATGCTAGCTGAACTAGAGAATTAATCGAATTTATGCACAATGCGTTTATTGTACTTGTTTCCCGCCTGGCTGATGCAAATGGAAGCAGGGGGCAGATCCATAATTTTGCTTTGGGGGGCTTTGTAGCATCCTTGTGGAAGAGGGTAGGCTTTTGACAACACTGTCGGTGCCTGATTTGGTCACACCGGCACTAAGTAGTGATTGCGCTGCTAACCACTCGCTCTGATGGCCGATTTGCGGGATTGAACTCGGGACGCAAGGTTTTATCTTGGTTCCGGCTGTTCGGCCGTACGTCCAGCAGTGGTGCGTAGCACCGAGTTTTGTGTTACTCGTAGTAGGGGATTACAAGCAAGGTGGGAGAGGGAAATAGACTCCCAAGTCCCTGAGTCGGTAGCTTGAGTGGTTGTGCGTTTGTGTTGTGATCGTGCGTGTCGAGCGTGCCTTGTTGCATGGGCTTCCCTCCCCTTTATATACCAAGGGTGAGGAAAGCGGTACATGTGAGATCGTGGTGCTGACGTTATAAGATGCACTATGCCATCCATGTCGTGCACTATGCAAGCGGGAATCGCGCCTTCCAACTCTTGCTGTCGGTATGGGAGTCACCACCGTTGACTTCTTGGCAGCTGGCCGTTGCTTCGAAGGTTGTTGCTCGAGGGTAAGGGCGGAGCCGTGCCTTCCCTGCAACTCTTCGGGGGTCCTTCATCGAGGCTTTGCGATGTACCCGGGACAGGACCAGTCGTGGGGTTGTTGGCACAGTAGTACTTGCTGACGCCAACTCTGTCCACATAGGGCTCAGTGCAGGGCCACAGTGCCTGGTTCAGTCGGAGGTGACCGGCGTCCCATTCGGGGTATGGCGAAGTGGAGCGTGTGGTTGTGTCCCGCATTTAGTGCCTTGCAGGGGACTGGTACTGGAGTCTTCGAGGCTTGGCCGGTAGCCTCGACCGTGGAGGGATAGAAGGTGACGAAGATTCCCGTTCGAGGGTGGGGGGCACCCTCGAACGAGACGGAGATTCTTGATGCAGCGGGGGCGTCGCCGTGGTGGGCTCTTATCGGGCTGCCAAGCTTTGGGCCTGCTTTTGTCGCTGATACAGCTTCCCTGTTGGGCCGTCTTGGGCTATTTTTGGGGTACCCCTAAGTTTAGTACCCGACAAACACCTTTTACAGATTGGAAAGGATGTACACTTATGTTGGGTCCTGCAGACCAGGATACCCTCATATCAAAACCTAAATCATGGGTTGATAATAGAAGCCGGGGCAATATATCTCCCTTCTCCTTCCTCTACTCCTCGCCCTTGTTTTCTCTTCTTCTCACTCCTCCTTTCCTTCTCATTACATAGAGTTCCTGGGGCATGGGGGCTTGAGTCCCTAATACCCCCACGCTGGATGCGCCCCTTGATGTAAAGACTAGAGTTTGTGGGGCTTGTCAAATAGCATATGCCAAGGCCCGATGCCCAAGTTCCAAAATGGAGTGAGCGTGGATATCCTATCTTGATCCTTTCTTGAATCTCCTTTTGTCAGTTATCCCATCCTCCTGGATCCTGATCCCCCCCCCCCCCCCGTTTTTGATATTTCGGAGCAACCCCCACTAGTTGCTGATTTCCCCCTTCTAACACATGATTCTTGACAAAAATCCTCTAAATGCAACTTCCTGTTAATTATAATTTAGAGCTTGACCATCATTTAACAGATGAAAGATAGAGTGCGAAAGATAATTATAATTATTAGCTATAAGTTTTAATTTTTATATTAATTCTAAGTAGCCCGTGCGGCAGCACAGGTTGATAGGCTAGTTCTACTAACGACCATGGAAAAAAATATCCTTCTACGTGTCGATACCGGAAATGCTGAAGGATCATCTTGAGGATATGCTGCTCGAATTGTTTCGTTTGATGCGGCTGAGTTGTTGCTTGCTCCTTTGTTGAGGGGTGTGTCGTGTTTCCAGCTTTCTCCTAATGAGAAACGTGCCAAGGCACGGTCGGTCGCGAAAAATCTGAGTACTTTCCAGTCTTGTTTGGATTGAAACTCAGAATGCTTGAAAATCTTCTTTCCGTGCCGAGTTAGACATGTTCACAGACCAGAGCCTTGCCAAGCTGGTGCGTATGCCATTATGTTTTATAATCACCATTCATGTCCTACACTCCTACTGGATACGTAGTACTATTGGCTTATTTGAGGATAATTGGAAACTTGATTCGTTTTAACTGCCAATTTGCCAAGTTTATTTGGAGGATAGTTTGGATATCATGTCATAGAATTCCACCAACAAGCTCAAACCACAAAATTGGGTGCATAGAATTAAGAATGACAGATATCTATGTTGCTAATGAAGACATCAGCTTGGGAATTATGGTTCAGTAGATATGAATGAAATAACCTTTGACTGGTTCAGTAGACATCTGCCTGGCATTTCTTACACGCAGGTAATCTGCAATACAGTTCGCCATTGCGCATTGTTGCAGTGGAGTAACAAAGTTCAAAAAAAGAAAAAGAAAAAAAACCATGATGCACTAATCCGGGCCGGGCAATAAAAGGAACGGCGGTAATGCAATTGTTTGCCCCTTTTTTATGGAGGTTAATGTACCAATAGAATCTATGCTCAGTAATTCCTCACATCAAACTGTCTTGGTGCTTTGAAACTCATCTTGGCGTGATTGCTCAACTCTGAACTAAGGTAATGACACAACACTTTGGACGAAGCAATGGCCAGAATGGTATTCCATATTTCCATCACTAAAATGAGGAAGTTTTTTTTTTCCTACCAGCGTTCAGATTTGAGACTATTCTCACACTTGCTGCTTGTAAATGGAGAGAGGTTCTTCTTGGACAAGAAACCGTTCAGCGATGGTTGTGCCAAATCTGAAGGGGCAAGGAGATGCACGAGTCCTCTGTCCTCTGGACCTCTCCGAAGCTCCTCGGATCGGATGGGTCAAGGAATGAATGGCCCCAGAAACGGCAAAATCCGCACGATGCATTTACAACTGGTGACAGTACAAAATCAGCCCCCGCTTTTGCAAATGAGTTTGCATGTGCTAATGTTACATGGCTGTAAATTTTGTTTCTTCCTGCATTCCAAATGTTTGAACTGAGGAGCCCAAATATTCTTTTTGTCCTCCCCCCCCCCCCCCCCCCCATGTCGTATTGCAATAGTTTTAGCAATTCTCCCAGACGCACCAACACCGGGTGGTTTACCATAACAAACAGCCATCAGTTCGCTGGTGTAGGCGCGCTCCGTGCTCTGAACGTGCGGCAAACTAGCCGCGACGACCGACTGACCCACTAGTCTCTCAGCAGCAGCGCCCAATGATTCCCCCGTCCAGGTCCGTCGTGCTGTGTTGCGGGCCCAGCTTTTTGTACGCCAGTCTGTCAGGGCAACGACGAGCCTGCCGATATACACAGGCTATACTAGTATACTATACGCAGCCGGCCAGCCGTCGTCGCTGATCCGGTCGCCGATCCGCTCCCCGGATAACGCAAGTCTCCGTGGACGAATCGTCGGGAGATCAACAAAGCCACAGCACCCCGGGTTTTTTTTTTTTGTTAGCTTGCACTCGCAACGCCCGAGTCGGTCGCCGCGCCGCGTAGGATTTTAAAGAAAATACAAGTTGCTGCTCATGATGCTGAATTGCTGATCTTGTGTGCGCTGTTGTCTTCGGATGAATAGCAGCGAACTTTACAACCCCATCACCCAGTGCAGTCTCCTCGTATCTGAGCTCGGCGAGCAACTGTCGATTTGCAGATGCTCGATCACGACCTCTCACAGCCGTCCGTCCCGCTACGCGGCCGGCAGTTCTTTTTGGGATGGTTAGTTACGGAATGGGAAAAAAAAAATGCGGTTTAAGCATCGGATTAGAGAGAGGGGGCTGCCATGTGCGTGCTTGTTGTTTGCCTTGTTGGGTAGGAGCCGATGCATTCGGCCGGCCCGTATGGCACCGAAGTGAAGTCCTACGTGGAGCCCTCCACCGAACAGAGCCGCGCTGCCTCCATGTGGCCAGGGGCGCACGCCCATGTGACGCGAGAGCCAGCTGCTGCAGGTGCTTGGCTACTTGCCTTGCCCTTGCTTGCAGGCGGGGACGGCGATTCAGTTCCAAATTTCAAATCACCGTTCCATTAGAATAAAAAAAATACTGAGCCGCTGTGCTGTGCTGACTGATGCTGGACTAGGGACGGTATATTCCTGCGCACACCACACACGGTGGCACGGCCCGTGTCGCTGCTGAGTGCTGACGGTGTCGGTGAGCAGTTGCACGCCGACGTTTGGATAACTTTCGTGTCAATTGCGAGCGAGCAATCAATCAACGTCATCGTCCGAAAACCTCCCATGAAACGGAACAAAACTGACGCGCTGCGTGTGACCGAGCTTCGTTAAGGCCCGTTTAGTTCCCAAAAGATTTCCCAAAAATACAATATTCATCTAACTTTTCACTATTCATCCTACCTCTTCTACACACAGAACACTATTCATCTACAGTGTTTTTTTTGTTGAACAGTAAATCTTTCCCGAATCTAAACACACCCTAATTGGCACAGCACACAGAAGGCCACACAGGTCGCGGTACTGTTCGATGATCCGTTTCTGCAGTCACTTCGGAGGTGAAACAAGTCAGCGCCCACAGAGTGACCGCCACGGCACCAAACGGGACGGGGCCCATGCCTTCGCCCGGAAGGAAGCAAATGGCCGCAAATGTAAACTGTTGTTGTCTTGTCGTTATTTTTCCCATCGCGGGACTTTTACCGGCGACGTGTCCTCGTCCGTGCGTGTTTAGTTGACCGGCAAATTAAAAAGCGACGCTCCTTTCGCCGGTTTCAAAGCTTTGATGGAGGTGTTCAAGGCCTAGCTTAGCTTAACCCGAGCAATTTGGAAGACGCGTCTGGTTGGTGGATGGCCCACCACACCATGGCCGGCCGGTGTCATCAGCCGCGTGCTTGCTTGCCTGTGTGCCTGACGCGACGCTTTCCAACGGGCAAGCCCAAGCTCGTTCCTTGGCGTCTTGATGGTCGCTGCCTGGTGGGCCCTCTCCGTCTCACTCGTGCGTGCCGGAAGCTTAGCGTGTGCCACTTGATTTAGCTAATCTAAGGTGCGTATAGTTCCTCTAATATTTAAAAAACACTATTTATCTAATTTTTTTTAATTCATATTATTTCTCTTACTAACAGAACACACTTTCTAAGTACGATCTATAGTATTTTTTTAGATTTACAGTATTTTTTCTCCCAATCTATACTCACTCTAAATCGAAACGCTGCCGCAAGGTGAGAAAAGGGAAACAGAAGATCTTTCGAACTCAAAGTTGTGAGCCCGAGAGGCGTGGTCGCGTGGAATGGCACGAGGGCCGTTTCGGCACCGAGCTAGGCAAAGCAAAACCAAATGGATCAGGGCAAAAGCGTTCGTCTCCTTTTTCCCACGGAAAATGCAATGCAGAAGAACATGCTGCTCCGGCGTCCGGCCGCCACTTGAAATCCTGTCCCCGACAGCGACCCCGCGCTTGTTTGGCTTTGGCCGGAGATAGCTAGCGCATGCGGCATGCGGGCGCATGCTGCGTTTGGGTGGGGAAGGCCCGGACATGCTGGATCGAGCCGCTCGATCTCACGGTTTTCGCAGGGCTCGTGCCGTGCCCCTCGGCCACGGAGCGTACGCCATCCGTGCTCTTTTGGCCATGTTGCCTGCTACTAGTATGTTGCCATCCGTAGTTCGGTTTGTAGGTTTCCTGCACAGCTTTTGTGAAACGAAAAGAGATCATATGCACTAGTATGTTGTTGTGGATAGAATTGGGAAAGGTGCACGGAGGTTATGCATTATGGAGATCGCTGAGCTAGATACAGGTACGAGTACTCCTGGTATTAAGGCTGTGTCGCCGACCTCAATAATGCAGCTAAATTAATTTATTTTATGCTCATGGAGATAAGACAGAACTAGCATATATGTATATACATATAAGAATTGTTCCTAGTTCCTAGTAGTAGTTGCGAGGAAAAATATACTACCAATTCTAAAGGGTGCTTTGTTCCCATCCATTTTGCAAAATTTGAATAAAAATCAATATAAATTTTGTTTTCAACATTACGAACTAAACAGGGTGAAAAGCTTCTCAGTTTGATTTTTTTTTATCAAATTCACCAACTAAACAACGCAAAAAATAACAAAAGAGCTGAACAGAAACGTATGGCTACCAGTGCCATCCATAGTTGGATGTTATCTGAAAAATCGAGCATGTGAGAAGAACAACACATTACGGCCTAGAGGACTCGCAGGTCACAGCAGAGTGCTATTGCAACCTGGTTTTGCTACCAAGAACGTCTCTGTCATATCGTGCTCTTGTTTGCAGAGAAACTTTTTTCCTTTATATGTATTTTTTTTAAAAAAAAAGTCGGCATAGCGTAGTAGTAGCTAATTGGCTGGCTTTGAGGTGTACTTGGCGTCCGTCTCTGTTGTTCTTTCGCTCAAACGAGAACGCAGTGTTTTTGACATGTTCCTCTTTCGGAAACGCAAAACCAAGACGCCACTCAAAAGAGTGTGTGTGAGAGAAAGAGAGCTAATTGATCAATTGACCGACTTTTTGCAGGACTTGTTCTAGCTGCGTTTCTTGATTTAGCTAAATCCAACCGACTAATAATTTTCTAGCACCTGGCTGCAGTAGAAATACGCAGCGTTTGAAAATATCTCAAAGAAAAATCTGGCGCGAAGCGTATTTTTCCTACCATATGTATTACTGTCTCGCGCTTGCGGCGTTAACAAAGCAAAAAAAAAAATGACGCGTAGCAAAATTTAAATGTCGCAGGAGACAATCACCGTGCTGCTCTCCACCTAGATACTCATATTCTGATATCTTTTTGAAGTTTTTGTACGACAGGATGTATCACTAGCATAATAAATAAATAAAGTATTTCAATCGATCGAAAGTCACAGGATAAAGACATCAGACGCGGAGAAAAAGACCACGCGGTACTTCACATGATCCGTCATCATTTGATCACACTACCTGTGATAAGAAAGAAGCAAGGAAGAAAAAGTTCGAGGAAAAAAAAACAGCACCACAAGAGCACATCAGCAAGCAGCAGCTTGTAGGAAGCATCCGCGCCGAGAGATGCCTGACCTCCTTGTCATTACATCTCAGAGGTACCATCACCTCAGGCTCTCAGCTATAATCCAACCTGCACACAGCTCTTATAAAAAAAAAATAAAATTAAAAAAAACTGCACGCAGCTGGAGCCTGGTGCCCAAACGGCCAAGCCCAAGGAATCACCTGAATGAAAACAGCCAAGCTAGAGGATAAACAAAAGAAACAAGATATTTTAACAAAATTCAAATCTTATTTGCACTTCATCGAACAGATATATTCAGAATTCAACAAATTCACTTTTTAATTATCTATCTAATATAGTCTGGTTAAAGAAAGCGGCATGGATGACAGGTCTTGTGCCTAGGCCTCATCGGCGCCTTTAAAAAACAAGTCGATGGTGGATGCCCCTTGCACGAGGACAAACAAAGACCAGCTCTACGCTCCGTGCCTCCGTCTCCTCTTCGGCCACGCGCAGGGCCGCAGCCCGCAGGCCATCCCACCACCCCCAAACGGCTATAATTAAGCGGCGCCCGGCCGGAATCCCCAAGCCCCGTCTCGCTCTCGCATCGCAAACACCTTCCCTTCCCAACCCCTTCGCCTCGCATCCATCGTCTCGCCTTTACCACTTCCGCCCCTCCGGCGCTCCAACGAAATCCCGTCTCGTGGCGTAGGAAGGAGACCCGGGACGATACGCGAGCACGCGGAGCCCTCGAGGAGGAGGGGCCAGGACGTGAGAAGGAGGACACAGCCCACGCACGGCGGCAGACCGGCGGCGAGGGCGTAGGAGCCGATCGCGCGCGGCGCCATTTGGAGGCAGCGCGGGAGACGCAGGCTGCCGTGTTTGATCCCACGCTCCCCGCGACCGGCTGGCGCGTGGCCGCCGCCCCTCACAGCGGTTCTGGGCCGCGGCTGCTGATTCCTTCCTCGCCGTCCTCGGCGCGATGGAGGTGGGATACTGCAACCGCAAGAAGACGGACATCTGCGAGGGCGTCTGCGACAACGAGGTGAGGCCCCGCCCCCCGCGCCGCTCTGGCCAGATCTGTCGCTTTCCCTCCCGTACGCGTGGAGTCCGCGCTGGGAGAGTCCCCCGGTCGTGGCGGTGCCTGTGTCTTACTCTTTCGTGCTGTTTAAACGCGTTTTTGCTTGTTCAAAGCCGATTGCTCCAAACTTTTGATCGCTCCAGTTTCGCGTGTTCGTCCTGCTACCAATCTCAGTAGAGTTTCGGCTTTGGATTGGGATTGGGTGCCGGCGAGATTTTCTCGAGCCAGGTATTCCGGTTGCTCGCCAAATTGGCTTAGCATCTGTCATCTGCCGCGGATGCTGGGGATTTGGTGATGGGAAAGAAATCGGGACGCCTGGATGCTTCTCGCTGCGCTAGAATCTCTCGACCTGGCTCAATCCGCACCGGAATCTATCTTTCTTTCGCTACAAAGGTTGTAGCTTTTTTGAACAATTCCCGATTGGTTCCCGTGCAGATGATTGTGAGGGTTCATGCCGCAAAAGTAAATTTACAGGCTGTTTTCTTTATTAAAATAAATCCAAACTAGTTGATTGCTTCCCTGTTGGTGGATCTCAACCAGCCTACCACTGATAGAGATATTATTTTAATAGAGAAAATGCGCATATTCCACCGGTTACTTCTTTAATCTACGGCACATGCATTATTTTGGTGGTTGTTACACAGCTGCACCATTCACGGCTGATATTTTTTTTTTAAGTAAAACGGCTGATATTTTGGAAGTTCATGTTCTCAACCTAGGAATTTGTGATGGGTGTGATGATACCTATGTTCAACAGTTGTCGTCTTCATGTTGCTATGTTAGTAGGGTATCCGATTTTTTTTTCTTTCCTTGCTTGTCCTAGTGCCACATTTTTTTAATCTCTGCCCAATGCCCCTAGCTGCAAATGCATTATGATGTTTCTTCCCTTTTTAAGCTCTACTAGTGATGCCTTCACTGGAGTTTTGAATGATAAGCAGTGTTACACAATACAGTTGATTGGAGTCACTATTGTCATGTTATAGACTGCCTTTCAGTGTTTGCTTATAGTTCAATTTACTCCTTATATCCATCGCTATCTTTCTGATTTCTTATTTGCTTCCTCAATTTGTTTGCAGTACGGTTCAAAGTCAGTTCTGAGCATGTCAAGGCTGAAGTGTGCGCTGCGGGGATTTGATTTGAGGGCTCTCTTGATCCTACTTATTGGTGTTCCTATTCTGATCTTCGTCATATACGTGCATGGCCAGAAGGTCACATACTTCCTCCGACCGATTTGGGAAAAGCCCCCAAAGCCCTTCACAATACTTCCTCACTACTATCATGAAAATGTCTCGATGGATAACCTCTGCAAGTTGCATGGATGGAAAGTCAGGGAGGCTCCACGCCGTGTCTTTGATGCTGTGCTCTTCAGCAATGAGCTTGACATTCTTGATATCCGTTGGCACGAGCTGAGTCCATATGTATCAGAATTTGTGCTGCTTGAGTCTAATTCAACCTTCACCGGCATAAAGAAGGATCTTCATTTCAAGGAAAACCGCCAGCGTTTTGAGTTTGCTGAATCGCGGTTGACATATGGTATGATAGGAGGAAGGTTCGTGAAGGGAGAAAACCCATTTGTTGAGGAGTCATATCAAAGGGTTGCTCTCGACCAGCTTATTAAGATTGCAGGCATCACAGATGATGACCTATTGATCATGTCTGATGTTGATGAGATCCCAAGTGGGCATACCATCAACCTCTTGAGATGGTGTGATGACATTCCTGAGATTCTTCATCTGCAGCTCAGGAACTATCTCTACTCATTCCAATTTTTACTTGATGACAAGAGTTGGAGAGCTTCAGTACACAGATACCGGGCTGGAAAGACGAGGTATGCGCATTTTCGGCAAACAGATGAACTTCTGGCTGATTCAGGGTGGCACTGCAGCTTTTGCTTTCGTTACATAAACGATTTCATCTTCAAGATGAAAGCCTACAGCCATGTTGATCGGATCAGATTCAAGTACTTCCTAAACCCAAAGAGGATTCAGCATGTGATTTGCCAAGGGTCAGATCTTTTCGACATGATTCCTGAAGAATACACATTCCAAGAGATCATTGCCAAGCTGGGTCCTATTCCAAGTACATACTCTGCTGTTCATCTCCCCGCCTATCTGCTGGAGCAAATCGATCGGTATAGATATCTTCTTCCAGGCCACTGCTTGAGAGAAAGTGGGTAAGCCGCAACTACAGTCTACATAATGACCTGAGGCCCAAGGACATCGCTGGCCGATGTCCCACTGGAGAACACCCTGCCCTGTCTGGGTTGTATCTGATACGACTGGCTGACGTAGTTGAGTGATGGCTTTTGGCTGCTGGTTGAGTTCATATGAGATTTTGTACCGTGTAATTCAAACCTTGGAAGACCTGACAGCCGCATGGCGCATGCTTGGTCGCCGCCGATGCTGTGTTCTTGTTTTGTGGAGGAGCTCAGCAGTGTGTGTGCTTATTTATACCACCTGAGTTTTTATTCATTGCTTCCATGATTGATATATGAACTCGAGTTATTGTAGATCTCACACGGAGCTATATTTCAGATTCTTTTTTCTCTTTCACTTCGTTCTGTACAATGTGTTTACCTAACTGATTACTGACAGCCCGCTCTGAGTTCGTGTAGTCTTGTACTTGGTGTCTTCTGATTCCCATTACTCATTGACTATGTAGTCTTGTTCATGCGTCTTAATCGTCTGAAGGGTCTTGATGGAATCGATTCTAACTGAGCTTGAAATTCAAGGTTCTGGTCCATGTCTCCAAGATAAAAGGCAATGCTGGTAGATTTCCAAACGAAAAGGGCCGGGTTCCTTTTGTTGGCCGTTCCAGGTGGGTAAGATCTGCATAGTGTCAAATCCTCTGCACGAAAAAGGCCGTTTGGCAGGTTGAAATTGGGTAATCCAATCCATCTGGAGCTTCGGCGCGAATAGCTTTTGCGTCTGCAAATGATTTGTTTGTTTGTTGAGCGACCTGAGAGAGGGCGGGGCCGGGGCATCCCGCCCGGGCATGTGTGTGCCTGGAGCTGGTGGGAACTACAGGCTGTTGTTGTCGGGCGTCCACCTCAGCCAGAGTGACAAACAATCAAACATGCAGCGGTTTGGCTGGTCGTGTGGCAGGTAGCCCTGGAAACAGCCCCCTTTCCTCTCTGGCGCGCCCCACCCCCAAGCGTCTTGTTGCACGGCTGAACTGTATCCTGAGGAGCCCCTCCTTGCACCTTCCTGAGCAGTGGTCCCGAGCGGGTTCTCAAACTGCCGAGAGAGAGAAGGGTGCGTAAAATGTCGATGCAGCAGCTCGTTGCATCAGGTTCTATCGTGGAGCGTTGACATTTTAGGATGTACACGCGAACCAGAACGCGCCGGCACCGCTGGATCGCCTGACCCATAGTCGGCTGCTCACGTACGCCCTTGGGCCGCTGAATTTCCACGGGATGTACACGCGACCATGCCAGGCTACGCCGTGACTAGCCGGAGCCGTATGCGAGTACAGGACTTGCAACGGGACGGAGAAGCGTTGTCGACTTGTCGCTGCCACGCTTGACCTGGCCACGAGCGCCGCGACGCGCGCCGCTGCGGCATGGCCTTCCTTGGCCTGGTCGCGCCCCCGTTCCGCGACGGATAACGCGCGGCGTGCCTGGTTGGACCGCTTCCTCCGGGGGGGCGAACGCGTGCACGGCGCCTGGCGCCTCCCGCTGCTTCGCCGCGGGCGCGGCGCGGCTCCCTGCTTGACCCGCGCGTCGGCCTGGCTCGCTGCCGTGCCGTGCCGGGTCCCTATCGGGCGGGATCTCCTTCCCGTCCCTCTCGCTCGGCTCGACGCCCGCAGATATCGTTTGACTTCGCCCATCCACCCGCGCGCATGTAGAGGTGAAGTCCTGTCCGTCGTGACGACGCTATACGTGTGTGTGTGTGTGTGTGTGTGTGTGTGTGTGTGTGTGTGTGTGTGTGTGTGTGTGTGTGTGTGGAGCCCCTTACGGCTCTGGGTAACGCGCCCCGTCACGCAGACTAGCGCGACCGAAGGGTTGGCTTGCTGCGCGTCACGGAAGTAGAATTTGCGGCGGGCACGACACCGTTACGTGGCCGCTTTTGGCCGATTCTGCCCGTAGAATGTTTCAAGAACTTGGCAGGAGTACGGAGTAGGATATTTCCCCAGTATGATCCGCGTGGGAAATTTGTGAGTGACAGTGGGCGGGCAGCTACCCACTACTACCACTAGTGCTAATTTTTTTCCCCTGCGAGCGAGGGCAGCTGTGCAATGCTATTTTTAGCTGTTTTGTTGGCTGCGGTCCTAACTAAGCGCATGTGCACTGCCGGAGTGTTGACCTGCTCGGTCGTTTCATGCAAATCTTTTCTTGGCTTTCTGAGGAGCCGCTGGGGAGTGTTGACCAGCTACCGAGTCGTTCAACCGCGCGACCATCCATCCCATCCGCACACGCCGCGTCGGTTGGTACAGCACGATCGATCGGAGATCGTAGTCCATCCTTTTGCCGCCTCTTTCCTCTTGTTCATCAGCCTTTTTTATGCAATGGTGCAACACTTTTTTCTGAAGAATCTTCGCGACTTCGACGAGGTGGATAGGCAGATTGGCCAAGCGAGCGCGGTAGCTCAGTGTATGACCGGCCACCGTAATTAACGTCCCTTCAAACAAACCTACTACTACTAGCTCGACGCTGTTACGCTATGGTCACCAGTTTCGATCGGTCCAGAATCCAGGTGCAGGATCCGGTTTGGGGAGTGAGCTACGGAGGTGCATACAAGGATGCTGGTGAAATCTTGTTGGAAAGAAGCGGGTTTGCGCGACGAGTCATACCGAAAGTGTACTGGATGGCTCGCCTTTTGCTTGTCGCTTGTGGATGGACTTTTGTAACCCCTTTGCCACGCTTGTTCTTTGAAACAGTAAGAAATGACCGCATGAAAGCAAAACTTATTAGCAGAATAAAACGCATCATTTCCCTCGTGACAAATCACAAATGAATGAGGTCACGGTTTTTGCCCCTTTCCTGAAACAGGAAAAAGGAAAGGCCCTAGTGATCCTGTGCTGCTGCGCAGAGTCTGAGAGGACCTCATGCTGTCGTCTCGCAGCAGTTTTTTTAAGCAGGCGCGGGTTTGGTTGTTGCACATTTCGGCCCAATCGGAGGAAAGCTGGGCCACAGGGCCAGTGTCGACTGCTGTGCTGAGGAGGTGAAACGGGCCAGTGGGCGGAGCTTGGGCCGTACATTCGGAGGAAGGAAAGGGATGGGGCGAAGGAAGCTGCAAACGGAGCGGAGTTGGACAATGGACATGGGCCCCGTGAGACGAACAGAGTCGGACGAGGCGCTCTCGGTTCTCGTGCACGGCTTGCGGAGGAAGGAAAGGGAGGGGGCAAAGGAAGCTGCAACGGTCGATCGCATTTACTCCGCTGGCAGCAGCGCTCAAAAGGTTCCCGAGGCAAAAAGCAGGCGCGGGCCCTGAGAAGCAGAGAGAGGCCAGGAGGAGGAGAAGGCAGGAAGAGCGGACAGGCTCCGCGTCTCCCGGCCCGCGAGCGCGAGCGCATCGCCTTCCCGGTTCCCGCCGCGCGGCGCGAGCTTTCCCGCCTTCCGACTGGGAGTGAGAGAGGGACCTGAGTGGTGGTTGCTTATAATTGCTCGGCGAGCCCGCGTGGGGCCAACCCAACACAACAGCGCACGCGACCGGGCCGAGCAGGGCAGCGACCAGGGGGCACTCCGTTCCTCCTCCTCCTCCTCCGCCGCCGCCCGACTTGGCCCCGCCGCCCGACTTGGCCGCGGCCGGAACCGAGCCAGCGGCGTCCATGGCGAGGTACTAGCATTCCTCTGCTCCTCCTCCTTTTCCCCCGGCACCTCCCCGTTTGCCCCCGTCGCCATCATCATCGATCGTTAGGGCTTGCTGCTTGTTAGTACTTCGTGTTATCTCGATCGCGCGGTGCGTTTGGGCTCCTCAGGTTTGGTTGGGGGGAGAGCTCCTTCTTCTCCACCCGTTCCCGTCCCCGCGCGCGGCCGCTCTGGAGGGTTGTGCTTCTCAATCGCGTCGCGCGTCAGTTGGATTGGGTTGAATGGTTTGCAGTTTACTAATAGTTGCTATGTCCGGAATTACTAAACTTTTCCTGACTTTACTAATACTAGCAGGGTAGTGCAGATGGTCAGCACTAGGCACAAGAACATCGTGACTTTACTTGGTGTAGAAGCACACACACTGCTCCATTGAGATTTGGGTATGATCAATTTTGCAGCCATGTTCAGAGTGGGGATAAGGGGGAAAATAGAAGGAACAGAGAAACAGAGCATACAACTGTTTACCCTGAATCCATGAACCATGATGTATGACCAACGTTTTTGCCAGCCTTGCTTCCTGTAATTACAATATGCAAGGCAAATATTATGTTGTTCATTCTATGCTTTACCTCTGGTGTCCAGCCACCAGGTTATCTTGGCAGAGTTTTATTTTGAAGAACAGGCCACCGAACACTCCACTTTTTTTTTTGTTGTAGTTACACATTGACTTCTAGGTTTCTAGCTAAACATGCATACGTGTCAACTAATTTAGCTCGACTGTCCTGTCTTCAAATTCTCTTGTGCAAATACTTGTGTTGTGATGACCCAGAGGCCAGCACCAATATATCCCTTTTATTGCAGGTCGTGGCTGATAACTTACAGGGGAATTGCAAAGAAGATAAGATACACAAGTCCTAGTACTAGTCGCAAAATAAGTGAACTGATTGCAGAAGCACGGAAGGAATGTCCGAACTGTAGTCATGTCATTGATAACAGTGATGTAAGTACATCCGTTCTATTTAGATGAGGGACAAGGGAAACTTGATTTTCCACTCATTTTGGGATGTTACATATTCTTAGCAAGATTTTGCTGCATCTCAAATTCTGCAGGTTGCCATGCAGTGGCCTGGGTTGCCTGCTGGAGTAAAGTTTGATCCGTCTGATGTGGAGTTGCTCGAACATTTACAAGAAAAAATTGGCGTGGGAGGTTCGAAGCCACATGTTCTCATTGATGAATTTATTCCAACTATAGATAATGATGAAGGAATCTGCTATACACATCCTGAAAATCTTCCTGGTAGGTGACTCTTTCTTGAGCTGTATATTTCCTTATGAATTCGTTGGTGTATTCATGTTCTGAATTTGTTTCTCATTGGCCTTGTAGGTATGAAAGCAGATGGCAGCAATGCTCATTTCTTCCACAGAGTTTCAAAAGCCTATGGTTGTGGCCAGCGCAAGCGTCGACGGGTCATAAGCTGCAGTGATACCACTGTTACTGATGAGCATGTGAGATGGCACAAGACTGGAAGATCCAAACCCATATATGACAATGGTGTTAAGAAAGGTTGGAAGAAGATAATGGTGCTGTACAAAATTTCGCAGAGTGGTGGAAAACCTGATAGAGCCCACTGGGTAATGCATCAGTATCACCTCGGAGAAGAGGAAGATGAAAAGGATGGGGATCTTGTTGTTTCCAAAATCTTCTGCCAAATGCCAAATAAGAGCATGGAAGTTTCTGAGACAGAAACTGCTTACGATGAACCTGATGTTTCTGCTTCAGTGATTGGTCCTAAAACTCCAAAGACAACTGCCCCACAGACACGCCATCCAAACAATAGTAGTCCATGTGAAACTGAGCAGAATGTTTCCATCCTGCAGGATCAGGTAACGCACATTTTCTTCTTTTAGGATCATTATTATGTAAGAAAATTGCTAGATCAAAGTGTACAGCAGTTATAGAAAATGCACAAGTAGGCATATGGGGAGTTGAAATTTTAAGTGATGTACCTAGCCATTTGTATTACCTCCCACTAAAACAATTGGCAACTATGCTGTTGATGGGCAGAGATAAATTTAAAATCATGTAATTTAGTACCAAACGGTACCAACAAAAAGTTTACAGATGACTTGGAGTTTGTATGATATTTTATTGAGTTATAGAATCACTTCTATACTGTCCTGGAAACAATTTTTTTGCACTGGCATGAGATTGTGCCTATTTCATAGAAAGAAGTGAGTATTCTGGCAATATGTACACTAATCTTTCTGACATAACTTGTAAAGTCCTGTTGATCTTGTTTTCCTGACCATATCCACTTCTTTGACTTTGTGGTTTTGATACAGCTTCAACTGCAGGACGAAGAGGAACCTACCATTTCTATCGTCAGCCTAGAGGATGGTGCTGTTAACCCTGCATGGTGCACTGGAGCCGAAGAACAGCAGGCTGTTGGAGGGGAATCTCGGGCTCAGCTGAATCCAGATGAACCTCTGCTTTGCCTTGAAGACCCGAATTCCTTGGACTACCCGATTCTGTCCCAATGCAGGAATGAGATACTTGACAGGAACCTGAACACATTTTATGGGTTACCTGATCTCCATAATGTGGATCTTGGAACACCTCCAGATCTTCAGCTTGCTGTAAGCTTACCCTTCTTGTCTTTCTTTCTTTTTCTTTTTGTTCCTTTCAGATGATCTTCCGGTGACCATATGATCTCTAATTGCTCTGACAAATCTGACATGTTTTGCATTTCATTTCGCCTTGCTGCAGGACTTCCAGTTCGGTTCTCAGGAAAGCCTTGGCAGTTGGCTGGATCGCATCTAGGGTGATAGCGAGTGCTAATTAAGACATTTATCCCCTCCAACCAACTGCTTGATCGAAGAGCATGTTCTTGCACAGGATGTAATGGTACTAGATGGTACTCGGTAGCAACTATTTTGGGGCTTGCACAACACAGAGATTGCATGCTTCCATTTATTGATGTATTGTGTTGAGAGCCATTAAACTGTACATTGGAAACCAAGAACCTTTTCCTCTCTTCAGAAGAAAAATGATGAACCTTTAGCATCTGACTATCAGTAAACCAGAGGTCCTGAAATCTAGTTGCGTGTTTTGTGACATGGTTGTTGCTGTATTGCCGTTCAGCCCCCCTGTAGAAGGCAGTAGTTTTGACAAAGGAAAACTGGGGAGAGAATTCCAGGGCGTCGTCTAATCGAGGTGTAACCTTGTTTGAGGAGAAAAAAAAAAAGAGTTGGCCAGAGGGAGAGATTTGCGAGCGAGCCCATTCTCCACACGAGGGAGGAGGAGGAGGCTGTACCTATACCTGTTAAACCAATATGTCATGTCGTCTCTTCCTTGCTTAAGAGATACGGGTGGGTCTCATATTCTCTACTGGAATAATTTTCATTGTCATTTTCACATTAGTCACCAGCCAACATGGCCTCTAAGCCCACAAACCAACCCAACCAGGCAACTCTTTGCCCTCCAAAGGCTGGAGTCACAGGCGTCCACCACGACGCCCCGGCGAGGTAATCCAACAGAAAGCGCCCTTTATGCTGGCCTTAATTTGGTTATGATCGCGGTTTGGTAGTAACAAGGCTTAACCACGCGTTTTCGGGTCCGGTGGTGGTCCCTTTAGCAACAACAAAACTAACCTCTGGAAACCCAAAAGATGCTGGGTTTTTCGGCCCACCGTTGGCCTTTAAGAAAGCCCATGTCGCATGCCTTCTTTTTCCGGCCCACGCTTCATGCGGAAACTGATTTTGGGGATTACACTACGCTGAGACTACCTACTAGCATGCTGTGGTTTCTTAAAAAAAAAAAATAGCATGCTGTGTGTTTGCAATTTTGCATCCGTGATCGACGTATTGTGCTCATTGCTGAGCCACCAAATTCTCAACGGAAGACAATTACACAAGAACCTTCACTTCTTCTTGTACACGACTTTCTCTTCGCATACAAATTGAAATGGGCTGTTTTTAGAATGCCATGCTTGGTTTTGGCCTTTTGAGAACACTAACTAGCTGAGAGGCCATAGCACAACGTGAAAAAGATTGTATACAACGTTGACATGTCTTACCTCCATGTATATAGTATTGAATTGCTTGTGACCTGGCTTGTCGAGAACTCACAGTTGTATACAATCTTTTTCGCGTTGTGACTTAAAATAAAGGTTTAAAACAGCGGATGGAAGTTATTAGTATTTATTTCCTCTTTTATTTTCCGGCCTTAATTTCAATGTAATGCTTGCCATGACTCCACGCGTCAGTGACCCAACTACAGAGAATTAGAGGAACCAACCCAATTACAGAGAATTAGAGGAACGAATTGCAGACGAACCATTCCACACAAGACGAGAATCCCAAATGAACGTAAAGTCATAGTGACCTCTAGCACAATCTTGAGCCCCGCGTCCAAGCCGCTAGAGCGTGTGGGTGGATGACATGACCATCGTCGTATGTGTGTACGTGATTCCAAAACTGTCCAGGGACTCAAAAGACACGTATGGATGCCTCACTAATACATGATTCGTGCATGTATGCTAGCTCCAGCATGATACAACCTTTTTTAAAAAAGTAAAAGAGCTGGTAAGAGGGAATTTTTGCAAGCGCCTTAAAGCATACAAGTTATCAGGGCTTCGGTTAGGGTGACCCCCAACCTTTACAAGGTACCCAAGGCCTGCTAATGGCAGGCCACGATCATGGCCATCTCCTCTTCGCTCACTCTAGCGAGCAGGTGTAAGAGAAGTGGGCTCTCCTTACAACATGAGCCGCAGAGCAACCCCCCCCCCCCCTCCCCACTTTTACCGACTCTTTACCCTCCGAAGCTGGAGTTACAGACGCGCACCACCACGCCCGTTGAGTTGCTTGGACAGGGAGAGCTGTTTTGTGCCGTTCTTGAAGTGGTTTAGATGACGGTTTGGTACTTTAAAAAAAAATTAAAACCACGACGAGAAGTTAACACTACTTATTTCCTCCTTTTTTTTCTCCCCCGGCCGGGCCTTATTTTCGTAGTAATGCTTGCCATGAGGACAAAAAATCCAACAAACCCAGCTTGAATTTCACGGTATGTGTATATGAGATGGGCTCCCTTGAGTTGAGCCTAGTACACATGTCCCCTAAGGCCTTAGGCCCGGCATACTTTGTTTCTGTATATACGTGGCCATGCATGCATGTACGCTCGCTCACCAAGTCACCAGGCACTCCTGGCCTCCTGGGGCTGATTGGTTGGCCGTATGATCCCCGCTCACCGGGTGCAGCAAAGGGTTGATTGGTTGCCTGTGTTAGGCCGGAGCCAGGCTGTGACGATGCAAAATGGACGCCACGGCCTGGCTCGCCAGAAACGTGGTGAGCGGTCGTTTCCTGCGTGCCTGGCTCACGGGATGCAGGCGTGCGCGGTGGACCATTGTTTCAGTGACACAGACTGCATCCACCGATGACCAAGTACGAGCAACCAATCAAACTCTGGGTCTAGTCTGGCCGTCTCCATGCAGGCAAGCAATCACAGGCAGCTGCATGCGCGGAGCCTGGCCAGCGCGGGCCTATGCAAGGTGTGAGCCAGGCTCTGGTGGTACTGAAACCAATCACGCCCTGCGTATCCACCACGTACCCTTCTCGTCCTCGCTCTACGGTTGTGCGAACGATTAGGAGCCCCTGCCCTGCGAACCGAGACCACGATGACACATGTAGATGCGTCTTAGCTTGGAGAGCCTGTTTGTCCTCGCATGGCTGCTCGGCTCTCGCGTGAGACAGCCACCATGGACGACGCCTCAGACTAACCGGCCGGGGGGCGTCGCGCACGACGGTGGAGTACGTGGTCACACACTCACACGCGACGCGCGCCCTGAAAGCGAAGCTCGGCCACACTCACATGAAAGGACTGCCATGCGTGCATGGCGCGGTAGCTACTATACACGCCTCGATGTAGACGTCGTCCTGGTCGCCTGGCCGGCGAGGCAGCTTCCATGAACGGCACCGCTGCCGACGTGCGTCGCTGTCGTCCGGTTGGATCCTGCCCCGGTCGGGCCCGGACATGCATCTACGTTTCCTGGTCGGGGTCTTCCAGCGGCCACGCTGCAGAAGCAGCAGCAGCATGCATGCACCGATGCACGGCGAGATTCAACATTCGTGGTGCGTGCTGGCGTTTTGGCAGGACACTCGGGCAGTCGGGTGCGCGAAGGATGCCGCGAGCCCCAGACAGCCTCGCTCTCGCTAGCTCGATCTGCTAGCTGCTGCGCCCAGCAAAGAAAGCATGCAGTCTCTTGCGTCCATGCATGCATGCTCCAGGAAGGAACTGCTCACATGCATGTACGGCCCTGCAAGGCGGCGCTGTATATCGCAGATGATGACTCGATGATTGGGAGCTCCTGTTCGGCGGCACCATTCCCTGCTGCTCCCATGGAGGGAGCCGACCGGCCGGCCGCCTCTCATCCACCTTCCCTTCCTCTGCATACGGTGGATCATGAATGGATAGATGTTGCTGCCAAATTTATATTAAACGAGAGAGTACCTGCCGTACTCATCCGATCCCTTGTTCAAGTACGTACTGAGTCAATGGCTGCGACGACCGGCTGGAGGTGCACGACCAGTCAACCGAACGGCCATGCCCTGCCGGCTGCCGCCCTGCTGCACGCGCGCTCGACGACGACGGCTGTGTTTAGTTGGGAGTGGAGGAAAAAAACTTTTTTTGAGAAGCGTGTTACGTGAGAGGAATGAATAGGAAAGTTAAAAGGAAATTGAAGGGGAACTTTTCTAGAAAACATATTTTGTGAGATGAATGAACGATCTTTCTCTTCCCCCGCAAACTAAACACGCCCGACGTCTACCTGAACCCGATCGCGCACGCACATCACACCTCGCGCTCACGCATCCCATCCCCTGCGCTGCACGCGCGCACTGCCTCCTGCCATGGCCATGCCAGCCACGCGCGCACGGCGAATCGACGAGACACGTCTCCTTCTGGACGCGATCGATCATGTCTATGACAAACGAAATGGCGAGGCAGGTTCCGTGCCCGCCGACGATGTGCGTCGCGCGCTGTCGCCAGGCCCGAGTACGGCAGCGGCTCGTCCAACCTAGATCCGGGCTGTGTGTTCAGATTAAAAAAAAATATTTCTCTAATAAGTTTTTTCTATTCATCCTACTCACGGAACACGCTTCTCAGTGCACTATTTATCTAGAAAAAAATACTTTTTACTTCCAATCTGAACACAGCCCCGTGCTGTTCGTAGCAGCTAGCACCGCCGGCTGAGAGTAGTACTGGTCACTCTGCCACTCGCCTGTTCATCATCAGTTCATGGCGGTATGGTACGGAGATGGAGGTGCATGCACTGTCGTGCACAGGTCCGTGCTCGGCGTGTTGCTGGCAGCCGGGCAGGGAAATCATTCACGAAGATGATCGATAGCCCCCGTGTCAGGCGCAGCTGACCAGCTGTAGCCTGCATGCAGGCAACGAGGAACGACGGGCCGTACGCGCTTGCTTCATCCCTCGATCGATGGTCTGGCCGTCACGGCCGGTTACAGACACTCGGCGGTCGGGGCGGTGCCGCCGTGACGACGACGCGCGCATGTAGGCGATACAAGCAGAACGTCAAAGATAATAATGCATGCGCTACGATGTGCCATGGTTTGACTCCATGCGAGCGAGCGAGAGAGAGAGATCGGGCATGGCCGCATGGGCAATTGGGAATTTGGGCATTAGGCCTTCTCCAACAAGACACTATTTGATGATAGTGTCAAAATAGTACCAAAACAGTACATTGGGTTGACTCTTTACTAGCTCTTAGCTAGCTAATAATATTTTCTATTCATTGAACAGTGTATCTTTACATGAGCCAGTCACATCACTTTTACGCTCTTCAATAAATATGAGGTGGCTAAAAGCTAGCAAAGAGTCAACCCACTTGCGAAGAGCCTATTGTTTTGACACTGTTCATCGATTAAACAATCTAAAAAGTAGCAAAGAGTAGGCCTTAGGCGTGGGAAGTTTGGCCAGGTCCAAAGAAAATACTGCACGGCCCAGTGGGCCAAGTTTGGTAGCCCTCCTTTTCGTTGTGACTTAAGAGATTTAGGAAGTTCGGATCAAGAAGAGCAGAGCACAACTATGAACTATCCATCTTTTAAAAAAAAACAGAGCAGAGAGAGTGCTCAATTGATTTTCGTATTTCCTCTATAAAATAGTTTCTCATATCTCCCCCAAAAGTTATCTCCACAAGGAAATGAAATTGATTTTATATATTTCAGAATGGATAGGTATTAAGTCTGCGATTTGGACCACTAGAGATTGGGAACACCTGTAGCGATATTCTGCGGACTGAAATGGCACCATCAACTTAATTTGCCTGTCCCCTATAATTTAGACATATGTTGGACAATCATACATACCGTGACGAAAATGAAGGGTATGCTCAAATGTCAAAGTTTCCAGAAAATGTTGATATGGTCCTCGACAGATACATTAATGCTCCATGTCGATAAAAGAAAAAAAAAGATTTAGGCCTTATTTAAAAAAACACTATATATAGCAAGGCATGCAAAACATGAAAATTCTTAGTGTGGGTTCTGAAACTTCAAGTACAAGTCTAGCAATATCATTTTTTTTTAAAAAAAACAGATTTATTGCATCCAAGCAACATGCATGTAGCTTCCCAGGTTTATTTCAAAAAAACAGATGGCGCCCTCAACTTATCTTGGGTCAATAATGATGTATACATCACCAACTTAACTCATTTCGTCTATTTTAATAGAAACTATCAGCTTCAAGTAAGGTTCATTGATTTTATTTGTGATGGAATGAATATAAATTAAATAATAAGACAACATTTGGTGGAGCTTTGATTTTGTCCTAATAAGGTGGAAACAACATGTGCAAGGCCTGCCCCTTCTCCCAAACAACATAATGGAGGTCCGTTGTTGCCTCTCAAACAAGACAACAACGAAGAGGTTGGGAAATGCTTCGACGTGTTGCAACTTGGAGAGATCCTAAACCCCCATAAGAGATCCGGAATCTATCTAACCCAGGATGCTTCAACAATAAACAATCAGCAACAAATCCAAACGCGCTAGCCCTGCCTTGGTTCTGGAGGGGGAGATCTTGCAAGTTGTTTCTGTAGAGACTACCGGCTCTGATCTCCAGGGACAATCAAAAGGACCGAATGATCTGCATGCATGCGTTCTCAAACGATTCCAGACTAAAAAACAATACGGAGAAGGCATATATCAAAGGATCCATCGGCATGCAAACTTTGTCAACATTACACAACCCCCCCTGTCATGTCCTTGCTAGCTTTAATAATGTGAGGCTCTGCCCAGGCTTTCCTAGGCAGGGAGATCGCTGCAGCAGTTGATGGTGCATAAACAAGGCGATTATGTGCGGTGTGTGTTCACCAAAGCTGATACGGAGCAGACTAGAATACTCTAACAGGGCGTGCTAATCTGGCAAAAAGTGAGCTGTTAATGGAGTGACTTTGTGGTGGTACTTTTGATCCATCTAACTAGGGTGACCACAGACATGGAAAAAAGGCATCTTTCTTATCACTAGGCTGATTGTTGTTTAATGATGGTGCTATCATCAGTGAAACTAGTGCCTAGAGCATCAGAGACTGAGGCTGGACTTTGTTCATTCTGCTGGACATGCTGCATTTCCCATATAGACCACGAGCACATGTAAATTAGATTTTATTTTAGTTGATCATGGGCGATGGCATGCCTCCAATTTCTTGGCCGGTGCATCTCCCAAGTGGTGAGCTAAATCTAGAAACCATGGGCAGCTGACGCAAACGTGGGCCGGGCACACGTCATGTTAGGCGAATGAGAGTTCATGTGAGGCGCCAATCCTTGGCAGAAAGTCTGAAACGTACTACTAGAAACAAGGTGGGTATAGAACTATAGATCGAGCCAGGCAAAGTATTTTTTGAGCATCCGATGTGAGGATCGGAGGCGCGGCGCTGCAGAAAGGCATGTTCCCACCGAGAGTAACGAGTCGCTTGGGCGTAGCTGTCGATGCCGCCCATGGGGGAGGCCACCCGGCAGGGGCGCTGGCCCACCGTCCAAGTGGCTGCCATTGCTGTCCTAATCCTTGGCCCAATTGCAGTACTAAAATAAATACCGTCTCGCCTTGATGGGGATCAGCAGCCATGGTTGCATTTGCAGGCAGGCACATTGTAGGATGACACGATAGGATCAACAACAACAAACAACAACACTGTGTTTGATTGGACTTTGCATCGAGAGAGTTTGATTGGCGGTATAGTCGTGTGGTCCAGAGGCAGCAAGTTAGGCTATCCCCAACCCAAGTGATGTCTATGTGTGCCATGTCATATGGACATTACTCAAGAAACTATGATGTCGAATGCATCACATCTACCAAGAGTCTAAATAATTAATTAGCCACTTCATTCTTTTTTTCTATGTATCCTATTGACCAATCATCTTGCTTTCTCATAAACTATATAGACACTACTCTCCCCCAATGCTGATATTAGCAGTGTCTAGTGCATTGATTTTCGTATAGACACTGGGTCTCATACAAGACCCAGTTTCTTCCTATCTCTCCTCTCTCTCTTATTTAATACATAACACATCACCTAAAAGTTCTATGTGGCATTATAATTAATTCATGCACACCATCCTACTAGGAGGGTTGGGGATAGCCTTAGGCGAATTCAAGTTAGGTCCAGTTGGAGCACGAAAACTTTTCATGATTTGCAATTGCTCGTTCAAAAAATAATCCAAAATTCCGGACATGTTCTAAGAACATATTGAACTTTAAAGTCATCAGGCGACTCATGTTCACGTAAGAAGGAAACGGTTGCTGACTTTTTTTCACAGCCTCTAGGTGTGCAAGGTAGACACCTAATGACGCTTGAACTGATCGCGTAGCAAATGCGGATCTTAGTGGAAAGCAACCTCAAAGGCACCTACCAGTTTAGGCTATCCTCATTTCATATAGTAGGGTTAGAGAGTGCTGCTCGTTTTCCCCCCCTTCAATCAATGAGGGAAAAAAACACCTTTGTACTTGGGCCTGTCTAATACTTTTCTACGAAAGGTGAAGGATACTGAGACCGACACATCGTGTAAGAAAATAAGAAATGCCAGCACCTGCTGAACTGAAATGAGGCTATCAAGGCAGTAAAGAGCAGCACTAGCGTACTACTACTAGGCTATCAAGGCAATCGCAGTGCTTTCGCACGGTCATGCAGAACCACTGAACCCGTACGTTGCCATAATGCCATCATCGCGTCAGGCTGACCACCGCCATTCCGGTTCCGGCCGAGACAAAATAACAAACGACAAACCTGGAGAACACCGATCATGCTTCAAATCACCGATCAGGCGTGTCGCCAACGCATGCGTACGTACGTATGTAGGTGGCACGAAGGAAGAAGGTGACCTGACGTGGAGTCGCAGACAACCTCATCAGCAACGACAATGATCACATCATCATCAAAGAAGCTGTAGGACGACGATTAGCAGCAGGTAGTCACTCATAGCCAAGAACCAACAAGGCAAGGTGTGTACTCTTACGTAGAAGCTGCCGATCGAGCAGGTGAACTGCATCACGTCGCGGTATCGCATCGGATGGCGGCATGCGGCCGTGTGCGCCTGGACGCATTCAGCAAGGCAATCCTGGCTTTGGATTGGATGCACGCGTTGCCAGGGTTACACGGCTATACAGAGGGGAGAGGAGCCCATACAGGGACAGGCGACCAGCTTGGATGGAGCTGGGGTTGCAACCGTAGACACAGGAACCTGACCGGGGTCCACGCTTCGGCCCTCTGATCAGCAGGCTCATCAGCCATCGACCTCGAGTAGGCATCCTGTACCGCTTTCAACAAGATTATTGCCCCGATTCAATAGGTGTTTTCTCATGTCCCGATCTCAATGTTCAGGTCAGCATTAAGACAGCTAAAAAAAAGGATTTTTCAGAAATGATCACAATTCAAAATGGATATATATGTGTTGAAAATACAAGAAACTCTCGTCCGCATGCAGTGAAGAAAAAAAAATTAATATAGCTCTCATATAGATAAGGTTCTATGTGTCATTGTGAGTTGGTATATGGATATTGAAACTTAACAAATCGAGCTAGTTTGGTATGATCCATGCATCAGTAAATAATAGAGCAACCATACGCTCTCTTGCCAAGATTGAGCGCTTTTGAATTCAGTGTGGCATAAGGTACCTATGGTAAACCGCGTGCGGTGTGCCAAACTGCCAATGTGAGCCCTTCCAAATAATTTTTTAGAGTTTGAATTACCTTTTTATGTAAATTATGATATGTGAATTATGACGAGCGAGGTTTAAATGACCAATATTGATTGTCCTATCTACTATCTTTTCTATGATACAACTGATGGCCCGAGATAGGTGCACGTACACCACAATAATTTCTTTCTTTCGCACATGCCCATGCACAGTGCACCGTACCTGTTTTACAGATCATAGAACCAGCAGTGGTGCAGTACTACAAGCCATGGAAACAACCTGTGACAACAGTTTTTGTGGGGTTTTTGCCTTGGATCCTGCTTACACGGCTCCACAAAAAAATAAACTCCTGCTCACAAAAAGGACTGCACAAAGCATCGTACATATAAAACCCTCAATGAAATGCACTGATAAACTATAAGCGTGGTGGTCCTGAATCTGGTTCTGGCATATATTGTTAAAAGCCTAGTCGGTGGATTAAATTCATCACCAAGCATAATCCTTCAGTCGAGCAACACTAATAAACACATTCATCTTTTGTACTTAAGCTGTTGGTCGTATCTAGTTGCACGTACAACATATTGTTTTATTTCCTGTGCACATGCGATAGCTCTTTTTATTGGTGACAGAAAGCCAGGGAAACAACCTGTGGCCATGGTGGTGTGCTCGGTGGTCTTGCCAAGGATCTTCCTTACAATACCAGAATAGTTAACTTCAAAGTGGAAAAAATAAAGAAATAGAAAAGGAAATGATAATACTTAGTTCTATGTAGCTCTAAGCTGATCCTTAAGGCAACAGACAACTAGTTTACGCATAAATAAACACAATAGATAGTACCATAGTTGATCTATAAGCAGACCGATGAGAACACCAGGACACACCTGCTGGCACTTTTGGCATGCCATGTTGGAAGCTTGGAATATCTTGGCATCCATGGCTTGTAACCATGGTAGCCTCACTCTAATATTGTTCTATAAACCCTAAAAAGTTGAGTCACATCTATTTGCACGTACGCAGATACCATATTTTCTTCCATGTGCACATGCACCAGAGCTGTACCTTCACTCTTTAACAGATAAACAAGTAGCTGAAGCACTGGTAAGCCAGGAGAACAACCTGTGACCAGGGTTTCCTGCTGGGGTTTTGCCAGGGATCTTGCTTACAGCCCCATAATAACTAACCATATAAAAGTCACAAATGCTGCTGCTAAATTATGCATGTGGTCCTGACTCCTGATCCAAATTCTAGAGAATTCAGCTTGCAAGTTGCTGCTGCTGCATCACAGCAGGCTGTGAGATCAAAAGCTGGTGCTTCTGGTTGAAGTGATGACTTTTTGGTTGGTCTATTGTCTGCCTGTAGAACTCTGCCCCCTGGTGACTGTGGTGGTGCATGCAGTGTGTTCCCTTAGCAGCTAGGCAAGACAAATCCTGCTGTCATTTGATTATTTCCAGTTGCTTTGGAAATGCTGTGAGGGTGATTGATTAGTACTGCATCGATGTGCACGTTATTTGCCGGCCTGGTCGCTGATTAATGCCATGATCAGGAGTAAAAGAAGCATCAGGCACATGAGGTTCAGACTCCATAGATGCATTCAAAATCTTAAATTACCTAAACAAAAGTTCGTTACTAGCCGTGTTAGGATTTGATTGAAGGAGTATTTAGAATGATACTTTGATCACTTAATCTTTAATTGTCATTAATCTTTAACTGCCCTCTTCTTCTATGTTTTTATATTCTTCTAAACGAAATCATCTCAAAATATGAGTATACTTTCTTTTTTATATATCAGACGGTGGCGGAACTGACGGGTGCTGACGACCATGGCCCCCCAAACAAAAAAAAAGGTTAATACTGCTTTATTAGCCTATTTTTTTAGAAAGGGAAATATATTTAATATTTCAACCTCTGCATCGACCAATGCATGTAGCTATTTATTGTTACAAATTCATCACAAAACATATATCCATTTTTAAGTTTATTGCTAAAAATCCATCCATTTCTAGCAAAGACTTCTATGGTAATGTTCTCAAATCTCAAGCACACGGCATCCCCATGTTATTTGGGATCGGTCGTCCTAGAACTGGACGAGTGAGAGAAGTCATCCTGCACCTAGAACTAGACGAGCGAGAAAAGTCATCAACTGAGCTCTAAAGTCTCCAGCACACTAATGGAGGACATAAAGTGGATCAACATCTCGGGCAAATTATCGAAACTTAGGATTGAAATTATGGATAATGTACTACTCCATGGATTTTTTTTCTATTTTGCTTTCTATGTTTTATTTACAGTCAATTTATATTTTATATTATTTGTACTCAGTTTCTTAACTATAAATTACAACATTAAGGACTAATATTTTTTTCCATTTGTAGGTTAATTTGGATAGTTCTTACATTGCCAGTTTTAACTGCAAGCACGTAGTATGTATTTTCTGCAATTAAACTTGTTAAGGCTAAGCAGTGAAATATAATGGAAGATGTGTTTTTAAGAGATTAATTGATACTCTCTATATATATTGAGAGAGAGAGAGAGAGATATTGCAATGAAGGTCATGATATATTTGATTATTAATTATTTCAATATGGTGAATAATTGCTCAATAAAATTTAAATGAAAAAGGTATATTGACCACTTCTGCAAACTGTTCACACTTTATTTTCATTGCATAACTAATTACTATATTCATGCATGGCTGGCTAATGTATATGCTTGTGTGACAATGAAAAATCAGGGTAAATTGTAAACTTTTTGAGCCGACAAATGTTTGCCTAGCCCCTGATTCAATCAGACGTTCGGACTGAATAGCTGTTGGGCCTGAGGCTAAGTTATGACTTTGACTTCAGATGTAAATGTGGAGAGTTACCGAAACCAGATCTCTCTCTCTCTCTCTTTTAAAGGAGGCCGAAGCCCGATCTCAAGAATGAGAAAATATAACGATTATCCTAGGATTCCCTCGGTGAGCAAACAACTGAACATCGATAAGTGGCATCCTGAGCTAATGACGATCGTATTAGGAATAGAACAAGTCCACTAATCTGCACACAAGTTCAAGGCTCACGAAATAAAGTCAGTTCCCAAGGCAAAATCAGGCAACATACAAATAGCAACCTCGCTGCAGGAAAACAAACAACAAAGATCGGATGCCACACCGATGCTGTGTTCAGATGGGAGAGAGTAAAAGTACTTTTTTTACTGGGATGCGTATTATGTGAGGGGGATGAATAAGTAAAGGTGAAAAAAAGAATTTTTAGGGATGCGTGTTATGTGAGAGGGATAAATAGGAACTAAAAAGTATTTTTGCAACCTCAACACAGCCCGATATCGCGGTTGGATCACCAACGAGTCGGGGTTCAGAATTCAGATCCAATAATGTGGAGACGTTTAAGAGCTTAACCCTGGCGTGTCATGGACCGGCTGCCTGCCTGCCTAACAATGACAGATCGAGTTCCCTTGGCCAGGAGAGCCAGCCTGCGGTGCGCAGCACGCACGCTATCTATCGACAGCACCAGATGCCTTGTGCCTGTGGTCCCACTCACTCACTCCCCAGCGAAGACGACGCTGTGCATCATCGCGCGTATCACCTGGAGCCCGGAATCATCGTGGGATCGATGGCTGATCGTCGATTAGCTTTGGCGTGATCGCTGGCTGGCTGGCTGGACGCCTGTCTGCCTGTCTCCGCCTGGCTCGATCTCACGGCTTAAGAGTAGTAGGTCGCTGCTGCCTGTCCTGCCGGGCGGCCTTGCGTGCGTGTCCTGTCGCTCCGGGCGTCGTCGTCTTCCGGCGAGGCGCCCGTGTGCGCCATCGCTGTCCTGTCCCGTGTGCCCGTGCTCGTGTCGTTCGGTTTGGTGCGAGGCTGCAGTTACAGTATCAGTGAGAGAGGCGTCGATTATGTACATGGAAGCCATGCAAAAGCTTGCTCAGGACAAGCTGTTTTTATTTGTGGCAAGCATGCAGATGGTCTTTAAACCTGGGATGATATATATCGGCAGCGTGGTCCTACTATTGTGCTGAAAACATTCATGAGAAAACATGTCTTGCATATAATGCTTATCCTCTTCTCAATATAAACAAGGACATGCCGGCCTAAAAGAAGTACATACGAACATTTTTTTCTCTTAACTTTAATGAGTTTTTAATGTTGCTAAAGTAAATCATCGTTAATATGATACACATATGAGCTCTCTGAAATATACAAATTGGCCCTAGTAAAAATGGTTTTGAAAAAAAGAAAACTGAAATGAAATTTTCCGGAGTAGCCAAAAGAGCAATAATGCTACCTTAACTGATTGCTGTACTGCTGTACCCTGTGCTGGAGAAATTTTTTCTCTCAGGACGTGACAAATGTTTTGGAACAAAAGGCTGGGGCCTGGAGGCTGATCTGGATGAGCCGACCCATGCTAGTGATGAGCTACAATCTAAACATGCCATCGATGGCTAGAGGGGAAAGGGCGCCCATGCTGACCTGTTCTTGTTTAGTGGTTGCTGACCCAGCAGCAATCCGAGCTGAGGTCCTATCATCCCATCATCATGCCGTATTGCCGTATATATCCTCCCCTTCCCACACACGACCTAACAAAAGGGGATCTTTCAGGTAAAAAAGCAAAAAAAGAAAACACTTGTAATATCTGCCTGCCGCGCAGTGTGTGCGTGTTCGATTCGATCTCGATTCCATCGTGGACTTTCCTTCCATGCCTGTTTGTGTCTCCCATTTGTTTACTCACTCAGCATTGAGATGCAAATTAGTATTTGCCAAGTGGGTGGCAACCACAGGCTGCTTGGATTAACAAAGAAAGATGGTGGCGTTATGTACTATGAAAGGTGACGCTAAAATCTTCACATCATCATCATCATCACTGAGAATAGGGTGCGGCAATTAGTAGGCAATGATTTGTTCATTTTTGCTACCCGAGCTTAAGCTCAATCAGCTTGCAGATAAGAGGAGCAAGTAGCCTGTGCAATTTCTATTTTCTTTTTTATTGCGATCATACGAATTACAACTACATGCAAGGTACAATTTGCCTTGGAACTGTAACTGAAAAGAGGAGGAAGAAGAAGTACTACTACTACTAGAAGAGACAAACAAATCACCCTCAGAAAAACAAAACAGGAGATCGATCACGGGACCTAATTACTACTAGTAAATACTAAATAGAAGATGGCTTTGCTAATGGCTAACGCCGCTTCTGCCGAGCGGCCACAGCTTGCTGAGCATCCGCTTCGGCTTCCCTGCGGGGATGGCGCAGAACGCCCTGAACCTCATCGACGCGCTTCGCGCCAGCCCTGCCTTCCTCGCGAACTCGCCGTCGTCGTCGTCCTCCTCCTCCTCGGCCAGCTTCGTCCTCAGCGTGGCGATCTTGGACGCCGCGCGGCGGAGCCCCTCGACGCTCCAGTCGTCGCCGGGGGACGCGCCGGCGGCCAGCGCCCGGAGCCTCTGCTCGTCCACGGCGCGGTGGTCGGCGGCCTCGTCTTCCTCCGACGACCCCGACGCCTTTGACAGCAGCGCCCGGATGTTGCTCGGCATCAGCTCCGCCGCCGCGGCGGCGCCATTGCCGCCGGACGCCATGGCCGCCGCCCGCGCGTGCTCGAAGAAGAGCACCTGCACGACCACCCGCAGCGGCAGGAGCTCGTTCTGCGCCGCGTGCGCGCACGCCTTCTCCGACAGCTTCCGGCAGTTTAGCACCCTGCACAACCGCTTTCTCCCGCTTTTGCTCATCTCCGGATGTGCCTAAATAAAAAATTAACCCAAAAAAAAGCAAAGATTAATTAGATCAATGCAATGAAACCTAGCTTTAATACCAGAAGAGAAGACTAGTTTCACAGAAGGATCCAAAGTGGAGAAACTTATAACCATGGAAAGAAATGCTGGAGTAATAACTAACAAAAAAAAAAAAAGGGAACTCACCTTGAGGTATGTGTCGACGACTTTGTAGAGTCCATCGTGCTCCGGCCGGGCGCAGTCCGGCACGGCCTCGGCAATGGCGAGCAGCTTGTCCAGCGGCATGTTGGGGTCCTTAGCCACCTCGACCAAGAACCCGTCCACCAACTTGCCCACCCGTGCCAGCGCGCTCTGCGACACGGGCGCGGCCGACACGGACCGTCGCGTGCCGTCGAAGCTCACGCTCTCCGCTGATCGCGACCGCCGGTGGTGCGCCATCGCCCCCGCCGGGCTGTCGTCTTCTTCGTCTCCGGTGCTCGTCCCAGACATGGCCATCGCCGGCGCCGGCGAGATGGCCGCGGCGCATCGCAGGGCGAACTCGTCGAGGATGGCCGCCACGGCGTCCACGTCGTAGAGCGTGTCGCCGGCGACGCAGGACATGGACGGGATGAGGAGGTCCGCCACGCTGGCCTCCTCCAGCTGCCACGCCACCCTCCTCACCAGCTCAGCCTTGGACGCGCTCAGGATGTTGGCCGCCTTGAGCAGCTTGAGCAGGAAGCCGCACGACACGGCGTCCTTCTCCGTTGGCAGCAGGCTCACGATCTTCTCCAGCAGCAGCCTGTGCCTCGTCGTCATCCTCTTCACGTCCTCCACATCGCCGGCGTCGTCGCCGTCGACGTCGAACGCCTGGCCGTCCTTGGCGACGACGTTGGGAAGCCACCGGCGAGCGTAGGCCTTGAGGGCGTCGCCGACGGTCTTGTCGTGGACGGCGCCGGTGGACTTGACGCCGACCATGATTCGCCAGAAGAGGTCGACGCCGAGCTCGGCGACGTCGTGGGCCCACCACGGCGACGCCGAAGACGATGTCGACCTCGCCGCCGGCGAGGGGGTGTCGGGGTTGACGATGAGGGCGGCCACGGCGTCGACGGAGCGGGAGGTGAGGCCGAGGTCCTCGCAGAGAGGGGCGTGGTGGCGGGTGGAGTGGAGCACGGCGAGGGCGTCCTTCCAGCGGCGGAGGAGGCACGAGGCGAGGAACGCGTCGAGCTTTCCGGCGAGGTTGCCGCGATCGGCGGACTCCGACATGCCGAGGTGCGCGGCGGCGCAGCGCAGGGGCACGAGGTTACGAGCGCTCACCGTGATGGTGATGCCGTAGCAGAACTTGGCGCAGGCCTCGAACGCCTCCGCGCCGCCGGGGAAGCCAGGGAGCTCCACGGCGTCGCCGCCACCGCCGGAGTCGGCGCAGAGCGCTTGGAGGAGCATGCATTTCGAGAGCAGGGGAAACTGCGGCGTTCGGGAACAAACACAATGACACAGAAAAAAGCAAGAATCTCAGACTTGGCATTCAAGATCACGAAAGGAAACTGAGAATGTGATTTGATCATGGTGCATACTCCACAAAAACTGAAAAAAGGTGGGGAAATAATCTCTGATCCTTCGGTTAATTAATTACCTTGTGGAGGTGATAGACGCAGCCATCCACCAGGATCTGCAGGTCGGTGGCCACCTCCGTGCAGACAGACCTGGGCGCAGGCAGAAAGACACCACAGGATCAGACAACACGAACAGCATGAACGCGCGCAGAATCTGAGGAACAAGATGGCAATCGAGTAGCACCACCTCACGGCATCGGAGGTGAAGAAGGTGTCCGGCCGGGTGCCAAGTTTCATAAACTTCATCCTGGCCAAGCTTCCCTAATAGCCTCGATTACTAAAACGGGAGCCTGAAACTTTCACTGGGGGAAGAGAGGGGGGTTGGTCACAAACACTTTGGCCGCCTAACTTCGTGTAGAGCCCTTGGAAATGGCCCTTTGGTGTGGTGGCTGTACTTATATCATGGCGAGGTGGTTGGGGGAGGAGAGAGAAGGTGAGGGGCCAGAACTAGTGGCCAAACTGGGAGTGCTTAGATGCAATATCTCTGATATTTTAAGATGCTAATTACCCAGTTAATGGCCTAATCTGAGGAGTCCTCAGGAGTGAGGGGAGTAAATGTGCAGTGCAACTATGCACACATCAGCTGATGAACTCTGACCAGTGCTCTCAGGTACAAACTGGTGACCACAGTTTTGAGTGGTTGAAACAAGGCTCTGCTGCATCAAATGTATTGAATTGGGATTAGGACTGCGATTGGAGTCGGACATGTGAAAGAGGGGCCAGGTTGGACATGCAAAAGTCAAGACGGATGTGCTCGTCTCAGAAATGGTAGGATCTTGCAGGGTTTGTGGGGGATCATATGAGCATGATGGGCTCCTACCTAGTTGCAGCGCTGGGCTGGCACACCGTACCAGACTACCAGTTGATGCATGTTCTTTGTTCTTGCCGCAGCAGCACAATGATGAGCTGAATTTCACCCGGAACCTCCATCTCCCTTCACTTAGAGTTTACTGAACCATGCCATGGATCAAAAGCTGCAGGCAAAAGCAGATATTGCAGCTCCACGTTAAGTTAATCCGATTCTTTATAGCAACGACCTAGCATCATTAGTGTAGTACCGTGATCGAATTCACTAGCGTTTTCGGCGTCTTTTCGTTAGCAGCCAAGGTTAGGCGGCATCATGTTTGAGACATTGAGTGTACTTGCTTTTTGCTAAATAGGGTGCACCGCCTTTGAACAACCCTTTCCTTTCCGCCACTAAATTAAAGATGCGGACCAGACGGTGCGTGGTCCGCACGAAGGAAAATTAGGGGGACAAAATATATTGAACCTTGGGCCGTCAGGTGTGTTCATTTTCTGCTCCGGAAAAGTTTAGGCCTTTGGACTAAAAAAATGTCACTGTTTTTGCTTTAACACAAATTTCAGTTTTTATATTAGCACACTTAAAAGTGCCCAAATTTGGAATGACTCAAACAGAGATTCAAAATCGAAAACACGCTGGTGGGATTTAATTGTAGTATAAGGATCCCTGAATGTGTCTTGAAAATTTGCTTTTCTGCTCTCGGCGATACGAAAATCTGTTACAAATATTTCGCTCCACTTTCACTGCAATATCTTGAGCTTCTACATTTTCAAAGGAGGCTGAGAGTATGCATTTGGAGTAATCATAATCAGGGCATTGTTAATCTCACCTCATGCATCAGGCTCTCTTGTCTCTTGCTATCACTTCCACCTATGTATCGGATCGAGCGCCTGCCACTTGGTACTTTCCCCTTTTTAACAGAGAGATGCAGATGGGCAGAGGATCCGGCCATTTCAGGAAAAATCGGAGCTCGCACTCCCATGTCCGACGTGGCGGGGAGAGGGGGGGCGCTGACTTGCGATTTGCCCGCCAGTCCGAGGGTTTGACCTGGCCGTTCAAAGCCTCAGACCATGGCAGCATGCAGTAGTTAACTTGCTGCCATGCTTCGCCGGACCATTCCATCGGTGCACGAGACGATCGCCATTAGTCTATCCTACTTGTGCCTCGCCCTGTCTCAGGTTCGGAGAGCAGACTTGCAAGCTCTGAAAGATTGTTCAGAATGGAAAAATGCTATCGGCGATGGAGAGTAGAGTGCTACTCATAAACTACCTGCAGTTCTTCCTCATTCAATTTTATTTTTAACCTTCCATGGCTAGTCGCTACAGGAGTTGGCTACTAAAGTACAGGTTGCTGTAATGATGTAGCTGCCGGCTCTAGGGTCGGTTCTGATTATACGAGAACAGCATTAGCTTAGCACCTGTAATCATCATGGTTAGGAGCCCAAGTTACCATCATTGCAGGGTGGCACCAGTCTGCTTCTTTTCCGTTTCCGCTTGGTTCGAATCGAGCCTCCCTCCTCCATTGATCCACCCAAGTTCAACTTCAGGAGTTGAAGCATGAAGCTACAAAACCTCACATTCAAATCAGATGAATCTTTCTTACACAACTAAAAGTTAATTGTCCAGGCCTCTTAAACCACACTATTTTTTATCTTCAACTTAAAGAGACTTTGCGCGAACAAGCCCTGGAAATTCGCTTTTGTATCTTGTGCCAAATAACACTAGATAGGTGGGCGCGCTTCGCCGCGCCTGCGGGTCAAATGCAATTGGCCGTGCTTGCTTTATATATATATATATATATATATATAGTATGCATTTGTTTTGGAATGTCTCCTGCTGCGAGTCGGATAGATTTGGAATGGGCTGTACGTGTACCCTTTTGTATCAGTGGCGGATTATCAGACCTTGTGTTCGTAGCCTGTTGCCGTAGGGTGGGCCAATGTTGGGCTGCTCTTCCCGGTTGCCAATTGTTTGTACTGCTCGATTTATGGCTGGGCTTTTTTCAGCATTAAGGGTACTCTTTGCACCGACACTCCCTTTTGTTTTGTGTGTTTGAGGATTAATCCAAAGTAGCGTAATTGGCACCGTCTGGTTGTCGTGAATGATCTATTTGGTGATAGGTAGTTTCATAATTTTATTTGAAAATGGGATATGTAGTTGATTGCGGAGATATGTGTTTAGTCTATCCGAAGTCGTCTTCCTTTACTTCATCCTTTCAAAAGGAATATTCTGTCATAGTCATCGAGATTTCTTCCTCTATACCAATTTCTTCCACACCATCATTCATCTACCATCTTTCTTTATATCAACTCTCCGTTCCAGAATACAACGTTTAACTTTTCCCAAAGTCGAAGATTAGTAACTTTGACCATAAATAGCATAAAAAATATAAATATTGGTAATATAAAAATATGTTTATAGATTGGTGACGAAAGCAACTATCAAACATGTATCTCTTTTACTGAAAATAAATTATATTTTTATAAATAGTGTTGGTCAAAGTTGGAAATATTTGACTTTGAAAAAATCTAAACGTTGCTATATTCTGGAACGGAGGTATATATTATTGAACCCTCCCAAGTACCATCCCCTCACTCTTTCCTCACCTTTTCGTTTTCTTTTCTTTTTTCTATGTCCTATTATTTTCTTTCTTCACTTCCATTTTATTGTTCCCTTTCTTTTCTTTTTAATCTTTGGTTCCTTTCCTCCCTTCTTTTTTCCTATTTTTTTTGCCTTTTCTCTTTTGTCCTTTTTCTCGTCTTGCTTTATCCATTCAACGTCTGGCATCCTAAAGGCTTTCCACACTCTTATCCGTCTATTCCATCCCTTTAAAAAGAATATTCTATCTAGTCATCAAGATTCTTCCCTCTATACCAATTTCTTCCGCACCCATGGTTCCTTTATACTTTTCCTCTATCTCAACTATCACATATTTTATTCAACCACTTCCAACTACCATCTTCTCTCTCTCCTCATTTTTTCTGCTCCTTTTCTTTTTCTTTTTCTTTTATTTCCTTTGCTTGTTTTCCTTATCTTTTTAAATCTTTTTCTCCTCTTTTCCTTTCTTTTTTTTGACGCTACTTTCCTTTTTTCCCCACCGTGACTATCTGGATCTTTCCCGTCTCCTCTGTTCGCGAAATATCTCCTTGTCGCCCTTCTCGTTTTCTCCGCCGGTCTCTCTCCCGTTCGCTCTCGCTCCTCCTCGCTCTCGATCTCCCCTCATCGGCGCTGCTCGATGCCCTCTGCCGGCTCATCCTGGCGTGTGGGTGGTTCCCTCGGCGATGCGAGAAACTCCACAGCAGCCTCGACCTCCTGCGTATGGGTGGTTCCCTCCGCCTCCTGCGCTGCTCCACGGCGAGGCGAGCAGCTCCGCGGAGGCCTTGAGCTCCACGACCTCAAGATGATGGAGGATGAAGAGGCCTCACGAGGCGGCGAATCGAGGCGGACGCGGAGCAGGAGGCCTCGCGAGGCGGCGAATCGAGGCGGATGCGGAGCAGGAGGCCTCGCGAGGCGGCGAATCGAGGCAGCCACAGAGCAGGAGGCCTCGCAAGGCGGCGAATCGAGGCGAAGGTGGTGGTCGGTGCGAGGGAAGGTGGTGGCCAGCGCGAGGCGAGCAAGAAGGGGCCAGCAGAGCTCTTCGTCTTCCTTGAGCTCGAGCTGCTGCTCGGCGGTGGCGGCGGCTTGGTGCTCGACATCCCCAAATTCGCCAGCCTCGAGCTCGACTTCGACCTCCTCCGCTGGCCTCAATTTGTTCTTTTTCGATTCCTCCTCGACGCCTCCTCGATCTCCCACCACCTCTTCTCCATCTCCTGCGAGAGCGACCGCTCCGGGCTCCCCGTGCGGAGCTGGAGGCGCGGAGGTGGGAGCTGCTCGGCAAGGAGCGCGTCGCGGGCGGATCCCGGCGAGGAGGCAGCAGGCTGGCCGCCATCACCACCTCGTGCTTGTGGGCCTGGCAAGGCTGACCACCGACGGCAGACCTGGCGAGGATGACCACGGCTGCTCTCTCCGATCGGTGCGTGCAGGCGGCCTCCCTCCGTATCCTGTGTCTGTCTTTGCTCGAGCAGACCTACGGCGAGCCCGGGATTTCGCGGCACGGCGAGCTTCTGCAGGTGTCCGGCGAGGCGAGGCGGCACGGCCCCATGGCGAGCAGCTGCGCGGAGCAGCAAGGTGAGGCACAGTGGCGGCAAGGCGAGCCGAGCAACCCTGTGGCCCAGCAACGGCGACGTCAGGCGAGACACTGCGGCGGCGCAGCGAGCCGAGCAGTGCTGCGGCCCAGCGACGACGACGTCGAGGCGTGTCGTCGAGCTCGTCCGTTCTTCCTCGAGCTCCTCCGCGAGGCGAGCGAGCTGGAGCCCCGGCGCGAGTCGAGCGAGCTTGAGGTTCCATCTCCCTTTTCTCCTTGTTTCTTCATCTTCCTTCTCTGTTCTTGTGACTGCGGTGGATTTGTGGTCGACTTCTTCCTGATTTGTACTCGATTTATTGTTGGTACCTCGATCTCTCTTCGATTTATTCTTGATTTATTGTTGGTAGCTCCATCTATCCTCGATTTGTAGTCAATTTGTTCGTGGTGGCTCTATTTGTGTTTTTTTTCCCGATTTCTGCCCCTCTCTCGATTCATTCTTCCGCCACTATGTCCGGCCATGGAGCTCGATTTCTGAAACGGGGAGGAGGCACTGGGGAGAGAGCAGCCTGATGGCGGAGCGGCGGCAGAAGCCTGCCGTGCGAAGGGGAGGATGAGGCAAAAACGATTTTTTCCTCGCACACCGACGACGCACTTGTCTCTTTTTTTTCACTCCCCAGATTAGAAGAACCGATGGCCGCCAGCTGACATAGAAGGGCGCGTGTCGTGCGGGAGGCCTCGAGCGCCGGATGGACGCCCTTTCTTCGAGCGATAAGAGGTGAGTTATTATTATTATTATTATATTATTATCATCAAGCGCTGAGCCCATCGTTCCCCTGCTTTCAACATGTTTATCAGCATGAAGCTGAGGACTCGATCATCACATATGGAAGCATCATCAGCATCGTCTCTGGAATGTGGGGGTTACAGTGAAAGACGCATGCGTGCTACATGCTACGGGACGGGTGAACCATGAGCAGATGGAGCTGAACTGAGCAAATCATGATAAAATTATCAGCTCCTGGCGAGAAAAAATATAACTAGGAGTTCAGCGTGTTACACACCACAAGGAAGGAGAGTGCAGACCACTGTGCATTGGGCCGTTTCCATGCCTTGTTGGGCTGGGCTAACTATCGTGCCTTTCACATCCAAGAAGAGAGATTTTTTTATTTTTTTATTTTTTATTTTACGTTATTTCAAAAATATATACCTGATAAATTTTTTTTCAAATTTGTCACCCTGTCGCCGTTTGGTCCGGCGATATGAGCCTACCGCCGAATGAAATGGCGATAGGCATAAAAATCGCCATCTGGGCCGGCGGCACCACTAACCGCCGTATGAAACGGCGATAGCTGGTGGGCCTCGATGGGCCAGGTACCTATCGCCGTGTCATCCGGCGGTAGGCAGACGAGGCGCGGGGCCGAATTAAATGCCACCGGATGAACCGGCGGTAAGTTTACTGGCGCCTGGGCCCCACCGCTTATCGCCAATTGAAACGGCGGTAGGCGAACCTACCGCCGTTTCATCCGGCGGAAGGCGCCCAGGCGATATAAATCGCCGCGCCGCAGCTCTCCCAGCCCGTCGCAGCCAGAAGAGAGAGCGCGGAGCGCTGCCGCGTTGGTGACCAGAGGGGAGGAAGAGAAGAAGAGAGGAAGAGAAGAAGAGAGGAGGAAGAAAAAGAAGAAAAGAGGAGAGGAGAGGAGAGGAGAGGGGAAGGGTGGGGTGCTGCTTTGCTAGATCTGTCTTCTGGTTTAGGTATTTTTTTTAAATCTCTATATCTCTATAGATTGTAATTATATGTTTTTGTAGATAAAAATATTAGCTAGTTATTTGCATAGAAATATTTAGAGACATAGAAAAAATAGTTTAGATAGATAGACTAGTCCAATACAAATCCAAATTTTAGCCTAGTTTAGATAGATCGAAAAGGTTGTTTAGAAATATTTGGAAGTTAAATGTTTTATATAGAAATGGAAGCTTAGATAGAAATTGTATTGAATAAATAATTTAGGCTTATTGCCTTGTTTAATTTGTGAGATTCAAAAAATAGTTTAGTTTATTTTGTGAGAATAAAAAATAGTTTAGATAGATAGAAATAGTATTCAATAAAATTAGAAATATTTTGCACTTAAATATTTTAATAGGAAAAATTATTTGAATAGAAATAGTAGTCAGTAAAATTAGAAACTTATTAGTTATACATATAAATATTATTCAGTGAATTTTATGAACAGAAATATTTGTTTAGTTTGTGTAGTTATATTAGGATTCTTTAGAAAATATTTGAGTAGGTGGACTAAATTTATTTGAACGGAAACCTTTTTGCCCCCAGATTAAATATTTAAGTTTGAGAAATCGGTGTCAATTGTGTTGGCAGACATGTCAGAAAGATTACCTTTTCAAGTGTTATATGGGTCTGGGGATGTTAGATATGGTCCTGAAGGGGTAGATTTGTCAGACTTTAGTTCCTTCAGAAAGGAAGTACCCCGAGCAAGAGAGAGGACTTGGGTTTCAATCTGCAATTGGCTATTTAAAGCTTTCGGACTTAATCGAGAGCAACATGAGATTTCGATCAAGGCCGTTGTAAATCGGAGAGAACCGGTATTTTGGGAGTTATTGCCACTTCAAGGCACCCAAAACTGGAGGAACTATGTGAATCTAACCACTAGTCGAGGTTTACCTCTGGTATTATTTGTGCAAGCGTTCGAAAAGGCTACAATTACTACTAAAGCAGTTGACGAAGATGGAGGCCCGGGGGATGCAGTATTAGAAGATTCGGAGACGATGCATGGACAACCTGATGAAGATCCGGATACGATGCATGAACCAGCTGAAGATGGAGATGGCTCACAGGAACCTCGTCAAGCAACTGGCGAGGCTGATGAGGGTGAAGACAATTCCTGCATAGTCAATGAGTTTCAGAGGGAGGGTGAAGAGCATGCAGTGGATGATTCATTTTTAGACGATGAAGATGATTATTGTGTCCCGCAGAACTGGAACGGGTATGACTTTTCGAGGCTAAGTGTAAATGATGGTGAAGCGGTGCAATGGGAGTATAGGGAGAATGATGTCTGCGTCGGTTCAATGTATGCTAATGCTGATAATATGAAAGAAGCAATAAAACGTTGGTCCACTCTATCTTTGCAAAGACAGTTCAAAGTGCTCAAGAGCAGTCCGCAAACATATGATATTCGTTGTGTGAGAAGCGAATGCCCGTTCAGGGTGTACGCGTCCAAGGGCAAGTGGCAGGATTTCTGGCAGGTCAAGATTGTGGTAGATCACACATGCGAGCTTGAGCAATTAGCATCAAGGCACCGCAACCTGACAGCTGCTTTTATTGCTAACTACATGTACCCTCAGATAGTGGAGAATCCTAGCTACGAGCCGAAGTCAATTATTTATGCCGTTGAGGAGGAGTTCAAATATAAAATTAGCTATAACAAAGCTTACAGAGCGAAGCAAAAGGCGCTTGAGATGAGGTGGGGCACGTATGAAGCTTCATATAATAACTTGTCGGCGTTGTTGCAAACTATATGCCTTCGAAATGTAGGAAGCTTCTATGACTTGAAAACATATCCTTGCATCCAGAAACCTGGGAAGCAGGTGCTCCAACGGTCATTCTTGGCCTTGGCTGCTTGCATTGAGGCGTTTCCGTACTGCCGACCAGTAATCTGCATAGATGGGACATTTTTAACAGGAAGATATAAAGGCACCATTCTCACAGCCATTGGATATGATGGTAATAGGCAGTTGTTGCCTTTGGCAATTGCTTTTGTTGAGAAAGAATCTGGAGATAGTTGGTATTGGTTTCTAGAAAGGGTGAAGCAAATGGTTGTCAGAGATGTAGCCAATGTGTGTCTGATTCATGATCGGCATAAGGGCATCTTACAAGCAATCGACGACATGCAGAATGGTAACCAAGAGCAGGTGGTGCATGAGGCATATGGGAGCAAACTTTCACAGCCAATTCAAAAACAAGACCCTTATGACCCTATTTAAGCGATTATGCAGCCAGAATCAGGAGAGAAAATTCAACTTGTTGTGGAAGAAACTAGATGAGCTCACAAAGAAGCAAACAGCTGAGCTAGCGAAGATAGCTATCAATACGGAGGAGGACGACCTCATCTCCCTTGAAGACGTGGGCTTGGATGGCCCAAATGTGAGGAGGAAAAGAAGAAGGCAAATTAAGACATTCTCGCAGTGGATTGAACATGAGCCCAAAGAGAAATGGGCTTTACTATATGATGGAGGGGCTCGGTATGGTATAATGACTACAAATCTAGCCGAGGTCTATAATTGGGTGCTGCGTGGTGTAAGAGGACTACCCCTTGTGGGGATTGTGGAGTTCTTTTTATATCGCACCTGCAAGTATTTTATGGACCGATTCGCGGTGGCAGATAAAGATATGCGCAATAGTCAGATAACTTATGGCTACAAGATTACTGAGTACATGGAGAAAACATTTAAAAAGGCTTATCTGCACCGGGTTTGTCCAGTTGGTGCAGTGGAACGTCGCTATGAGATTACATGCAGGGACAAAGGTCGGATGGGAGGCAGGCGTGAGAAGCACATACATGAGTGTGTTCTCAGCAATGATGGTTGTGTTTGCTCATGTCAAAAGCCAAGGCTATATCACCTGCCATGCACACATGTTATTGCTGCATGTTTCGAGGCAGGGGGTTTGCAGCCTCGTATGTTTGTCTCAAATTACTTCATGAATGAAATAATTTGGAACACCTGGCGGCGTGAGATTTATGGATGCACCCAGTGTGCATTGAACAACCATATCTATGTCGACATGGAGGGATGACCCGAATGCGATTCCTCCATGGAATGAGCGGCCCAAATGCCATTGCGGCTTCCGTACATGGCTGCAAGTTTGGACTGACCCATTACCTCAAGGCAAGAAAGGGTGTAGGTTCTTCAAGTGTCCTGACATAGATGATGATTTCAAGGTACTTTCATTTCTAATATCTTTTGTAGTCTTTTTTGTTCCCTTAACTAATCCAAGTCAACACTAATTTATATTCAGGCTTGCACATTCATGCAATGGATCGACACACGTCCACTAGGAAGGGTTTCGTTGAACGAAGTTGAAACCAAAGAACAATACTATGCAAGGCACACCCAGGCTCGGGAGGAAGCACGTCTTGCAAGAGAGGAACAAGAAAGGCGAGTTCGACAACAACAGATCCGTTTAAAGGGTAAAGAAGATGAGCTAAAGAGACGGCGAGCTGAGTTAGGTCAGAGAGAGGCGGCCCTCAAGATTCAAGAGGAACAATTCCAAGCTCGTGAAGCACAGTTTAAAAGGGAAGTGGAGGAACAGAAGAATCGGTACAAGGAGCCTGCACAATCTTCCACAACCGATGGAAGGAACAAGAAGGGAAAATTTCTTCGCTCCACCCAGTAGATTGTTCGTTGTCTATTGTCATTTTACGTTACCTAAGGCATGTTATCCGTAGGCACGGTAACCTATAGGTTAGTAATTAGAGGTACCGCTCATGCCATTGTACTGATCTTTCTCCCTCCCTGTCTCTCTCACTGTTTGTATGCGTGTCTATGTGTTCACATGAAACACTGAAAAGGCTATGCATGACTCATGAAGGTGTAGCTTTTGGAGGAGTAGCCTTTTCAGATGGACGAGACAAGTCCATGTCCAAGCACAGAGCAAAGCAATGCTCTTGTCGCATCGCAATTAATGGTAGTACTGCACTTGCAGCAGGGGCAATAAATAGCCTATAGCTAAATAACTAGCCTTTTCAGATGGATGAGACCCGTGCATAGGTATGCTAGGCTTTTCAGAGCATTGGATGCGTCCTTCAAACATGAACACTGCCACGTTCAGTACACATTCCCTCACACAACTCAGCTGGGGGTGCGTGGTACGACCAGGCACCATCCTCGCAGTACTCTCAGAGCAATTATTATTACTAGAAAACTTCATTAAGTTGAACCCTCGACTTCTTCAATTATTATTACTAGAAAACCTATAGGACTAGTCTATTAAAAAGCAAAACTCAAATTCATAGCACTATGAACCATTATATAATGAAAAATATATTTTTGTTAAAAAAAACAACATATCGCCGGTTCAAACGGCGGTAAGCCGACATATCGCCAGTTCAAACGGCGGTAAGCCGGCCCACCCAATCCGCCGGGCGATAGGCCTTACCGCCCTTCCATCTGGCTGTAGCTGCTACATCGCGGCGGTAGCACTTATCGCCGGATGAAACGGTTATCGGTTATAACCGTTTCATCCGGCGATATGTCTCATGGGCCACGGTCCAGGCGAGAAATCGCCGTTTGAAACGGTGGTATCTGGTTATCGCCGGACCAAACGGCGGCAGGATGACAAACTTGTAAAAAAATTTATCAGGAATATATTTTTGAAATAACGTAAAATAAAAAATATAAAAATAAAAAAATTTCCCAAGAAGAAGTCCGCTGTTTTTTGTCCATGCCGTGCCATCTTGGGCCGAGTCGCGGGCTGGCTCAGAAAAACGGCCCAAGATTAGCGGCCGCAGGAATAATAACGTCACCTGAGCGGCTGAGCCTGCAGCTTTGGGAGGAACAGAGGAGGAGAGGCGAGAAGAGGAAGAATGGAGAGCAAGGGAAAGGAGCAGACGCAGCTAGCTACACTTTGTTTTGCTCCTGCCAGCTCCAACAATTTGTTGAATTGCTCGGCACACGCCTTGACAGATGACACCCCATCTCATGCCTCGGATCAGATGAAACATAACCCAGCAGTCCAGCACACAACATTTCTACACAAGTATCTCTTCCGTTGTAGATAGAAGTATCTAGAGATGATCCAACACAACCAAACTTATGTAGAGGCAGGGTTCGCAATCCCGTTCAAAACCGGCCGGTTCCCGCGGGAACCGGTCAAACCGACCCGGACCGGTAGCGGTTTGGGACGGTTTCAAATCGGTTAAATTTAAAAAATTCAAATTTAAATTTAAAATGGAAAAATATAAAAAAAAATTCCTAAAAATACTTCAAGGTATATGTAATCTATTGGTGTAAAAAATTTTCAAATATTTGCTCATTTGATATTTTTTGCGGGCATTAGAAATTCAACAAAAAAAAGGAAAAGAAAAAAAAAATCGGCTAATTGAACTTCTAATGCACAAAAAAAATACTAAATACACTAATATTTGAAAAATTTTGACACCATTAAATTCTACGCACCTTGAAATATTTTTAGGAATTTTTCTAATATTTTTTTAAAATTTTAGTTATATTTGAAAACATGACAAATTATGTATTGAGCCGGCTTACCGTCCAAACCGGCCGGCTTACCGCCCAAACCGCTCGGCTTACCGGTCAAACCGGGCGTCTTACCGGTTCAAACCGATTGAACTAGGATTTCATATACATTTGAATTCAAAATTTGAATTTATCCGGTTTTGACCGGTTCCCGCGGGAACCGGACCGGTTAGCCGCTACCGTCGGCCGGCGGTTCGGCCCTCCGGTTCGGTTTTGTGAACCCTGTGTAGAGGCTGGAAACTTTGTTCCCTTATCTAAAAAAACACAACCAAACTTAGCGCTTCTAGACTTCTAGTGGTTTATAGCAAAACTTCTCTTCCCTTGTAGAGACATAAAACATTCTAAACTTTTAAACTTCCTCCGGGATCCCACAGTTCTACTTAGTTCTACTGAGACATAAGACTAGTAATTTGCCATTGTGGAGATGGAATTGACCTTTGCCTGCATTGGCCATGGGTGCATGATATGATATATAGACCCTTTCTTTCACTCTTTATTTTTCCTTTTTTTCCTATTCCAAGCAAGCAAACAAGTATATATAGTAGTCTAGTAGAAACTAGCTAGATCGACCATAAGTCCATAACATTTTTTTTTTTGCGGCAACATAAGTCCATAACATAGAACATACAATTGCACGAAAGGAGGTTTTGAGACCACAAATCTGTGCATGCATGCCACTATCGTATTTCTAACCTAAGTGATAGATATAGAGACTTTTGAAAAGCTACTATATGCTCATAACAAAATCGCACGCCGTATCCAACAGGTGCATTAGCTTTCGAGGTAATTAGATAAACGTACGCGTATCGCTTTCGTAAATCTAGTAGGGATACTACTGTTAGGCACTTAGGCTGTTAGATTTCGATTACATGCATATCACTTTACTACACCTAACCATCTGTACTCCTTCGAGTTCAAATAGATAGGTTATTGCAGGTTCAACCATATCCATGCCAATATGACATGCATGTACCAGCTGAAAAGTCGTCTGTGCGCACGTGTTCGCCGCTGATTCAAATCAAAACGGGATTATACTGTTTTTTTTTAAGAAAAAAGGTCAAAATTCTTGCCTGCACCAAGCCGAGTATTGCTTGAAAGGGATAAAGACATGTAAAACGAACGAACGCAGTCCGTCACTCCGTCGGATCAGGAGCAGGAGTGCAGGACTCGATCGCGACGAGGACATTCAATTCGTTTTGTGTCGTTGGTGTCAACAGTGTTGCAACGGTGCATGAACATACGTACAACCCTAGCCACCAGCCATGCATATAGGCGCTAGTCGCACATGCTTCAGCAACGCCAGTGTCTGCTTTGCAGCTGCGTCTTCAGGAAAAACCACCTTCTCGTAAATCTAATAGGGATACTACTATTAGTTTTCGAATATAAAAATATATGCATATCACTATATACTACGTCACTGCTAGAGAACCTAGCTTTAGTACCGGGCGCAAAGCCGGTTTAGTACCGGTTATGCGCCTGGTACCAAGCTCCCGGGGCAGCCGGTACTAACGGATGCATTTAGTACCGGCTGGTAACACCAGCCGGTACAAATGACGGGCCACGCGGCATGACCACACACCATGCGTTTTGTATCAGCTGGTGTTTGTGATGCCACGCGGCAACAAAAGGGCGCTATAGGCCCAGTTCATTTAGTACCGGCTGCTGTTACCAGCCGGTACTAAATGTTCGAGCCCGCCTTTTTTTTTTCTTTTAGAAGTTGCTTGCTGTTTTTGTTTATTTTTAGTTTTTTTTAATGTTACGTTCTTATACGCAGTAGTAGTAGTTCCTACGTATATTCTCGTACTCATAAGATTAGCATAATTGAAGCAATATATATATATGTATGTATGTATGTATATATGTGTGTGTGTGTGCAAAACCCGACGTATTACATACATAAGTCATATATCGAAATGTTTGAAATTACGGCCACGCTTTGTCTTCGTATTGGATGCCTACGCCCGGTACGTAGAAAGATCCATCGTTGTGGAGCCTTTAGGGTCAATGACCTCGTCTATCAGGAATCCGCAGAGTTGTTCTTGTACGGCCTTGATTATGTCTGTCGGGAGGAGGCATTCTTCCATACGCCATTTCTGTCACATCAAAAAAATATTAGATATATCGATATACAAGTTTTATGTTTGAATATGATCATATGCGTGACATACCTCGAATTCATCTGGCTTCATTGCGCCCGTGGGTCGTACAAACCGGTGAATAAACTCACACACATAGTAGCCACATAGGTTGTTGCCGTGCTCCTGTCTCATAAACTTATGTGGAATGCAAAAGTGTTATTAAAAATAGCTATTGCGTATAAACATATGTCACTAATGACGCTAAATGTTATAAATAAGTTGTTACCAGAAAGTCTAGCTTGATATGGAGTTGCTCCTTAAATGGACCTTCATTTTCTTCCCAGAAGCGAGCCCATGCCTTGTTCATGAGGTCGATGACGTCTTGGAATTCTTCTTGTCCCTTCTTCTTTGGGTCTAGGACTATGACCAAGCTTCTCTGTAGCTCTATAACGAAAAGCATCCAATGGAAGTTGTGTAGTGAAAGATGCATACTACGTTAGATATATTGGTTGCTTCTTTAGGTCAAGGACTATAACAAACTTTGTCTGTGCATCCTCTGGAGCTTTCGGGGCACCTTCTACGTCGATCTCTCTAATGATGATTTTCCTTGTCATCTTTGCTTTCGTGCTTCGTTTACGTTTCTGACCAGACGTCAAAGCCTGAGAAGATATCCATTCATATATCAATATCCTAAGTATGAACAAAAAGTATATAGCATGTGTCTGTGTATATATACCTCGGGTACATCTTCTTCCTCAGAGTTAGAATGAGCAGTCTCATCACCATCACCTGTCACGTTAAGATACTGATTGCCATCATACTCGCCTTCGGGTAAATCTTGTTCAGCTGGTAATTCGAAGTTGTCTCCTCTGATCAGATGACTCATGAACTCATCGAGGTTTTCCCGTCCATCATCCATTTGAAATGCTAAGAGTAACACAATGAGCTTATTTAATGAACTACTAATTCAGGGGTTAATTTCTAATTAAACTAGTAATCCAGGGGCTAATTTGTAATAATACTAGTAATCCAGGGGCTAATTTCTAATTAAACTAGTAATCCAGGGGCTAATTTGTAATAATACTAGTAATTCAGGGGCTAATTTCTAATTAAACTAGTAATCCAGGGGCTAAATTATAATAATACTAGTAATCCAGGGGCTAATTTGTAATATTACTAGTAATCCAGGCTAATTTATAATTAGACTAGTAATCCAGGGGCTAATTTGTAATAATACTAGTAATCCAGGGGCTAATTTCTAATTAAACTAGTAATCCATGGGCTAATTTCTAATTCAACTACTAATCGAGGGGCTAATTTATAATTATACTACTAATGCAAGGGCTAAATTGTAATTAATCGTAATTACTAGTAATTCTAATTAAAACAAAACCTAAATTAAAAATGGTTGACTACTGCCGAGCTCGGCGACGACGAGGTGGCGAAGGCGGCGACGAGGAGGAGGCAGCGAAGACGAGGTGGCGGCGACGAGGTCGAGGAGGTCGCGGCGGAGGACGAGGGCGGCCGGCGGCGGAGGATCGAGGAGGAGGAGGTGGTGGCTCGGACGGCAACGAGGAGGAGGCGGCGACGAGGAGGAGGAGGTGGCTCGGACGGCGACGAGGAGGAGGCGTAGGTGGTTCGGACGGCGACGAGGAGGAGGCGGCGACGACGATGGCCTCGGCCTACAGCGAAGAAGAAGAAGAAGCGTGCAATCGAAAAATGGCTAAGTGTTGGGCTGCTGGGCGCTCCAGATCTATATAGGGGATCCTCTCCCTCAACCTCCCCTGCATCATCTCGCCTTATCTTATACTGCAATGCCTCACACACAGAGCATGCATCCAAGTTTTCATATTCCTCGCCGCGATATAGGATACAATCGTTAGGACACGCATGTATCTTTTGTATTTCCAATCCTAAAGGACACACAATATTTTTTGCCTCGTAAGTTGACGAGGAAAGCTCATTATTGACAGGGAGCAGATCCTTTAACATTAATAACAGATGATCAAAACCCTTATTCGAAACACCATTTGTTGCCTTCCATTGAAGCATATCAAGTGTGGTATGCAATTTCTTATGCTTCTCTTTACAGCCTGCGTACATCAGCTTCTTGTGATCCTCGATCATCTTTTGAAACTTTTTGTGCTCTAATGTGCTCACACTTTCTTTCTGTCCATCCAGCAAAACCTGACCTAACTCGTCTAGGGAATTGTCATTAGCATCATCATCCATCGGATCCTCATATGGGGCTTCTTGGAATTGAACCCACTCAGGAAGGTCATCTTCTTCTTCGTCCTCTTCCATCACGACACCAGGTTCACCATGTTTGGTCCAAAGACAATAGTTAGGCATGAAACCGACAACGACAAGGTGCGCGTGGAGTGTCCTTCGCTTGGAGTATTCCTTTTCATTTTTGCAATCTCTACATGGACAACACATGAACCCCTTTGCCGACCGGTTGGCCTCTGCAGCATTGAGAGGATCTTGTAGATGCCTATAGGGGGGGTGAATAGGCGTACCTAATAGAACCTGAAAATTCTTTCTTCTCAAGTTGTCAGTGAAACCGGATCTTCCGAGTACTTCTAGGAAGATCCGATTATCGGATGTTCCGGGACTTACTCGGATGATCTGGTGTGAGAAATAACCTCTGCTCGAGATTCAAAATATAACAAGTTATTTGCAATTCCACTTGAATAGAAAGTTCACAGAGGTACTCTAAGAGCTATATATGATGATCAAATACAGCGGAAACCTTTGTAGAGATAGATCGGGCAATATGTAGCAAATATGAGAATATATGAACCAAAATGGAGTAAGCAACACAAAAAAGACACGAGATTTGTTCACGGAGTTCACTCCCAAAGGAGCTACGTCTCCGTTGAGGCACCCACAAAGGGTAGAGTCTCTTTCAACTCGTTTCCTCCCTCAATTGACCACAAAGATCAAGATTGAGTCACTTACTAGATGGTTCCACACAAGGAACGGGTGATACAATCCTCCAAGGCGCTCCCACAAGCTAGGTGCTGCACTTGGTAACCTCTCACCGTCTAGGAGCAAGCTCCAAGAGTAACAAACGCGAATCACAAGCCAATGATGCTTCAAATGCTTCTTGAGATGAACAAGTGCTTCCCTCACTCAAAGTCAACACCCAATCCTCAAATCTCTTCTCTCAATCAATCCCCAAATGGATCTTGGCTAGGGCAAGGTTTGGAGGGGAGTGGAGAGAAGGGGAGAGAGCTCAAAATGTGTTTCTCAGTTCTGTTTCGTCGAGCAAGAAGTGAAGGGGTAAAAGAGGGGTATTTATACCCATCCCCAAAATCTAACCGTTATGTTCTGAATCGGGAAGACCGGATCTTCCGAGTACTACTCGGATCTTCCGGATAGGCTTAGGTTAGCTGTGAAAAACTTAATTGTACTGCCAAACCGGATCTTCCGATGAAGAAAACCGGATCTTCCGGTTTTACGCAGAATGGAACCGTATGTTCCGAAGAACACAACCGGATCTTCCGGTTTTCTCTGAGAGAGTGAGTTTTGCCCCTTAGTCTCAAAAATTTAGGTTTCATCTCAATATAGCACTTTAGCAACCTTGATTCATCAGACACGTCCCCCTTGATAGTAAGGTGTTTCCTATACTCAAATTCAAAGAATAAATTCAATTTAAATCGACCATATGAGCTTCACACCATATTATTTGAATTTGGGGACCTCCTTCATATATATCTTCGTTTCTTTTCATTTTACTCCTGCACATATCTCAGTAGAAGTATGAAACCTCCAAATTGTGGTAGTTATCACCACCAAAACCACTAGGCGGTCAAATGCACTTTCAATCTCTCCCTTTTTGGTGATTGATGACAACACAATTTGGGTACATGATAATAGATAGATAGTTTCATTTCATTTCTGGAATTCATGTGATAAGGCTCCCCCTAAATATGTGCATCACCATAAAACGGCCTCAAATGCCTTTGCACATATTTTTGTGAGAACTTTCTCATATCAATTTGAAGCATACATACATATGCATAGTGTGAAATATAAATCTGTGATGCATATGACAGTATAATCACACAACAAAGTGAGAAATAACATTACAACATCCATATCATCACAAATAACAAATATGATAATCAAACCACACATCTAATAAGTCTAACAAATTAAGTCTCACAAACCGAGCATAATAAAGTTTTACAAACCAAATAGTTCAAATGTCTCAAGCAACACACCACATCACAAATCATCACAAAGTCCTTACATGTCCACACATAGAACAGGAAATGAAAAGATAGATAGATTGATAGATTGAGGGGTCTCCAAGCACCAAATTTACTCCCCCTTTGGCATCAAGCACAACAAAGGGAAGCTACTCACTGTCGTCCTCAGTCTCCTCCTCCTCATCATCTTGTGCACCACTAGTGCCAGCTCTCATCTCACGGCCACCCAAGTCTTCCTCAATGTCATCTTCGTCATCTTGAGCGCCAGGGCCAAAGGTGTACTGCTGAGTCTCAGGACCAAAGGCATACCCTTGAGGAGAAGCCCACTCATAGCACCATGGGTTCTCAAAAGTAGGAGGAGGAGGAGCAACCCTTTCTTCAGGTGGAGGAGAAGGTGTGCACTGGATGTCATACTTGTCAAGAAGCTTCTGTTGCCTCCGCTCAATTCTATCAAGTTGAAGCTGCTGCCTATGCATGGTGTCGGAGTTGTGCTTAGCAACTTTAAAGCATGCAAAGAGGCCATGAGCAATGAAGCCAAGAGTGCTCTTCTTCTTCTTTGGCATGGCTGACTGAGTAGGAACTTCGAAATGAGAAGATGGTCCTTGAGAAGATGAAGCACCTGGATCACCTCTGGGAGTTTCCCTAAGCCTGTGAGAACCAATCTTCAGAAGTTGCTCAAGTTTGCCCTTTGGTGGCTTGTATGGCAAGTGAGTCTTGTCAGTCATGATATTTAGGCCAGTCAAATTCTTGATCACATGGAAAATATAGGGTGCATAATGACGGCCGCTCTTGTAGTCATGGGAACAGTTGGCTATCTCATTCCATAGGAAGTCTGTGACCGAGAAGCCATGTCGGTGGGGATCCATTTGAAGGAGGAGGTTTCTGGCATAGTTTGAGATGTTGTCAGAATCTCCAGCTCTAGGTGTCAAGGTGAATCTGAAGAGCTGATTTAGAAGCTTGTAAAAGGGTATGAGACCCTTAACCTGACCATGCACACACTTGGGACCATATGCAGCATCATACATGAAAGCCATGCGGCTGCTCTCTATAACACCCGCATTGTGCAGCGTAAGATTGTTCTCTCTGTCAGATTCACCAAACCCAAGAAGTTCTCCAAACTGTTCAAACTCGAGAATGAACCGCTTCCCTTCGATGGTGAAATGCATCTCATACTCATCTGCATCAATATAGAGAGTGGCATAGAATTGTGCCACTATCTCCTCGTTCCAGTCACACCTGAATGCCATGAGCTTGACCAAGTTTTTCTTTCTGCACTCAGCATATACTTGCTCAACCACATCTTTGATTGGCTGATCCAAGGATCTCAGGTAAGCCCAGTCAATATACTTCATCTCTGTGGTAGCATGGGCTTTGCTCATAATGACACTTTCATACCAGTCAGCCTGAAATGGGAGCCAGAAGCGTGGATCTCCCCGAAATCCTCTGGTAACGGTGCTAGGATTTGTGCCATACCGGACGGTGCACATGTCCAACTCAGCACTGCCCTTCCTGTAATCCACCAAGCGAGGATCACGAGACTGTCGCTGTGGCATGGTCAGCTTTGCCACAGTGGACTCAAGGTAACTGAGATCGATATCCTCATTATTGCCTCTGCCACCACCTCTGCCTCTGCCACCACGACCACCTTTGCCACCACGGCTAGAACCTTCAGTGGCTGCCGTAGGCTTTGAACAAGTAGGGGCAGCTTGCTCCTTGGTTCTCTTGCCCTTTCCTTTGCCCTGAGGATCTTGTTCCACAAACTCTTCCTTAGATGATTCCTCCTCTTCCTCTTCTTCTTCATTTGAGTTGGGTGGAGCAAGTGGGAATGATTGCTTTGAAGCCAATCTCTTGGTACGACCCATCTGAGAAAAAGAGAGTGACAAAGGTTTTTTTTTAAAAAAAAATTCAACAACTAGAGAGATTAAACTGGTTCAAACCGGAAGATCCGGATGGGAGCCGGATGATCCGATGGTCGGATCATCCGGGTCGGACCCGGGTCTTCCGATTTACACGGGTTTAATCCAAAAATTGATGAATCTCGAGTTTTAGCCCACCATAGTTTATGAGATCATAGATATGAGTTCTAGGACATAGCAAGAACCTAAATCCAAGAGTATATCAGCATGCATCTACTATATTGGGAGATCGGGTCTATGGATTTTGAATATGAACCCTAGGTTTGAATCCATAAAATTTGTGATATCCAATCCATTCAAGTGCTAGGCATGTGTTCTAGAGATGTCATAGACCCTAGGCATGTGTTCCAAAACTTGCATATATAAAACTTGGAATGACGGGAGATCTTGAATGAATTACCGTTGGATTTTTCCGCGCGTTTTTGAACAACCGGAGGATGGATTCGGGTCTTCCGAAGTGAGGAGCACCAAATCCACGGATTGGATTTGATTTTTGGTGGTGGAACTCGGAAATCGCCGCCGGAGGCAGAGAGAGGAAGGGGGCCCTGACGGTGGAGAAGAACGGGGTGGAGTTAGGGTTCATGAGGGGGTTGAACTAGGTTTATACACCCAGCTCGAAAAAACCGGATCTTCCGGGTGGGAGCCAGAAGATCCGATATCCACCAGTGCGGAACCGGGTCTTCCGGACCCGACACCGGAAGATCCGGTTCCACAGAGGAATTTGATTTTGAATTGAAAGAAGGTCTAAGATATGGACATGTAAGATTCTTGACTTACAAAGATCAGTGACAAACAACAATACATAGCTATGATCTTTTAGAGCCAAGATATGATCCAACGATCACAAAATCCAACATTTTGAAAAATTCACACAAATAAAACATTTTATTCCTATCTAGACAATATATGAAGAGTGTGTGCTAAACAACCCAAGTTACGAGAATCTAAGATATTTAACTCATTCCTTAGATAACAAAACCTTCGCTCATCAAGTGGCTTGGTAAATATATCCGCTAGGTTTCTCTTTGTGCTCACATGGCGCATGTGTATATCTCCCCTAAGCTCATGGTCTCTCAAGAAATGATGTCTTATGTCTATGTGTTTGGTTCTTGAGTGATTGATAGGGTTTTTGGCTAGGTTGATGGAGCTCTCATTATCACATAGGAGAGGAATTTTGGTAAAGTTGCATCCATAGTCACTCAAGGTTTGCCTCATCCATAATAATTGTGCACAACAAGCACCCGCCGCCACGTATTCCGCTTCCGCGGTGGATAAAGCAACCGAATTTTGTTTCTTGGAACTCCATGACACTAAGGACCGCCCAAGGAATTGGCATGTCCCCGTCGTACTTTTCCTATCCACTTTGCAACTGGCATAATCCGAATCGGAATAGCCAAGTAGACGAAAATTGGAGCCTTTGGGATACCACAAGCCAAGGTTAGGGGTATGAACTAAATATCTAAAAATTCTCTTAACGGCCATCAAATGACACTCCTTAGGATTGGCCTGAAATCTAGCACACATGCACACACTAAGCATGATATCGGGCCTAGATGCACAAAGATAAAGCAATGAACCGATCATAGAGCGATATACCTTTTGATCAACGGATTTACCTTTGGAATCAAGATCAAGATGTCCATTCAATGCCATTGGAGTATTGATGGGCTTGGCATTAGCCATGTCAAACTTCTTGAGCATATCACTTGTGTACTTAGTTTGACTAAGAAAAGTTCCTTCCCTCAATTGTTTGATTTGAAAGCCAAGAAAGAACTTCAATTCACCCATCATGGACATCTCAAATCTCTTGGTCATGATCCTACTAAACTCATCACAAAATTTCTTATCGGTTGAGCCAAAAATAATGTCATCAACATAAATTTGACAAACAAATATAGCATTATCAACTTTTCTTGTGAAGAGAGTAGAATCGGCTTTGCCTATTTCAAAGCCATTCTTGAGAAGAAAATTTTTAAGGCATTCATACCATGCTCTAGGAGCTTGCTTAAACCAATAGAGCGCCTTATTGAGCTTGTACACATGGTTGGGAAATTTAGGATCTTCAAAGCCCGGTGGTTGTTCCACATACACCAACTCGGAGAGGGAGCCATTCAAAAATGCACTTTTCACATCCATTTGATAAAGCTTGAAATCATGGTGAGAAGCATAGGCTAATAATATACGAATTGACTCAAGCCTAGCTACCGGTGCATAGGTTTCACCAAAATCCAAACCTTCAATTTGGGTGAAGCCTTGTGCCACTAACCTTGACTTGTTTCTTGTCACTATACCATATTCATCTTGCTTGTTGCGGAAAACCCACTTGGTGCCAATCACATTTTGCTTCGGTCTTTCCACCAACTCCCATACTTCATTTCTTGTGAAGTTGTTCAATTCATCTTGCATGGCTAGAACCCAATCCGGATCTCCAAGTGCTTGTTCAACCTTAAGAGGTTCCAACGAAGAGACGAAAGAGTAAAATCCACAAAAATTTTGCAAGCGTGAGCGAGTGGTTACCCCCTTTCTTATGCTACCAAGAATATTCTTGACGGAGTGATCTCTTTGAACTCTTCGGTGAACTCTTGGATGAGCAACTTTTGATTGTCATTGAATGGGTTGCTCATCTTCATCATCATCTTCATTTTGATTTACATTTGCTTGATCACCACCTTCTTCATGAGTTTCTTGACTTAGGCTTTGAGCTTGGTCATCAACTTGAGCTTGATCTTGATCTTGCTCTTGAACTTCATGAGTGCTAGGTGGTTCAACTCTTGTAGATGATGATGATTCCTTTTCTTGCACTTGAGCTTCCTTCTCTCTTGGTCTAACTTCACCAATGGCCATTCTCATGATAGCTTCACTTGGAGGTTCTTCTTCCTCTACAAAACTTGGATTAACTTGCTCTACTTGAGAGCCATTAGTTTCATCAAATTTCACATCCACCGAGATTTCGACACAACCCGTGGTTTTGTTGAAAACACGATAGGCATGTTCGTTAGTACCATAACCAAGAAGAAAACCTTCATCTACCTTTGATCCAAACTTTGAGCTTTTGGGTTTCTTGTTAAGTATAAAACATTTGCACCCAAAAACTCTAAAGTAGTGCACCTTAGGTTTGTTACCGGTTACGAGTTCATATGTCGTCTTGCCAAGAATCTTGTGAAGATAGAGTCGGTTGATGGCATGACAAGCGGTGTTGATTGCCTCCGCCCAAAATTGATCCGAAGTCTTGTATTCATCAAGCATGGTCCTAGCGGCTTCAATAAGAGTTCTATTCTTCCTCTCCACTATACCATTTTGTTGAGGGGTGTAGGGAGCGGAGAACTCATGCTTGATTCCCTCTTCATCAAGAAATTCTTCAATATTTGTATTCTTGAACTCGGTGCCATTGTCACTTCTAATGTTCTTGACTTTCACTTCAAATTCATTTTGAGCTCTCTTGATGAATTTCTTCACAACACTTTGCACTTCACTTTTATCTTGCAAAAAGAAAACCCAAGTGAAGCGAGAATAATCATCAATAATGACAAGACCATATTTGTTACCACCAATGCTAATGTAGGCAACGGGACCAAATAAGTCCATGTGTAGAAGCTTGAAAGGCCTTGTTGTAGTCATCACGTTCTTGACGGAATGTGGAGCTCCAACTTGCTTTCCGGCATGGCATGCACTACACAACCTATCTTTCTCAAACACAACATCGGTTAGTCCTAGGATGTGCCCACCTTTTTTAAGTTTGGCCAAGTTCCTCATCCCAACATGAGCTAGACGGCGGTGCCATAGCCAACCCATGTTAGATTTTGCCACTAAACAAGTCTCGGGTGTCACTTTATCAATTGTGAAATCAACTAAATAAAGTTTGCCCTTCAAACGACCCGTAAATGCAATAGAGGAATCCTCCCTTCTAAAGACGGTCACACCCTTATGAGTAAAGAGACAATTGTAGCCCTTTTCACAAAGTTGAGAAACGGACAACAAATTGTATCCCAAAGATTCAACTAAAAAGACATTGGTAATTGAATGATCATTTGAGATGGCAATCTTACCAAGACCAAGTACCTCCCCTTACTATTATCACCAAACACAATCTTCTCCGTGGGTTCAATACTTGGCTCAAATGATGTGAACATGTCTTTCTCCCCAGTCATATGATTTGTGCATCCACTATCAAGCACCCATCCCGTGCCGCCGGAGGAGTAGGCCTACAAAACAAGTTTAAGCTCGAGATTTAGGTAGCCAAAAATATTTGGGTCCTTCAAGGTTAGCCGAATACATTCTAGGTACCCACACATTTCTCAAAATGGATTTCTTTATGTAGGCGCCAACATATTTAACCACAAATTTACCATTCTTGTCCATGGTTACCATATAGTCACTCGTATATGATGGAGAGGACTCATGTGTCTTACTCTTCACCTTCTCTTTACCTTTCTTTTCACCCTTAATCTTGTTTGAATGATCCTTACCAACATCACTCTTTGGAACATCATGAGCAATGTTCATCAAATCGCCAAGTTTAGTCCCTTTGATGAACATGGGACCTTCATAGCCATTTGTCACTTGCTTACCATTTGTCTTACCACCTCTCTTGAGTCCAAGACCATCCTTGATGCTATGATGCCTACCATCATCATATTTTACCTTGGATTTACCTTTGTCCTTACCTTCTAACCCTTCTCTCACTAGCATGTTCAATCTCTTGATTTCATTGTCTTTTGTTTTCACTAGCTCCTCTAGCTTGGCAACGTTAGTGAGATAAGTATTCACATCAATTTTATAACATTTTGAACAACCTTCACTAGTAGAACCATTAGAATCAAGGTTAGCCTTGCATGAAGAAGAGGTGCTCTCCCAAAGAACATTATAGTTCACTTCAAGATCTTTGTATTTGATTTCTAAGCATGATAAGCTCTCTTGAAGTTCACTACTTTTGCTCTTTTGGATAGCAAGAGATTCATTTGCCAAGGTGAGATCCTTTGACATCTTCTCTTTAGAGTCATTAGCCATAGACAAGTCTACTTCTAATTTCTCTACCTTTCCTTTTTCCTTAGCAAGAGCTTCTTCTAAAACACGGTTTTTCTCCTTCTCAAGGATGAACAAGTCTTCTTGTTTTACAAGGAGCTCATCCCTTTTTTTTCTAGCTTCTTAGCTAGCTTTTTAATTTCTTTATAGCCTTTCTTCCCAAAACTTTTTATCATGTTTTCCTTAACCATTTCATCATCATCACTAGATTCATTTTCTATGTCATCACAAGGAGGAGTAGAGGAATAGATTTGGATGTCACCTTAGTGCCCTTAGCCATAAGGCAAAGAGGGGCATGGTCTTCATCATCCCTATCGGACAAGTTGGTGAAGAGGCGGCTTGATGAAGAGCTTGATTTATGGATGGCAAGTGTAGCTACGTTCTCATCTTCCGACTCTTCATCACTTGATAGCCATTCCATACCAAGATGAGCTTGTCTTGAGTATTTCTTCTTATGATCATAGCTCTTCTTGTTGTCATAGCTTCTCTTGTTCTCTTCTCTCTTGTCCTCCTTGTGCTTGCCATCTTCCTTCTTGTTGGGACACTCGGTAATGAAGTGTCCATATTCACTACATTGGTAACATGGTCTCTTCTTGCTTCTTCTAGTGTCCTTGCTCCTATTTCCTTTCTTGAAATTTCTCTTCTTGAGGAAGCCTCTAAAGTTCTTGATAAGCAATGCAATTTCTTCATCGGTGCTCTCATCTTCATCACTTGTATCTTCCTTTTTGGCTTTGGATGATTTGCCTCTTTCTTCACCTTCTTCTTTTGCCTTCAAGGCAATATCCTTCTTGTTCTTCTTGCTTAGGGCCGCTTTTGCTTCCTTCTCGGCAACCTCATGTTGAAGCAACTCGCTAAGAAGGTGAACCGGCGTCATCTTCTTGAATTTCTCATCTCTTCTAATCATTTGAGCAAGATGGAAGTCTTTTGGAGTGAATGCCCTCAATAATCTTTTTGTGGCTTGATAGTCACTCCACTCTTCACTTCCAAGTGCTCTAATGGTGTTGATCATTCCCATGAGTCTATCAAACATTTGTTGAGTAGTCTCATTTTCAAGCATGACAAAATCTTCAAGTTGAGCATCTAGCAAATCAATTTTGCCCTCCTTGATCATGAAAGTCCCTTCATGTGACTCTCTAAGAATATCCCAAATATCCTTTGCCACCTCCACATGTTGAATCTTGTTGAATTCTTGAGGAGACAAGGAGTTGGTGATGATTCTTGTAGCTTGAGCATTGCTGTAGTAGTGTTGTGCAAGCTCCGGAGTCATCTTGCCTTTCTTGGGCTTCTTCACACCTACAGACACAATCTCCCAAAGAGAGGGGTGAAGCCCGAAGAGATGCAATTTCATGTCATAGGCCCATTTTGAGTAGTTTGATCCATCAAAATATGGTGCCTTGCCAAGATTAATAGATTGAAAATGAGATGCATTAAAAGTAGATATATCATTATAGTCAAGTGGAACACGAGTTAACTCCCTTGACTTGTGTTTCTTCTTCTTGTCTTTCTTCTCATCCTCCTCTAGCTTCTTTAACTTCTTTTTCAACTTTTCTATCTCCTTAGCCTTGGAGTCATCGTCCGAACTCTCATCTGAGCTAGAGTCCGAACTTGAGCTTGAGCTTCCACTTGGTGTGGGTGATGGATCCTTCTTTGATCTTTTGCTTCTTGTTGACTTGAAAGAAGCTTTATCTTCATTATCTTGAGGAGGTGGATCGATGGGTGGAGCTTGAGAATTGATGATGTCCACATTTAATTCACCTTCAATCCCCGACATCTTGATTCTCTTGAGCGGTTAAGCCTTGACAAGAGCCTCGGCTCTGATACCAATTGAGTGGATCTTGTAGATGCCTAGAGGGGGGTGAATAGGCGTACCTAATAGAACCTGAAAATTCTTTCTTCTCAAGTTGTCAGTGAAACCGGATCTTCCGAGTACTTCTAGGAAGATCCGATTATTGGATGTTCCGGGACTTACTCGGATGATCTGGTGTGAGAAATAACCTCTGCTCGAGATTCAAAATATAACAAGTTATTTGCAATTCTACTTGAATAGAAAGTTCACAGAGGTACTCTAAGAGCTATATATGATGATCAAATACAGCGGAAACCTTTATAGAGATAGATCGGGCAATATGTAGCAAATATGAGAATATATGAACCAAAATGGAGTAAGCAACACAAAAAAGACATGAGATTTATTCCCGGAGTTCACTCCCAAAGGAGCTACGTCTCCGTTGAGGCACCCACAAAGGGTAGAGTCTCTTTCAACTCGTTTCCTCCCTCAATTGACCACAAAGATCAAGATTGAGTCACTTACTAGTTGGTTCCACACAAGGAACGGGTGATACAATCCTCCAAGACGCTCCCACAAGCTAGGTGCTGCACTTGGTGACCTCTCACCGTCTAGGAGCAAGCTCCAAGAGTAACAAACGCGAATCACAAGCCAAGGATGCTTCAAATGCTTCTTGAGATGAACAAGTGCTTCCCTCACTCAAAGTCAACACCCAATCCTCAAATCTCTTCTCTCAATCAATCCCCAAATGGATCTTGGCTAGGGCAAGGTTTGGAGGGGAGTGGAGAGAAGGGGAGAGAGCTCAAAATGTGTTTCTCAGTTCTGTTTCGTCGAGCAAGAAGTGAAGGGGTAAGAGAGGGGTATTTATACCCATCCCCAAAATCTAACCGTTATGTTCTGAATCGGGAAGACCGGATCTTCCGAGTACTACTCGGATCTTCCGGATAGGCTTAGGTTAGCTGTGAAAAACTTAATTGTACTGCCAAACCGGATCTTCCGATGAAGAAAAACGGATCTTCCGGTTTTATGCAGAATGGAACCGTACGTTCCGAAGAACACAACCGGATCTTCCAGTTTTCTCTGAGAGAGTGAGTTTTGCCCCTTAGTCTCTCAAATTTAGGTTTCATCTCAATATAGCACTTTAGCAACCTTGATTCATCAGACACGTCCCCCTTGATAGTATGGTGTTTTCTATACTCAAATTCAAAGAATAAATTCAATTTAAATCGACCATATGAGCTTCACACCATATTATTTGAATTTGGGGACCTCTTTCATATATATCTTCGTTTCTTTTCATTTTACTCCTGCACATATCTCAGTAGAAGTATGAAACCTCCAAATTGTGGTTGTTATCACCACCAAAACCACTAGGCGGCCAAATGCACTTTCAAGCATCAAGAAATGTATCCAGCCCAGTAACCCATGCGCCAGTGCTTCGTTCACCATACATCCAACGCCGGTCCATCTGAAACCATATTATACAAACTATGTCATTTGTTATATCTACAATTGTACAATTATCGTCCACGAAATACATAATTTATTTCACACATATTCATAAGCCAAAAACATTAATGAACAACCAACAATATAATTATCTATTTAGTTTTTAAATAAATTCTATAAATTGACAAAATATATAACCGAGCAACAGAAATGATACGCGAAAGAAAGGACACGTACTGGACTATTGCAGACCGGAGTGGCTAAGATGAACAATGGTGAAGAGAGAGCTCGGAAGAAGAAAACTCTAGTATGCCTCCATGGCGTGGAGTGAAGTGAAGAGGACACAAGACAGTGGAGCCTCAAGTATTGATCCGTGGATAGTCGATCAGGGCGTGCCGCGAGGATCCTTCCAGACACCGCTCACCGCTTGAATAATTTGATGGAGACAGCTTCCATCAGAGGCTAATTCAATGTTATACTAAAAATCTAGAGCTATTTAATATAATATAATAAGAGAAAAGGTAATTCTTATATAAAAAATAAAAAAGAAACCATGCAACGGATTATAATATTTACTAGAAACACAGTTATTTAATCATGACGTGCAAATAAACCTTAACATAAAATATTACATCATTCTCTTAATATTCAATACATAATTTATTTCACAACCAACATGACAACGTTCTTCAACCATCCTTGGGTGGGACATTAGAATGCACTTGAGGATTATTTTTTTCCTCTGTACGAGAGGATGGTGTAGCTGTGACCGCCGGGTTTGGTGGTGCTACAACCGACGAATAATCTCGCCTCACAGCCTTAATATCAAAAGGAGGTTCCTTTCCTGCTGCAATATATTTCGCATGTGTTGCTTCCAAATAACGAAGTTGTGCTCTCCACAAACTTTTACTCGGGTGTAACTTTTGCTAGGGGTCAATTCAATTTTTTTCTTCCCACCAGACGAACAACGGTTATCTCGCCCACCACCGCTACCTCCAGCAGCAGAGGCCATGTCCTTTCGACAATACTTTTAACTTTTATATAAAGAAAATATAAAGAATTAATTATCTAGAGGCTAGTTAATAATTAATCTTGAAATCCGTGTGCTAACTTATATGAATATAAATATTCTAGGGGCTAGTTCATAATTAAACTAAAAAAACAGGGGCTACCTTATAAGAATATAATGATTCCAGGGACTACATACTGGAAACATTAACATTACAATAAAATAATAGAAAATTCAGTGGCTAATATACAATGAAAATATTAACATTACAATATAATAAGAGATAAAAGGTAATTCTTATATAAAAAATAAAAATGAAACAATGCAAAAGATTATAGAAATTATTAACACTAGAACTATAGAAATTATTAACAACAATCATGAACAACTGCAAAATCTCTCTCCTCTCTCCCTCATTTTAGGAAATCACAAATTTCTCTAGCTACAAAGCATTAAATGCAACATACTAAACTTCGGTGAGCGGGTAAATGAAGTTACTAACCTTTAGAACACTTAGATGGGTAAAATCTCCACAAATAGTTGAAAAAATGGGCAGCACCTCCCCCCTAGAGCTCTTGGACTTGAAGAACAAGCTCCTCTCGGGTAGGTGCAATTTGGGCGGTTGTCTGTCGGAAGAAGGAAGGGCCCTTTTTATAGAGTTGCAGTTAGTACCGGCTGGAGCCACCAGCCGGTACTAACCGTAGTACCGGCTGGTGGCTCCAGCCGGTACTAAATTCCCTGCACCGGCTGGAGTCACCAGTCGGTGCTAACTGTGCGCATTTGTTCTAGCCGTTGCTCCTGACACCAGAGGTGTCGGTGCACGCCATTTAGTACCGGCTGGTGAAACCAGCCGGTACTAAATTGGTCCAGTGACATCAACGCATGGATCTTTTGCACGTTAGTGCCGGCTCAAAGTGCAACCGGTACTAACGTGCCAAATACGAATGCTGTTCTCTAGTAGTGCGTGCGTCTAACTATTTGACGATTAACAAAATAGTTTGTGCTAGCAGCAGGGAATAAACATGTACACCCACGTGACTGTGTGTGAGATCACACACATTGCCGTGATCATATATGTCAGCTCCAATCCAAACAAACAAGGCGTACAATCATTCGTGTTCGACTTTTCCGCTCATTCTGGCCGGCCTTGTGATCTGGCCTCCTCTACGTGATTACACACATGCCCACTTTGTTCGTTACGGAGGCAGACGATTTTTCAACACTGTTGCATGCATTCCAATGTCATGGCCACCGGTGACAACTGACACACACATCCAACTAACGTTTACTATACGCTTAACATAGCATGTCCATTCGCATCACATGTTTGCGATCGATACTAGGTTCGTTATCTACCTACGCCCATTATTGGTCGTACGTGCATTGGTAGCCAGATTGGTCACGAAAGCCTCCAAAATTATTAGATACTGTACCTATGTGCCAAATAGTCGGGCCTTGTTTAGTGTGAGTTTAGATTAGGAGAAAAAACATTGTAGATCCAGAAAAACACTGTAGATCGTGCTGGGAATCGTGTTCTGTGAGTGGAAGGAATGTGATGAATAGGGAAAAGTTGGATGAATAGTGTTTTTTTAGAAGTTGGGTGAACTAAACTCACCCTTGGAGAAAGTTGAAGGTATGAATAGCGCATTGGCAAGCGTGTCTGTGAGAGAAGATGTGACTCGATATGACTGAAAAGTTGGTGAAAGTTGGCAATCTAAACAAGACCTACTAGCCCAACAAATAACCACTGCTAATCTATCGAGATACCCAGCAGAGAGACGAGCACATCGATCGATCTCGGAAAGCTCCGTGCATGCACGCGTTTGAAAACCTGGGTCCCGATCCCGTGACCCGTTCTAGGCCAGCAAGCGATAGAGAAACCCTTCAGCTGACGGCCGGAGATGTCCCCGTCGTGCCACCAGTTCTCTGGCCGGGGAAGATTGTTCACGAGCGCCCACCTTCATCTTTGGACAACCGGACGTCGTCGTCTCGTCACACTCCCAGTGTTCCGCGGCGACGGCCGACGGCGATCGGCGAGGCCACCTACCAATCAAACACGCTCGCCAATGAACAAAAGGGACACTCGAGCCGCACAGCAAGCATTTGCTAAGACGAAGGACTAGTACTCATAGTCAGAGAATTAAGACAACGCAACTTGTTATCGCGCTCCTGCAGGTCTCTGCCTGTCCTGCACGACGTTAACTGTTGGCGCAAATAAAATCAAACACGGAAGAAAATAACAATTAAAAATTTCGTCATTACAACACAACCTAGTACAGATCAGAATACCAGTACAAGTACAGAGACTCTTTCTCCAATCCCGGGTCAGTAGGCAGTAGTAGTGATCAGTCGTCGGCTCGTCACATGCCACGCCGGCTTGGCGAGAGACAATCATTCCAAGTCACCAACTGAAGTAGTCACGGAGAAAAAAAATATATTTATTCTTTAGGTTCTACTCCAGTTGGCAATGCGACGACGACGAAGCAAGCGCACGTCGTCGGTTCCTGTAAGTAGGTGCTGTCGTGCTGATCATCCGCAGCAACGACGACACAAGCTAGAGCGCATTGCACTGCCCAAACTCTTGGTTGCTCCCTGCTAAGCGCTGCATGACCGGCGATGGGCGGCGTAGCCAAGATGCCCGCAGCGGTTTGGTTACTAATACTAGGCGTGGTGGCGTTGGCCTTTGGAGTTGCAGCGACCCCGGCGCAGGCCTCCAGGACGAACAACCACTACGACTTCTTTGTAAGTATAAATCCATTGGTCAATCGATCGGCCGTCGATCTCGTTTGATCAACCTTGTTATGATCGAGTTAATGATGAATTTCATACATGGCAGCGTAAATCTACTTCATTGCATTAAGTAGTAGTGTGATCGGTCTGCACCCACATGCATGTACACAGGTAAGAGAGACGAACGTCACCCGGCTGTGTCACGAGAAGGCCGTCCTCGCCGTGAACGGGCAGTTCCCGGGGCCGACCATCAACGCACGCAAGGGCGACGTCGTGGTCGTGAACGTCTACAACCAAGGCCACAAGAACATCACCATCCACTGGCACGGCGTGGACCAGCCGAGGAACCCTTGGTTCGACGGGCCCGAGTACATCACGCAGTGCCCCATCGCGCCCGGCTCCAACTTCACCTACCGGATCATCTTCTCCGGCGAGGAGGGCACCCTCTGGTGGCACGCCCACAGAGACTTCGACCGCGCCACCGTCCATGGCGCCATCGTCGTCCACCCCAAGCTCGGCTCCTCCTTCCCCTACCCCAAGCCCCACAAGGAGATCCCCGTCATCCTCGGTGTGTGTGTGTGTGTATATATATATAGAAGCGGACTGGCGGCGACTTCAAAATCTCGGACGCCAACACCATCAACGGCCAGCCGGGCGACCTGTTCCCGTGCTCCAAAGATGGCACGTTCAGGGTACCCGTGGAGCGCGGCGAGACGTACCTGCTCCGTGTCATCAACGCCGGGCTCACCAACGACATGTTCTTCGCCGTCGCTGGCCACACCCTCACGGTGGTCGGCACCGACGGCCACTACCTCAAGCCATTCACCACCGGCCACGTCACGATCTCCTCAGGCCAGACCATGGACCTCCTCCTCCACGCCATCAACGGCTCGGCCAGCCGCTACTACATGGCGGCCAGGACGTTCCAGACCAACACGGAGCTCACGGTTAAGAACACCACCGCCACGGCCATCCTCGAGTACACCGATGCGCCGCCGCTCACCGCCGGCTCGCCGGAGCTCCCAGTCCTTCCGGCCGTCGACGACCTCGCCGCGGCGGCGGCGTACACGGCGGCGCTCCGGTCACTTGACACCGTCGACGTGCCGACGCACGTCGACGAGCACATGCTGGTGACCATCTCCGTGAACGTTCTCCCCTGCACGCCAAGCAACGAGACGACGTCGTGCGAGGGGCCCATCAACGGGACACGGTTCGCGGCGAGCCTGAACAACGTGAGCTTCGTGGCGAGCCCGACAGGCGTGGACATCCTCGACGCCTACTACTACTCGATCCATGGCGTGTACACGTCGGACTTTCCAAACAGGCCGCCGGTGGCGTTCAACTTCACGGAGCCGGAGCCGGGGACGGAGCTGTGGTTCACGGAGAGGGGCACGAGGGTGAAGGTGGTGGAGTACGGCGCCGTGGTGGAGGTGGTGTTCCAGGACACGGCCATCCTGGGCGCCGAGCCACACCCGATGCACCTGCACGGCTTCAGCTTCTACGTGGTGGGGAGAGGGTTTGGAAACTTCGACGGGAGCAAGGACCCGGACACGTACAACCTGGTGGACCCGCCGTGCCAGAACACCGTCTCTGTGCCCACGGGTGGGTGGGCCGCAATTCGCTTCCGGGCCACAAACCCAGGTGAGTGAGTGTGTGAGTGATTTTTTTTCTTGTTCGGCTATGTTGTTTTATGCTATACTGTTTGTATTAACTTTGTATTGTTTTTAATTTTTTCTGTGGTCTAAATTAGGTGTGTGGTTTATGCATTGCCACTTTGATCGTCACACGGTGTGGGGCATGGACACTGTTTTTATTGTGAAAAATAGCAAGACCCCGGACGCTCAGATGCTGCCGCGCCCTCCTACCATGCCCAAGTGCTAAGGATACAATTACAAGGGCGCATGATAGGCTCATGTGATTGTGGATGATCGAACAAAATAGCTGCCACGTTGTTGATTGTATCTATTGGTTTAATTATTTGTGATATTGTATGAGTTTTAAGTACAGTTATTCTTCAAATAAAGGCTCAGTTGTGAATTGTAATGCGCATGGGTTATAACAAGTGTCGTTTGTGTTTGTACTTCGGTTAGTCGGAAGAGAAAAAGAATATATTCTTTGTTATGATTTATTGTTTGGATTCCTGTAGCTGCACCTTCAAGTGTAACTACACAATAGATATGTACATGTCACAAAAAACAAATCAATAGTTACTTATCTTATACTAGCAAAGACGCACGTGCGACACGCACGTGATACAAACTATTTGACTTTTAAGGTTTGAGATGTTAGAACATGACCAACAAGTTTTTGGCGATAACTCAGGACGATCCATCGTTTGTGATGATCCTAGTATATCTGAGGTAAAGTATGCAGAACCAAAGTAGTCTTTTTAAATTTCACTATTTAAATTATCATTTAAAGAGTCATTTACATAACATTACTTTCCACATGTTTTCATTACTCAACAGCTTTTCTATAATATTGTTTACACTCTAGAGAGCCATTTTCACTATTTATATTTGGCTAGAGAGAAATTTGGAATAGATGATAGCTATATTTTGATAACCACTTAGAGAAGTTATTGGAGGAGATTTTTCATCAAAGTCTCTAATCCTAACAATTAGGAAGGATATAGAGTCTCCTAGAGTTCTTCCAAGGTTTACATAATTTTTATTTTTTAATGCTCTATTCATCAATCCGTCATAGCTCCAATATAATAAGTACTTGAGGCAAATCTAATGGGATATGTCACCTCGTAAATCAACATATAGTCAAGGGGAAAAAATACTTTTCTGGACCATCCATTCACCCGTCCATTCTTATTTTCTCCGAATGTCAACCTCTGCATGCCTCGAACTCCAGCATACATATATATGATATGCGGTTATAGATACAGTCTGCTGCCACCAGCACGGCGCCACTCGGCCGACACCGTCGGACAGTTGTGCTGGCAATCCACCGATGTCGAGAAGAACGCATATATGTTTGATTCTAATGTTCAAGAGATCCACGACATCAGTGCACATATGTGCAACCGGCATCGTCTGCAGCCGCGGCATCACACGCTCACAAGCTATGGGACGTCGTCGACCATATCCTTGGGCCTTGGCAACGAAGCTCGTCCCCACGCCAACCACCGCTGGTTGTGCGACTCCATGACGTGCTCCAGGAACCGGTCGAACATCTTGCCGAGCTTCTTCGATGTATCCGTGCAGGTCTATCCAGACGAGCGGAGCCACGAGATGGAGTCGCCGATGTTGAGCACGGCACTGAGCAGGAACAACTCGTCCAGCATCCACTTTAACTCATACGGGTGATCACGAAAGATCTGTCGGCCAACGCCTCCTTGTCCAGGTACTCGTATGACTCGACTCACTCGAGACTCGAAACGCTTGGCGCTGAAGAGATCGGTGATCGGCATATCTTGCGCATCTGTCGCTAATAGGAGCCCTGCGTGGGTACGGGCGTACGTCACATCTTGCGCATCTGCCACTAATAGGCGCCCCGCGTGGGTAGGACAGGTATGGGTGGAAAAAATAATTACTTTTGGGTAGAAACATTTTCTAAATATTAGTTTTTGTGGGTTTGACTCCCTTTCCACCTCCGTTGACCCTTACAGGTAGGTCCAGCGTGAGAGGTAAGGTGGACCCAGATTATGTGAGAAACGTTTTCAATTCTACTCGTTCTTTTATAGATAGATAAAATCAGAGAGCAAACATTTAGCTGCAATTGCTATAAGATCGCCAAACATGTTGTTGCTCATAAATATTTTTGTGCATGCCACCAGGCACCATTCTGGTTACGCATTTTCAGTTAGGTGCCTAGGTATTTTGGTTATGCATTTTCAATAAGGTGCCTACCTTTTTTTTCCTTCCCTATATATGTATATGGGCAATGACGGAGCGTGAGAAATTTATCATTATTTTATTATTTTAAGTGTCTGCACGATGAACTCTAAACCAAAAGATGTTTGTAGTAATGCAGAATAAAAAAATAAAACATTTGATAGACACTCTCTTTCAGAAATTTTATAAGGAAGTTTACCATGGTTGGAAGGTACCAGACATTACCACAAGGTATTAACGAAGAAGATTGATCGAGTATGTTATTTTCTTGTGTGTCCTATGAAATAATTGTAATAAGTGATTCAATGGTTCAATATATTATTGAACCTTTGTTTTCTGTTTGATGGACTCATGGACGAGCTTTTTGTTATTCTACTTTCCACTAATAGTTCTAGCACCATATTTTTTCTTGTTTCAAAAGGATCCTTCTAAACTTTTGTTCTATTAGTACCGTTTCAATGCATAAAAAATATTAATGAAATAATTTTGTATTGTTTTGTAAACTGAATGCATGTTTTAGTTTTTTTTAAGGTTCTCCCCAGAGCTAATTAATTTGGAACCAAAATCGGTCATGTTAGCATGCCAGCGACATTAACGACTGACGACTGACAAGAGACACTGCTCTGTTTTGCTACTTTGTGATAACTAAGTGAAGTGGGCCTATGTGGGCCGAAGGAACTAACCACCACGTCGTCACTCAGTATCCCGTCGCATCGGCAGCAAAAACCCTGTCGCACACGCATTCAAGTATACCACAATCGCGACGCGCAATCCAGTAGCAAACCCTAGCCAGACTCGACCGCATTCTCTCCTCGCCTCCGCTGATGGCTGCCAACTCACCTCACAAAAGCAGCGGCCGTGCCATGGGCGACATCTTCCCTGCAGTACTGATGAAGCCGATCCCTCCTTCTGTTACGAAGTTTGTGTCCGACTACGACATCTCCAGTATCGGCAAGATGTTGCTGGCTCGTGACGGTCGTTCGTACGATGAAAAGGTGGAAGACTTTCACAAGGTGCATTTAAATGTTTCTTTTACCCGTACACACAAGGAGTAGATCTTTATTTCTAACTGGCTGAAAGCAGGAGATCCTGGGAGTGGTTAAGATTCACGGTTACAGAATCCCTGAAATGATATTGACGGTGCGGGTGAACTGCAGGCGAACCCAGTTTAATTCTTGTTTTGCCTTTTGTGCTTACTTTCCCAAGCAGCACCAGCAAGTGATGTTTTGATAATTGAGGTGCCCTATTATTTCTATCCAGAATTTAGAATCATTGAGGAGGCCTAGTGCTCGTGAGGCTACCTTGGACGAGGACTTTGCGGACTTTGAGGGGCACGATGATGACGTGGAAGACGAGGAAGTTATTTTTTATCCCAATCTATATGTTAGAATGCCAGTATTTACTGGCGGTTGAGTTCACTAAATTGAATTTGGTTTTCTCTGCAATTTTGACCCTTTTCCCTACTAATTTGTAGACTGCTAATGTTTATTCAGTTCATTAGTGTTGAGAAGAAACGTGCTGATGATGTAGAACAGAAAGTCCCTAAAGGTGAACGAGAATGCAAGAAGCCAAGATTATCAGAAAGCTTTGAGTGCCAAGGAACGGGAGAAGAAATTGAGGCTGGAGAAACAAGAAATTATTGTGTGCTCATGGTCCTTTTAGATCATACCCCCTCCATTCTAAATTGTAAGTGATTCCAAGATTCTAGTAGAGTCAAACTATTTTATGTTTGACCAAAATTATAGAGTGGATCACAAAAATTTATAAAACCAAACAGATATAAACATGTACTTAATGAAGGAACTAACGTTACTTATTGTTTATAAAAAAATGTTAGTAATTCGTTATATAAATTTGGTTAAATTTGAGATGGTTTGTCTTTCTAAAAATCTTGGAATTGGAATGGTGGGAGTATCATGCATTGGATACTATTACCTACTGCTACATATTGTATTCTAATTACTAGCAAATATATGAGCATGGACTGGATAAACACTTTGTGTTGTGTTCTTATTAAGAGATTATTGTGTTTTTATCCCTACTTTTAAGTGCAGTTATGATTTTGCCCTTACCTTTTTTACTTTGTGAATTTGCTCCTATTACTCATAAGTTGTTGTGAATGTGCCCCTGATTTGGCCGTAAGGCCGTTGACTGGGGCAAAATCACACTGATTTGTAGGGGCAAATTTACAAAGTTAAAAAAAATAAGGGTAAAATCACAATTATAAATCAAAGTAGGGTTAAAAACACAATAGCTCACATTATTAACGTGTTGTATATGTCTCATGTCTATATATATATATATATATATATATATATATATATATATATATATATATATATATATATTAGCACTATATACTGAATGACAGTAACCTCCGAAGGCTGGCCCGCGCCGAGCCCACCGCCCTGCCCCGAACGACCGAAACCCAACCCCCGAGGCTGCCCCCCCGTGGAGAGAGAACCGCCCCTGCCCCTGTCCCTGTCCGACTCTCCCCCAGTTCTGTTTTTGTGAGCTACCAATAGATCGTGGCATCGTGGGTGACAAATTCAGTTTTCATTTCTCGTGACGCATAACCTCCTGCCGGCGATCTTGCGACGGGTCGATTCCTGCCCCTGCGAGACCCTGCACCGCCGCCTCCCGTGCCGCCCCGGCGAGCTGCAGCTGCAGACGCTCGTGCCGGGCGCCGTTCAAGAGGTACCCTCGCCGCCGGGCTCCTCTTCTCCCTTTCTTGCATCCCCACCAAGACTTTGCGCCGCCGGCTTCCGTGCCGCCCGGGCGAGCTGCAGCCAGCAGCCGCCCGCGCTGGGCACCGTTTCAGAGGTGCCCCGCCTGGCCGTCTGCTGCCCCGCCAAGACCGCTCGGCGCCAGAAACCCTGGTGTTAATGCTGAGTTTGCTATTTTCTACACATGTTGCTCAATTACAAGATCCATCCGTCATGGTACATAATGCTGAGTTTGCTATTTTCTACTTGACCATCATAACACAAAACAATCTCGTTGTTTCTTTCATGGGCATAAAAGGAGCAGTAGTATGATAAAAACAGGCTGATGCCTTCAAGGTTCAACTTCACGTTATGAGGGACGAGGGAAGCAATGCTCGCCAGCACTCCGCGCGCGAGCGTGGAGACAGTGCGATCGCCTGTCGAGCGGCGAGGCGAGCTCCGGAGTGGGCGGGGGATTCTTCTGTGCGCGCGGAGACGCCACCAATGCAGCAGGTGCAGTAGATTCGATCAGGCACCAAGCATAAGACTCCGGCACGAAGACGAATCACCAAGCATCAGACTCCAAAGATAGATCAAGTATGCGGACCCCACAAAAGTCAACGACGGACCAAATTTAGACAGAAACGGTCCTCTCTTTAGAAATAGGTAAAGATAAAGATAAAGATAAAGATTAGTTAGTGTATACTCTAAAATGTTTTCTTTTAAAAAATGTCTCCACGATCAAATCCATTCTCGTAAAAAAAACTTCCATTCTCACCAAATCACATATACTTTAATCGGTAGAACTTCGCTACATATTTTTGTAACACGGTCAAAGGTCTTGCAAAACCAGGGACAATCAAAATCTTTTGCTACCACAGTAACAAGCATTCAGAAATAGGTTATTGATAAATGTTTCTTCGACACAACAGGAGATTCGTTTTGCAGCCAAATATCCAACATTGAATTTGAAATTTCAGGCATGGCAAGTTGGCAACACAGCAACACTCACTAAAATGCTTTACAGACACAAAAGAATTCCAATAGATCTGAGGCCAAAGATTTTGTCACAAGTCGCGTCTGCAAATCGTTCCTTCATTCTTGTTACACCTGCAGCTGCACGAGTAACATCCAGTTCAGTTAGCAAAGCAAATGGAAAAAACACTCTGATCCACCATAAACATGCAGTTGTAAACAATTAAAAAATCAATCCAAGACAACAGTTCTAAAAACACATTTCATACAAGAGCTGAAATAAAATGAACCAGACCAAAACAAACTAGCAGGAAGGAATCTGCAAAATCACTTGAAAATTCCAGCAAACAATGTGTTCTTCGCATGGTAGTCTATTGTATCCACCGAGCAGTAAGTTTTCTAGGTTCCTCCAAAAACAAGTAAGGCTTCTACTCATTCAATACAAAGGAAGTATATTGGTATCAAAGAAACAGTAATTTTTTAATTCAATAGATAAATTGCGAGAATAGGTACTAGTTTAAATTAACAGTAGAAGATCAGATCAATCAGAACTTGAAAATTCTCCTTCACAGCAATCTACAATCAGCAAACATGCACATCTATGCTACCTTCCCTACTGGCTCCTGCAGGTACAATGTGCGCATCCTGGAAACAATACAGAAGGATGATAAGGATGAATGGTGGTTTTCGCTACCTTAGGTTGTTTGTCCTCTGATTTGCACTTCGAATATATAATTGGGGGAACTAATAACCAATCAAAACTCATATGAGAGGCCAGGCGCCACCCCTAAATCCGAGACAGGTCTTCCGAAGAAAAATATGGAAGAGAGGCAAGCTAGGCAGGCACCGTCAACTCCATGTCTGGAGTCTTGCAAGTTGCTAGGATCTATGTGTATCTGCACTTCAGATCTGCAAGAATAAATTGGTATTCCTTTTTCAGTCTGCATCAAGGGTGAACGAAATGCATACCTCTTACCCAAAAAAAATGGAACTGGATGAAAAAAAGGGATCTCATCACCACTGTTGGATTCTGAATGGATACGAATCAAAGGGGTCAAGATCAGGCAATGGCCTCAAATCAGTAGGGAAAATCAGATCACAGTGGCAGGGGCCGACATCTCTGCAGGAATAGGGGCACCTGACAAGCCAGCCGGAGCCTCCGAGGACACTAGAGGAAAAACAACGCGTTAACACCAGGGTTTCTGGCGCCGAGCGGTCTTGGCGGGGCAGCAGACGGCCAGGCGGGGCACCTCTGAAACGGTGCCCAGCGCGGGCGGCTGCTGGCTGCAGCTCGCCCGGGCGGCACGGAAGCCGGCGGCGCAAAGTCTTGGTGGGGATGCAAGAAAGGGAGAAGAGGAGCCCGGCGGCGAGGGTACCTCTTGAACGGCGCCCGGCACGAGCGTCTGCAGCTGCAGCTCGCCGGGGCGGCACGGGAGGCGGCGGTGCAGGGTCTCGCAGGGGCAGGAATCGACCCGTCGCAAGATCGCCGGCAGGAGGTTATGCGTCACGAGAAATGAAAACTGAATTTGTCACCCACGATGCCACGATCTATTGGTAGCTCACAAAAACAGAACTGGGGGAGAGTCGGACAGGGACAGGGGCAGGGGCGGTTCTCTCTCCACGGGGGGGCAGCCTCGGGGGTTGGGTTTCGGTCGTTCGGGGCAGGGCGGTGGGCTCGGCGCGGGCCAGCCTTCGGAGGTTACTGTCATTCAGTATATAGTGCTAATATATATATATATATATATATATATATATATATATATATATATATATATATATATATCTTTACCTATTTCTAAAGAGAGGACCGTTTCTGTCTAAATTTGGTCCGTTCGTTGACTTTTGTGGGGTCCGCATACTTGATCTATCTTTGGAGTCTGATGCTTGGTGATTCGTCTTCGTGCCGGAGTCTTATGCTTGGTGCCTGATCGAATCTACTGCACCTGCTGCATTGGTGGCATCTCCGCGCGCACAGAAGAATCCCCCGCCCACTCCGGAGCTCGCCTCGCCGCTCGACAGGCGATCGCACTGTCTCCACGCTCGCGCGCGGAGTGCTGGCGAGCATTGCTTCCCTCGTCCCTCATAACGTGAAGTTGAACCTTGAAGGCATCAGCCTGTTTTTATCATACTACTGCCCCTTTTATGCCCATGAAAGAAACAACGAGATTGTTTTGTGTTATGATGGTCAAGTAGAAAATAGCAAACTCAGCATTATGTACCATGACGGATGGATCTTGTAATTGAGCAACATGTGTATTTGTTTCAAATTCTAGATGGATATTGGTTTCTATGCTTCCATTCCATATGAGGTTTATATGCCATGGGAAAGTATAATTTTAAAATTGATGCCTATGTTTATATGATTATGTGAACATACTCAAATTTCAATTTGAAAGTAAAAGATATTGGTGGGCCAAATTTCGTTGTGCATAGAAACCTATGTATGTAATCATAGAAATCGGTCTCTATTTTTTTTATTTGCATTTTCAACCCAACTCCGAATAGAATGAAGTGCAAGAGAACATGTCAAAATCCTTGATTTCTATGCCAATAGGATTCTATGACCCCAAACCAAGGTTTTTATGACTAGGTTGGTTTCTATGAGCCGACACATAGGTTTCTATGCATGGAATGAGTTGGGATCCAAATTCAAATAAAAAACCGATATTGGTTTCTGTGATACGAGCAAGCAAGGGAACAAAGGATGCCTTCACATGATCCAAGGTTGGTGTGGCGTGTCATTTCCTCATTCACCTCTTGCCTCCTCCAAGTAGCATAGAAACATTTCTATAGTGACATAGAAACCTGTAATATTGAGCATACATTAATCATATTCATGATCATGTGGTGAAGAAGAGTTTAAAAAACAGAGATAAGCATGTGTAGTATGTATATGGTTGATGCATAAAAGACACAGGTAGGAACACATATAATATCTATGCTCGAACACTAGCATATATATGATTACAATCATGAGCATAAGTACTACATAATAGATTTTTAGAGACGGTTAAAACCATTTTCGGAGGTGGTTTTTGCGTCCTCCTCCGACATGGGGCTTCTGTTAATAGGCCATTTTCAGAGGCCGATAGGTGTCCGCCTCTGTTAATCTGCATCCACCGCGATAGATCTTCGTCCACACGGGCTCGCCAAGCCCATATAGGGTCATCGTCGTCATATCTGCGTCCACCGCCGGATCCTCTCCACCGAGCCGTCGCCTCGAGCTCGCGCATGCCGTGGCCGCCAGCTTGAGCTCGCGTCCACCATGGCCGCTCGCGCACGCCGTCGCCTCCGCCAGCTCGCACGCCTCTGTCGCTACTACGCACGCCGTAGCCGCCACCGCCAGCTCGCACTCGAGCACGTCGTGGCAGCCACCACGGGCTCGTGCGGGCCGCCGCCGCCACCGCGCCCTCGCGCAGCTCGCCGCCGCCAGCTCACGCGCCTTGGCCCCTACCAGCTCGCCGCCGCCTGCTCAGTCGCTCGCTAGACTGTTGGAGAGATGGAGGGAGAGGCGGCTAGGAAAGAGGGAGGGAGAGGTGCGCGGGCTGGTGGTGAGAGAGAGCGAGAGGCGGCTGGGAGAGAGGGAGGGAGAGAGTGATGGGTTAGGGCTAGGTTTTGGTAGTTGATAATTATAGGAGATAAGGTTATCGGGCCAACTGGGCTTGTTGGGCCCAAGGTCTTTTTTGGAAGCGGACCTTATAATTGTCCGCCTCCGAAAATCTATTTATGGAGGCAGACACCTTAAGACGACCACCTCCGAAAATAGTTGATTTTTCGAGGCGGTTATTTTAATATGTCTGCCTCTGAAAACTGATTTTTGGAGGCGGACAGAAGTAACCGTCTCCTTAAATGAAAAATGTCCTCCTCCGTTAATGCCATACATTAACAGAGGCGGACGGGTTTTGTGTCCGCCTCTGAAAATTAAAATGCAGTGTCTCCTAAAATCCTATTTGTAGTAGTGCATGCAGTCATGTAATACAATCTAAAAACACAACACAGGGACTTGTTGGCTGTCAGTTGCATCTATCATATATACATAGTGTTTTATCATAGATTTGTTTCTATGATCGCATCCTAGCATTTCTATGCTTATCGTTGCTTTGGCCAATGATTAACTATTTTTAATATTTTTTGATCAATTAGCACTGTAATTCTGCAACTACCTCATGTTTTAGGATGTAGCTAGGAATCGTATTTTGTTTTGTGTTTGAGCATAGATACTATTGGTTTTCTGTGTGTCCATACTTGCAATCATATACATGATTGTGCATGGTAATATATACGCGTGCGCTCGAGCATAGATAGTTCTTGATGTACTAGTATTAACCTCGGGCATGCTAGCTAGCTGCATGGATCATATTTTTGAAACATAATCATGTACCATTTGATGAATTTCTTTAGCACAACAAACTTTATTCCAAATGCAATAATCACTTAATTACCTAATGCAATCATCACTTACCAGGGAATCATGTAACGAGTAGTAGAATCACAACTGATTTTTATGAGCATAGAAACCTTCCTTAATGGCATAGAAATATTTCAGCGACAGTTTGGATTTTAGTTTCTATGCTTACAGAAGTATGTATGTATGCTCGTACATATTCTATGCTCTTGTCGAACGTTTCTATGCTCAAAACATAAAATTCTATGCTCGTCAGTCCTTTGAACATGTAGCAAGAGACCAGCTAGCTTCCGTGTGCAGACATCACAAGAGGAAGGTCGAAGGATACGAGCAGCAATATGCAGTAATCCTAGGAGGCACCGCCGAGATTCCGTGTGTGCATGGCTTCCTTTGATTTGTTTACTTGCCTACGCTCCAGCCTCTACTAGTGTGCCGCCACAAAGCCGAGGTGCTAGCAGCAGGGCCGTAGGGGAGCGCCCTCTGGCCTCTCACGAACAGCGGCCGCAGCATGAACGAGCAGCACCATGACACAGGCCCCCGGCCCGTGGCACCATGTCAGACTGCTGCTGCGCGAGCCGAAACCCATGACAGGTCGTCCTCGGCGACGGCGCACTGCTGCGCGAGCCGGAATCATCCGCATCTGCGACTCAACACGCGCCTGTCGGCGCGCGCTGGCCCGCTCGTGTCTGTGTGCGTGGTCAGCCTAGGTGCTGGTGCTCGGTCCCATCCTCAGTTATGTGTCTAGGCGCTGAATACTTATCAGAAGCCTATAGGCTCCTAATAGTCAAGTACTACATATATATATATATATATACGCATCCCCGCGAGCAGACACCCACACCCAGTTTTCTTTCTCGTACACTCGTCCCATACCAACCCACCCACGTCGGCCACGTTTCGTTTTTTTTCTGGAGCGCTCAGTGCCTCTGCACAAGCGGTTTCGGGCCATCGGATGGCCGGTTTTCTGCCCAGCGAAAAACTACGTGCTGATGCGTTTTTTTTCTTCTTGTGGTATGCAGTCAGAACACTAGTATCCTTTTTATTTTTTTAGCGTGCAGGTGCAGTCGTAGCACTAGCATAAGAAAAATGCTGAATCCTTCAGAGGTTGACCGAAGCAACATGGTCCATTTAACTTGAGGTTGAACGTAGCAACCTGGCCCATTTAACATACCGTCTGTAACTCTGTATTTAACTGGACCTAAACGTATATTTACATGTGCGCATTGGATTTCTTTTGACCAATCTTTGTGATGAATCCATGTAAATACTGCGTTCTTCAACCATACAACATGCATCGAGGAGGATACAACATGGATTGAGGAGTAGAGTACACAGCTCAGAAGTAAACACAATAGAAACACATTGTATTACACGGTTGTATAAAATGAATGAAAAACACTCGTAGCTGGAAAGTCCTTGTACACACAAAATATCCTAACATTCTAAATTAAGCCGAAAAACCAAGTAAAAATTGAGTACATGCACAGAAAATCCTTGCATTATGTGCATCATTCCAAATAAAGCTACTGCATCATGTAGACTGATTAATGCAGCCGTTCTATCATGAAAAATTCCAAAATGAATGTCAAATTGAACAGTTAATATAAATTCTTCACTATCCCTTTCGTGACCCATCTTGTGCCTTGTCATTCGTCCAGCGCTTGCAAATTTGTACACAATGGCATTTCTAGTCTGCAATTGAATCGGTGAAAGAAATCATAAATATCATGCATGACTGGAAAAAACTCAAATCAGCACAAAGAAACTGTTTATTTTGAAAAGATGAAAGCGAGCAAACCATATGTTGACTCATTTGCAACCAAGCAAACCTGATCACAAATATCATGTATGACGTGAAAAACTTCAATTACTTGCAAGTTGCAATCTAACATTGATTGTTATCAGAAATAAAGAAAAATGTATAAGCAGAAAACTCAGTATCTTACAAAATGGAGCATGTTGATTAAGCAAGATCAGAGCTAACATCATGATTAGGTATCCTCATCTCCAGGGCCCTGGCTCTACAAGCTACAGCGGCATCCTGATTCAAAAGGCATAAATTTACGAAGTAACTGAAATTTTCACTGACATTGTTTTCAATATTAGAGGCAAGACAAAAACAGGCGATCAGTTATGTAGACTGAAGAAGTGAAGAGAGATGACTGCGCATTTCAGAGGGAGATGATGGCAACACGATTCAACTGGCTTCAAGCAGCATAGAGGGAACGGCATCCTGTTTAACAATAACCAGAGGAATATAATATCCTGTTTAACAATAACTTGTTTAACAGCACAAAATAATTACTGGACATTAGCGTCTCATTGAGAACCTCGCTGAAGATCTTCAGTGTGGCACATAAGGATATTGATTCATGGAAATAAATAAAAGGAACTATGAAGTATCTCGTGTTGAGATCAATTGCGCAGCATATTATTAATACATAAAACATATAGATAGTCTAGCATTGTCATCAGTTGCACAAATCAGGCAGGCAGATGCTCGTACATAACAATGAAGTTCAATATATATAAATAGGCGAGATACTGACAACAGGATTTAATAAACTAACCAAAAGGATAGTTTAGCAGAATGCGTGGAATTGATATAATAACCCACTCTAAACACGATGGTTCACAAATGACAAAACACATCTTCACAAGGCATGTAATGAACCGAAACATGCATTGAAAGGATTACAAACTGACGCGCGAGATGGCTCCATCAGTGAGGACGAATGTGTAGAAAATCACAGGTAGTAGAGATGATGAGCAAGCTGAATGCTGGACGGCGGCGCAGACTTACAGTAACTCGTGATGAACAATCCTTTGCATTACTGGGCATTGATTTTGAAAAAAAAATCTCGTGCGGGTGCTAGACCTGGGTCAGCAAGACTCTACGCCGGCACTAGCGCCAGCAGGTCCTCCTCGCCTGGGAGAACCTCCATGCGGTGTCGCCTGGATAACATCTTGTCACCAGGGAGTCAGCGGATGTGGGAGCGGCGGCCTGCAGGTGCGCCGGCAGCCCCCAGCACTTGAGCGGTTGCGCCAGCTGCTCCCGCCTCGCCGGTGGGGAGCCTCCAATGCGTCACCTGGATCGCACCTTGTCACGGGACAAGGGAGCTGCAACCAGCAACCCGGGGCGTCGGCGGGACCTCTGCGTTGAAGGAAGAGAGAAAATCGGCAACTGAATGGGAACCAATCCACAACTCACGATTTGTTTTGCCTCTGAAACTATGCCTTGAGATGATGCGGCTTCCGGCGAGGGACTCTCACCTGGGCGGCAGAAGGGGGAGAAGGTCTGCAGCTTGCCGGATCCGAGCAGAACAGGGAGGGTCTCGTCGGCGGCGCACGGTGTAGCCGACTCGCCATAGGTTGGAGAGCGTTGGAGAGATTGGAAACCGAAAGACCCACCATAGATTGGAAACTGAAAGACCCACGATCTATTCCAACCTGGAAACGGGGACAACAAAAGCAAGACCCACGTGGAAAAAACTGACGGGGGGCGTGGGTAGACGCGGTCTGCGCGGGGGAGCGGCGGGGGGTTCGGTCGTTCGGAACGTCGGCTCGGTGGATGGGCTCGGGTACTGAATTGTTATTCAGTACCCCAGGGTATAATATAGAGCTACTATATATATATACGTGTATATATACACACACATACACACACCAGCATTATGCATAGCATTGCTTGATGAATATAAAACCATATTGACTACATGATTTATCTCAATTAGTGACTTCACTCCATTTAAACCGTTGCTTCACCCCTACGTCGCATAAATCTCTCACCTATATATTTTTTCACCTACTCATAATTCATCTCATCGTCAATTTTAAAACAAATAGTCTACGTAGTCACATGTACGTGTAAAAATCTACATTGGTCGTAGCCTCGTCATGTGCATTCATGGTACGAGATGTCAACTTTAGGGATGCAACTAGGACTGGACAAAATGCTCTATGCTCGTTAGTTTGCTCGGCTCGTTACGAAAACGAGCCGAACCGAGCAGCAGTTTTGGCTCGTTAGTTTTAACGAGTGAGCCGAGCTGGCTCGCGAGCCGCTCGCGAGCTCAACGAGTCTGATATTCCAGCTCGGCCCAACTTGCAGCCCACTAAAAACCTTAGCCCACTGCATCAGCCCACGTTCCACTAAACCCTAACGAGCCTCCCCACTCACCCTCCACCCGGACACAGCGCCGCCTCCTCTTGACCCCGACACAACGTCGCCTCCTCCTGACCTCGACGACCGACGCACGAGACCGCGACGCACACCGCCTCCTCCAGGCCGCGACGCACACCGCCTCCACCCCACCCCGACACGTGCCGCCTCCAGTCCCGCGCCTCGCTGCTCACACAGGCACTCAGTCTCCAGTCTCCACCACCGAGGAGATCTGCTTTGTCGTCGCCTTAATCGAGCTCCACCACAAAGCAATTAACAATCTACACCGAGACTGAGATCCACCAATCTCAAATCCAAGCAGCCAGGAAGTGGGCGGGGAAGAGAAGAATGGGGAAGAAGAAGAAGGAGATGACGGTGTGTGAATCCTCAATTCGGTTTCTTTTACTTGCTTGTCCAGATTCGCAACAAATGTGTGTGAATCCTTTTGATTTTTTGCTGATTCTTTGAGTCTTCGTCAAATTTTGTTGCTTCTCGATTTCGTCTAATGTTTGCTGACATTGCTCACAAGCTTCTCGAGCTGGCTCACGAGCCAGACCGAGCCGAGCCAGCATTTCTGTTCGTCACCTTAACATTTTTGCTCGTTACCTTAACGAGCTGAGCTGAGCTAGCTTGTTAAAATAACAAGCTGCACCGAGCCGAGCCGAGCTCGGCTTGGCTCGCTCGTTATCCACCCCTAGATGCAACCAATGTATGTATATGCAGCTGGAGTACCTGCATGCCATATTAGCTCGCGGCACCAATAATCTACCGCTGCCCTGCATTATTAATCTACCGTTCGCTACACCGCTGCCACTGTTAAACTTTTCTTTGAGGAAACTGCCACTGTTAAACTTAATTAACCTTAATACTTACCTATAATTAGTAACATTAAACCTAGTAGTACATTATTATAGCAACGCACGTGCATGATTGCTAGGCTCATATAAATTCGATGTTTTACCTTGAAACAGGGCGGTATTGACTTAGGGGTGTATTTGTTTGGTTTTGTAGTTGTCTAGTGTAAATTGTATAGTTTTGCAGTTTAAGTCGGCGAATATGATAGTTGAAGGTTGAAATATTGAATTTTTCTATAGAATAAATACTTTTCCAATGCAAGGTTTTTTTTTTGAGAAAATCCAATTTATGTAAAACAGGAGTGACCACCGCGTCGTCACTCGGCCCGTAGCATCGGCCCCAAAAACCCGCGCACACGCATACAAGTATATATATACACCACTAAATCGGGATGCGCAATCCAGTAGCAAACCCTAACCAGGCTCGATCACATCCTCTCCTCCGCCTCAGCCATCTCCCCTCGCAAAAGCAGCGGCGGTGCCATGGACATCTTCCCTGCGGCACTGATGAAGCCGATACCTCCTTCTCTTAAGAAGTTTGTGTCCGACTACGACATCTCCAGTATCGGCAAGATGTTGCTGGCTCCTGACGGTCGTTCGTACGATGAAAAGGTGGAAGACTTTCACAAGGTGCGTTTACCTGTTTCTTTTATCCGATTATTATTACTTCCTTTCGGATTTTCAGCTTTCGTTCGATAGATCTTCCTAGTTCCAATCGTCCGGAAGCAATTTTGTTTTTCGGATTTGTGGCTTTCCTTGAGTAGATCTGCTTTCATTATTTCCAATCGGCCGAAAGCTCTAAGTAGCTTCACGGTCCACACACAAGGAGTAGATCTTTATTTCTATCAGCCTGGAAGCAGGAGATCCTGGGAGTGGTTAGGATTCATGGTTACCGAATCCCTGAAATGATATTGACGGTGCGGGGGAACTTCAGACGTAGTTTAATTCTTGTTTTGCCTTTTGTGCTTACTTTCCCAAGCAGCACCGGCAAGTGATATTTTGATAATCGAGGTGCCCCTGTTATTTGTATCCAGAATTTAGAATCATTCAGGAGGCCTAGTGCTCGTGAAGCTACCCTGGACGAGGACTTTGTGGACTTTGAGGGTGACGATGATGACGAGGAAGACGAGGATGAGGAGGATGAGGAGGAGGTTAGTTTTTTTTTATCCCAATCTATATGCTAGAATGCCAGTATTTATTGGTGGTTGAGTTCACTAAATTGAATTCAGTTCTCTGCAATTTTGCCTCTTTTTCCTACTAATTTGTAACTACTAATGTTTATTCAGTTGATTAGTGATGAAAAAAAGCGTGCTGGTGATTTAGAAGTCCCTAATGAAGCTGAACGAGAATGCAAGAAGCCAAGATTGTCAGAATGCTTTGAGTGCCAGGGAACGGGAGAAGAAATTGAGGCTGGAGAAACAATAAACTCTGATTAGCCGGTAATGATTTATGTGTAAACATGATGTTCATTGTGGTGCTCATGGTCCTTTCAGATCATATTATGTATTGGTAATGTAGATATTTTTTTTTAATGTGCATCTGGGTACCAATAGTTGAATTTACTAAATTTGCACGTAGTTCATTGTTCAGTGGAAAAATTTGTTAGTGGTGTACATGGCTATGTTGCAGTAACAATAAATTTGAAAAGCATGTATCTATACGTTGGTGTTACAACTTATAAGATAACGCGGTATCTGTCTATCATGCTGACCTAGATAACACTGTACAGAACTACCGGGTGTTCCCAAACTTGCAAGAATTGGCGACATGCCATCCTGCTCAACTTCTATGCTCTGGGCAAAAATGAGTTTTGTTTGCTAGTAATTAGAGATGTGAACCAAAGTGTTGAAATGGTGCAGATCAGATAATTATCATACTAGATACTATTAGCTACTGCTATGTATTGTATTCTAATTACTAGCAAATATATGAAGATGGACTGGATAAAAAATCTTTTTTGTTATTATTAGTGCGTTGTCTATGCCCCATCTTATGGCACTTGGAAAGAAAATCTTTTTTATACTCCACAATGAAACTTGCATATCGTATTCTACTCATTTTTTACTAGTATTTGATTGGCCTATTGTTAAACATGAGCACTAACGTTCAATGACATTTTTTTAGAAATAGAATTTAACATGTAATTAAAAAGAGATGATTTGATGCAATACGTAAGTTTGTGTCCTTTTGTCAGTATTTCTACCAACATATCTTGGTGAAATCCAACCTGTTGACCTTTTCAGTAATGGTGGTTTTCCCATTTTCTCACTGAGAGGGACAAAGTAAAGTTAACATCACAAAAAGTCAAATAAAATTTGTTTATTATTAATTTCATCTAGTTATATGGATTTGTCCAAACTTGCAATTTTCAAGTTTATCAATGCTGGAAACAATCTCCCTGTTAAGAATGCATTGAACGTACGTACGTAACAAGTGACGTTAAGAATCAGGGCATGGTCCTAAGTCGAAAAAATGAAATGCATAGAAAAGCAATCTTTCTTCTAATATGGCCAAAATAATAGTTATTATTAAGTCGAGACAAATTCTTCTTGGCCCATGATTTGCATAGTGCTTTGTACAGGGGTGCAATCTGTTTGGTTGCTTATTTAACGAGTGTCCATGCCTTGCCTCTATCTGTGGCCTACATGTACTGCATGTTTTGTTTTCAACCGTGTTAATTTCTTAATAGGCAAGTTTTGCAATGTTACTTTTACCTGATGGTGTTGAGTTACCTGATGGTTTTGACAAAACTTAATTAATTGTGCTGTTGCTAGCTAAACTGCAGTAAGAAATCGGAGAATGCGGGAAAAGTTATGGTGGAGCATCTATAGTTTTGATACTGCCTATTCATCTAGCTGTTTGATAAAATTTGTGGAATGTCAAGTGTAGAGGTACAGCATTTGTGTTGAGTTTAGAAGAAAATCTAGAGTATTGTCTGAGAACTAATTGAACTTAGTATTTGATTCAAAGGGCAACTATGTTCTGATTGAAAATTGTTTGGTGTATGGTTTTCTTTCTCTATTCCTATTTTCTTTACTTGTTAACTATTTGTCAACACAATATCTCTTTGCAAATGATCATTTCTATTCCTTTTGTAGCATCCCATTAACCCAGAACTGAGCCTTAAAATAATTACTATATTAAATTTTAACATATTTATTATACTAAAGTAACTTACATACTTTTTCTTTTGTTCTCACAGGATCCTGTTCCCGCGACTGGTGGACCTAAGGCAGCGGCAGGGGCAAAAAAACTGTTGGTTGTAACAGTTACCATATTGTGTATCCAGTTCGTTGATGTGGACAGCTATCGCTCTGTGATTTTAGACCTTAAGGCAACTGCAGTGGCAACAAAGACTGTTGGTTGTAACTTCTAACGCATTATCATGTATCCGGTTCTTGTGACATGGAGCATAAGCTATCTTTAGCCTTTCGTGATGTAGACCTTTTTACGATTTGTGACCTAAAACCATTTCTCTGGTCCCTGAATTCTTAATTCTGTTGGACACGATTTTGCTCAGCGCTTACACTAGAATGCATAAGCAGCTTCCGAGCAGCTTTGATGGAACGTAGTTGATTATTGGCAAGTAACTAAAACAGCGTCCTCGCGTTCTCTGGTCCTTGAATATTGGCAAGTAACTAAAACAGCCTTTTGGGTTAAGATTTTATTTTGGAGAAGTTAAGATCGTCGAAAATGTTTAGACTCTGTTTTTTTTACTATAAATGAGGATCCATAAAGAGCAAGCACTTTCCAGTTTCTGAAGTTATTCAATATGGCAAAAGCATAGAAACTGAACCTAGCAAAGCATAGAGAATGAACCTAGCACTTTCCAATTTCTGAAGTTATCCATTATGGCAAAAGCAGCCGAAGATGCATAAACGACAGCAAATGATACTGGTAACATCGTAGCAGATGATTCCGCACGTTCCAAAAATGAGCCTTAACATCCAAGCACCGTGCTAGCTGATCAAAGTAGCTTACATGTTTCATCAACTTTTCACTATTCATCTCCCTCACAAAACACGATTCCCAACAAGTGCTACAGCATTTTTTTCTTCAGCTATAGTGTTTTTTTACCCCAATCTGAACACAGCCGTATCCAGTTGGCAATGCGACGACGCGTCGTCGGTTCCTATAAGTAGGTGCTGCGTGCGCTCGATCATCGGCAGCAACGACGACGACACAAGCTAGAGCGCATTGCACTGCCCCCTTGCTAAACGCTGCATGTACGTACGCATCGTCCTAAGCTTTAATTTGTTGAAACAGATCGAGAGAGAACACGCGTACAAGTAGTTACAGGCCCTTCAGCTAGCTAGCGTTGAGTAGTCCGGCCGGCGACTCAGATGGGCGGTGTAGCTAAGATGCCCGCACCGGTTTGGTTACTACTAGGCGTGGTGGCGTTGGCCTTTGGAGTTGCAGCGACCCCGGCGCAGGCCTCCAGGACGAACCACTACGACTTCTTTGTAAGTATAAATCCATTGCATTGGTCGGTCGATCGATCGGTCCATCCCCATCGTTTGAATGAACCTTGTTATGATCGAGTTAATGACGAATTTCATACATGCTGGCTGCGTAAAATCGATCCACTTGCATTGCATTAAGTAAATAACAAGAAATTCGTACGCAGATACGAGAGACGAACGTCACCCGGCTGTGCCACGAGAAGGCCGTCCTGGCCGTGAACGGGCAGTTCCCGGGGCCGACCATCAACGCGCGCAAGAGGCCGCAGGCGAGTTACTTCCATGATCCTCCGCAGGCGAGTTACGGATGCTCAAGAAGCCGCCAGGAGCACTGATGGTCAAGCCGCCAGCAGCAGTGGTCGCCACTAAATGCTTGTCTGCTTTTTCCAACCGCTGCATGACTTTTAACTGCCATGTGAACGGAACTTCTATTGTAGTCATAGATAGGAAGACCTGTCTGTAATATAAAGTAGCTCGGTTACTCTCTACCTTTTGCTTAGTCGTCAAACATGTAAGCTACTTTGATCAGCTAGCACGGTTAGTCACTTGCGGCCCCGGGAACTGCCCAGATGGTAGGCGACGGCGTACACGGCGGCACTCCGGTCACTTGACACCGTCGACGTGGCGACGCACGTCGACGAGCACATGGTGGTGACCATCTCCGTGAACGTGCTCCCCTGCACGCCAAGCAACGGCGACACGTCATCTTGCGAGGGGCCCATCAACGGGACACGGTTGTGGCGAGCCCGACAGGCGTGGACATCCTCGACGCCTACTACCACTCCATCCATGGCGTGTACACGTCGGACTTTCCAAACAGGCCGCCGGTGGCGTTCAACTTCACGGAGCTGGAGCCGGAGCCGCCGGTGGCGTGTACCCGATGCACCTGCACGGCTTCAGCTTCTACGTGGTGGGGGGAGGGTTTGGAAACTTCGACGAGGGTAAGGACCCGGACACGTACAACCTGGTGGACCCGCCGTGCCAGAACACCGTCTCTGTGCCCACGGGTGGGTGGGCCGCAATTCGTTTCCGGGCCACGAACCCAGGTGAGTGTGTGAGTGAGAATTTGCTTTTTTTTCCCTTTGGGTTTGCCTAAGTTGTTTTATGCGATCTTGTTTGTATTAACTTTGTACTGTTTTTCTATGTGGTATAAATTAGGTGTGTGGTTTGTGCATTGTCACTTTGATCGTCACACGGTGTGGGGTATGGACACTGTTTTATTGTGAAAAATGGCAAGACCCCAGACGATCAGATGCTGCCGCGCCCTCCTACCATGCCCAAGTGCTAAGGATACAATTACAGGCGCATAATAGGCTCATTGATTGGCGATGATGGAACAACATAGCTGTCATGTTGTTGATCGTATCTATTGGTTTAAATATTTGTGATATTGTATAAGTAGTACAGATATTCTTCAGATAAAGGCTCAGTTGTGAATTGTCACAGTTGAACTTAAAAATTAATGAAATAATTTTGTATTGTTTTGTAAAACAAATTTATTTTTAAGTTTTTTTAAGCTTCTCCTAGAGCTAGTTAATCTTTCCTTATGATCCGTGGCCAATTCCACGGCCGGAGAAGCAAACCACGTCACCTGCTTTTCCCGGCCGTCGGATCGGCCGGATGTAAGGCCGAGATCACGCCAATCCTCGACATTTTACTGAAAAACTCTCGGACTTTACAAAGATATAACCCACCGTTCATACTACTCTCTTAGGACTTTTTTGTGAAGAAGCCCTCGAATTTTCACGAACTCAACCCGTGGTCCACCCCAACCGTCCAAGTAATATTTTCAAACAAACCCCTCTGCTTTCTCCAAATCAACCCTCCATCCCCTTGCTCTCTCAGAAACTTTCTTGAAAATAGCCTTAAATTTTACATAAATTAGGTAACAGCCCGTTCTATTAGTTACTTCTATACAAGCAACACTATACATACATTTCGACCACCAAAACAAGTTCGAAACAAAACATAACCAATGTAAAATTTGATTATAATTTTAAAACCTACATTTTATTATAGAGCGTATTTTAAACCCAAAACACTTTAACAATTATTCCCACGGCTATTTATCTACGCCCTGATGTAGAAAAAAATTGGTACAAAAAACTTTTTAAATTCAAAGTGTTCCATAATCCGTTCTCACCTAAGATGCGGGCATCAAAACATCTCTAAATAAAAAAAACATGGAAACGGCTCAAAATTTAAAAATAAAAACATATTGTAGAGAAAACAAAAAAATCAAACTCCGTTTTCTAATTCCCTCATTATAGCTAACATTGCACATCAAAATTTTTAATTCAAAGTGTTTACATAATTTGTTCTCACCTTTGATTCGGACATCCAAAACATCTCCAAATTGAAAATTTAAATATATTATGCATCAAACTTAAAAAAATAGAAGTCACTTCTCCAATTTGCTCATTATAGCTAACATCTGAAAATCAAAATGTTTTTAAGCTAACATCTAAATGTTTTTTATTCAACATAAAAGTTGCTCTAAATACCAAAATCTATAAAAATTCTTACATAGCAAACATAATGCAATGCTCCTTTGCAATTCTCTTACATAAATTTTCCTATTTCAATATACTTCAATAAAATATACCTAACGTTCCAATTTACAATGTTTCCACATACGGGTTCAATACGCTCTAGCATTTATTTTCTAAATAAAAATTGTACTACCAAATGAAAGAAAAACACACAAGTACATCTACTGGCCATCCGCGGCAATGACGTGGCCTTTTCTGGTTTAGAAGTAAAATCGGTCATGGTTAGCATACCAGCGACCTTTAGTGGGCAAACGTGACGACACACTCTTCTCTGTTTTGCTACTTTGTGAATTGTGAAGTGGGCCTATGTGGGACTAAACCAACTCGTCGTCACTCAGCCCGTAGCATCGGCACCAAATACCCACGCCCACGCATACAAGTATACCTGTTCTAAAAAAAAACGCATACAAGTATACCACAATCGCGATGCGCAATACAGTAGCAAACCCTAGCCAGACTCAATCGCATTTTCTCCTTCCTTCCTCTGATGGCTGCCAACTCACCTCACAAAAGCAGCGGCGGCGCCATGGCCGACATCTTCCCTGCGGTACTGATGAAGCCGATCCCTCGTTCTGTTACGAAGTTTGTGTGCGACTACAACATCTCCAGTATCGGCAAGATGTTGCTGGCTCGTGACGGTCGTTCATACGAGGAAAAGGTGGAAGACTTTCACAAGGTGCGTTTACATGTTTCTTTTACCCGTTTATTATTACTTTTCCTTTTGAATTTTCAGCTTTCGTTCAGTAGATGTGCCTAGTTCTAATCGTCCGGAAGCAATTTTCTTTTTTGGATTTGTGGCTTTCCTTCAGTAGATCTGCTTTTATTATTTCCAATCGGCCGAAAGTACGTAGTTAGAGCAACTCCAAAAGAATACCTATTCTATTAGCTAAATATACGTTTTTACATATCTCTATCTCTTCCCTTCTCTACTAAAACGAGGAAAGGCGATTCGCGCCGCCTCTCCCTCGCGACCGCGACCTCCCTCGCGACCGTCCCACGTCCGCCGCTCCACCCACTCGCAACTGCTTCGTGACTGCGTCCGCCGCTCCGCCCCCTCACAACCGCTTCGTGAACGTGTCTGCCCCCTCGCGACCGCGCCGTTGCAGGTGATTCGCGTCCGCCCAGTGCGAACGTGTTTGCTCGCCTGCTCGCGACGCGACGGGATCCCCTCCGCCATCTCCGCCATCCCCGTCGAAGAGTCAGTGAAATTCATTGCTCCCAACTCTACTTAATGGTCTCTGGATATCTGAATCACCTATCCCTAATCATTGTTTTTTATTGGGATAAAATGAAATTTTATACATTCCATGGATATTAGTACAAATTGAGTTTGTGACTATAATTCAGGGAAAATAGAATGAATGGATGTTTTTTTTTCTGGAATATACACTTGGTTGCCTGTATTGGGGCATGGTATATTGATATGTTTTATTCATCATTGGTCGAACAAACTGTGGTGTATATAGTTTGGTCTAATAACTATTTTCTTCTTTATGTTCATGGTAACTTTACAACATCATTGTCTTATTGATGTTCAATGAATTATATTATAATCATTTTTTTGCCACCTGTAGCAACGCACTAGTTCTGTATAAAATGAAAAGTATAAAAAAGCGTTTGTAAACCAACGGCCTTTGTAAATCTTGATATCCATAATTCAAAGCACAGTCCACGTAAGACTCCTCCGATTCTTTTTTCCTGAGGTTGATCTCAGGCACATGCAGGGGCGGATCCTGACCCCAGAGTCACTGATGTCAGCTGTATTGTCCACCGGTGTCAGTCCTTTGTTCAAACGTGTGCAACAGTAATTCCTTTGTAGTTTTCTAGAAACCCATTGTTGTCAGCTGACAGCAATGACAACACGTAGCTCCGCCCCTGGGCACATGGGGCCCGCCGCCGGACGTCGCATGACGCCTCCACGCCGCGCTTGCGATTGCCTCCACGTCGTCCGCTTGCGATCGTATTGGACGCTGGCCGCTTTCCTCTACATGTGAGCGATCCTTCTTATCTCCACTTGAATGAAGCCAGGTGCCGCGAGTTCATCTTGTCTGGCCGTGAGCTCGAGTTTGACTGGCCACGAGGTACTTGACCCCAACACACGACGGAAGGGGGGAGCAACGCGACGGCGCGGGAACGGCAGTAGACGCGCGGGAATTCGCGATAGAGAACCACGGGGGTGCGGCATATATGCCGACCGGTTTTGAGGGGAAGCCGAACGGGAAAGCTACCCGAGGAAGATAGAGTATCGGTTGGAAGCGAGTTTTAGGGAATGTTTTCTTTTTTTACCTATCCATCTTGATTTACAATCTTTGTTGGAGTTGCTATTAGGGTTCACGGTCCACACACAAGGAGTAGATCTTTATTTCTAATTGGCTGAAAGCAGGAGATCCTGGGAGTTGTTAGGACTCATGGTTAAAGAATCCTTGATTTTTTTTTGAGCAATTACAGAATCCCTGAAATGATACTGACGATGCGGGTGAACTGCAGGCGAGCCCTAGTTTAATACTTCAATTCTTGTTTTGCGTTTTGGGCTTACTTTCCCAAGCACCACCGGCAAGTGATATTTTGATAATTGAGGTGCCCCTGTTCTTTCTATTCAGAATTTAGAATCATTCAGGAGGCCTAGTGCTCGTGAAGCTACCCTGGATGAGGATTTTGTGGACTTTGAGGGCGACGATGATGACGTGGAAGACGAGGATGTTAGTTTTTTTTTATCCCAATCTGTATGCTAGAATACCGGTATTAATTTGTTGATGGTTGAGTCACTGCTAATGCTTATTCAGTTGATTAGTGATGAGAAGAAACGTGCTGGTGATGTTGAACTGCAAGTCCGTAATGAAGGGGAACGAGAATGCAAGAAGCAAAGATTATCAGAAAGCTTGAGTGCCAGGGAATGGGAGAAGAAATTGTGCCTGGAGAAACATAAAACTCTGAGTAGCCGGTTATGATTTATGTGTACACAAGATGACTATTGTGGTGCTCATGGTTCTTTTAGATCATACTCCTATTATGTATTGGTAATGTAGATATTTTTATAATGTGCATTTGGATACCAATAGTTAAATGTACTAAATTGCGCATACTTCATTAATGGTTCAGTGGAAAATTTTGTTTGTGGCGTACATGCTTATGTTGCATTAGCACTAAATTGGAAAAGAATTTATCTATGTGTTAGCATGACAACTTATAAGATGATAACTCGGTATATGTCCATCATGCTGGCCTAGCTAACACTCTACAGAACTAAATTAACTTGCAAGAATTAGCGACACGGGTGTTCCCTGACTTGCAAGAATTAGCGACATGCCATCCTGCTCAACTCATATGCTCAGTGGATACTTTCATACTTCCACTCTAGTGTCACTTTAAAAACGAACACAGATATTAGAGCGGATATAGATTAAAAAAAAAATCATGTGACCATTTTTCCCATTTCCACCCATGCAGGCAGGCATGCACGACTCGCATGCACGCCGATCGGCCGCCGGCCCAACCTATATCTCTGCCTATCGGGATAGGGAGGGACAGGTTCATTTGACACGACACGAGCCCTTGGTTTCCCTAACCCTAGCATCCGTGCTCTTGCAGTTGCAGGCCATGTCAATGCTTTGTGCTCGCTCGTAAACAGCCATGGCGTTTACTTTCTTCCGGCCAGGCACCACTGCACCAACCCGATCTCTCAGACTATCCGCACCGGGTACCGGGAGCGAGCCGCTACCGCTCTATCCAGGTCGGTTTAGCGGCAAAAAAGTCCGCAGGGTGGTCTGGAAGCGGATCGCTATCGTAGCGATCCGCCCCGAACCGCTATTCCCAGGGTCTGTCAGGAGAAAAGCTGTGCACTGTGCGGGCCCACGCACCCGCGTGCTCCCAACCACCACGGCGGCGAGCAGGGCAGCGCGGCCACACCTCCTCCTCCTCCCGCGCCATGTCCGGCTCGGGCCTGCGCTGTTGCACGGCACAACCACCAGCGAAGGAGGCCGACCGGAGTTCCGCACGCCACGCCGGAGCTCCGCATGGCCGTCGTGGCGTGGGGCCCACGCACCGGCGCGCCGTCCACAACCGCCGCGAGGAGCTGCTGGCTGGCGCCGTCGAGCTCCATGGCCGCCGGCAAGGAAGAATCGAAAGAAGAAAAACCCAAATCGAAGAAAAAAATCAAATCAAACGTGGCACAAATCCGCAGCCGTGGCTGCCAGGCGCTGTCGTACCCACCGTCAGCAATCGACCGCGCAATCGGACAGAGGGAGTGAAATCCACCAAGAACAAATCGGATAGAGGGAGAGAAATCGAAGCAAAAATTGAAGGAAACAACGAGCTCCTACTCGAGGCCGTCCGCCGCCATGCCGAGCACCTGCTCGAGGTCGCCTCTGCTCGGGCGAGGAGTAGCCGGATCCCGCCTGCCTCGTCGGGGGAGGGAGGAAGGGGCCTGCACCCGAGCAGCTCCCACGCGGACCCTGCACCAGCTCAAGGAGAAGCTCGAGGAGCAGCTCAAGGAGGAGCTCCCGCCGGACCAGACGCATCTCCGTGGTGCTCCTCAAGGCCGCATCGCCGGAGGGAAAGACGAGACGAGAGAGACGGAGCTGATGAAACGAGCTCGCTCGAGAAATATCGGAAGAGAGAGAGAAAGAGAGGCCTGCGGATAGAAAAGAGAGCACTGGAAATGACGAGAAAAGAATAGGAAATAGGAAAAGAAAAAAGATGAAAAAGAAAGAAAAAGAAGATTAAAAAGATGGGAAAAAAGAAAGCAAAAGATTTGGAGGAGATAGAAAAAAAGAAAAAAAAGGTGAGGAGAGAAAGAAGATGGTAGTTGGAGATGGTTAAATAAAATATAGATTAGTTGGTATAGATGTTGACGGGTCCCGAAATTATTAGGATAGAGCTTGAAATCTTAATGACTAGGAAAAATATTCTTTAAGGGTTGGAAATAGAGAAATATTCTTTAGGGGTTAGAAATAAGGGTTGGAAATAGAGAAATATTCTTTAGGGGTTAGAAATAGAGGTTTACTTAGTACGAATAGCCTCATACGCTCACGGACAGACATTTGCCTGTGTGTGTGACTGCAGAAACCGTAGCGGCGTAGCCTGGCCGGGGCAGGATCGTGGCATACCGCGGTTGGAAGAGGGGAGCAGTCTGCACTCTGCAGCCTGTACTGGGCAAGGCAATGGGACATCTTCTGGTGATGCACTGGATCGTTCTGACCCGAGGCCAAGCAACCCAGCAGCATGCAGTATTCCAGGAGCAAATTGCTAGACTATTATTTTCTATATTTTCTTTGAATTGAAACACTCACAAAATCTGATATCAATATTTATTTTTATATTTCCAACATTAAATGCTGAAACATGCGTACGAAAATGTTGAACATGTTTAAACAAAGTGGTGGATATTCTACGCCTTGTGTTACCAATTTATTACCTTGCGGCGTCAGTTTCCTGTATACTGATCCAATATGACTTGCGTACAGCTTATAACATTCAGGCACGCATTGCTACACTATCGTTTAGAATTATTCAAACAGTAGAGATGCATTTTTCCTTTCAACTCATGAATCAAGTGTAGTGATGTTATACATGAAGAAAAGGAGGCCTGCAGGATTATCCTGGACAATTTGAAATGACATATTGAGCTTTTCATGGCACACACACAGCAAAAAATTCACACCGGTTGGTACACACACAAATGCTGTCTTAAATCTGTATTCAGTCATAACTAATAAAAAGGATGAAAGAACATAAACACGGTACATAAGGACGAGAATCACCAGAAAGTGACATGCATACCAGTGATATCAACGACAGGACGTTGTCATGACCATGTTGAGGCCGATGGACGGATGGAGTATAACGATCTTTTCCACGCCAAGGTCGTGTCGATCGCCATTGCTCAATGGCACCGAACCAATGCACCGTCTGGGCGCCTCTTGAGCTTCCCCTCTAGGCTCTATAAGTAGAGCACACGCTCCAGTCCGATCCCCTCCCACCATCGCTCGCCGCCGCCGCCGCCACCACCACCAGCAGCCACCTTGAGGCCTTGATCGATCAGTTCGCCTCCAGATCGTTCCGCGCGCGTCCGGCCATATGGAGGCCGCGCACCTCTACGCACACACCCACGGCTACGGAAGCAAGCGCCCCACGCCGGCCGTGATCGTGGAGGTGGCCGACGGCGACGGGGCCGACGTGCCCCCCACGGCGCCATTGGCACGGTACCGCGGCGTGCGGCACCGGCCGTGGGGCCGGTTCGCGGCGGAGATCCGTGACCCCGTGGCCAAGGAGCGGCGGTGGCTCGGCACCTTCAGCACCGCCGAGGAGGCCGCCTGCGCCTACGACGTCGCCGCGCTCGCCATGCGCGGCCACAAGGCGCGCACCAACTTCCCCGCCGCCGTCCACCACACCACCGCTGCTGCTGCTGCTGCGCTACTCGACCCCACCACCCTCGCCAACAATCTCCACCTGATGACCAGCAGCTCCTCCTCCTCCCACCACGGCTACCGCCGCCTCCTCCGCCACGCCGGCCACGGGCACTCCTCTCCTCCCCCGCCAGCTGCGCCGTCGCCGGCGTCCGATGTCGTCGCCTCGTCTCAAGTAGTAGCGTACGTGGACACGGACGTCTGGGACAGCGTGCACGGTCCACCGGACACGGGGTTGCTGCAGGACGCGCTGCACGGGTTCTACCCGAGCACGTTGCCGCGCAGCGTCGACCGGCGCAAGGGGCTCATCGGCGCCCACGGTCGGGGCTCCGAGGCGGTGATGGTGAAGCAGCAAGAGATGCACGCCGCCGCCGGGGTGTTTGCCGTGGCTTCCCCGTGCGCAGGCGACGCGAGGAGGAGGAGGAGGGCGAGCAGCTGATGATGATGCCGCAGGGACTGCTTGAGGACATGATCCGGTATCCGCGTGGACGACGTGGGCGGCGGCGTGGCTAGCTGATGGCTCATCGGCCCGGTGGCCGGCGCGGCGTGGCTAGCTGTGTATGTCGTAGTTGCACATTTGGGACTTGGGAGCGATTTCTCTGCTGTGCTACCAGTCGCATGGAATGAAGCCATTTTTTCGAAGGATTTCATCATCGTTTGTTTGCATGGAATCAAACCATGTTTAATGTTTTGTTCGTGAGATGGCGATTGGTCGAATTATATATTTCGTTCCCACAATTTCGGTGGAGTTTCGGGACTGATATTTTTTTTGTGTGTGTGCATATGAGAATAGTCATAAACGTAAAGTTTTTCGTGCTCGTTCATAATATATAGCCCGTGGGTAATTTTTACATTCCTTTTTATTTTACTATTTAAGTTATGAGCAGCACTTTGGTATATCAATAAAAAAGGTTGAATAGAAAAAGGTTCTTGTGCATGGATTGAGCCGAGAAACAGGGATCCTATAAGGTCGTTAAAACATGTCTGATGAAACTTTGATTATGACATGATCTCTATTCTCTTTTGAATATATATTATTGTCCGAAATGCCAGATCCTGACATAATTTTCCAGATACAAATTTTAGGTCTTTCAAACCACTGAAATATTGATTTACTAGCAATCTTAACACTTCACAGTAACAGTGAGTTCGACACTAATAAATCACCAGCAATGAGAATGAAGCACAGCCCGCCTAGATGTTTGTACAATGCAATTCATTTTTCAATTAAGTCGATTCATGGATTATAATAGGGTTTTGACATGATTTTCTTTTTGTGTGTGCCAAACTTACAATTGGTAACTCTACTTCATCGATGGAACAGTGCAGTCCCAGCATGCATCCTACTTGTTGGGTAAATTTATAACATAAATAAAAGACGTTACTGTAAACACTAATCCGTGTCTCTACTTGATTTCAAATAGAATTTACGCTCGTTTTGCCACCAACGGACCAGGTATCTATGAATTCAATTGTTGCCAAAAAAAAGTATCTATGAATTCAATTTGTTATTATTATTTCTTCCTTTTAGAGTTCAGGTTCCAGTGTTTGGAGGTTGATATACTGATATATATATTAGAACTTTATATTTTTGTTACCATAGTCATAGGTTCGGAGCATACGATTACGATACTCCTACATCATTATCAAAAATATATATATTTTTAAATATAACTTATGTCTTCTGTGCTCCATTCGACACGGTTCAGGGCTTCAGGTATAGCCGTGCAGCGCAGCGCTGCAGGCGTGCGGCGAACTAATCGAGTGCACGTCTACTGCACTGCCGCTGCATGTATAACCACGTACCACGTATATGCTTGTCGTGTTTATATATTTACTACTCCTTACGGTTCCTCTTTGCAATATCAGATTCTTTTTTACTCCCTCGGTCCTAATATTTGATTATTCATTTCGTCAAAACTTTATTGTACACCTGCACCAACCTACGTTGGCACGCCGCACTGTACCACAGATGCATAAATGCCGCGCGGCCGCGCGCCCTTCGTCTAGCCGTTTGTTTGATCCACGCTCTGCCCCTGCGCTGCACGAACACACCGCGCGGCAGGCATGGGAGCACGAATCGAATCGCATGCGCGTCGGCCCATCCTATCCAAACCCTCGCCCGGAGCGCAGGGGATTATTCAATGCTTCGTCCTCGCTCCCAAACGGCCACGGTGTTTAGAGATTTTTCATCCCCTCCCTCCGGCTCCAACGCCATCGCACACGACGAGCGACGGTGCCTGTGTGACTGCAGAAACCGCAGCCAATGGGCCGGGCAAGACTGCAGAATCAGGCATGTCGTCCATTGAAGGGCTTTTGAAAGGGCACTGGACGTGGACAGGCTGCGGGCTGTCTGTGGCCTGTGCCTGCAGGGGGCAACGGCGGGGGGCATCTTCTAGGGCTGCCGGTGCCTTGTGGAATGGCAGTGCTAGCGGAATCATTCTGCGTACTCTGAAGTCGAAACAGGGCTAGCCCAGCCCAGCAGCTCGACAGCTTCCATTCCAAGATCATACTGCAGAATCTTTGTCCTTCAGGCTGTCCGCACTGGGTGCGCTACCCGGATGTAGCACCGGGATAGCGCCTTTTGGCCCGCAGCGGGGTGCGCTACCCGGTGCTGCATCGTAGCGCACCGGTTGCCGAGCGCTAGATCCAGCGCCTCCCCGTTCGTGCGCTATCCAACCACCGGCGTGGACCCACGCGCGCGTAGCCGCTGGGCATGGCAACGCACCCTTGCCGCCACGCCGGAGAGAGATGAGGACCTCCGTCGCGAGCGCACACGCCGAGCTCCGGCTCCTCCTCGTGGTACGGGCCCACGCGCACACCATCCGAACCACCTGCCGGCGAGCAGGAGAGAGACGGTCGGCGCAGAGGGAGAGAGGAGGATCTGCAAGCCGTCGCCCAGTCCGCACCTCCTCGCCGGCGGAGCTCGAGAGCAGAGGAGGGAGAGGAGGGGACCAAGGCAGACCCAAATCGAGATCGAGATAGAGCGAAATCGAATAAAAAAATAAGCAAAATCGAAGAAGCACAAGGCCGATTGGAAGCACGAATCAAAGCGAGAGGAGGAGGAGGACGAGTGCCGCCTGAAAGAGGAGACGGCGGATCCGCCGTGGAGGTCCTCCTCCTCCCCCGCGCACCACCAAGCTCGAGGGAGGCGGCCATGACGCGTGCGGGCCACAGAGAGAAGGCAGCCATGTCATGTCCCTGTTCTTCCACGGAAGAGAGCTCGCCAGGCGTCGCAGCCCGCTGCCAGAGCAGTCCTGCCGCCGCCGCCTCCCAGGAGACCGGGAGAGTTCGTGGGTGAGAACGAGAGGGATCGAGAGGAAGAAAAGACCAGCGGAAGTTACGAGAAAAAGAAGCGGCGGAAGATACGAGAAAGGGGAAAAAAGAAAAGAAAAAAAGAGAAATAAAGAAAAGAAATAAGAAAGGAAATAAAAGAAAGGAAAGGAAAAAAAGGAAGAGAAGAAAAAAGAAGAAAGAAAAAAATTGGAGGAGATTGATTTTTTTTTTGTAAAGGTGGGGAGAGAGTAGATGATAGTTGGGATGGTTGAATAAAATATTGGTTAGTTGGTATAGGGGATGAGATTTAGAGTACCACGGCTGCGGGAGAAGTCGGGATTGGGTAGAGAATCTCGATGACTAGGCAGGAATATTCCTTTTGGGGATGAAAATAGACTCCCACCACTGCGGACAGCCTCATACCCGGCTTTCTCTGTGGTGTGGGGCAGGGGCAGAGGAGCAACAAATTGCTACTATGGGGGTGTTTAGTTGGTAGAGATTGATGGAGATTTACTGTAGCAAATATACACTGTAGCAATGAATAGTGAGGAAAGGATGGAAAATGATGGGATGGATGTGATGGGAGCAAAATGGACAGATGGAAGGAGCTTTGGACATTCTCTTTCGCAGCATTTTATTTGGCTTTTGTTCCGGACTCCGCATGGATTCCATTCCCTGTTGCTGCTCTTGATGAGGAGCACTGGAATGTTTTATGTTTTGAAAAATAGCACTGGAATTTTTGCTGTAACTGATACAAAGAGTTCGCATACAGAGCCTAGAGCGGAGTTTTTTTACCATATTGATGGACGATTGTATTCTCCCAGTGGCCAAGGCAGCAGGACTGATTAACCACATTCCCTTGATTTGACACAGGATCAAATCGACAGTTGGAAGAAAGCACAATCACAGATGACGAATATACAGTGTTGGAGCCTGTAAAGTTGGGACTGTGTTCAGATTTAGAAAAAAAAATACTTCTTCAACAAGTTTTTCCTATTCATCTCACTCACAGAACATACTTTTCAGTGTACTGTTCATTTAGAAAAAGTACTTTTTACTTCTAATCTGAACACAGCATGGGAGATGCTCATACGGAAGAACAAACATCTCCTTGTGCTAGGCATACAGTAGAAGAGAAGATTGATGGAGGTTGGAGGGCCTGCATGTGGCAAGGAATTCCAGCACCCGATCTCCTGCGTTGCTTGCATCGCCGCGGCAAAGATCCCCCCGCCATGAATTGGGAGCATCAAATTCTGCTGCTCCTGCTGTGTTCTTGCCGGTTCCGTTGTTCCAGCGGGCCGTAACACGGCCGACGTGGTTCCTGTCCGATCGAGAGTATGCGTTGCACGTACGGACCAGTAAAGTCATGGATTGGATTCACTTGTTTGGAAACGACCTGCCTTTTACTACTGCTGTCGCGTTCGCTCCGAGATTTGGTCGGCGCTCGATACGATATGCTCCGGGCAGACGGGGGCGGATGGCCGAAGCGAAGGCCCCTGCTGCCCCGCCGGACGGCACGGGAGGGCGTTGTGCACGTCGCCTCGTCGGAAACAGGCGGGCGGACGTGCGCGGCCCGGGCCTCCGGTGCCGGTGGCCCTCGCCCCTCCGGTGTGGCCCGCGCTCCTGTTGCCCGGGCCGGCCGACGCGTGCGGACGTGCGGTGCGGGGCCCGGCTCGGCTCCGCAAGGAAGCTGCGTAGCCTGCAGAAGTGCAGAGCCTTTTCTCGCGTCAGAACACAAGAGCGTGTGTGTCCCTCCCCGGGCGCTCGCTCCGTGTCCGGGTACGGGGTCGACCGCGAGACAGGATGAGACGTGCACTGCCCGTGCCGCCACGCGCGCGCTCGCTGCTACTACTAGTACGAGACTTCACTCCACTGCAGGCGCGCATCGCAATTCGCGTTGCGTGCCTAATACTACGAATAGGAGTATAGCTTGATGATGGCCATCGACTGGACCCGTGGAAACTTGATCTTGCCCCGCTATGACATTGACGACGGGAGTATACGGGGCCGGCGGGCCGGGGGAGAGACACTGCAGCACTGCTGGCTACAAACGGCATGCATCCCATATCAAGTTAGGGTGGAACACGAAAAACATGTTTGTTTTAGACAATTGGACGCGGCTCACCTCTCGTTCCTCCCTTTCGTCGACAAAGCCTTAACTCCCACAGAACTGACCTTACCCTTCACATCGCTGCGCTGCCGCCGGACGCCGCGACCATGCGCGCGCCAAGCCTACCAGTCCCGTCATGTACCCCTTCCAGTTCGCCCAAACACTGTTACCCTACCCGAAGCGTGCAATGCATGTCGTTGGGTTTCTTTTTTTTTTGTCTTTTCTAATCATCATCCGGGCATCGGCCGGACCCGGCAGCGGATCCCGGCTGCTGGCCTCTTTTCCGCCGAGCACCAACTTCGTAGTCCGCGCCGCCGCGGCCCGCAGGGGACAAGGAATTTATCGTCCGTGCGTGGCCTGCGCATGCTTCGCTTCTTCTATCGCCGGGCACTGGCGCGTGCCAGCCGGATCGAGGCGAGCACCGGCAGGCTTGAGCCGACAGCGTCGGCCACTTGGGTTTCGAGCTCCTTTCCGGTTTGGAGTTTTGACATTTTGCAAACCACATGCCGAAAGTTTAACTCACCGGCAGTGCAAGGCCAACATCTCGGCCAGCACCCGTCCGTCGCAGTACCTTGTTGCTTTTATCATGGAACTCGTTGGGCTTTGCTTATTCTGGCTGGTTGCAGCTGCAGCTGCCTCTTTCTAGAAGATTATTGTTGTGTTCAGATCCACGAAAAAGTAATTCTTCAACAAGTTTTTTCTATTCATCCCACCCACAGAACACGTTTTCCAGTGCACTATTCATCTAGAAAATGTACTTTTAACTACTAATCTAAACACAACCTATTTATTGTAGCTGCAGCCCTCAAGAAAAACTACCAGCCGGACACGTTTAAATTCCAGAGTTCCGGTCCACGACGTTTTCCCTCGCAAGTCACAACCAAACCAACGAAACAACCCATATTCCATATCATCTCCACGAGAGCTCTCTGCCTACTAGCCGCGGCAACGCTGCTCGTCGCCGTGGTGGGCAAGTATAGCCCGATCAAGGGCGTGAGCGATCCGTACATCCAGGAGCTCGGCGGCTGGATGGTGTCGGAGTATCTCAAGCAGGGCCACATCGACGGTCTCGTGTATTTGCAGGTGCTCAGCGGCGAGCAGTACCACAACTACAAGCTCATCGAGATGAACTACATCCTCGTCCTCGACACTCACGTCCTTGATCGGGCTATACTTGCCCACTACGGCGACGAGCAGCACCGCCGCGGCTGGTGGGTGAAGAGCTCTCGTTGACATGGTCTGGAATTTGAGTTGTTGCGTTGGTTTGGTTGTACGAGGGGTACATATCGTGGACCGGGGCGTTGAAATTTAAACATGTTCTCCGGTACCTTTTCTTGACAGCCCATTGGCTAATTACTAATTTGATATTTAGAGACCAACAAGGTCAGTTTCAATATGACTTTTAAGGGTATTAATGTTCATACCACATCACCAATTTTGTTGATTTGGCAAGATATGTTTACGAAGAAAAGAAAGAATGAGTTTATCATATGTTAGTGGAGTTTCATCCTCATAAAACTCATGTGGCACAGTTAACTAGCTCATATGCTAATACATAACACCACGATAAGAGTAGCCAATGAAAAATATGACAAAAACTAAATTGCATAATGATGTGGACTAGGGTTCCCGATCTTCCGAAAGGTTCAGATAAACGACGATTTTGGCGGAGTCGCGACACAAATCGATCCGGCTTCCGAACAACACGTCCTGAACCCCGCAATCGCAGCACCACGTCTCCTCAGATTATCGACCTAAGTCGACCTCGCCCAGAAGGCTAATCCTTGCCTGCGAATCGAAGAACACAAGCAAGAACACAGAAAGATGCAACACAATTGCAGATGAATGATTAATCTCACGAGTTGGGGTCTCACAAACCGATGACGGCGAAACTGTTCTAGACAGATTAATCTAAGCAAAACCCAAACCCTAACAAGGGCGACGGCTACTGATATATAGAGGTTAGGGTCGTGGTCGACCCCCTGCACGCGCCCCTAATGGGCTCAACGAAGATACACGGCCCAAAGGCCAAATATCGGTGACGCAGCACCGGGACAGATTCTGGACGCCACCTTCCTCGGACGATTCCCGTCGACTCAGAGTGAATTTGGGCCTGGTTCTGGTTCCATTGGAAGCTCTATAAAATCTTCTTTCCAACCATGTGTGGATCGTCGAAATCCGAATCCGTATGCGGCCTGGGCGTCCGTTTTACTCCAGACTGTTCCTGGACTCCGAGTTGGACCCGAAGTCGAGTTGTAATGGACCTCCACGATGCTTGGCCGACTCTTGGCTGTTTCCCACGCCTCCAAGCCTCCCTCCATGCGTCTCCTTGTCTTCTCCTTGGTTCCTAACAACAGTATAAACAATAGGTAGCGATCTATTCTCAAATCTATTAAAAGGAACACGTAGAAGCGAGCTCACCTCTAAATTTAATTGTCGCGCGCGAGCTCTTGTGATTGGACCTTGAATGAAAGGCGTAGGCATGTCATGTGCATCCGAATGAGTGATGTCCTCATCACATAAGACATGAAGACAAATATATTGGTCCTTATTAGCACATAGTTAGTCCATGTATTGATATGCTACACTAAAAGGAGTTTGCATATTCAAGTATATGAACGTGTCAATTGAGGTTAGGGCTCAATTATAGGTCTTCTTCTGCATGGAACAATGACCTCGTAAGCCTACGAATGGCTTCGAGACCCCTCTAAACCACTTATTGTGTCAGTAAAAGGACCAAACATGCTCTAGATATTTTGTTCTGTTTGGATTCATAGGTCCTAGAATCCAAAAGAGACGGGAAAACCTAGCTAAACTTTAGATTCAGGAAATTTTAGCTCTGGAATCCAAATGAGACAAAAAAAACCTGGCTAAGGGTGTGTTGAGTTCCTCAACCCCCACCCAAAAAAACACTATTTATCTAACTTTTTCCTATTCATCCCATTCTTCCTACTCACAGAACACGCTTTCCAGCGCGATTTACAGTGTTTTTCCAGATCTACAGTGTTTTTTCTCCCAATCTAAACTCACCCTAAACTTTAGATCCAGAAAAACAGTGCACCATCCATCTAGCTATCTGGTTGAAACTCATCTACCTAACGTCAAAACTGTGCGACAGCACACAGTTGCGCGATAGTGCAATCAACAATGCTACAGTGCTAACTTCGCGCCGGGCATCGTGGTCCGCCCCTTAGACAAATTAAAAGAACAAATACCCAATACCCCTAACTATTTATTGAAATTTTACAAGGGTAGATTAGTCCAACCAATTCACTTAGCCAGTCTTCCCAAAAAAAAATAAAAAAAAAATCACTTAGCCAGTCGATATAACGAATGATGAAACGCAAAATTAGGGATGCCCAAGTTTACGAAAGTTAAGCAGGCAGCCCTTCGATCACTATCACCCGCCTTTTTTTTTTATCAGTGGGTTAACCGACCTAACAAAGATGTACTTCCTCCGTCTCTAAAATATAGACTTTCCCACTTATCAGAAAACAATACGGCCAATTAATATTTAAGAAGTATTTTAGGAGTTTTATAATACTTGGAAGGTACCACGCGGTACTTTTGTGGCTGATTAATGTTAGCCGTTGATTTAGCTGAATATTTAGCTAAATATTTTTTTTAATACAAAAATATATATTTGGTTAGTACCTCTAGGTACCTTTCTTTGGGTACCTCTTGCTACCGTCTATTTTACCAACATTGGATCTTTGGGAATGGACGACTCTCTCTTTTTGCAAGCATTGTAAAATTCCTCATTTTATTATATTAAAAGTACTTGAAAATTTAAATGTTGAACGTATTTTCTACTAATGTAGTCAAACTCATGGCACGAACCCGTAAAACGACTATAATTCTAGAACGGAGGGAGTACTAACGACTATAATTCTAGGACAGAGAGAGTACTAATCAGAGTACTAACGACCATAATTCTGTGACAGAGGGAGTACTAATCATTTACCTACATAACCAAATTCATGTCTATTGGTCGATCATGTTACACTGAGTCGCCCACGCAACCGATTGCTCCGGCCCTCCGATTCATGTTCTATAGCAGGGCACTAACAAAACTAGTGTACTAGTATTATCATCAGCAGCATTTCAATCCTTCATTCACTCTGCAAAATCTCAGTGGACTCGTTTTGTGGCAAGGTTTTCGCTTCTGACAACTTACGAGAATTAAAACTAGCGAAAAATAATTAATTATATATAATACGGGAACTCATCGTCAATCACAAGTTCCCAACATACATGAAGAAAAGCAAGAACATGAATGATGAGGCAGGCATGTTGAAATTCATCGTAAACAAGCTACTAGCTTTTGATTCCATGCAATCACCAACACAAATCCAAGGCATACAGATCACACCAAGGTGCACACCGTACCACACGCACGCATGAACACGCCACATCGATCTACTACCTCGCAAGCAAAAGTGCAAAATCCAACATGAGTAGTAGATGATCGCGAATCGGTAGCCTGATAACCGCCATGGAATCACATGCAAGCAACCGTGACCATGAACCCCCCAAAAGCTCCAAATTAATCCTCCATTTCATGTGCTACACCGACGCGATCCGATCCATGCGTGCATATGCATCAGCCCCGGCGGCCGCGGCGCGTGGCGGCGGACGGCGCAGCTGCGGCCACAACCTCCATGAACGCCGGGTACTGGATCACGTCCCCGAGAAGCCCCTGCGGCATCATCGGGTACTCGCCGCCGCCATCCTCGTCGTCGTCCTCGACGTCGACGACGAACTCCGCCTCGTACCTCTCCTGCTTCATCGGCACCGCCGCTCTGTCGGCGTCGGCGCTCCTGGCCAGGCCGCCGCCACCGCCGCGCGGGCGATTGCCGGCGGGGTAGAAGCCGTGCAGCGCGTCCTGCAGCAACCCCGCGTCCGCCGGCTCGCCGTGCACGAGGAGGCCGCTCCAGTCATCATCCAAGTCCTCCTCGTCCGGCACTGCGGGAGGAGGCGTCGCCGCGACGACGACAGGTGACGGCGGCGCCACCGGCACCGCCACGGCCGGAGCCGGCGGTCTGGAGGAAGGAGCGGAGGAGTTGGCGTAGCCATGGCCATGGCCATGGCCGCCGTGATGGAGACGGCGGAAGCTGTGGTGGTGATGGGAGGAGCTCATGATGAGGTTGTGGAGGAGGAAGGGGTTGAGCGTGTGGTGGTGCGCGACCACCGGCGGTGATGGCGGTGGAGGAGGAGCGGACCACGGCCAGTAGCCGGAGGCGGCGTGGGCGGGGAAGTTGGTGCGGGCCTTGTGGCCGCGCATGGCGCGTGCGGCGACGTCGTAGGCGCAGGCGGCCTGCTCGGCGGTGTCGAAGGTGCCGAGCCACCGCCGCTCCTTCGACATCGGGTCGCGGATCTCGGCGGCGAACCGGCCCCACGGCCGGCGGCGCACGCCGCGGTACCGCGCCGCGGACGCGCCCTTGGAGGAGAGCGCGGTGTCGAAATCCGCCGCGTCGTCCTCGATGGGCGCGGACGGGGAGGGGCGCTTGCTCCGGTGGAGGAGGTGGTGGTGAGCGTGGGGGTAGAGGTGCGGGTTGGCCGCAGCGTCCTCCATGGCTGGAGGAGATGGAGCGTTGTGCGAAGGAAGACGAAGGGATGGTCGATCGAGGTGGCTCTGGTAAAGATGTGTAGAGAGATGGTTGTGATTGCGTGTTCGACTTATAGAGAGGGGAAGAGCGAGAGGCACTGGCTGTGGTTGCTCGTTTGCTCATGCACTGTGATGCTGCCCATCGCATTGCAATGGGGCCTGGGGCAGGTGGCTGGTGGCGGCTTTTTTTTTTTTATTTCTACTATTCGTTTCTTAAAACAGTACTTAAAAAATGACCGTGTGCTGTAGTGGGGCTAATGGCTTGTTTTAACGCGAGAATTTCATGTTATTTCGGTACTGAGTACTACCCTCAATTAGGTGGCTGTTGGCGGTTATAAACTGTGATTTTGTTAGCTAAACAGTACTTAAAACAAGACTGATTGCTGTAGCGGGCTAAGCTAGTGGCTAGTTTTAAGGCGAGAATTTCATGTCATTTCGGTAGTACTACCCTCAATTTGGACTTAACGAAACGTCAAAATAAACGAAATATGTCTCGTAATCTAGATGAATTCAGTACAAAATTGACACTTTCTTTAAACTACACAGTTTCAAACCATTGTAGTTCCATCCTTTTCAAATATCCAAAATTAACAAAATAAAAAGCTACAACCGAAATCTAGAATGTTGGTCGACGGACCTGAAATGAAGCCTAATTTCATTTGAGTATGTCACCACTCACCAACTCATTCATGCCCATGAATTCCAAAATTTCTCACGAATGGTGATCCTCGGATAGTGGGGACTCCTACGAGCAAGTCAATCCTTTTTTAGCCGCGCCATGTTCCTGGCGTTGGCTACTTGGCTCCCACGAGCTAATTTTAGCCCAAGAACTAATTATCAAACAAATTGTATAGTACACTAGCTAATTAGCGAGACACATTCATTTTTATCCTAATTAGCTAATCAATGGGTTTACCTCGTCAATTAGCCATAACATATACAATTAGTCCTATATTTAGTTTAAGTTTAGTTTTCCTAATTGGCCTCCAACTCAACATTTCCTGATGAAGAGGCTAGCAAGAATTGCGTAACACAACACTAGCTGCAGTAGGGGAAAAAACAACATTTTTGTAAATGCCAACATTTTGTAGCACGCAAGCGCATGCGGAGAAATGCATAGCACTCCCAAGTCTCCAAGCACACTTGAATCGAAGCGCAATGAACACGCACGATCATCATCTTTCCAGAAACAAGGCATGCAAATCTCCTGGCAGCCTCGATCCCGCAATAAAAGTGCGGGTAGTTAGTGGAAGGAAGCGTCTTCTGTTACTGTAATTATTCGGCCGGGTGGCCGGCCGGGCTAGGAAGAAATGAATGCCACACAACACAGCTAGAGCTAGCGGCCGGGCGCCATGGATCGGAGCTGCAGCTGCAGTGGTAGCCGGCCAGCCGCCGCCGGGTGGCCAATGCGCGCGTGGCAGGCGGTTTATGGAATTAATCGCCTCATCATTAGCAGCTCGCGCTCCCACTACCGCCCACATTTACTTCCCCCATCACCAGCTTCCAAAGGATCGATCGGAGTAGTAGCATGTAGCCGCCGGCCACACGTACGAATCGCACGAGAGGACACTTGCGCCAAGTGCATGCGCGCCCGTTAAGCCGTTTCCGTAGCATGGATTACACGGGGGGAATTGCTTTGCATTGTATAAAAAAAAAGACTTATGAGAACGAATGAGGACGTTCTTAATTTTGTTTCTTTGAAATATAATATAGATTGGTCTAAAAACATTGGTGCAAAGGTGGCCAAATTCTTGTCATGTGATTTCTTTCCCGAGAAGGGGAAGCGAAGAACAAGCGAACGGGAAAAATCTTGTGAAACGACGCATAAACCCAAACCGTTGACATGGTACACTATTTTGCATTAATGATCTGATCTAGAAGGGGGATAAAAGAAATCCTATTACTCCATACTCAAAAGCGTTGACCTACACTAGGGAATGATGGGTTGGCACACGCTAGTTGATTAATTTTTGAGAGAACACCATATATTTTCAGATTGGGGTAAAAAACACTATAGATGCAGAAAAACACCGTAGCTAAGTCATGGTTGTGAGAGGCAGGATAGTTGAATAGTGAAAACGTGTTCTGTGAGAGAGACGAATAGTTAAAACACTATAGCTGCAGAAAAGCACTGCAGGTAAGTCCTAGAATGAATAGTATTTAGTTTGTAATCCCAACAGGCTCCTCTCAAGAATACAATCCAGGTTAGTATTTCATATATGGTTGTACGGGGTTACAAGCCGTGCTGATACGTTGGGCTTGGCCTTATCTCTGCGTGCTTGCAAGCAAGCCGGTATCAGAGCCTGATTGGTTTGATACCGGAGTTTTTCATGGCAAAGGTAAGGCATGCCAAAAATATTGTATGCAAAATAACTTTTTTTTGCCAAACTTAGGATAGGAAAACTAATTAGATGCCACAAATTTATAGCCACACCTTGGAACCAAACCAAGCAGACTCTTAGAGCATCCCAACGGTCTTTCTTTCCCCAATCCAACTATCATATTGAGAGGATTTTTTAAAAAAAGAAATAGTGCTCAATAATCCCTCTACATTCCCCTTCTCCTAAAAAAAATTGGAAAAACCAATAATTCGTCCTCAACTCTCCTCAAATAAAAGGAGAGTTTAGTCTCTCCTAATACGGCACGTAGTTGTTAATAGGACGTGAATAGCAGAGCATTGCAAAAGTACACCTCCCAACCATCTATGTAAGTGATATTGGAAACACTCGATAACGTACTATTGAAATGTTTATTTGGAGAATGCTGGAGATGCCCGCCCTGGCACGTATCATTGTTGTTTCACACAATTTTGACTTGTTTCACGACTTGTCATTGAATCCCTTAATGATTTCTGGTTAACAGTCTAATGGCAGTACTAGTAGTAATACAATATTTTAACCGTAGACCTGATCGAGCACATAGACACGGACAGGCTTTGCGGGAAGTAGGCGGTAGCTGGGCAAGATAGAAAAAGAGGAAAGCCATGGCAGAGACGACCATGAAGCCATAGCCATGAGGGCTTCCAGCTTCCAGCTTTTGGATCGTGCATGGGGACAGCGCCTTGATCTCCTTGTCCCCCAGTCTCGGTTCCCGGTGCTGTGCACGACGGCGGGCAACGCACGCAGAGGTAGAGATGGGATCGGCGAAGAAGGCTCAACGCATGCAGAGCCGGACAGTCTCCAGTGGGCGTGGGGTGAATGCCCGGTGCGGCAGCACGTATCGCCGAGCTGCAGGGATGGAGCAGCATAGTACGCTTGCGGTTGCAGCCTGCAGGCATGTGACAACAAGGGGAAAACGCCAAGCAGCCCTCATTTATGTATGAGCAGGGAGAGCCAGAGACAAAGCCCTCGCGCTTGCAGGCCCCGGGTCGATCGAGAAGATCAGAAGAGGTCGAGACCTGCTGATGGGAGCGGTTGGAGCCTGCTGGATTGCTCTTCACTCCCATGATCCCAGTATCCCATCGCATGCACGCGTAGATGAACACTAGCTAGCCTCTACGGCTGTGTTTCCCTCAGAGCTGGGTGTACACGCGTACTGCATCGCGTGTTGCCCTGTCGTGCATGCGCGCGCATGCAGCCGGTGCGCAGCGGCCATGCATGCATGCACATGCATGTTTTGCTAGGGTTGACCAGATGGAGCATCTAGCTAGACGTGCAGCCGCAATGAAGAACAAGAACGAACTATATGTTCGGTGAGCGCGCAAATCAATCAGGCTACATACGGTCGTCAATCCCAATCTGTATTCGTACATGCATCCTCGCTCGTGGAGATGAGGTTTTGGACGTATCTTGCTGTCCTATTTGCTAGCCGTTGCTGCTACAACTTTTTTTCTTTCCTTTCCGTGTTTATAATTCCTATGTCCACCTTCCGAATAAAGAGATGGATAGCTGTGCTAAAAAACCCGTTGCTGCTACATGCTGCTAATTGTTAGTATGGCCATGAACATGGGCTTGACTTGATGATTGGGCCTTCAAATCGGCTAAACCATCTTAATCAACCTAGGTCCAATACGCACATTATTATCCTTTTGATAAATTATGATGACGTTAACATTTATCACATCTCTGCCAAGTCATCAGACATGCAATTGCCACGTCATTCCGACACATTAGCGTCTCTGCGGTAGCACCAAGTATCCATTTGTGACGTTTCATACTCCAAGTTATGATGATTTAGAGCGTTATAAGTAAATACCTGTGACGAAACAATGCTTGTCACCAAGTTTGACATTTTCTTTTCTTTTTTGTCACAGAAGGTGCTTAATGATGCACCTTCTTTGACGATGGATTCTTCGTCACTTAGCCGATCAATTTATAGTCAAATACATGTAATCTGGCTCTAAATTGAACCTGAATTAATCTGACTAATGACACTAACATGACCCATAAGGCCATAAATCAATATATATCGGTCGATATCCTGTCTTTTTTTCATGCTAGCACCAGCCGCCGGATCTGTATTCGCCATTTCGCCAGTTTCGCATCGCACCCCTGGTTCTACTGTGCTCATTCGTGTAGAAAAAACTGGGGACCAACCTGACCAGAAAAAGCTGGTCGCGCTGTTCGCCCAAAACTGGGCTCCTGCGGGCTGCGGCCGTGCCCCTCCGAGCCCCCGCGTGCACGAACGATTGAACGAACGCAAGTCGGAGCCGGGGCCCTTTGTGTGCAACAGGCTGAGCAGAGCGGGTCAGCGGGATGCAATTCGCGCGGCCCGGGCCCCGCAGTATATCCGAGCTGTGCTGTGTTTAGATTAAGAAAAAAGTACTTCTCCAACAAGTTTTTATTATTCATCACACTCACAGAACACGCTTTCCAGTGTACTATTTATCTAGAAAAAATACTTTTTACTTCCAATCTGAACACAACCACGAACACAGATCGCGTGGGAATTGTTCCAATCTGAACACAGCCACGAACACAGATCGCGTGGGAATTGTAATCGGTGGTAAATACACGGAGAAGCGAGCGCCGCGGGGAGCCCTGCCGTTCCTACCCACGCGCACCTCGCTCTTTCTCTGACGTGAAGCCTCGCCGGCAGTTGGCATGTCTCCCCCTTCTCGAGTCCTCCTGCCGCCTTCCCGATGACACTGCGTGCCTCCGAACGGACCGTGTGCGTAGGGTTGGACTGTGGACACGCCCCACCATCGAAAGCGCAAGCGTGCATTTTAAAGCGTGTGAGTATAGTACAGTTTACGGATAATAGGATTTTAGTGGATGGCATTTCATATTCAGAGACTAATTATTCATCAATGTATTCATATAAGCATATTGTGTGTTGGTTTGTCTTCCTGGTTAATCCGAATCCGGCGCTCCAACTCAAGCTCTCGGCACTCGGAAACGGTTCCTGCAATACTGCGGAGACACAACACAGCATTGCCAACTGGGAGTGCACGATCCCAGATTCCCAGCGACCTGGCCGCATATTCTTCGTCGACGACCGCGGCGACGTGAGCAGGCACAGGCAGACAGACGCGACCGCCTTCACGTCCATGTCCGTCCCGTCGCTCCTGTGACTCCTGTCCGCCGCTGTCCCTGCCCTGTCCAAAGTCCATCGCCTCTCGGTCCGGAAGGGACGGGCTCCAAATGTACAGAAGAATGTGTGAAGTGCACAACACACCGCATCGCAGATTACACGTAACAATGCAGTTTAAACTTCACAGATCCTGGAGTAGCTGCTAGGATCCTTCCAGCAATAAAAAAGAAATAGAGAAAAAAAAGGAAATCGCCGACAGACCTGACAGTCATTCCGAGAGGATCACTGATGAAAGGATCCTAGCTATACCAAATATTGGTGACTTGGTGAGGTACACAAAGGAAAGGATCGGTCCACAGCATTAGAATCTAGTGGCACGGAACTCTCAACATAACAGCATTGACAGGGCAAGAACACCAAAGTGGTACACAGAAGACAGAAGCTCCAAGCAATCCTTTGCTGGCTTGCAGCAGAGAAACTGATGAATGCGAATTATTGGTTTATTTCTATACGAGGGCCGCGAGACGTCCAATCTAGGCGCGCAGCAGTAACTCCCATGATACCATGGTTCACCGAAAATACAGGGGGGATAAGCTATTTCCATCATTACTATCTGGAGTCAAAAGGTTACTCGATTTACCCTGCTGATATGTCAACATGTCAGCGATGCAGGAGGCCTGATTAGCAGAAACAACAGTTTGACTACAACTTCCGCCATTCTTCGGGGGGTATGGACTATGGGTGGTGCTGGGACTCGATCAACAGGCTGTGGCCGAGTCGCAGCGCATCAGGGGGTGATGTTTTCTTCTCAGTATTTGCAGCTTCTCCGGTTCTGTTGGGATTGTGCTAATAGCACTCGCTGAAGCAGAAAAAGAAGCCCCTTGGCTTGTCTTCTTTCTTGCCCTTTGGTGTGTCGCCGAGGTCGCCCCGAGAAGCCATCAATGAGCTTGTCCCAGGAGATTCCGGAGGAAGGATTGCATTCTCTGAACTGAATGTGCGGCGAGGGGCTACGGTCTCTTGTGGTGAAAGTGTGGATAGGTAATGTAGGAGCATCTGCACTATCTGGGTGAAGTTTGGTCTGTCGTTTGGATCTTCCTTCCAGCAAGATGTTAGTATTTCTGACAACTCATCAGGCAAGTTATCTGCACTTGGTCTGATATTCTGCAGAGAAAAGGCTTTCATCTGGTCAGGTACAAAATGCATGCAGTGGTGCAGGAATAAAAAGGAAATCCATTGATAAAACATACTGGAAATGCACCATGCAAGACATACATATATAACATACTGGCTCGCGATTAAAGTATGATGTTACCTTGAAAGCAGCAGCATACGCAGCTTGCAGATTAGACATGCCCTCAAAAGGCAGTTTATTGTGAAGGAGTTCCCACAACACAATTGCAAAACTGTAAACATCTACTTTGTGGTTGTAATGCTTCTTTTCTCCATGCCTCAAAGTAACTGTGCTGTACAACTGTTGAGACATTCCAGGATACATTAATAATAATGCAGACAACAAGAGATCCAGAAAGTGACAAATATGAATGCAACAATAGAAACCTCTGGGGCCATCCAACGGTATGTTCCTGTCTCTGCAGTCATCATCTCTGTTAATGTCTCTTCTCTAGCTAAACCAAGATCAACAAGTTTAACTGTTCTCTGGTCTGCCGTAAGCAACAAATTCTCTGCAAATAAGGGAAGGGCAAAAACAATGGTCACAGGATCAAGTTTGCGAGGCAGATGCTTTAAAGAATGACTTGAGAGAAAATATTAGATCCGAATGATGGATGCAGACCAAGAAAACTCCTGGTGAACTGTCCACAAGATGCTACCAATGATTCGATAATTCAAACAATTAAAAGTATTCATTGTTGGATTGAACACATCTGATTTGAAATACATATATAAGTAATTTTCTATTGACAAACAGCCAAACAGGGCTACATCAACACTGAAGTCAACATCTTCAATTTATGCTTATGTCACGACCAATCATTCAGGTCTAATTTATATTTCCTGATGCATGTGGGGCAGGAAACGAGACTACGCTTGGAAATCTCTGCTCTAGCTACATCTTATGCTAAATGTTTTGTTACTTGATAAATTATTCAGTACAATAAAGACACAAATTGTAGCTTCAGGTTGTCGCATACTATACCAACCAAATCCAGAGCTAATCAATCACTTTATAGAGAACAAAATACTAATTCTTCATATCTGTCTAACACAACTCTATTGCCTTCTTCAGTAAAATAGCCTCTGCATTTTAATTGTCCATAACTCAGCACATTTACCTTCTACCCCCTCTTTAAATATATGACATATGGAACAAGCTAATTAGCTAAAAATGAACTAACTAGCTTGTCCTGAACGCCATATACTTAAAGCGGAGGGACTATTAACTATGCACTAGAGGCTTCCTGTAGAACTATACATGAACAGTCAACAATCTGTTGGATATACAAGCATCATTTAAATTTGTGGCCAGCATAGTACTTTGTTATACATCGAAGTATCAAACTGAATATGATTGTGCGCTATTAGCCTGCTGGAATCTCAATACAAAGAATCTACCCTTGAAACATGACTACCAGAACTGAAGATGCCTAAACTTTCATGAGGTTTTCTATAAGGATCATACAAATTCAACCTTGAGTACATCTACATACTAATTCATCCAGGCACATCAGAGCTAGCGAATTCAAACTGGTGTCTCGAGTACATCCACATATGAAGTCAAAAGCCAGCAGATTCAAACTGGTGTCTGCAACATGAAGCTCACCAAGAAAACCCTTGAACTGCTAAGTAGGTGTCATCTTGTTTTGTTACAATATGATATCAGCCCCATAATAATCTTGATGAGTTATTAATATCTGTCATAGAACTATACCACAGTACTATAAAGAATTGCAAGCACAGGACAAAAAATTCTTAGGTAACCATGGTAAAGAGAGTGAAATATACAGTGTCCACAGTTGGCAGCTACCATCTGGATGTCATCTTAGAAGAGCACAGTGGTAGCAGAAACCCTAAAAAGCATCTTAATCACAATGTATAAAATAGGACGGTGCACATGATGGGGAAAAAATTGATGTGAATCGGCATATCAGAATATGCCACAAAACTAACATGTAATGGCAAAGAGGCAGGGGGGGTTTAAAAGAAAAGTTATGATACTTTAGTTCCTACAATCTAAATTCTCAATAACATGTAATGGCAAAATTTAGCATAACAAATTAACAATACAACAAAAACATATTAAATTGTTTAAACAATTATGTTAGATATGAAATCAGCGCTGCAAACAATAAGAACCACGCCAATGAAATTATGCTTCACTTATTCCGTACCAGTGGGAAAATAAAAGACTGTTAACACCTATGCGAAACCAAATAATGTCAGATAGCCTAGCATGCAAGAGTGCAAGGAGAAGAAACTTCTCGTCCTGCAAGTTACTATATGAAACATTTCCATCCTGAGCTAGACCCACACAAATGTCATTAAAAGATTAATGCTCACTATAAAGTTACCTAATCGACTGTTAAAATAAGAAGCTTTGCCAGTTAATTATTTTTCCAGACAAATTAATGCCACATGCATGGTAACATGGCAAAAAGGAAAAGGTATTATCCAGAGTTACTAGGAATTCATCAAAAGTAAGCAGTGAATCATAGATATAGCACAAGATGATCAGATCACAAAATGATAAGTCTTACCAGGCTTAAGATCACGATGAATAATTCCATGTGCATGTAAACATTCCATAGCTCGGGCAATGTCCAATGCAAACCCCACTGCTACACGAGGTTCCAGGCTCCTAGGCCTGAGACTGACCAAATACTTCCGCAACGAGCCTCCCACAAGAAGCTCGGTGACCACCACCATAACAGGTTCTAGGCAGGCCCCGATAAACTGTAAAACAAGCAGACATAGTTTTATAACACAAATCAATTAAGAATTTAAGAAACTCCTCCACTCTTGTCATCTCCTTGATGAGGAAAGAATAGACATGACTTTGCAAAAGTAGACCTTGACGAGATTCTTGTGCTGCACCCTTGACAGCATGGTCACCTCTCTCAAGAACCTCCCGTGCCTCTTGGTCACCTCCTCAGGGGTGTCCCCTTTGTGCACAATCTTGATGGCAACATTTTGGTTCTTGTACCTGCCAAACCATATCAAATAAATGCTCAATTAGGAGAAAATAGATAAATCAAATGAATAGGAAACTGTATATGATAGTTCAAAAGGATGAGCCTTACTTCCCCTCATAGACCTTTGCATGTGCACCCTCGCCAATGCGTGGCCCAACAAAGAGAAGCTTCGGATCAATAAGCCACTTAGGATCGATGGAGAGACCTTCACCTGCGTAGAACGTACTCCCAGATTCCATCCTTGACGCTGACTATCAGATTTGTGTCCTATGGGGTCCCACGACCCCGCTGCGAACTAAATAAAATATCAACTTTTAGAAAGTACTCAGGTTCACAAGAAAGGTAATCAAAGAGCAAAGATAGAAAACTTAAAAGAACATATAGGTGAAAAAAGCTGAGGCTTTGCGAATCCGACAAATTTACTTTTAGAAAGTATTCCGAAGTTAGTTAGTACACGAGTAGAGCACCTTACAGTAAATGAGTAGGATCAGGCGCATTCTAAGAATTTCGATCTTCAGAAAAATAAAAAAATAAAAAAGGAAGAGAGTAGAAGTAAATAGTGTGAACAGATGGTGGAATGCCTCATTAGGTATATATACTTTTATCAAGTTTTCAATAAACTCAAAAGGTAGAATTTGTTCAATACACAGGATAGATTACACCTATACTGACAGGAGTTATCTGGGGTAATCCATAAATATCAGTACGTTAGGATACTTGCAGAGGTGGAATTCATCAAACCTATGGGGCTTCTTCTAGGTTGTGCCTCATTACCTAGTATGTCCAAGTGATGGTGTGTACACGAGAACTGGATATACCAACAATCCAGAACCTTCCAAAGGTAGAATTTGTCAAATACACAACAGCTTGGTACACGTTAAGAATACCTCACTGGAAACGGCTGTGCACTAGAAGATCCTCCGTGACAAAATCTACTTTGAAAGCATTCACTTTAAGTCTGGCAGAAAAGATACAAAATAGAGTGCGTCACTGGAAAAAGGCTGCAATGGAATGATCTTGTGTATTCCACATCAGGCTCAGCTGCCTGAACTCCTAGTAAAAAAGAACCAACTATGGCCTTGACCACAGCAAAAGAAGTTAAGAGAATCAAGCACTAGAAACCTAACAAAATTCCATAACACTGAAAATGCAGGGCCACCCAAGCTGAATCAGTGAGCTGCTTGAATGCAGCCCGGCACAAAACTGCAGCAATTTAAAAGTAATACACTGTTTTTTCTCGCTCGTGTCCACCACATATAAGAAAAAGAATGGCCCGTGGCATTGCATCACGAGCAGGGGCGGACCCAGTATAGGACACGGGTGTACTCATGAACAGATTATATCTTTTTGCAAAAAGAATCGAGGTTAGCAGGCAAAAGACATGGTCAGATCCGAACACGATTAGTACACGTTTGGCTTCTGGGGTTCGATTTCGCGCAGCAGGAAGTGAAGCGAATGCCCGGGGCATAGCTGCCGGATGCCCGTCCCCGGCGAAGCGCCCGGCGACGAGCTGGCCCAAAGGGTCGTCGCCGTCAGGGAAGGAAGGCCGAGAGAGAGCAAGAGAGGGAGGGAGGAGAAGGAACGGAGAGGAGATCCGAGCTTACAATAGGGTTCGGGTTGCTCGGTTTGGCACAGCGAGAAGGGGAGAGAAGAAGGGAAGGGAAAGCCGTACCTGGAGGACGCTCGTCGCCGGCGACGGGCCGACGAAGACCTGGCGAAGGGCGGCGCCTCTCGCCAGCCGTCGCCGCCAGGAAACAAGACCACGAGAGAGTGGGGGAGAGGTAAACGGGAGAGGAAGAAGTACACACTGAGAACTGAAGGAAGAAGTGCATTTGACTTCGCGCGGACGCTTCCCCCGTACTCCGATTTTCCATTTTTCCTCCAGATTCGCTCGGCGTCTCCAGTAATAACCACGATAGCTGGCAATAGGAGCGTTTTCAATTAGGGTGCGTCTAGTTCCCAGAAAAACATTATTCATCTATTTTTTTCCTATTTATCTCATCCTTCCCACTCACAGAACACTATTCATCTATATTGTATTTTTAGTGAACAGTGTATTTTCGGGGAATCTTTCCCAATCTAAACACACCCTTAGCAAAGATACGAAAGTACCTACAGTAACACTGAGATAATATCTCCAATGATCCAACTGTGACAGGATTTAAACAATTGCGATTTAGCCGTAGCTGTGGAAGTAAATCAAACATCAATCTTAGAAGCGTGTCTAACACTTGTATCGCAATGATCAGCAGGAACAAAACGTGCTCTAAATTAAATTTGCTATAGAGTGAGCGCTAAGGATAATCTCAATATATTGTGTCACACCATTTAATTAGATGTCATATATGATTGTGTGACGTGGCAACATATTTAATAAAAAAAGACGAAAATGATATCTAAGTATGGTATGAAGCTTTGACATGGTTTTTCTATATTCAGACACAAAGTCTAAAGCTCCTAGGTGTGCAGTAGTTTCTAATGCATTTGTTCCTACCTACTCCTTTCAAATTGTAGGCCATTCTAATTTTATTTAGAGAGTCAAAATATCAAAATTATACAACAAAGTACTAACATTTATGATACCATACCAAATAAGGACTGTTAGTTTTTTTATTATATTTTCATAAGATATATCTATTCGGTGCTATAAACCTTTGTGATTTTCTCTATAATTTGGTAAAATATAAAATGGTTTGACTCTCTAAGAAAAATAGAACGACTTACGATTTGGAATGTGAGTACAAAATATTTGATGTGCTGTGATTACAAACGCGGTCAGGATTCTGATTCAAAAGAAAAATAAATACGGTCAGTGTTAATCCTAGATCACCGGCATATATGGTGAAATGGTACTCTGTTTGGTACGAAAGGTGGTAGAGTCTTGTGTGGTCAATGTCACCAAGCACTTGAGCATGCAAACAAACGGTGGAGTACTTGATGGGGACGTAGTGTAGAAATCGTCTTTGTAAAAATGGTAACTTTGTGTCACAAGTTGTGCGCAAAATGTGGGGTTGAAAAGGAGAGGTGCGCAAAAGGTCTAAACACGCCAAGGAACAGGTCAGATTGAATTCTCTAAATTTTAATCATCGGGCCCGTGGTTCAGGGGATTAAACAATTCCGCTTGCATCTCTAAGATATGGAAGAGGGGAAAAAACAAAATGGGGCATAGACTAACAACGACTAATAATCCCATTGGCAGTACATTGTGTAAATATGTGTAGGCCCCACTTCGCTAAACTCGACCATATAAGGCACCAAAGTTCTATAATCCTTTTTAGGAATCATATTTTCTATATATATGTTTATCCTATTTGATAATTGTAGCCCTTGCACGTAGCAAAATTTTAAGATGCAGTTGCCTCACTTTTACGAGGGAGTTTGCATGGTCAGCTCCTAGGAGTCATTTTATTTTATTAAAAAAGAAAAAGGAAATGTCCAAGCTTCACCAAAGGATGTTGGTGCTGGATGCTTGCAGTCGTTGCTCACATAGTCAGCCAAACGTTCCTGCGAGCAGCATATAGCAGCAGCATGGCCGCATGGGCACATTTGTCTGTAAAACCTAAAACGCATCGATGATACCACTTTTTTTTTTACAATAATTTGAAAATGAAAACGGCATTGAAGGCCACGCTCAAGTGAAACCGTTCCAAAGCAGCACTGGAACTTGGTTTTGTCTATAGTTGTTTTCAATATCTTTTCCGTGTGATGAGATCGTTGACTCGTCATAGGATAACTGAAAAAAAAAAAAAAACTTGCTCGGCTGATCGTCAACCTCATCGGCGCCGGACGATCGAGAGCTCAGCTGGTCGTAGTCTCGTAGACACTGTCTCCACGAATAAAAGAATTCACCGCCGCGCCTTAAACAAATGGCCCGATCGATACGATGCTCAGGCCTGCACACGTAATCCCCTGTTCATCTCATGATTGGAATCTGGCCAGCGGGAGAGCGCGTGGCGATGGAGCGATAGCGACGTGCAGCTGCTGAAGCAGCAGCAGCAGATCGACGCGCCGCGAGGAGGAAGAGGAAGAAGGCGCGAAGGCGAAGCAGCACGCGGCGGCCAGCGGGATCTGCGCGCCTAATCATGGCTTGGTCGAGCTAATCGCATTTGTTAATGCGGGCTCCGGGCGTGGCCGCTCCGTCTGACAGGGGACACTTGGCAGAAGCAGCGCGACCACAGCATGTCAGCATGGAGGAGTGTGTGGTACTGCTACTGGATGGATCTTGGGATTAGGGCGCCGCTCGTGGGGCATTTTGTTTTATTTGGGGGTTTTTTTTAATGTTTGACTTGTCTCGTTAGAGCTTGCGATTGGTACGAAGAAGAATGGACCCATTCCGCGTTCCGTACCCACCTTTGGAAGGGCTCGTGAAAGCTGATCGTTTCGGCACCGCTAAGGGTGTGTTTAGATTGGGGAAAGATTCCTCGAAAATACACTGTTCACCAAAAAAACATTGTAGATGAATAGTGATATGTGAGTAGAAGAGGTTGGATGAATATGGAAAAGTTGGATGAATAGTGGATTTTTGGGGAATATTTGGGAAACTAAACGGGGCCTAAATTGTTTGCAGCTTGCCTAAGGCTGGGAAACTTTTTTAAGAATTTTCCAACTAAACAGGATCTCAAACAATCACAATGGCTAGCAACGTGGGGGAAAGGACCACGCTGTGCTGGGTTCGAGAGGGTGAAAACAAGGGACACCTTCTCTCCGCGTGTCACTTAAATGTCATAATCGCTATGATCTGCTACAGTAAATGCACAAGTAGTGAAATTATCCCGGACGGCAGGTGCATGGTATATGTGGATGCTGATGCCATCAAGGGCAACGACCCGCGAGGCCTGCCAGTCAATGCACCTCGATACGCAGAGGCAGAGCTTCGCTTACGGTTTGAAGCATGCCATGGATTGATTTCATAGAGAAAAAGAAGAAAACATGTCCAGCGATCAGGTTCTTGGAAAAGGAGCGGTTTGTACTTTCTACGAATACGAAGGTCGAAGAAAGTGGCAGGCGACGGACGAAACAAGCCGTGGACGTGCTCCAAAAGCCGAAGGTGGCAGCGACGGTCACTCGCAGCACTGGCCATTTCCAATTCCACCATGGCCTCGCAAGTCAAAAGTGATCGGCAAGTTCAGTGACCAACTGACCACTGGGCAGTGGCTGCATCTAGAGCGAGCAACCACTTCACTACTTCAGTCGTAGTCGTAGATATCGCCTTGTTTGCAAATTCTTTGTATCAGTTTTTACTGAAAAAAAAATCTCTTTTAATTGGTTTGAATGAATTGCTTATACTCGCGCAAAAAAGTAAATGGCTTATATTTATGTGCATGGCTTTCTTAGAGGTGTGTCGGTGCCTGATTTGGTCACACCGGCACAAACAAGTGATTGCGGTGCTAATCCACTCGTTGCCCCGATGGCGGGTGAAGAGACAGGGGTTTTTATCCTGGTTCCGGCCACGGGGCCGTACGTCCAGCAGTGGTGCTGAGCACCAGTTTCGTGTTGCTCGTAGTAGGGGGATACAAGCAAGGTGGGAGAAGGAGATGAGCTCCTAAGTCCCCAAGTTCGGCTGTCGCTAGCTAAGTGGTGTGTGTTCTAGCGCGTGTGGACTTGAGTGTGTTTGGCCGTGTGTTGTGTCGCCGCTCGCTTCCCCTTTGCCGTGGCTTCCCTTCCCCTTTATAGACCAAGGGGGGAGGGTGCGAGTACATGTGTTCGTGGTGCTGACGTTGCTAAGTGCACTGTTCTGTCCATGCCGTGCACTATGCGAGCGGGAATCGCGCCTTCCAACTCCGGCTGACGGCATGGCAGTGACTGACGTGATGTCCTTCCTTCTTGTGACGGCTCACGGCGTCGAGGGTAGCAACTTGCGTACGGCGTCCAGATCGAGTCTCTGTAGCCTCCTTCGAGGGTCGCCTTCGAGGATGGTGGCGCATCTGAGGCGAGAAAAGTCAAAGGAGTGGTTGGCACAGCGCTGCTGCCAAGTTAGGTCTGGCCGTGCAGCATGGCGCTCAGAAGTCCACTGTTGCGAGTGGATTTGACCGGTGTCTTTTCCGGGGCGTGGGTGGTGGCGTGGCGCAGTGATTCCCCTGCTTTTTGACTGCAGAAGAGCGTCATCATGACTTGGAGTGATGGGTCGCAGAGCCTTGGGCGTCGTTCCCAGCGTGGTAGGCTCGAGCTTGGCCCGCAAGCTCGAGCTTGCCGAGCCTCGAACGAGACGGAAATCACCCGCTCGAGGGTGAACGTCTCCCTCGAGGTCGCTGAGCCTCGATCGTCACGGACATCCCCGCTCGAGGGTGGTCGTCCACCTCGAGCGGGACGGACGCTGAGGAGGAGTTGTTGTGGTGGGCCTTTGCTGGGCTGCAGAGCCAGGCCGACTTCGTTGGTGGGCCTTGTTGCCAAGTAGTTTTAGGGCCTAAGTTAGAGTACCCCTTTTACAGGTACCCGACAAGGTGTTTTTGCATGGGCAGGTGGTTCATGAGGTTTTTCACAGTTACCCTAAAAGAATATGGGTTGATTATCGGCGAGAAAGCAGAGAAGAATCATATTTCCAGCAACAGCGAGGCAATACCCATGCAGTCTTGCACGGATGCTGAAAAAAAAAAGACTAGGGGAGTGTGTCATTTCTTCGATACAAACCAACATCCTAACTCTCTTTACTTTTCACAAGTTTACTTATCACAATTTCATTAATAGATTTGCCATGCTAGTATAGCATTGGTGCAAACCTTCTTTTACCTAGAGTGCAAAACTTCTTTTACGGCGAGATAGTCACACTTTGCAACGTTTATACGGGTAGGCTTATTGCTAGGATTGTTTCTATTGCAATTAAATTTTCAGAAGCCTAATTCTAATATTAAGTACCTTGATCTTTTCAGGAATTATGTCAGTGGAGATAAAGGGTAAAAGAGATGTTGAAGCATACACCTATAATACCCTAGAATTGTGAAAGGATATCTATACCAAAAAAAAAAAGTGAAAAAAATGAAAGGAGATCAGCTAAAGATGCTGAGCAAAACTGTCTATAAGAGCCAATTTGGCTCAACTGCCAGACAAAGGACTTCTTTACTGAATCGAGCAAGTAAGCTGAGCAATTTGGTCCGCCGAACCCTATACGGATGTTACGGGATTTAATTTTAAAGTGCGGATGGGCATTATAAATTGCTTCCGGATCACATTCCTTTGCACTAGCCACTAGGTCAACTTGTCTTGTCTTGTGGGTTCAAAGCATAAAACACACAGCTTATGTAGAAGGGAAATGTCGAAACATGAAACAGATCAGGTAGCCAGGTGGGAGAGCCTGGCATACAGAGAGCTAACCTAGGAGAAGATACAACAGTTTGACATAACCTTTCAAGAGTTCTGGTCATCTGGTGCGGCTAGAGTTTTAATGCTAGACATGAGATCATCCGTCATCGACGCTTGTAGATGCAAGCTTTCAACTGGGGCCAATCGATGCTCTTTGCCACCTTACTCTTTTCCTGCAGGGGCATGGCAAACAACTGAGTTCAACGTGAAGGCCGAACCATTTGAACAGTCATTAAAATAGTGAAAGGTACAACTAACCTTTTTCCTGAAGTAGAATAGAATGAACATTTTATTTTTCATATCCTGCAGAAAGGACACCAGTAACAAATTAGAAAGCATGGACAAAAGAAACTACTTTCAAGCACACGAAGTATACTTAACTCATATGTACTCTGTTAACAATACAAATTGCTTTGTGTATCAGAAATTAAGAAGGTACCAAACGGAAGGTATCTGAACAAACTTCGAACCCATTAACTTGCAATCACAAATCAATGCAAGCATTTAACAACCAACATTACAACACCAGCTCCACAAAGAGAATAGTCAACAAACCAAAATGTTTCTGAATCACATTGTTAAGACGCAATTAGTATTGTTATAAGAGTCAAGCTGCTATTCTGCTACTAATCTATGCATCGAAGCCACATAGCAGAACCATATATTTAGGGATACCCAGTTATTTTCTACAGTAGGACTAATATACTGGGATAATACAGTGCTTGCCAAATAGTTTCTAATGTAACATATGCGCTAGCTTGTGTTAGACACCACTTGAACCATAAAAAATAAACCAGGAGAAAAATAAATGGTGAATGGCACAGATCTCCATTGCTAATCTGTATTTATTCTGTCATATGGACATCAATTTTCAGCCAATAGCTGCAAGTGAACAAAAGTCTAAAATTGAATAAATTCAAAGGCAAGCATTTGAGTTGCTGTTTTGTCAGCTGACAAATAGGTCATATGATCGATCGTACATACACAGAGAGTAGACAGATAGGATTAGTAGGGAACCAATGCTTGCAAGCACCATACTTTCAGTACTCGTACTCGTAGGAACTTCCTATATACAAATACCTCATCATGATAGTTCGACTCAATACTCGGCTGAGGAAAAATACTAAAGATGCAAACCTTTGAAACCAGTGAAAAGCCAAGCTGGATGATGGCTTTAGAAAACTTTTCAGGATCAGCACCTCCATTATTTGGGTCTAGCCTACTTCTCACTTCAGCAATAACAAGCCAACCACTGCATAAACAAACCTATCAGTAAAGAAAACAAGAAGCACAAAACCTTTGCAGTAACAGTTGCAGTTAAGCAGACCCTGGCTTGAGAACCCTATTTGCTTCCTCCAAGTAACTTGGATAGTTGGTTCCCATCAAAGAAAGACAAAATATTGCAACATCTACAGAAGACTGATCCAATGGTGTCTGCAGAGATGGAAAAATATGTTTAGTTGAATTAATGATATGGATACAAATTGAAGTTTCGGTACCCATTCCAATTCAATTTGAATATTCATAGGTTCATCCTGGGAAAGACCAGAATATTTTATGGAAAAACAAAAGATCCATTTGAACATCCAGTTGTAACAGGGAAGTTCTATGTCATAAGTTAATTCATTTGCATGTTACTAGTATTGGGAATAAAAAATCAAAAAGAAAAATAGTAAAAATTACACGAGCTCATTTGATGAAGTCGAGGCATTAAATATAATCATCAATAAGAACAATGAACAACATGATTTATCGTTCTGATTATTTGGGTCATCTGATACTTCAGTGAACATGTCAGGGACGCAATTATGTCATATTAAGAATATACACAAAGCATTTTGTGTTTTGCTCAATTGATGTACCTCATCTTATAGCAACTACATTAAACAAAGCCACGTGTCATTCACATTCAACTCGTTCATCAAGACCAAAAATTCAACTATGGCATTTTCGTTAAGGAAATAATAATAAACATATTAACATAATGTAGTGCTGTTTTTTACTCGGTGTTGTATAAACGCATGAAACAATTGCAGATTAACAGTTCAACGGAAACTCTGCAGTTCCATAATAAATAAGTAGAAGGCTAGATAGCTAACAGTGCAAAGCATCAAAAGATTTATTAGGGTATTAAGTTAACAGTGCTTACATGAGCCATATCACAAGCAATCACCGAAGGGTCATCTGAAACAAGATCAATGGAGAAAACCTTATTCTTCACATTTTTTGCAACAGCTGCGTTGCCTGCAAAATGTATATGATATTCTCGAAATTATGCAGGAAAAGATGTAAAAGAAAAAAAAAACTTTAAACAGCTATCATTTTCACGAAACTAAGATTAATCTTACCGCAGCCAAAATCAGCAACAGTCCACGATGTATTGTGACTCTTCAACCAATTGATTATTACATTTACTGGCTGCTCTGGCCAATGTGACATCTGTTCTTGATATCCTGTATGATACTAAAAAAAAAGTAACATAAATTCAAGAAGCATTTGTAACCTCATGGACATGAATTCCCTGACTGAGAGTGTGCCAAATCCTTTTTGCACAGCAATCATAGCAGAATTTTTCGAGATAGAAATATGGAATATGCAAACCAAAGTATATGAAAAAATAAATAACAAATTAAATAAAATGAGTCTGGTATAGATGGAAGCATCCAAAAAAAATCAATATGGTACTGTAGTTATAGTTTCAGGAGATTAATTTATGCACATCCACAGAAAGCCCAAAATTTTGTTAGTTACAAATAATGTGATGGCAACATGCAATTTCTTTTTTAGTATTAACAGATAATCTTATAAAAGCAGGGAAGAATTAAATAGCGTACCACATCAAAAAGAGTAGGATCATTTTTGAAGTAGTCAAATGCATCCTGTCCACTGAAAAAGATAAACCACACGCGTGAAGATATGAATGTAAAACAGAAGCTCTGCTATCTATGTACTCTAAGAGTTAAAGGTCCTTTATGGAATTCAGAATAGTATGCTCGGCTTTATTGATGATAAGGCAGCCAGGCATATAAGTTTATACAAGGGAATTGTTAACAGCGACAAGCGCAAAGCACAAGAACAGTGCAAACATCAAGGGCAATGATAATCTATGTGGCTTCTATTCATTATAATAAATGATAATTATCGTATTTGTACAGAGTGTAGGAGCTAGTGGGACACAAAACCATGTAATAACTGTCTTCAAATACAAATTGGTACACCCGACGATTGTCTAACATTGTCATAATCAATTACAGAGTATAGCATTCGAGGCAGTCAACACATTACATTAGTCAAACGAGCAATAGAGGTGTGGTGTGTAGGATTTGAACCTGCAAGTGTACAGCTTCTCGTTTAGCATTCTGAAATGGCCACCAGATAACCTTGCACGCATCTAAAAGGTCACGCAACAACAAATCAATTGATTGTTCAAAGAAAACAACAAAAGAAAGCAATATAAGGAAAACCCCATGAGGACAAATATCAAGCGATCTTTAACAATTACTACCGACTTCACAGCATTTGTTAGATTCGTCAAATAGCACAAATCTCACCCAAATGTGAAATGTTGCACGAATTGGAGCAATAACCTGGGTTAGTCATGTTTTTCAGCAGGCTCGTGTATTTAGATACACAAAAGCATCACCAAGAATTGCTCGTCTGAAATGCACACCAACACATCGAACATCTCAGTGAGCACAACCAACTGTAAATATTCGCACTAGCATCGAATTTTCTAGCCAGTAAGCAGTTCGACGGCTCGTTAAAGTTTGCAAGAGCGACCGACGAACCTCCACTTTCCACTCTGCTGCTCAATACTGAAGACTCAGCGACCCATGAACTCCAATCAATAATCCAGGTAATACAAGTTACCTTGTCGAGTAGGCTCGAGGTGTTGCCTCGCTTGGGTGTGGCCGTGGCCTGGCCGGTGCCGTCCTTGCGCCGCCGCTTCGACGGTGGGGAGGACGGAGGTGGGGGTGCGGCCTCTGGGGAAGGCGGCGCTTGTTGCGAGGATGACGAAAGCTTCCGGCGGTTTCGGGCGCCTCCTCGCCGGCGCCGCTTGCGGCCACCGGCGGCGGACTCCTGCGGAGGTTCCATGCGGTCGGGGGAGGGGGCTGCGCGAGGGTTTCAGGTTGTGCCGCTAACATTGTGGCCCATTTTCGAAAAACTATGTTGTCCTGCACCCAGAATGGGCCGCCGGCCCTAGGCCCAAAATGCCGAGTCCTAGAGAGAGATTCTTCCTCTTAAAAAAAGCTAGAGAGATTTGTCTCCGCTCCCTCTCCACAAAAAAAACTATTCGGCAACATATTTTAGAAAACCAGGATTTTCTGAGCGTGTCTTTGGATTAACATTGTATCACCTAGATTGAAGTTTTTATAGTTTCCACGAGAGGTTGTTTCCACCCTATACGTCCCATTCTATAGAAATATCATCATCATTGTGGTGGTATGGGTGATTTGGATACATAAGTAGCATCATTTTCTTCTATGGAACAACCCTCTCTTCTGCAAAATAAAGGCTTACTTTCTCGGATGAGATGTCATGAAACCGGTCATCGTCTACCCCGTGCCTTTCTCACTCATCTTCCCCTCCAAGATAGACTTCAATCAAGTGAAGATATTGAAACACGCGAGAGCTAACAGTGAGTTACCTATTGTTTATCTAGAACATAAAAAATAGTTAACCAATTTATGGAGTGTTTGGAATCTGGATCTCAAGGGTGGATCCAGAGCCAAAGTTTAGCGTTGTCATGTTGAATCTTTTCGATGACAATTAACAAAACTAAACATAAACAAAATATAAAACTAATTGCATAACCTCAAGTTAATTCACAAGATGAATCTAAGCCTAATTGATACATTTTCATCAAATATTTATTATAGCGTGACATTGTCAAATCATAAGATAATTAGACTTAGTAAATTCTTATTACAAGTTAGTTATCTATATAATTAGTTTATATTTAATACTCCCATTGAACATTAAATTTTACAAAAGGAACAAAGGTGGGCTAAGCCTTGTGTATAGCAAAAGTATGTAAAATTCTACTGTAGCACCATAGAAGTTTGTGATAAAAATATTAGGCTCTGTTCAGGTTCGCTAACTTTTCACTATTTATTCCAACTTTTTACTATTTATCCCTCAAAAAATACGTTTTTCAGCGAATGCTATAGTGTTCTTCTGATGCTATAACCCTACAATCTGAACACAACCTGAGTTTTGAAAGTGTGAATAACAGAGTTGCATGCCCTAAAAGATGTGGACACAGTGATTGGTTCAACATTGGGGGTGTTTGGATCCTAGGGTCTAAAGTTTCGCCCTGTCACATCAAATATTTTGATGCCGATTACTAGGACTAAACATAAGTTAATTGTAAAACTAACCTCACAACCCTAGGCGAATTTGCGAGATGAATCTAATGAGCCTAATTAATCTACGACTAGCACATGTTACTGTAGCAGTGTATTGTCTAATCATGAATTAATTAGGCTCATTAGATTCGTCTCCTGATTTAGCCTAAGGGTTGTGGAATGAGTTTTATCACTACTAATTAGCATCTAAATATTTGATGTGACAGGATGAATGTTTGGAATGTTGGATCCAAACAGAGCCATGGTTCAACATCGGATTCCATCGGTCAATTCCTTAGCCCGAGCACGCAGCGGCGCCGGCTTGCACGGCAAGAAGAAGAGCAAGAGCTCACTCTGACCGTGACACGCCTTGCCAGTCACGCCAAATAGCTCTCCTCACCGGCCCAACGAACCACATACACAGGCGACGACATAAACCAAAGGGCCCACCTGCGAGTGGCTAGTTTGGTAACGTGTGCCGTGGCGTTCGCGTTCCAGCAGGCGAGGAGATCCCGACTTGCGCCCAAAGAAGATGGCAGAATCCTCATTTTTTTTCAACCCCTTCCAGATCCTTATCCATAAACTGTCACTGACATATATACCCCGCTAATGGGTCCCACTAGGACACGCGAGCTGAATAGGACAGCCCAGCGGTTTGGGAATTTACGGAGAAGCCCCTTGACCCAGGGAAAGTGATCGGAGGCTCGCCCGCTGACGCGTGGGGCCGGGGCAATTAAGTCCTCAACTGCACCGCCTAGAGCTATCCCTTCGCTAGGAAGCAAACGAGGCGTGAATGCGTGATAAAGAGGGACTCCGGTAGCCACGCCTTGGCCGCATCGACACACTCCTCCCCTCACCACCACCACGCAGCTGCGGCTCACGGCTACGCAGCCCGCTCTCCCCCTCTCCTCTCCGATTGCGTCAAGGGCCTGGCCCCGGATCGATCGCCGACTGACTCCGCTAGGGTTCGGCCAGATCGCCGCTTCGTCCACTCCCCGCGGGGGTCCCCTCCCGACGACACGATGACCGACCGTGGCACGGCGGCCGCGCCGATGTTCTTCCCCTTCGGCCCGCAGGCCGAGGCGTGGGAAGTCACCTTCAAGGTGAGGCACCCGGTCGAAAATATTTTGGTTCCGTGCCTGGATTCTGTGTGGTTGAGGTTTCTTACTTGGGTTCTGTGCGATTTACAAGAGGATAAGGTAGTGGCGTGAGGTGAGGGGAACCCCGCAGGTTCATGGGTTTGATAGTGGTAGGGATGGCCGGGTTGGGGGTATCTGTGTTGAATCGTCGATCGGCGGTTGATCGACTGAAAAAAGGGGATTCCCTAGTTCTATGGCGCTAGGGTTTTGCGGTTTTGTTTAGATTTTTTTTTTATTCTTGAGGAACAATTTTAGGTAGGTTACGGGGAGGTGGAGGTGGGAGTGGACTAGCATGGACAATCCAAATAATAGAATCCACTTCATGTCCAAGTCCCAAGTGCCCAACTATGAATAAGCTTCTATCCAATCCAAACAGGAACATGTGACATCCAGCCCAATCCAATCCAACTAAAGAAAAATCCGTATCCGACGAACATGCACACATACATATTAGACTTCTTTGCCATTGACTGAACGGAGAGCAGAAGCAATGGACCCTTAGGTTCCTTGCTCTGTCGCGTTCGCTGCCACGCCAGTCACATCTAGTATTATGCATCTTGCTGCGTCTAGTATTACTCTCAGCACCACTGGCCGCAACGTCTTCCCGCCCACTTAGCAGTGCCCACTGCGTGGATTCTGTCCGTGCCCTCAGGCGCTGAGGAATCCTGGTCAACCATGATTCTGGCAGCAGCGGACGGTGGGCGATGGTGCTCGCACTGCCATACAATCATGCAATTTGTGCCCCCCTGCTGAAATCTTCACAGCCGCTGATTACTTTACTTGTTCTATGATTGGTGTAACAAGCGAAGTCCAATTCGAGTGGATTATCTGTTTTGTTTTTGTCCTATAGGATCCAACGCTAATGAATTTTGAGCTATTGGATGTCCACATCCAGTTAACTCAAATTCCAACTGAGCCCAAGTACTAAAATCTAACTGGGTACTGCATAATCTCAAATCCAGTTCCAGGTCGATTTAGATGTTGACGAATTCCCCACTTTTGGATCCCTAAGGACATGTCTTTTTGTATTGTAGTTCTTTATTATTCAAACCTAAACTTGTTTACTTTCTGTTGAGATTAGTTGTCTTGGTTTAGAATATGATGTATAGGGAGTCCTCTACATAATATGCAGTGCCTTCAGGGGTACATCTTTGTACAGTGTTCTATTTTCAGTTTTCAGATTGTAGCAGGGTAAAAGGTAGATATAGGCATAATAAAAGTCCCTCCGTTTCAGAATATAGCTATGTTAAGAGAGTTTTAGACAGATTAAGTAGATAAAAAGTCTCATTTGCCACTCGTGAATCAGGTTGCATGTTTACCCAGCCATGCATCCCACTAATCACGCACCTGCCCAATCTCATGTGACCTGCCTAATTAATCTCTCCAGATTGGAGATAAGTGAGGGAATAAGGACGAGGGTATTTTGGTCGCCTCATACATAAAAGCTGTAGTTGAACTCTTCGTGTAGCTATATTTTGACATGAATTTTGAATCCCTAACGTAGCTATATTTTGGAACAGAGGGAGTTGATTCTATTGGTTGTTTCTACTGCATTGCCTGCTTCCTTGGTTTAGTTTGAGGGTTGCTTATACTCTTGAATTTGATAGCCTTATAAAAACAACGATATCACAATGGGGGTTCAGTATGTAGTTTTCTTTCTGGAATAGGTTGAAATAATAAAAATTAATAGCCTTGCAATTGACTAGTGCATTATGAAGTTGCACTATGGTGTAACCACTTCGGTTCATCTGAATGATTCTACCATTTCAACTTTGTTCAGTGGCCCTTTTTATTTTTCTATACTCATATGACACTTCCCTTATGTTTATCCAGCTTTTTAACTACTGTCCTTTTTTATTGTTTTGAAACATGGCAAGTATTTTAAGTTCTATATTTTCTATTCACACGTAGTTCTCAATAGGGCAAGCTCTTGTATCTCCAACTTATATATGATTTAACTCGTAGGTTACTGTCATATTGCCATTTTGACTTCAATCTGCTAGTCCTGTCTAAGTGAGTGTTTTTTTTTTTCTATTGTAACTTATCTGATTTTTTTCTTTATATATTTCAGATTAAATATGGTGACACGCTTAAGAGGTTTTATGGTTCTGTCAATGGAGCTCATTTGGACATGAATTTACCTGCTCTACGGGCTAAGATAGGCACTGCCTTTAAGTTCGGTCCTGATGCTGACTTCATTCTGACTTACACCGATGAGGATGGTGATGCTGTCATGCTAGATGATGACGATGACCTGCGTGATGCAGCTCTACGTCAGAAATTGAACCCTCTGAGGATTACTGTTCAACTAAAGAGAGGCCAACCAATGGAACAAAAGGAGAGAACTTCGACACCTGTGAAGCCTATTCCTCAGGATCCACTGTCCCAGATAATGTCAGCTATTGAAGGTTTGAAGCCTGCTCAGGAAGAAACTTTGGCACATCTAAAATCAGCTATTGGTGAAGCTATCAAGTCTATCCCAGAGCCCATTCCTGATGCCCTTGCAAAACTCTCTCATGAAGTACTTGATGTGGCACCACCGCCATTAGCTGAGCTGATGAAACCTTTTGTGCAAATGCTGGCACCAAGCAATAGTAGCAATGGACCACTAGCACATGCTGATGGGTCATCCAGCTCTTCTAGTGGTGTGACAGAGGCACAGGCTCCTGCCAAAGCTGAAGATGAGCCCAAAACTAAGGCATGTTTGGGTCTTAGGAGTGTGTTAAAGGAGGCTGCTGCTGCTCCGGCTGCTCCGAGTGCTGGGGCTTCTCATGGTCAGCAACAGTCAATGTACCCTTCTGTTGAGGACTTGCTGTTTCCTGGTAATTCAGTTGACAAATCCATTTGCAAAGGGAAGGTTGACTGTCAAGGTAAGGGCAAATCTGTTATGTCCTCTGCTACTCAGCCTGCCCCTCATGCTCTTCCTATTCATGCCCCACCGCCACCGCCTTGTGCTTTCCGTCCACGAAGAAGCCAATCAAACCAGTGGCAACCCGAAGATAATGCAAGAGTCACTAGTGATTCCAGATGGCGCATCCCAATGTATAAAGTGCCCTATGCACCACCTGCAGCAGTGCCTCATGCAACCCCAGGCTATGGACCTTCTCCACATTTTCCTTATCCGGGCCGTCTATTGTCTTCTGTGCATCCATATGGAGATCTTGCTGGTAATATGGAGAACTCAGCATCACGTAGTCTCCATAGGTGGATTCAGTGCGATGGTTGTGGAGTGCAACCAATTGTTGGCACACGATACAAATCTAACGTGTAAGGCCTTTGAATATGTTTCTACTTCAATATTTTCGTGGTTGTATTTGATGGTGTTAGGTTTAATGCTTTCTGTTTTACCCACAGGAAAGAAGACTATGATCTGTGTGACTCCTGTTTCCAGCGCATGGGAAATGAAGCAGAATACACCAAAATAGATAAGCCCATTTTACCACACAAGTTACTGAGAGACCCTCATGCGGTGAGTACCTCATTTTTTTATGGAGCATTCTTTTGTATGACTAAGTTGCTTGGCAGAATAACTGATTCGGGGCTTTTGTAGTATCGAAAGGTGCACCACCCACGCGTTGTGATGAAGTCAAAACGGGAGAAACTCGAAAGTCGCTTCATTTTGGATGTAACTGTCCTGGATGGAACACTGATGGCACCTAGTACCCCGTTCACTAAGATTTGGCGCATGCATAACAATGGGTCTATCATGTGGCCGCTGGGCACCCAGCTTATCTGGGTTGGTGGAGATCAGTTTGCATTGCAGACCTCTGTCCCGTTAGAGGTAGTTATGTTCATACTTTGTCCACATTTCTGCTTGCTGTTTCGAATCGCTAATTAGGCTACACGTTATAGGGAGTTCTCAGTTTTGACTTTTGTATCGTGCAGATTCCGGTTAATGGCTTCCCTGTGGATGAGGAGATTGATGTTGCTGTTGATTTTGTGGCACCTACAAGGCCTGGGAGGTACATATCCTACTGGAGGTTGGCGTCACCTTCTGGTCAGAAATTTGGCCAGCGGGTTTGGGTTCATATCCAGGTTGTTGTTACCTTACCCTGCCTTTGAATATATTAAACACATATAAGATGTTTACTTAGTAATTTCCTTTCTGACCTGTTCTGAACTCTATTTTCATCTGTAGGTTGAAGATCCTTCCTTTGTAAATGACAATAACAGGAATGCTGCTATTAATCTGAATCTGCCTCCAGAAAGCAATAGTGCAAACACAACTAACCTAATTGATGTGAACATTGAGCCTGTTGACTCTGCCCTTGGTGCACATGCCAAGCGCACTAAAGAGTTCCACTTCTATCCGATTAATGTTCCAGAGCCCAAGAAATCTCAGCCTGCTCCTGCTGTTGCTACCTCCATGTCTGCAGCAGCTCCGGCGAACCCTGTAGTGGATGTTCCCATGTCCAGTGCCATGGCTGCTGCTTTTATGCCTTCTGCTAGTATGCCTGAGCCTGTTGTGCCCGCTGTACCTTCATCTGTTAATGTGCCTATCCTGCCTATAACCATGCCTGTTACTGCTGCTGTGCCTTCACCTGTTAATGTGCCTATCCTGCCAACAACTGTGCCTGTTTCTGCTCCTGCTCCTGCAACTGCCTCTGCCCCCATCCTTACTGCTGTGCCCATGCCTCCACCTGTAAGTGCTGCAGCACCTGAGCCTTTTGACATAGATGGTCACAACGAGGAGAAGCTGCTTAGGGAGCTCGAGGAAATGGGCTTCAGGCAGATTGATCTGAACAAAGAAATTCTTAGGCAGAACAATTACAACCTGGAGCAGTCTGTGGATGATCTGTGTGGCGTTAACGAATGGGATCCACTACTTGCAGAGCTGGAGGAGATGGTACGTGCCTCTGTTAATTCTGTATGACTCCCATAGAACTAGTACGACATGGTTCTGAACTTGGGTGCTTTTCAGGGTTTTGATGATACTGAGGTGAACAAGGAGCTGCTCGCGAAGAACGGGGGAAGCATCAAGCGAGCTGTGATGGATCTCATCGCCAGGGAGAAGAAGGACAAGTGAAGATCGTGTGCCCGTGCACATAGTTATCTAATCTAGTGTAAACAATGAGACTGCTGTACCATTATGGTGCAGCTCTATCACGTCTCAGAGCTTGCTTATCAACTTAGTGTTTATGCCACTTCTATCTGCGTGCGTGTGGTGTGTTTGGACAGTTTGGTGTCGTGTCGGTGAACTATTTGGGCGTGTACTGCTTGTATGGACTGGCCTTCTGCCTTGTGTGACTGATATATGCGAACATATACTACGATGCATGGACCTACTTGGATGTCTATATTTATAAGTAAATTGTGTGGTCTGGGACTGCCTGTTCGTGTCTCATTCGGATGTGCTTGAGATGAGGATTTTGTAGTTGGTTTACCAACGGTTTGATTGATAAGTTGAGATGTGGTGTTCCCTCCTTTGCAATGATCCCCACTGTACAAATTGGTTTCAGAATTTGACACCCTGGCTCAGAGTCTCATGTCGACATGACCAAGTGTGAGGCCACATGTCGACATGAATCAGAGCGCGACTCATTGCAATAGGGATGTCAAATTGACTCTTGACTCATTGTGAGACCACTGAGAGTGCATGTTATTGATAAAGATGTCAAATTCTGAAAGACATACGTATTTAATGTCAAACTCTCAGAAAGTTGTCAATTTTCACTGTTACTACCATCTTCTGGCATTATTTCATTCTTCACTCATCACTCGGATTGCACCTTCACTGAATGGGCAAGGCAGCTGAGGTTATGAGATGCCTTTGCAAGCACAAAGCTGACGTAGAGCTGATTTCATTCATGGTTTTTGTAACATCTGGTAGGCTCAATGGGGGTAAAGCTAGATCGAGGACAATCTAGCAATATCAGTTGGTGCGGGTCAAGCTATTTTGTCCGATTAATGTGCCGCAGACAAGATATATAACGCTTATGACAAGATATTCAAGAACAAGGCTTGATGTATCATCAGTCATTAAAAATTCTTAGTAATCTTCATTTACAAGCGTCCTTCATCCATATACAACATTTTTTGCAAGCTTTCTGTCAACCTATGTTCTGTCTATGGATCCTTCATCCATATAAAGCATAGCTATTTTGCATGCCGTTTCATAGGAGCAATACATTTCATCTTAAAGACAAACACAAAAGTTGACTTATACTAGTTACAAATATCAGTAAGAAACGTTAGCAGTAAAATTCGGAGCAGCGAACAATTGAATGTCCGATCATCTTGTTCTCGTGTCATGCACAGAGTCTTTGGACGAACCAACCAAACCTGCTTGTCATTTCTACGGCGACGCTCACCTTCAGAAATCAGAACTGCTGCTGCAGGAACTCGTCCTCCTCCGCCACCGTGTCCTGCCCGACGACCTTCACCGTCACGTCCGACACCCACGTGCTCAGCGACGAGACGCTCCGCGTCAGCCACTCCCTGGGCGTGGACGCCTTGGGGCTATCCGCCACGGCGGCGGCGCTCGCCTGCCGCCGCTCCTCCTCGGCGACGGCCTCCGCCCACCGCCTCGCCATGTACTCCTTCACCGCCGCGACGCCTTCGGCGACCACCTCGGGCGGCGGCACGGCGAGCGGGTTCTGGTCGAGGCGGAGCCGCTCCAGCCTGCCGAGCCGGCCGAAGCAGTCGGGAAGCGCGCGGATCTGGTTGTTGCTGAGGTCGAGCTCCCGGAGCCCCGCCAGGTCGCCGAACGAGAGCGGCAGGTCGCGCATGTCGCTGAAGTTGCTGCTCAGGTCCAGCGTCTCCAGCGCGGACAGCAGGCCGATGGCGGCCGGCAGGCCGCGGAGCTCGTTGAAGTGCGCGTCGAGGAGGCGCAGCGAACGCATCTCGCACACCGAAGACGGCAGCGACCGCAGCTTGTTGAGGTGCACGCGCAGCGTCTGGAGGTGCACGAGCTCGTGCCCGATGCCCGTCGGGAGGTACACCAGCGCGTTGTAGCTCGCGTCCAGCTCCACCAGCGACCTGGAGCTCCGAGTGGTCACAGTGGTCAGTCCACAATCGAGCGTTTTTTTTTCTTGCTCGGAGAAAGAAAAATGATAAATTAGATGGTTTGTTTGGTTGTTTACCTGCATTTTGAGATGCTGTCAGGCAGAACCCTGAGCCGGTTGCCGGACACGTTGAGGAGCTTGAGATTGGAGAGGAGGCCGATCGAGTCGGGGAGAGAAACCAAGTTGTTGGAAGCAAGGCTGAGTTCTTCCAGGTGTTCGAGCCCGCCGATAGCATCCGGAACCACCTGCAGATGCCAGGAACAAAACTGATGAAGACGTGAAGCAGGGCAAGCAAAAGGATAGGTACCTCGCTGAGCATCACAGATGAATGCATTTCGATCACTGACAATTTGGCTTCCTCGATTTTTGATGGACTTCTTTTACCTTTTCTCGCTTGCTCTAAATTCTTATTATAACATGAACTTCCTACCAACAAAACCATTCATGCATGCGGATGTGGCAACTAATGCAAACAGAATTGCATTCCATCATTCATCCTTAGAATAACTGGTAGTAAATCACGAGAAGACACGCCACCTGACGTCATGCCATTCTCGGAAGCGAACGTGCAGTTCCTCTCACAAGTCACAACCCAGCCTCGATTCTACCAATCTGAATACTACTCCAGAACAAACAAATGGATAACTCCAATGTATGATGTATCGGACAGAGCAATTGCCGCTGCAACGTGGCTGTGTACGGATCCCTAACCTTGAGCTGGTTGCGGGAGAGGTCGAGCGCCAGGAGGCCACGGATCCGGCCGATGGGATCCGGCAGGAGGCGGAGCTGGCGGTCGGCGAGGTCCACCCGCTCCACCGTCCTCCCTTCCTCCGCCTCCTTGAGCACCCGCACCACCTCCTCGTCCACGGCCCCTGACCCCTCCTCCTCCTCCTCTCCCTTCCTGCCACCGCCGCCGCTTGCCTCGTGGATGTCCCTCCCGTGCATCGCCATCCGGTACACGCTCTCCAGCTTCTCCTCCGCGTCCCGCAGCATCGCGCCGTACGCCTCGTGCTCCTCCTCCTGCCGCACCACCTCCCGGCTCGCCTCCAGCTTCTCCTCGTCCACCTCCTCCGCCGCGTCCGGGTTGTCCCCTCCGGAGGCGGCGGCGGCGGAGGCGGCGGCGAGGAGGAGCGCGCGGGAGGCGTCGACCTGCTCGTGGTCGGGCCGGGGGCCGAGGAGGCGGATGGCGTCGCGCGCGGAGGCGACGTCGGCGACGGCGCGCGTCATGGCGGAGAGCACGGACGGGTGGCGCAGGCCCGGCATGCGCCCCACCAGGTGGATCTCATCGGCGCCCGACGGCGTCCGCGGGGACTGCTGCTCGAGGTCCCGCTCGCGCGGGGTAGACGCGGACGACGGGGACCGCGGCGTCCTCACCGCCGGCAGCGAGGGTAGGCGGGACAGCACGTAGGCGAGGATCGGGTGCGACTGCGGCGTCGGATCCATGGCGGCGACAACGGCGAAATCGAAATGGCGGCTCGTTTCGTTCGTCTCTCCGGTGGTGGCCGTTGGAGGAATCGGTGGACGGCGAACGGAACGGAGCGGAGACGAGACGAAAAGAGAGAGGAGAAGAGATGAGGATTCGACGATTCGGAGCCGAAAAAACGGGAAAAATTTATGCGAGGTTGCAACGAACGGCCGTGAACTGCGCGGCGCGCGGCTGTCGACCGCTCGAGAGGACTTTGAAATGTGATGGGCCGTTACCGCCGATTTGCATGACCCCGAGCCAAAAGCCCACGGAGGCCCATTGAAAAAACGGCGGCCATTCTCTCTTTTATATCTCTTTTTGTGAGTGAACCGAGCCTTAGCTTAGTTGGCAAAGGTCCTTGTGGTGGCATGTGCCCACTCGGATTCTGAGTCCTCGACTCGGTACGGGTGTCGCATTTCCTGAATTTATTTCAGGATTAACCGGCATTGTTCTTTCAGTGGCAGGCTTCGTCCCCCTCGATTGCGAGGCACCTGTGGTGACTTCGTCAGTATCAAGGTTAGCCGGCTCAGTCTCCTGGAGGTGTTCATATGGTTAGAGTTGCGTACATGTATTTATAAGAGTAGGTGTATGCGTTTGTGTGAGCGTCTTCGATTGTACTGTCATCCTAAAAAATCTCTTTTTGTGATGACTGATGACTATATACGTTTAGGGATTCTGTATGAATAATTGCAAGTCTTTGGTAGACTAAGGTGTGTTTAGATTGGGGAAAGATTCCCCGAAAATACACTGTTCACCAAAAAAACACTGTAGATGAATAGTGTTCTGTGAGTAGAAGAGGTGGGATAAATAGTGAAAAGTTGGATGAATAGTGAAAAGTTGGGGAATCTTCTGGGAACTAAACGGGGCCTAATTAAACTCAAGTCGAGGCTCCGCCACTTCCGCCGCCGCTGCAACCTGCAAAAGTGCAAGTCCTTCCTGCCCGGCTGCCCCTAGTCGCCGCAGCGGAGAGAGAGACGGAGATGCTGCAGTTCCCGGCGCTGATGCGGCAGTGGCCGTCGCCGCCGCTGATCCCGGCGTCCACGCTGCTGCCCGTGCCGGCCACCTCCCATGAGGACGAGCTCCTCCTCGCCATGGCGGAGTCCGACCTCGAGGACAAGGTACTACCGCTCTCCATTCCCTTCCCCAACGGTCCCTCCCCTCGGTGGATTCGCTGCCCTACCCACGCGATGTCAAAGGGATAAATTGACGCTTCCCTTCGCTTCTCCCTTGCTTGGTTGGCGCTCAGCTGAACGAGATCCGGAAGGCCAACAGCAACCTGGTGTTCATCGGAAAGCCCACGGGCGACACCAAGGAGGAGTACGACGCTGAGGTGGAGGAAGACGACGCCGACAACGTCGACGAGTCCGACGGCGACGACTTCGACCAGGAAACCGGCTGACTCGGGCGGTTCCTCCGTGCTTAGCCGGCGGCCTGGAGCCCCGCCGTCCCCCCAGTCTGTATTTTGCGATCCCCGATTAGCTCCTGCTATGTAGTTCTACCATGTTACCCTATCGTGTTGTGCCTGTTATGAGGATTTGAGAAGTCCCTTGTCATTTCTCTCATGTCGACCATGTGTATGAAATCTGACGATTAATGCTACTTGGTCTTATCTAAAATCCAGGCACATAGTTTTCACACTCTGTGCCAGTTTCTGTTACTTCTTGCAGTTTACTGTTTGCGGCTACACTAATCAGTCCTTGATAAGTTACTTCCATTCCTTTTCATGGTGCTTTTCTGGTTACAACCTATATGAAATTAGGAAGCCCATGCTTTTGGTCTGCTGAGTGGAAAAGCGATTCCTCAGATTGAAGATGGACCTATCAGTAATATAGGCTTCACAGAACAACACATGAATATGGTAGTAGTAAGTTTCATTAACCTGGATATCCATGCAGAGGAATCATTGAAAACACATTATCACTATGAGTCACATGTTAGAAGAAGTAATATCAAGTTTCTGATCTTGCGCATGACCAGATGTGTTTTCAATTTTTACTGACATGCCTGTTGACTCTTTGCTGTGTTGTTTGGTATATGTATTTTGAAGCTGGGAATATCGAATCTGTCATGTCCAATCTTCCCCGTTCTCCTTTCCAGAAACCTCTATGTAAGCATAATTTTTTATAAAAAAAAATTGTTGAGCCAAAGTTCCATTATTTAAATACTAATGTTGGAAGTCTTTTGTTGCAAACTGTTCTCTGTTTCTTATATAGTTATATTTATCTGTGACATATGATGTTGCATTCTTTATCTGTCTTCTAAATTTGCTTTTATACTACAATTTTCTACAGAGAAAAGCTCTTATTTAAGGGTGATTGGGTGGGGAATGAACAAAGCTGTGCGATATAATTACATTTTACAAGAAGAAATTAACCAATCATTGTCTGTCATATAATAGCTCTACAAGAATTTACAGTATTCGACCTTGTGAATTTGTGATAAACACAAGGTAGTACAACAAGATGAAAAATCTTAGTCTGTACCATGATTATTTTGCTGGAAAACCTTTTCCTAATTACACTCAGTTGCCAAGGAAATGATTATTTGCTCTTGGAAATGCTCGTAAAGTTCTGATAGGACTTTTGAAATCAGCTTATCTCTTCACTTTTGCTAAAAAAAGAAAAAAAAAAACTTTCCACTTATCAAAACTCATGAAGTGATGATGCACTATATCACTTAAAATGTGTTCTTATATTTCACAAGCCGCTCACATAAAGTATGCCACGATCTTGGTTAGGATCATTGTGTAGAAGATACATAGCACAGCGCCAACTGGAATTGTGACCAACCAGGAGGCCACAATTTCACGAACTGTCTCTGCTCTGACTCTGTTGAGCCCTCTTGCAAATCCGACACCCATCACTGCTCCAACAAGGGTATGTGTGGCAGAAATTGGCAAACCAAGTTTTGATGCAAACAAGACCACTGAAGCTGCTGCAAACTCTGCCGCGAAGCCCCTAGTTGGTGTCAATTCTGTGATTTTCTTGCCAATTGTTGCTATCACTCTATATCCGCACATTGTAAGACCTGCAACAATTCCAAACCCACCCCAAGCAAGAACTTCTGTAGGTATGACTATCTCAGCACTGCTTGCTACGCCTTGAAGAATGGACAAAGCTGCAGCCAGGGGCCCTATGGCATTAGAGACGTCATTGCCTCCATGAGCAAATGACATGAAGCATGCTGATAAGACTTGCATATAACCAAATACACTATAAACGATCTGCAATTGAGCTCCTGTAGGACCAGCAACGTCTGAAAGAAACCCGATCTGCTGAACATTTGACTCCTCAGAAGATGCTATCTTTTCTGCTTCCGAAGATAGTAGCTCTCCTAGCTGTTTTTTAATCACTCGGGTAACAATGATAGCTCCTATTGCCCCACAGGATAATGCTTGCAGGAGAGCAAAGGGAAAAACTTTACTAAGAGGGAAAGCAACAAATGAAATTGCAGTGACACCAGTAAACACTGCAATTGGTGCAGAAGCAGCTGCAGCCTGGCCTGGATTTGGTGCACTGTAGACAAACTGAAGTGAAAACCGGTCAGTACAAAGTTAACCTTTGCGTCTCATGTAGAACAGTTTTTATGCTCTGTATTTATGAAATTTAGGTTCAATGCTTATTTGCTGTATTAGATGTCTGACTAACTGTTGAAGTGAACCTGTCCTTTTTCTGTCATTTAGCTTATAAAAGAAAGCTAGTGTAGCACTTACCCTGCGTATGCACTTGTAAACAAGAAAAGAAACTGCTGCACCCATCAAAGGAGAAATGACCCAAGACGAAGATACTCTAGCCAAGGAGCTCCAGAATACTGCATTCACCCCTCCATATACGAGCCCAAAACCAACCATGGCCCCAACAATACAATGTGTAGTTGAGACAGGCCAGCCATACGATGAAGCAACCTAAGAAATAGCATGGGTTAACACATATAGATGCTTATAAATGTCCTTAGATGCTTCTTATTTCTTGTAAATGTTAGGACTCTATATTCTCAAGGCTAAAGAAACTGAAATATTGACAGGCGTTGCATCCAATGATATAAGCTATTTCAGGAAGCATGCTGCCTGATTTGTATTCTCATCCAAACATGTGAATTTCATAATTTCATTGCTTACATATATGTGAACGTTCAAGCAAACTTCTACTTGCTACAAAGTTTGGGATGCAAGGTTCTTCAGCTTTTTGTTCCTCGCTGCTATGCTATTAGTGAATATTGAGTTATCTCGTCACCTCGGTCTGTTTGTTTGTTTACCTACTATGCCGTTGTAACTGATGAAGTGCTAGATAATTACCTCTGAGAAATGGAAATGAAATGTGTACTTTTAAGGGTTGGAAGTTGCATTAATGGTTATAAGTCTCCATATAACTAAACTAATCTCAATGCACACATGAGATTTTCCTATCAAATATCAATAAGCTGGAAACCATGCTGTCGGTAGATGTTTGGTTGCATCTGTTTAAGTTGCTGGTTGCTTTCCATGTGCAGGGTTGGCCCTAGTCCCTTTAAGTGTTAAGTTTTTGGTTGATTTCCCTTTGCAGAGTTGTTCCTAGTCTCTTAGGTTCATTCTATTTGCAGGATTCTTACTTTGCAGTTCTTACGACAAGATATATATGGACTGTACTGTGTACTTAAGTTATAAATGCAGTTAGCCGCTATATATTGTTGGCATTGTTTACTAGCTTCATGATTGTAAAGTATGAATTTAACATTAATCATGCAATCTAGTATTAACCATCTCACTGGTACTAAATCCTGAACCTGCCTTTATGTAGGCTGAAGATCAACTGGGTGGAGTTTGAGTACAACAACAACAACATAGCCTTTAGTCCCAAGCAAGTTGGGTGGAGTTTGAGTAATTCTATTTGTTTATAATAGTTTGAGTGATTATGTGATCCTTAAATTGCCATTAAAAGACTGGATGATCTGATTGACTTGGAATAGCAGAGCTCAAAACCCAAAAGGTTGATGCAACATACCTGCAGCCATGTGCCAGCAGCAGCAAGGGAGGATAGCAATCCAGCAAAGAGCAGAGAGTCCTTTCCTTGGAAGACAGACGCAACCAGTATCCCCTTCTGCATGGTGCTGGTGACATGGGTGCCCATAAGGAATGCACCGGAGAACTCTAGCAACGCCGCAGTCAGCACCGCCTGCCGGAGTGTCAAAGCCCCAGATCCCACTGACGTCCCCATGGCATTTGCCACATCATTGGCCCCAATATTCCATGCCATGTAGAACCCTGACAGAAGTGTAAGATATGCCAGGACGCTCATCTTGAAGGTCCCATGGCAGACCAGTGAGCGCATCGTCAACGGCACAGTGAGGGCAGCGAATGCAATCATCATGGAGATCGACATCGCCATCCGTGGCGAGATATGGAATGCCTTCGCCATCTCCGACAGCTCGCTTTCCCTGTTGTTCTCCTTCCTAGCCTCCGCGTCACCGGCTTTCGTGGCAGAGTCATCATCAGCATCGGCAAAGGAGGACAGTGTGGCACGAGGGAGGCTCAGATGTGATCGCAGCGTATTGGCATGTGTCACTCTGACCGAAGGAAAACACCTCGGGCTGCAAATGCTGGGTGGCAGCTGAACAACAGGGTGGCGGAGCAGGAGAGCGGTTGCTGCAGCCCGCCCTCCTGCTCCAGCATGTGCTCGGGCAATGGAGAAGAAGGGAGAGGATTGAGACATGGAGTGGTGCAAGCAGAAGAGGGGCTGATGAATTGAGGCAGCAAGACGAAAGATGAAACTAAATGGGAAGCGAGGTGGAAGAAGGTGAAGCTGTGGGCATATGAGTCCATGGAAAGAAATGAGCACGGTTATGTGGATGGAAGGAAGAGCTTTGTTTCTGTGGTGGCCCCAGCTCAAGCTAAGACGAACGGGTGGTGGATAAAATGGTTGGCGGAAGGGGATATGGGCAAGATTCCTGCCTAATCCAAAACTTGGGGTCGCAGTCGCAGCTGGCCGCCTGACTGTTTTCAGTTGCATGATCTTCTTGGGCTTCCCTTGGGTGGCTTTCAAAGATCTAGTATATGTTTGTTGCTGTTTGTTTTTCCCGTGTTAGCATGTCATTAATATCTTGGGCTGTTGAAAATTTATGGGTTCTGAAATATTTGTTGTGTTCCTTGTGGGGTTTCCTATCTGATGCTATATATCAACTGGCACTGCACATTAAGCAAATTGACGCATGATGTAAAAAATGTTCTTATTTGCACTCAGTTTACTGTTCTTCAGTTCTTGTGGTAAACAAATGATGTACTGTTCACACTGCAAAAGTATGAGTACCACAACTAGATTCTTCCTTGGCCACAATTATTTACCAGTATGTGCAGAGTAACTTGTGGAATGAATTTTCATGGGTTTATTTGCTCTCAGGCCATGTTCAGATTCCCAACTATTCACTTTTCATTCCAACTTTTCACTATTCATTCCAACTTTTCACTATTTTCCCCTCACAAAACACGTTTCCCAGCGAATGCTACAGTGTTTTTCTTATGCTACAGTGTTTTTTCTACCATCTAAACACACCCTCATAGGCGAAATCTGGTTGAACCAAATGTTGAACAAAGCAGCTGTGGTCCAAGAATAAAGGTATGTCAGTATGTGGTCTCTCATTTGGCATGTTTATGTGCTTGTCAATTGTCATTGACATATATTTTTCCTTCGTTGGCCATATTCAAATGGAGGCCCCGGACCACAGAAATGGAGGAGTGTGCATCAAGCCGTCGCTAAGAAGAATCGGCGGGGTCTCTGTCCTGGTGCCGTCTCTAAGAAGAATCGGCGGGGTCTCTGTCCTCGTATCAGGTATGGAATACTTGTGTTTGTCTTCTCCTGTGCTTTGGACTGCAAGCAGAAGACTCGGGGATGACCGAGACCGACCGTGGCGGCCACTTTGTCTGGGCTTAGGCCGAAATCAATAACTTGCATGGCATGAATTGGGCCTGTTCCAGCTCAGGCTTCCATATAAATAAATTATAAAGGAAAAAGTCCTTTCTACCTCCCTGGACTATGGGCGTTACCTCCTGGAACCTCAAAATCGGGTATTTTGACTCCCTACAGTTCCAAAACCAGCCATATGTCCTCCCCGACCCTAAACCACCCTGGTTTTGTCTTACGTGGCGCCATGTAGTCATGCCTACGTGGCGTGGGGCAAACTTGTCATCCTCTATCTCTCCACCCTCCTCTCTCTCATCTTCTTTCCTCACCGGTGGCCGACGCCTCCCTCTCCTTCTCCATCTCCGTTGAGTGTCCAATCCTCTTCGCGATCTCCGGCGAGCACCCAATCCTCTCTCTTTGCTGGGGCTCGTCGGCGTCCTGAACATGGCGGTAGCTGGGAGGTAGGGGAAAAGAGAGAGGAGAGGGTGGGGAACCCGCTCCCCACCTCATCTCGGGCGGAGATGGTGTGGGGAGGTGGTGCCGGGCAGACTGGCGCGCTGGGGCTCGCCGGCGTCCCCGAACACGGCGATAGCCGGGAGGTAGGGGAAGACAAAAAGGAAGGGGTGGGGAACCCACTCCCCACCTCACCTCGGCGCGGAGATGGCATGTGGAGGCAGGCCCACGGTGGCGGGTGGTGCCGGGTGGACCAGTGATGAGCGTGAAGCAGAGCGTGGGGAGATGAACTTGCGGGTGGTGCCGGCCGAGTAGGTGATGAGCATGGAGAAGAAGGAGCAGGGCGGCGGCACGACGAGGCGGCATGAGAGGCTCCATGGCTACGGTGACAGATCGATTCAGTTTGAGCCATAAATCTGCAGCGGTCTTTTTCTGCAGACACTCTTGCAAGATATCATTAGAAAGATGAAGATGAATTAGGGACAGAGCCTTACGGTCCTTGCGCTTCTCCTCAGGAGTCCACGGAGTCTTCTTCTGATCCTCCTTGCCGAAACTTTCCAGCGCCTCATCGAGATCATTCGATTGCGCCAGAACGGCCCGCATCTTCACTTGCCACAACGAGAACCTCGTGCTATGATCCAGCAGCGGTAGATCAAACTTCATAGAAGCCATTGCAAAGAAAAATAACCAGAAGAAAATAATCTGCAGTAATAAATCTAGGTTCGTTACTGTGTAACCCTAGCAAAACCTACAGCCTGCGTACACTTCCGTGTACGTTCAGCAATGAACTGAAGAATCTCTGGTAGCCTTCGCAGTGTGCACTTAGCAAAATTGGACGAATTGGATTTCACCGCCTGAATTGGCGACGGGTGAAGGAACTTGGCGTTCTGCTGACGGACAGGAAATCGACCGTGGACAGAACTTCCTCGTAACCCGCGTACAGCAGCACGCACTTGACGGATCAGCCAGCGAACGATGCAGCCGCCTTTAGATCCGATCGGTCTGGGGGCGTGCTTAGTTTGAGGGGGAGAGAAAGAATCTTTTCAACTTTCCTATTTATTCTTCTCACAAAACATGTTTTCTAGAAAAGTTTTTCTTCAATTTTCTTTAACTTTTCTATCCATGCCTCTCACATAACACGCTTTCCAGAAAAAGTTCTTTTCCTCTACTTCCAACTAAACATAGCCTGGGTATCGTCGGAGCAGATCGGCGACAGGAACAGGTGATCCGTGTGCGGCAGAGGACGGACCAGCACGGAACGGCGACGGCGGCAACGAGGACTGCTCCAACCAGGAACGGAGCAGCGGCAGCGGCGGCGGCCAGATCAGCGGCGACGTCGAACAGGGAATAAACCCTAATTTTTTATTGCTTTCAATCAAATATCGTAACTGGCTCTGATACCACTTGTTAGCAAATAATGCGAAAACAAGATCGAACACGAGACATGATTTTCACGTGGAAAACCCTTGCGGGAAAAACCACGGACGCCAGCCAGCAAGAACTTCACTATGTGGAAGAGTCAGAGTTACAACACCGTAGCTGCGGCTTACAAGAATAAAATAGAATACTAGGTGGACACCGCCCAGTAGCGACCTGGGCCTAATGGGCCTTTGACTTGTGATGAAATTGATCACAACTCAACACCGGTGAGGGAGGAACGAGGCACCGGGCTGGTGGGGAGGAGCCACCGGCGAGGGAGGAGGGAGGCGCCGAGTTGCGTGCTGCTCCCGGCAGCTGGGTGGGGAGGGAGAGGAGTGGGAGGGGGAATGGATTTGGGTGACCATAGGTGATAGAGTAGCCTAGGGTTTTAGGTGGGCCAGTTGGGTCGTCCGGCCTGGGCCAACACGGCGGGAATCCTATATGTCCGAGTAGGAATCCATATAACTACGCCTACCCAAAGTGGATTCCTACCCAGAATGGGTTCCTATATGTCCGAGTAGGAATCCATATAACTAGGCCTCGCCTCCGCAAGTGAGCTTGTGGCCCACAAATCTCTTCTTACCAGCTTTACATGTGTGTACAAATAAAAAACGTGCCTTTTTAATTTGGCTAACATTCTCCTGAATTACCAACGTGGGACTAAACACATAACTCCCTATCATTTATTAGTGGGATTTTCCTTATTTATTGTAAAAATAACAAAATAGCTCAAGCTCATATATTCCAACAATAAACGACTAATTGAAGCTGAATAGCCGTGTAACTGTATAGTTTCTGAACCCCAAACTAGACTTTTTTTGGAGAACCCCAAATATACACTTTATAACAACAGGTATATTTTCGGGCTCACCCTATATTCCAATGCCGCAAGACTGGCCCATCAATCATGCCGGTGGAGCAGATCGCCTTCATCCTCAGCCCGTTCAACATTTTTCCCCCCAAGATGGTTCTGTCTGACATGTTCTGTAGAAAATAGGCCCGCATACATTAGGGGCCTGTTTAGTTGAGTGGTGGAAAAAGGACTTTTTTTCTGGAATGCGTGCTATGTGAGGGGGATGAATAGGAAAGGTGAAAAAGGAATTTTTGGAGATGCGTGTTCTGTGAGGAGAATGAATAGGAAGTGAAAAGTACTTTTGGGAACTAAACACGGCCTAGCATGGATCTGAAAGTAGTTTCTGTCCGTCCAGCCCACATGTCGCCGGCTGTCCATGTTCCTCATTTAGCCTACAGTCAAATTCGGGTAATTTATGCACTTTTAACCGGTTGTAGTTTTTCCCTTTTGTCCTCAGTATGCCCACTAGCTCCGTGCTTTCAAAAGTGTACATCGGCATGGTCCATCAGCTATAATGGTGCATGAGTTATGAGTGCTTCGCAGCTCTGTAGTCTGTACCGTAGCGTACATTACCTCAAAGTCGGCCACCGGGGCTGGACGTGCCGCAATGGCACGGTGGACAAACCATTGGATGCGCACTGTTCAGTGTAGTATCATCTATCGCCCGCGACGCGCAACAGACAGACAGACTGCGCTGCCCTGACGCTGCAGCACAGAATTTGTTTTTTCAGGTAATCGATGCTACTAGTACTGCAGTTAGCAGCTTAACCAACAACGTCCGGTGCTAGACAACACACGCACCGTGCCAAACGTGGCTGGGATCGTAAAAAAGCGCGAGACCTGAACCCGTATTTTTTTGCCTGGAGCTCCATGGCCCCTCGCCCTTTGTTTACGCCTTTCCATGAGGCTTTACCCGGAGTTTACTCCGTTCAGTTCGTTGTCGTGCAATAAAACAGCCGCAAAGCCGCAGCATCCCAGGCAACCTGCCTGCCTTTTGTCGCCATTACGCTTGCACGGCCGCTTCATCTCGCCGTCAGGCTTTGGAGGGGAGAGGAGAACGGGATTCAAATCAGGTTAGCGCCAAGCTCAGGCTCGCACACCCGCTCCGTGATCTTCTGATCCAATCCATGAGTAAAATCGTCCTTTTTCCACCACTGTAGACGAGAAAATGGCATTGTCGCGCAGATAATAATTGCCGCGTGCATGTGCTCCGCCCGCCACGGCCGTGTCCTCGTCGTGCTCGTGGGGGCTCTCTTGGCCGTTGCGGCCGCAATGATTTGGTTTGACGTGATGGGGACCCGTGGTGGAGTGGACGGGGTCCCGTCGGTGCGCGCGCGCGTCGCCGGCGGCTCGTTGCTGGCATCGCCGGCCGGGACGCCATGCCAATGCCACACCCTCTCGCACTCGCACACCCCCCAACTCCCGGCGGGCGCCCGCACGCACGGGAGCACCGTGACGGGCACGCGGGGGGACCATGGCCATGACCCATGAGCGACACGACACTCCGCACCGGTGGGTGGGTGGCGAGGCCCGTCAGCACGGCGCACGGAGCTGGCACGTCACGTGGCCGGAACCGACGAGTCGGACCCACCCCTCCGCGCGGCATGACCCGATCGCAGCCGTCCACGGGCGCACGCACGCTCCAGATGGAGCCGGGATGGCCCCCCACACCATGGGACCGCAAGCTACATCGAGCCTGACTCCACCGGCACCTCACGCGGTCACGCCCTTCCTCTCCTGGACCTCCTCCCCCATTCCGTCACCCCGCCCGGCCGCCTCCTCCTCACCCGCACGCACGCCCTCCTCGCCTCGCCGCCCGCCGCCGTCGCGGTCTCTCTCTCCCCTGGACGTGGAGATCTGCTGGGGCTACCCCGTCCCTCTCCCTCCCGGCTAGCCTCCCCGCCGCGCTCCCGCTCGCTCTACAAAGCGTAGCTCGGCCCGTCCGCCTCGCTGACCCGAACAGCGGCACCACCTGCCGCACCGCGTGGGCGAGGGGCGGCGCCGAACGCTGCCATTGCCGTACGACGACGGCCCACCGCGTCGGAGTGTGCTGGTAAGGTGGCATTTTGGTGTGGGGAGGTTTCAGATTGGTTGCTCATGTTCAAATTACGGCCCAGATTTTTTGAATCTCCATTTGAAAGCTCTCGAGCTAGCCGATTGGGAACTTAGTTCGTACCTTTAGTTTGATACTCTCGTTGAAAAGTTTTGAAAACTTCTGGTTGGCTTCAAATTTTCGAGATGGAAACTCAGAATTTGATCTGGAAGTTCACTATTTCAATCTGTATTCTCGATCTACTCGGACTCTAGATGCAATTTCAAAATGAGGGGAGGATAATGAGAGGTTTGGGGGTGAGGGTGTCCACCAATTCAGTTTTCTACTCGTGGCCCTCCGAGTTAATTGGCGCAAAGGAGACTTCTGTATCAACCACAGCAAACAAAACCAGCATCCGCTCGAGCAAATTAGGCAAGAGATAGCTGACTGGTGAACTTAGAAGCTATTTGTGTAATCACAAAGCCTTCATTTATGTGCCTTCTAATAGAAATATTAGTTGTTTTCACTGTTCAGTCAGAGTTTATCTTCTTGAGTGGTGACTCACTTCCCACATTTCATATTCCGGAAATATTTTTTCAAAAAAATATTCCGGAAATCAATAAAACGTATGGAAATGACACAATTTTGTTAGGCCAGTTTTGTAAATGCATTTAATCAATGTTTAATTGTTAAAAACTCCAGCTTGTTTAAGAACTTGAACCAGACAACCAGTGTTTATACTTCATACAATAGATGCCCTGAGCACAAGTTAAGGTCAATCAGCCACTTTTTTATTTTCTGAAATTTGTCATGGCCGTCGAGTCACTGAAGTCTCTAGCCTCTACGGCTTGCTTCCTGGGTGTGTCTTGCTTGAAATTGCTTATCTTGCTCCTAATACCATTCCCAGTGGTGACTTGTGCATCAACCACAGCAAACAAAACCAGCATCCACTCGAGCAAATTAGGCTAGAGATAGCTGACTGGTGAACTTGGAAGCTGTTTGTGTAATCATAAAGCCTTCATTTTTGTGCCTCTAGTACAAATCTTCACTGTTCAGTCAGAGTTTATCTTCTTGAGTGGTGGACTCACTTCCCACATTTCATATTCCGGAAATCAATAAAACGTATGGAAATGACACGATTTTGTTAGGCCAGTTTTGTAAATGCATTTACTCAATGTGATTGTCAAAACTCCAGCTTGTTTAGAACTTGAACCAGGCAACCAGTGTTCATACAATAGATGCGCTGAGCACAGGTTAAGGTCAATCATCCACTTTTTAATTTTCCGAAATTTGTCTTGGCCATTGAGTCACTGGAGTCTCTAGCATCTACGGCTTGCTTGCTGGGTGTATCTTGCTTGAAATTTCTTATCTTGCTACTAATCCCATTCGCAGTGGTGACTTCTGTATCAACCACGGCAAACAAAACCAGCATCCACTCAAGCAAATTAGGCTAGAAAAGAGTACCAGGACAGCTGACTGGTTAGCTTAAAAACTGTTTGTAATCACAAAGCCGTGAGTTATATGGCTTCTAGTTCAAATTTGAGTTGTTTTCACTTTTCAGTGTTTTGTCTTTCTTCAGTGGTGACTTGCTTCCCACTTTTATATTCCGGAAATCAATAAGACCTAATGAAATGACAGGATTTTTTTAGTGTAAGTCAGTTATGTAAATGCATTTACTCAAGTTTGATTGTTAAAAACTCCTATTCTTGTTTTAAGAACTTGAACCAGACAGCCAGTGTTCATACAGTAGATGCACTGAGGACCGTTGGTTAACGTCAATCATTCACTTTTCGGATTTGACGTAATTCACAATGGCCATTGAGCTACTGAAGTCTCTAGTCTCTACTGCTTGCTTCCTCAGTGTGTCTTGCTTGAAGTTGCTTGTCTTGCTCCCAATCCCATTCCCAAACTGTTGCCAAAGGAGTTGGTGATGTACTCACCCAGTCACCAGTTTTCAATAGTCTGACCTTCCCAATTTATTAGAAAAACAGGGGGGGCGAAGACCCTGTTATCAAAATGAAATAGTTGTTTGCTGGTTGTTAAATTACTTTTTCTGTTCGTTAAATTGCTTGCTGAAATAATGTGCTGGTCGTCCTTAATTGCTTGCTGATTGTTAAATTGATTTTTTTAATATTGTTAAATTACTTTATCTACATTGGTAGTGTGTCCAGTCATACTTAACTTGTACTTTGGAGGATATTGTATATAATTTGCTCATTATTTTCTCTGATGCAGTTTGAAGTATTGCCGTTGATGTTCTGATTAAAGAAGCTGGTAGCATCAATTGGCTCTCATAATGGACAAGGTACAATCTGATTGCCCTTATCCTGGATGTTTCTTCTGTGTTATGAAGGAGGCAAACCCTAGCAAACGAAGAGCAAGCGTGCTTAAGTTTTTTAGGGAACTTCCTTCTCAAGATGATGATGGTCAAGTTCTACCTATTAGTGGCCTCTGGAACACTGCAATGGCCCACCCAAATGATCCTGAGTTCATCAACTTGGGCATATTTGAATGCATGGCAGCTCTTATATGGAAAGGATTGAAAAACAGGCGTTGGCTTGCACATGATCAGAATATTTACATCCCATATTATGCTGCTCACATAATTGGATCATATACAATGAATATGGAGGAATTTGCAGAACGTGCTGTTCGTGCTGGTGTAATACCTCCACTAGTCGAACTCCTAAGAGGTAGGCTGACATGGGTGGAGCAAAGGGTTGCTGTTAGAGCTCTGGGGCATTTGGCTACATATCCTAGTACATTTCCTGCAGTTGCTGATCATGGAGAAGTACTTGAACTTGCCATTCAACTTGCTTCGAGCTCTCTAGAGATCGTGTACTCTCACTTTTACCAATTTGTGGACCGGAGACTTGGCTACCATTGTGATCTTCTTACTCGTGGCATGGGTGGTGCGGAAATGGAATCCCGCAAAGCTGAGGAATGGGCAAGTCAACTGCAGTGCTGGTCTTTGCAACTCATTAATTGCTTTGCATTTAAGCCTGAATTCCTCCATGATATTTGCAAGGCTGATTTTCTTATCAAGTTACCTGGAATGTGGGGTGGACTTGTCAATGAAAACTCACCTGCTGGAGTTGGTTTGCTAAGAACAATCTGCCAAAGCAAGGTTGGCCGAGGTCATGTTGCCAACATCCCTGGTACCATTGATGCTTTATGCAACATTGCTCGTTCTTCAGATGACTGGCAATACATGGCAGTTGATTGTCTGATCTGGCTAGTGCAGGATGCAAGTACTTGTCATAAGGTAAGATCTTGTGAAATACATTTTGCTTACTCACATTGTTTGGCATTTATATAGGTTAAGTTTAAGGCCTAGAGCCCCAGACAACTACGCACAGAACAACGGCTTAGAAATGATGACTAGAGTAAAATAAAAATAGCAGAGTTCCTCATAAACAGAAAACCAGAGTATTTATCCAATCTTTTAAAAGCCAGCTTCGGGTTGTTCTTCCTCTTTCTGATTAGATGGTTCAGGATTAATATGCATGATGTCCTCCTGAAATAGCATTGTGCTAAAAGTGCTTTTTTTTTCCCTCCTGATTTGGTCCAAATTCAGTCAGCAAATACCTTGCCATCCATAGCTTTGTCATCTCAAGTCACTTAACTATTCCTCCCTTTGTGCAGGTTATAGATAAAGTTGCACCAACACTGATAGATCTAGCAAATATTTCAACACTTGGTGATTATAAAAAGCTTGGTGACACTATTGTTACAGTCCTCCAAGAATGTATGCAACAGAGTGGGAGCTCGCGTGGTACAATTAGCACTCAGACCAAAGCAGAAATTGATGAGCTGTTGAGATCCAAGCAAAGTTTGAAACTGGAAAAGAGTATGCCGAAGGAGGATCTTCATATAAAACAAGCTGCAGCATTGGTTGTGAAGTTGGAAGGCAATTCTCTGTTCTCTTCAGGGAATATTGAAGGGGCTGCAGAGAAATACTCTGAAGCACTCGCACTATGTCCAATGAAGTCTAAGAAAGAGCGGATGGTGCTTTACAGCAATCGAGCTCAGTGTTACCTTCTCTTGCAACAGCCATTGGCTGCCATAAGTGATGCCACGCGAGCATTGTGCCTTCATAGCCCTGTGAATCGGCATGCCAAAAGTCTGTGGAGAAGAGCTCAAGCATATGATATGCTTGGTTTTGCAAAGGAGAGCTTGTTGGATGCAATCCTTTTCATAAATGAGTGCTCTCAGTCGAATGATCCGGACTTATCCCTGAAGCAAAACAAAGTTCCTGATTACGCTGAGCGATTGGTGAAGAAGCAGATGCGTGCCGCTTGGCTATTCAGGGAAGCGGCTCTGAAGCATGGGGGTGTCCATTGTGATGGAGATGCTAGCGATGCGTTTGGTCAAGAGGCTGATGACTCTGAGTGGGAGACAGCTAGTGAAAGCGATGCTGAGAATGATGCCAGGGGAGAAGCGGATGATGAAACTGAATGGAAGAATGATGGTCACCAGGAAGATTTCTGTGAGAAAAGCTGAGACTGAATGGAAGAATGATGGTCACTAGGGAGATTTCTTTGATAAAAGCCGAGGAACAGGATCGAACTGTTTCCATGCTAATTAATACCTTTGTGACAAGGACTGTGCATTGTTTTTTTTTCTTTTTTTCTTGTTAATTTCTGAAGTTTGGCGAAGAAGCCATAATCCTGGCGCTCTTCTCTTCTCTTCCCACTGGACATATCTGGAATGTGAAGGGAATGATCCCTTTCTTCAGGGTGTACTTGGATTTTTGGTATACCATGCCAACTGTTATGTGATGTAACAAGTAGGTTTGTAGCTTGGGTCATGAACCCATGATGCTCTCATGTTGAAAGTTGAAACTAGTGTGCTGGATACTTGCTCTGGGTGCATGTCGAAGCCTTTTTAAGGGCCAACAAATGTGAAAAAAAAAATAGGAAATGAAATCGAGTGCGTGTATGTTGCCATCGTGTGTTTCATTTTTGTGCTTACATGCGCTTGCGACAAGCACATCGATGCTTTATGCCCAGTCTTTTTCTTTTTGAAAGGATGTATGCCCAGTCTAACATTTGCAAAAATTGAAGCCTGTTGTACTGCTACTGCACCTTCTTCAAGGATACTCTCGTGAACGTTACCTTCGATCTCTTTGGGTTCATTTTGGTGCTGGACAGCGCAGAAGCACTTCCGTTGCTGTGGGCGATCTATAAGAGAAATTAGGAAAACATGACCGAAGTCGGATACATCTGAATCACTGTCCGTGACGAACTGACGACCAAGTTCAGTTCCACAATTCTCGAAAGGAGAAAAGAAGATGAACCGGTTCAAATCCAGCTGCCGAGCTGCGTCTGCTGGTGCCAACAGAGCCAACCCTTCCAGTGGGCCGGCGTGGGACTTCCGGATAATAGCGCCACGTCGAATCATATATTCAGTTAAGCTCGCAGCGCGCCAAACGACGAGGCACTGAGGCAGTCGTACCCGTGCGGGCGGCGTGCGCTCCTTCGCTTTCAGTTTCAGCTGGAAGATCACTTGCTTTTGCAGCGGTATCCCCCGACCACTCTCTCCTGCGCCACCCAACTCCGTAGTCCTGTCTGCGCTTCATGTCCTCCCCATATTTTTCTTTTCTATGAAAGCTTTGGATCCATTGAGATTATAACTTATAAGAATTTGAATAGTGGATAATGATTCTGCGAATTCCTTTACGTAGACTGTTTGATTCCTATATTATTCTCTAGATCTGATAATATAGACTGTTTGGATTCCTATATATTATGACTTGGGTATAACGAGTTAATGACTGAAGCCCGTAAATCAATAGAGCCAAGTGTAGCAGCAGCAGGCATTTCTAGGCCCCTTCCCGGCTACTGGATCCCTATCTAATATGCAATGAGCCAAGTATAGTCACTGAAGTTCGTAATATGAATGAAAATCCCTATCTAATGCTTAAAAATAAAAAAAGAGATGTTTTCTCGCAAATTATGTTGGTTTTGATTTTTTTTTTTTATTTGGGCACATCAGCATCACAGAGTTGGAGCCAGCAAAATACAGTGCACCTCGCTGCAAAGGTCGCTAGAGCACTCACTAGTCACTACATTTGCAGTACCACTGTACTGCATCTGTAGTTCAACAATCATGAAGATGAATCCAATCCAAATCCCTAGGGACGCTCGATCGAACAGGTGGATGGCCCCTTCCCGCCTTCCGTGGCGGAGGGGAGCAACGAGGGTAGGGCCGGGCCGGCCACAGCATATGCGGGCGCAGTGGATCCGTACGCCGGAAGCGACAATGGATTCCTGCTGCCCACACGTGGAGGGAGGAGAGCGGACGCGCGCAGCCTCGGCGCAGGGCATCCGCAGCACGGCCGCAGCCTTCTGCCGTTGCTGCTCGGTGCTTGGCCACTCCACTGATGATTGGTGCATAGCACTGTAGCCATGGAGCTCCACTGCTATTTGTTACTTGTGTACCCAGCAGTATCAGGAAGGTTCAGTTGTTAAAACTATAGGATATATTTCACTTGTTCCCTTTTTCCGTGATGACATTGGCAAATTGAATATAATCGTCGTGGCGATGCACTAATTATTGTTAAAAATCGCTAGTTTGTATGCTCTAAAAATGGTTCACGGTTGGATCGTAGATAATACATTAATACATCACATCCAGTCAATAAAACAATGTGCAGCATTAATACAAGTGTTTGAAACTGAAGGGAAGCGTTCACCAGAAATCAACTGCCTGATCACCTAATGCAAGGTGAGCTGGTAGACACGTGTTAGGATGACATTGGCAAAGCTCACTCTCCAATCGAAATCCACGTCGTCCTTGACCAGCTCGTTAGGCGCACCCACAGCCCCCCTTTCCTCCTCCTTTATAAGCACCAGATCAGATGCTCTCCCCTTCCATCCATGAAGGGGAAAAAAAAAATCTCAGCAACAAAGGAGGAAGTGACATTGAAAAAAGAAAAAAAAATCAGAGAAGATTCTGCATCCAAAATCCATCCACAGCCGTCTCAACTCCTAGCTCTGGCGCCATGGCCGGGCTGAGTGTGCTTCTGGAGACCACCCACAAGAGCCACTCTGGGAAGCCGGCGGCTCAGATCATCAGCAAGGCCACCCTCGTGATGGTGCACGGCCCCAAGCAGAAACACAAGCAGGTCTCGTCCTTCCTGCAACGCTGCTTCCTGTGTCACAGGGAGCTCGCCGAGGGCAGGGATATCTACATGTACAGGTAATTGGCTAACAAGCCGCTGATGAGAACAGCTGTGAGTTCAATCTACATGTACATCTGGCTGTGAGTTCAATCTGCTGGCTGGCTGGCTAGGTATATATCTTTTTTTTGTACTTGTACCACGTGTGTTTGACTTGTAGCGCGTGATGCAGAGGAGACCGGGCGTTCTGCAGCGAGGAGTGCCGGCGCCGGCAGATCTTCATGGACGAGAACGCCGGCAGCAGCAGCAACTGCGTCGCCAATGGTGGAGCAACCGCGCGCGGCAACCGCCGAGCCGCTGGTGGCGTCGCGTTCTGAAATCTGAATGATTGGCGGACAAAACAGCCGTGAGTCCACTCGTTCATTATTGTGTGGTGGGCACAACGAGATCATGGTGGAGCACGGCCGAGGTGAGCAGCAGATCAGGAGAAGGGAGCATCATTAATCATGGAGCAAGGGGATTAACAGTGGGGTTAACCAGGGTAGATTAGCGTGTGGAGTATCTGACAGCTCATCGGCGTGGGTCCCAGTCCAGGCACGAGGATGGCGAGAAGATGCTAGGGCTACGGCAAGTACAGTACGTGGCATCTGGCAGGACGTAGCGGATAAGATGGCCGTGACTTGGACCCGCCCGCCGCTCTCGGGCCCCACCTCTCATGAAGTGGATCAGGATCGACCGATCGAGCGAGTAATTAGCGGGGAGCCTTTTGTAGTTTTGTCACGTCTTCTACTCTCTGACTGTTCCATGCTAGTTTCTTTTTTTTTTTTCGTATTTCGTTCTTTCTTATTCTTGGATTCGACCCTTTTTTTATTGTTTCGTTGTGTAACATAGTTTAATGTCATGGTGATGCTATTGTACTAGATTATATTACATTAGTTCATTACTATGCCTGTTTTGTCTAAATGACGACGATGAATGTCTCCGTATTTTATTTATTCAGTGGAATTAAAGGGCATTTTGGGAAAAAAAATAGTTTCGTTTCAATTGTGAAATAAAGAGTCATCCCACTTCTCACGTTGACAGCAGCTAGAACCTATACCTACGTTGTTCAGCAAAAGGTTACAGCTTCCTTTTGCTAGGACAAGTTCAATGAGTAGGTTTGATGGCTTAATTAGCCAATAATCAGTCAGTGCAGTTCAACACAGAAGACTGGAAAATAATTCACCGAGAAGTACTGTAGGTTCGATGGCTTAATTAGCCAATAACAAAAATCAGCTATGAAAATTCGAATTCGGAACCCGACAGAGAAGGCCCAGTCCAATTGGCTTGAAAGCCCATACCAGGTTTCCTTCTCTGCAAGGGCCCAAATATTGAATTTGCTTTGGTTGGGGCGCGCCAGGCCCTGCCAGCAGTGCAACGGCTGGGCGACGCTCGAGGACCCCAGTGGCAAGCCACTGTAGTGGGTCCCCTCCCCACAAAAAATAAATTTAATATCAAAGTGGACACATGGTCCACATATCAGATATTAAACTGATAAGAACAGATACTACACTTGATCTTAGCCAAAAGGCCGAGAAAGGTATGAGTTCTCTCGGAGCCCAGCCTCTTCCTTTATAGCTCTCCCCCTCCGCGCTCAGCTCTCGCCAGGCGATGTGGGACTAATCGTTTCCACCTCCTCTCCAGCAAACGCCGCAGCTGCGGGCGCGAAACCGGGCCGTGCTCTACTATTGGGCCTCGCGACGCGTCCGGCCCATTTGTCGACGAGGAGGGCTTGACTTGACATGGCCACAGAGGGACGCCGGGGAGCGAGCGCATCGATTCGCCGACGGCCTTTCCCCCTCCGGCCTCCGCCTCGCCGACCCTCCAGGTGCCGGAAGCGCCCGCCGGCGCAGGGCGGGAAGGCGGTCCGATGGGACCCTCAACGCGGACGCCACCGCCGGCCAGTCTCGCAGTCCTCCTGGCGCTGCTCGTCTTTTCGCCGGTCGCGTCAGCTGGTACGACCAGTCTCCTCGCCCGCGAGCGCCCGAGATCTCAGTTGTAGTTTTTGTTTATTTGTTAGTTTTGTTTACGTATAAGGCGCGGAGGGAAGTGTTTTTCAAAGTTTGTGTTCATGGCGCTTGAGATTCTAGTTGCTTTTGGATGAATCCTTGCTGGTGTGTGTACGTGTTCGCTCAGTGTAGATTTAGTTACAGAGTATAGCGTTCGAGGGACGTCAGTTTTGAAATGGCGACGTGTGCGCACTTTAGGCCATAATTTGAAGTTGCTCTCTGCATTTTGCGAAGTTTCATGATCCATACCGCAGCGCAGAGGACAGTTTTAGAATGAATCTGTCAGATGAGTTATGGATTATGATCATGTCAAGTTAAAAGCTATAATGTTACAAGTTTTGTTTGCCTCCTGCCATGTAGTTTGGTTCCGTGATACTACTGCCGGTTGTGACACTGACGATCAATGCAGTTCCTACTACCAAGCAATATCTTTGCTTCTCTTAGTTATCTATGATTATTCTGGTTGCATATTGAGTGAATGCTGCTTGTTAAGATAGAATCGGTTCTCAATTACTTTGGTTGACTTCTCAGTAGACAAACACTATTGAGCGGTACTCTACTGATATATATCACATGTTTCTGTTGATTTTTCCCCCACAGGAAAATCAAAAGGTGTATGTGTTTCACCTGGTGGACGATTCCCTGCCTTTGCATCTGAAGGCAAGCCTCCTGGAAAGGCACCGAAGGGGCGCAGAGATCTAGCATTGTGTAGGATATTCCGTCAGAATACATGTTGCGATGTGACGCAGACATTTCCTGCTCTGGTCTCTGTGAGGAACCTTGCATTAACTGGTGAAGGCAGTCAAGAATGTATTCATTTGTGGGAATTGCTTGAGTGCTCAATATGTGATCCACGAGTGGGTGTCAGGCCTGGTCCTCCTGTTGTATGTGCATCATTCTGTGATATGGTCTTCAAAGCTTGTTCAGAGTCGTACTTCTCCATGGATATGAAAACACAGGTAAAGACCCTCTGATCAAAGATCATTGATACAATTTGGGTCGTGGGAAGGGTGCTGATACTTCAATCATTTAGTGACATGCAAGGCATGTGCTGTTGCTAGATTAAGCTTTTCACTAAACAGTCATGTTCTAGCCCCTGCCTGTTCTATACATTCTGATTTCTGAAAAGCTATTGGTTTTGCGGAATTTCCTCTCTTTTTTTCTTATTGAATAATCCACAGTACTTATGAGATGTTGAGCTTTAGTACCTAATTATCTTTTTTGTTGGTTATGATTTGATGGTTGGTCTGAATATTCTCTTTACTGCTTTGTTAGGCCTTGTCTCCTTGTGGTTTAGGTGACATTCTTTGTGGCAAAGCACATAAATGGGTTTCTAATGGCACAGAGTTATGTCATCTTGCTGGTTTCTCTGTGCAAGTTTCTGAGACCAGCTCCAGTGGAGTTGATGACACTTTCTGCTATGGTGGGAAAGCAAGTTTGGATTCTATATCTGATTCATGGACTTCTTCAAAAGACCGCCCAACATTAAGCGGTGTGGCTTCTTGGGATGTTCAAGATTTTCAGAGATGGGCAAGAGAAATGCCTGTTGGTGAAAAAGTTTCATGGGCAATCGGAGGAATGGTTCTCACTGCTGGCCTTATTTTTATCAGGTATTTCATATTTAGTTCTCTCTTTCATATTATTTATGCTGAGGTAGTGAATTATCTGCATAAATAATTCTTGTAGTCCCGTTTGGAAAAAGTATGCCTTACATTTTTGGAATAGGTACTGCATAAGCATATAGAAGATGAATGGAACAATAAAAAATTTCATTTGATTTTTTACCTCTTTCCTTGCAACTATCTGGAATGTTGCCTTAAATTGATGCCTGCTAAGATTGGAAGCTTGCACTTCATATCCCTCTTATTTGAAAGCTGAATTTTCATCTATCTGTGCAGCAAAAGGAAAAGCTACAGCCATCGCCAGAAGCAAGCAGCTATTGCTCGCAATATGAGATTGAGAAGGCTGGATCCAAGAGCCAACCCACAGCAAACGAGGCGAAGCTAGGAAGGCATGGGCAACTTAGTGTTACTTGTAGAGAATTCTTGAATGTGTGCTTCCACCTCTTTGTGTATCAGTATAATCTGTCAATTGTGAACACTAGCATATTCTTCCCGGTGCTCAGATACGGAGTAACTTCCTTGTCATCCTTCGGTAAAAGAAGATTTCTATGAGTTGTCAGTTGCCACAGAGTTTTGCTGGAATGTAGAATTTATGGACTGGCTTAGCTCATGCACATATTATTCAGCAATGAGCTTTTGTTGTTATTTATCTGGCTACATGATTGGTGATATGCGAGTTTAGCTATTGCGGTAGATCATTTGTATACCTACGAAAGACCATTTCTTGCATAATTATGTGTATTTTGTGTGTAGGCTTAATCTATTTTTGAAAAGATTTAATCCAGAATCTATTGGCTACGTTGTAAACATTCAATCCTTTTCGTTCCAAAATAGTTTCTAAAAATAGGAACAATAAGTATCAAAGTGGTTTTCTTTCTTTGTTTCATTTTTACCCGGATGCTTTGTATCGAACCTCAACGGGGGAAAAGAGTAGTACTAGATGTTAGATTGAATCAATGCCGATTTATAATACAACTAGTATCCATGCAATTGCGACATTCACATGCTGCGCCTTTTAACAAGGTTCCATGGTGCTATGGAAGTCATCGTTTCACATGAATATATCGCGTTGAAAAACAAGGAGTATGGCCACCTATGACCTATATAAAATATAATTGATATTCGCTTTATGCAGTCTTACATAGTCTTTCAATATCAAACAAAGAGAAATGGCATGCACACCGGAAGGTAAGCTTTGGATTCAGGTTCATGAAATCGGTCTATGTATCAGCAAGCATCCGTTTTCTAGACTCAGGTTCATGATTCACCCTTCGTTGGTCCTACTTGACCGCTCGTTCTATTCTCCAAACTGCATCACGCCCCTTTTCCTCTTTTCAAAAGGAACAGCCGCATTGCTCTTCATGGCAATGCCCCCCCATTTATACCTCACCATCATCCAGCACAAGAGCATCCAGGCCAACCCCTACCACCGTCCGTCCACTGCTTCTGTCGGATTGTCCAGAGTCCTCGTATTAGGTGCTGAAACAAAATTTAGACCATTAGAGCATCTCCAACAGAGTGCTTCCCTAATAAGCCTTCATGATTATATATAAAAGAAGAATAAGAATGCTTAAAAAGCAGTGATCATGAGGAACATTCTTATGGTAGAACACTATGGCTTAATGCCTACTTCCCTAGACGGCATATTGCGTCTGCAACTCCAAATCGATGTTAAAAACATTTCACATTTGCCTCGTCAGCAGCATACATTGCATGCACATATGAACAGAGAACACATACAGTTTCAGAAAACCTGAATAAAATGATATTGATTCTTAACAGCTGACAGACTATTCAGAACAATAAAAAATGATGCTGCATTTTTCACCAAGTCAGAAGTGGGAAGCCACCTGCAGTTAAACTTGAAAGGAGAGAGAACGCCAGAAGGATCAATTCGAGTCAAGTCATTAAATTGAACGCTCAATTCAGGTCATTAGCTGATTGAGAAACCATTCAATTGAACTGGAGGATCAATTCAAGTCATTAAAGAGAGAGACGCATCTCTTCCATCAGCAGGGAAACTTTCAGATAGCCTATGCTAAATAAATCCATCGCCGTTAAGGTTACTCAACTCGCATGGAATGAATCAGAGCTATACGAAAATCCAGCTCTGAAAATGTCTTTGTCGAACCAGCCAGCTCTTAAAAATCCATCAAACCTGCAAAAGTAAATATGAATTCTGCCCTTTAAAAGCACATCATTGGACAAAATTCTTGGCGCTTCAGAAGATAGGGCCAAGCTTGACCTGAGAGATTGGGTGCATTGGACAGAGAGGGAGCACGGCAGGATTGAAAAGCTAACACCAAGGATCAGCACACCAGAAATTCTCTACGGATGAAAAATCCGATCTGTATCCACCGAGATGTAAGTTCCATTAATATTGAAATATTCCTGTTCACTGTTTTGCGATTTAAAGTTTCTGCTACTGATGATTTGATGTCTCTACAATGATATGCATGTTTACATGAATGTAGGTTCCTTCTCATTGGGCAAACCCTTTCAGTCAAACATAATGGTAATAATTTCCACATAAAACATTACACTCTGAAGAGTTGGTCAGTGGCTAGATCCAATACTTAGGGAAGAAGAACAAATGACTCAAGTGTTTTCCTCACTTTTGCTGTATATATATAAAAAGCATGAGGAACATTCTTATGCTAGAATGCTATGGCTTAATGCCTACTGCATTTGTAAATGCATGGCTGTGGGTATGTCAATAAAAATTGCATTGCATCTGTCAGCTGACTGGCTACAAAATCTTGTGAAACTATAAGCCTCCATGATTGTAACTTCTCTAACCATAAGATGATAAGAACTCTCAAGACACTACAAAATTAGAATTTGAGATACCATTTTCACCAATAATCACCGCAAGAACATGTCCCATCTCTGAAATGATGAAACCGATTGATATCTCTGATGATAATCTCCCTTGATACAATCTTTGAAATGAACTTGAAGGCAACATGGCAATCTATGCATATGCGCAGATTCTTCTTGACTCTGATTGGGGCCCCAGCTGGGGTGCTGATTAACGCAAATGCGACGGCCAGCCTCTCACTGTGGTAAGAAAGAAGCAGCTCCTTTTCGCTTCTGTCTACATTGTGCAGATCAACTGCCACATTTGGAACATAACCAGCTTTGTTCATCAGATCTCCCAATTCATCTAGCTTTCCATATATCTCTCTTGTCCTTGGATGGCTCTTATCCCCGACAATGAAAGTATGCACCTTGTCCTTCATCTCGACCCAGCTCATGGCAGGCTCCTTCCTAATATTGCTGTATTTCATTAGCTTTCGCACCTTAGCCACTTCATCCCACATGCCTGCTGAAGCATAAGTGTTTGCAAGCAGGACATGCGTGCCAGACTTCTCTGGCTCTAGGGTGACGAGTTTTTCAGCTGCTACCCTTCCCAGATCTGGATCGCCGTGTACTCTTGAGGCTCCTAGGAGGGCACCCCAAACTGCAGCATTAGCTTCGAATGGCATGTTGTTGACAAGCTCCATCGCATCCTCTAACTTCCCTGCACGGCCAAGAAGATCAATCATGCATGCGTAATGTTCTTCAGTCCTGTCAATTCCAAACATCTCCTTCATTGAATCAAAGTATTTCTTGGCCTGATCAACAAGCCCTGCATGGTTACAAGCAGAGAGAACACTAGTCAAGGTGATGTGGTTAGGGGAAACACCCTCATCAAGCATTTTCTGGAACAATTCCAATGCTCTCTTCCCATGTCCATGCTGCGCGAGCCCTCCGATCATTGCAGACCATGAAACAACTCCCCTTTCTGGCAGACCAGAGAACGCAATGTCTGCATCCTCTATGCTCCCGCATTTTGCATAGGTGTACACAAGAGCATTCCCTGCAAACACATCGGACGTGAACTGCCTCTTGATTAGATGAGCATGCACTTGCTTTCCTTGTTCATAGGCTGACAGACTAGCACAAGCATTCAGGAGGCTACTTAGTACAAAAGAATCAGGCTCAAGGCCTTTCCTTAGCATCTGCACAAACAGCTTTATTGCATCCTCGCCATGGTCAAACTGTGAGAGTGCTGTTATCATGGATGTAAAAGATATGATGTCATCAGAACAGCTTTCTTCAAAAATTCTATTCGCGTCATCAAGGCAGTCACATTTCCAGTATGAATCAATTAGCCCATTGATGACATGAGAGTCTGATAGGAGCCCTATCTTCTCAGCAAGAGCATGGACCTGCCTTGTGTGACTGATTGCCTCCAAGCTTGCTGTTGACTTGAGAACAGCAGCCAGTGTTGTCCTATTGACACCAAGGTCGAGCCCCTCCATTCTCATCCTGCGAAAGAGTGACAGGGCCTCACTATACAACCCACCATGAGAGTAACCTGAGATCAGTGCATTCCACAAAATCAAATCCCTTTGGGGCATCAAATTGAACACCTTCCTGGCATCATCCAAAAACCGATCCTTTGCATACATATCCACAAGTCCAACACCAATGAACTCATCTGAAACCGAATCGGCCTTGATCATAAACCCATGAATTTGACGTCCCAAATTAAATGCACCAGCACCAGCGCAAGCCTTCAGGATAGTAGACAGTGTATAAACATTGGGCACTAACCCTGAAGAGTTCATCTGGAGCAGCAACTCAAGTGCACGATGATCATGTCCATGAATCACACATCCGGAAATAAAAGCATTCCACGAGACAACATCTACTGCTGGCATCTTCTCAAAAACCACCGCTGCCATATCAATGTCCCCCAGCTTCGAGTACATGTCGACCAGCGCATTAGCCGTGAACACATCCCCGTCATACCCCATCCTCACCACCATGGCGTGCACCTGCCTCCCGGCTTCCAAATCCCTCGCCCCGGTGCACGCATTCACGACACAGGAAAACCCAAACTCGTTCGGGCGGGCACCACTCCACACCATCTCGCGGAACACTCCAATGGCATCTCCACACCGGTCGTTCTTGACGTACGCCGACATCATGCCGTTCCAAGAGACGGTGTTCCTCTCGCCGGAGGTGCCACCGGACTCATCGAACATCCTCCTGGCCTCGTCCACCATGCCGAACCCGCCGTACATGGCCACGAGGGCGTTGGCGACGAAGACGTCCCCGTCGAGCCCCGTGGCCACCGCCAGCGCGTGCACCTGCGCGCCGAGCCTGGCGTCCGGCGCGCACTTGAGCACGACGGGGAGCGCAAACTCGTTGCACCGGACGCCGCGCCCGCGCATGGCCTGGAACGCTCCGAGCGCCTCCCGGGGCATGGAGTTGTTGGAGTAGGCGGTGACGAGCGAGGACCAGGAGACGTGGCAGGGGTGCGGGATTTCGTCGAACACCGCGCGCGCGGCGCGAGGGAGGCGGCACCAGGAGTAGAAGGAGATGAGGCGGTTGCTGCAGGCGGCGAGGAGGCCGGACTTGAGGAGGTGGCAGTGGAGGTGAGCTCCGGCGAGCACCGACCGCGACGCGCCATAGCGGGCGAGGAGCGGGCCGATGGTTTCCGGGGACCGCATCGCGGACTAGCATCGAGACGCTGCCGCCGCCACGGCCACCCGGGCAAGGGTAGGAGGGCCTTCCCAGTTTTCACGCACAGGCAAAATGCGACGAGCCCACGCACGTGTTTGGATGAAAAAATTCTTTTCAACCTTACATTCATCTCTAAAACACGATTTCCAGAAAAGTTTTCATCTTTATCAGAAAACACGATTTTCAGAAAAGTTTCCCTCCAATTCACTTCAACAAGCCCCACCAACTAAACACGCCCCACCTGTCGGACTCTATGCAGCCTGTTCAGCTTTTCTTGTGTGCGTGAACGGGCAAACCTCCTTCTCTATACTAGTATACTTGCTACGTTATGACATCCCTCCATTCCAAAGTATAACTTGTTTGTTTTTTATCCTAGATTTGATCGTTTATCTCATCTAAAATATATATATAGTCAAATTTAAACTATTCTCGAAGATATATAGATAAAGCAAGTCATAGCTTTTTCACATAATTTTTTAAATAAGATGAGTGGTGGGTCAAAAAAGTCAAAAAAATTATATATTTAAATTAAGGAAGTAGCTTTGCACAATACAAAACCGTTAGGAATTAAGATGCATGATTAATAGTGAAATTTGCATTGGACGTCGCCATATGATCTCACCGATTAAAGATCTAAAGTGAAGTCTAAGTCATTAGGAAATAAAAAGAAGATTTACTTCTTTCGAGATCTAAAGTGACTAAAGTAAAGTGTATCTATGACAATACATTGAAATTTCAATCTAAAATCAATCAGCGCTTACAGTCGTTGGATTTACATCTGGTGGTTTAGATTTACGCCCTTCTTTCTCTTACCCTTTCTTCTTTCTCCCTTTCTTCTTCCTGGCATCATCGTTCTCCCTACTTAGGCTTTGTTCTTTTTCTGCCTCTCGCGAGATCCCCCGCTGCTCCCACCTACCCCTGGTTTTGCCTCCGCCGACGAACCACCACCAACACTAATCTCTTGAGTTTGATGCTCCTGCAACCTCCTCCACCTACCGAGGGTACTCCGCCACCCAGCTCCAGCAGCGCCCTTGCCGCCTCCTCTCCGCTGCCGCCGTATGTTCCGCCTCCACCATCGGCCGTTGAGCCTCCTCAAAGCTCCCTCTATGACCGGCCATAAAGCTAAGCCCCCAACCCACGAACCCCTAGAACCCTAACCCCCTAAATCCCCACATTAATTCAAATTCTAGTGTATTCTTTTGGTGATTTAAAGAGAACTGAAAAATCAAACGTTTGAGGAGTAAATCTCAAGTCACTAACCTATATTCGTTAGAATTCTTCAAGAGAGAGAAAGAGGTGAAAGGATGAACACACGTGAGCATCAAATAACATTTAGTCTTCATTATAGCACCACAAAACCAAAATATAATATAATATAATATAAGTTACTTCTTATCGCTGGAAGGTTTCCTGCCCAACCGAGGCCTCAAGTTACTGTACACAATTAAAAACAAAGTTACCTTATCAAAGACTCCAGAGCCGAGTTGCCTTTAATTTACGTGGTCAAACAACAGAAATTTGCCATGCAACGGACACGCCAAGTTACTGTTGGTGAATACAAAGCCAACACACCAAGTTACTGTTGGTGAATACAAAGCCAACACATATTCATATAGGCCGTGTTCAGATAGTTGAAGAAACACTGTAGCTTTAAAAAAACACTGTAGCATTCGCTGGGAAACGTATTTTGTGACGGAGAAATAGTGAAAAGTTGGAATGGATAGTGAAACGAGCGCTAACTGCATCGACCTCATCAAGTGCGAAACAGGTGCATCGTCCGTGTGCAGTGAACGTAATGCTGAATTTTTTCCCTACCAGTTAGTTGATCGTAAAGATTTTTTCCCTCTTCATCAGACTCAAGCTCTTATTACTGTTAGACCCTGTTTCGATCCCTTCTGCTATTTGTCTTGGAATTTCAAAGTCTCTTAAATTTATAGGGTGGGATATCGACCCCATCAAGTGTGAAACATGTGCATCGTCGGTGTGCGGTGAACGTGTTGCTGAATTTTCCCTACCAGTTAGTTGATCGTAAAGATTTTTTTTCTTCTTCACTAGATTCAAGCCCTTATTAGTTTATTACTGTTAGACCCTATTTCGATCCTTCTGCTATTTGTCTTGGAATTTTCAAAGTCTCTTAAATTTATGGGATGAGATATGAAAATTGATTCCAATATCCTATATTTCTAATATACAATCTATAGCACAATCGTTGCTTCGCTTCTTTATAGCATAGAAATGCAGTACATAAGGGACTGTTTGGTTGGTGGAAGCTAATACATTGTATATTTTGCGAAGGACACGATTTTCAATGAATGAAAGTTTGATGGATAGTACAATAGTTTGCACTATTCATAATCTTTCATTCCATTGAAAACTAAACCCCCCCCCCCTCTCTCTATAAAACATGGGAATGCTACAATATATTTTTATCTATTTTTCAACTTCCCCAATCTAAATACCCCTAAGTATGCCTCCAATATGTCAATGACAATATATAAATATTTTTCACGTACAACTATATTAGCTTAATTAATTATGTCTAAATTATACATATTAGAATCAAATTCAATTCTAAGGATCTAAACAGGATATTATTGTAAATATATTGACAAACATGGGCGATTTGTTAGCAACCAATTTGAAGTTCCAACGGGCGCGGGGAAGCGCGCTACCTATCCTAGTATATCCTACCCTGATAAATATATATCCTACCCTGATCCCCTAAACGGCATATAGCGTCCACAACTCCAAATCGACGTTAGAAACATTTCACATTTGCCTCGTTAGCAGGATACATTGCATGCACATATGAACAAAGAGAACACATACAGAGTCAGCACAAACCAGGATCTCTCTCCTTTACTTTTCTCAGAGGAAAAAAGATAGAAACAGCCAAGGACTGTCCACAATGTGATGTTGCATAATGCAATCTGGGGCTAAATTATGAAGATAATATCTGCATTACAGCCTCAGTGCCATTTCGCAGGAATCCCCTGGCAAGTACACTAGTCATTTTGAATTGATACAAAGAATAACCATCCAGCATCCAGGGACACATGTCACGAGCACCAAGACATGAGCCCAAAATTAATCCGGTATGCAGGAACAAACATGGAGATCTTAATCTTTATGTGAGTGTGCCAAGTATTGGCTTGTGTACTTGTCAACCTTCGGCCCAGAAGAACCATATTTGTTATCATAGTACTCCACACATGCAGAACCAACCAATGCTGCAAGGGTTAGAGCCTGAGCATGCAACCTGCAGAAGTCAACAATTTATGAGATTTTCGGGTTGCAAGTTTTGAAATAACAGCATGATCAAATTAATTACAAGTGAAGTCTGAGTGTATTAATACAGCTGCATTTAATAATAGGTTGCCAATCTACGCAATAGTGATCTGCAAACAATGGCATGCAAACTTGTCGGATACTAATACCAAAATATCTTGCGAACAATATTATTGAAACTTCTGAACCCATTATGAACAGCCCCACTATAAGTAACCTAGTGAAGCAGGTGCAAATGTTCAATCAAGTACAGCATGTACACATCACATATATGGATCAAAACGAGCTCACAGGAGAATAATAGCAAGAGATTACATGGAGTGGAAACAATTATCATTGGTATGTTTACATAAGATGATTGATTAACAGTTTTTTAATGAATTGATTAACAGTTCAAGTTCAACTATCTTACAACATTGTTGCCTACTGCACTATATGAGGTGAAGGTTGCACCAATTAACAGCCACAGCGAGACGGTTCATCAAGGATGACAGAGTCCTTCAACCTGAAGAAGATCTACATGCAAGTCCAATCCATAATGGTTTTAAGGGCATTTTATATTTATGCACGTGCCCTAAAAACTTGCAAAAATTAGTAGGATATTTTCTTCACATTTTGGCAGAAGAAGAAAAAGAAAGGCAAGGATTTGATTGAAAGCATGCAAAGGTATAACAACAGTTCAAACATTGCTAAACTAGGTAAAGGTGCCCAAATTTGGCAGTAAGGCTTACAGAATGGTCACAAGAAATAGGAAAATTGATACTTTAGAGGGAGATTAAAATACATTAAAAAATTAATCTAAAATAGTTTGCACAAGGGATTGGGTAATGCATACATATATTCTGGCTTGTTTTACACAAAGGCGTAAACGAAAAAAACAGAGAACTTGGTACCCGTACAACCTTACAAGCTTAAACGGCTAGAGGCTGTCTAAGTTACTCCTTACAGCTTGTTCAATACCTGTGTATATTATATACCTAAAAAAATTAGGTAGACCATCAATCATGGCCTATGGGCATGCAAGCTCCTATAATTTAACTTTTCTTCTGAATGGTATGACTGCACCCTTATTGGACATAGGTTAATACTATCTGTATGGCACACGAAATAAATTTGTGAAACCAAATCTTTCACAAAAACACATAATCATATAACATTACAATCCCATGACAAATGCCGACTGCTGGCATAGAATTCTTGCCTGATCACCAATCTTTTCTAGCAATTCTGATGTCAGGTCAATCATACCTAACTGTGGCTGTCAGGTCAATCATACCTAACTGTGGCTGGCATGCTACGGGTTATTTCTGTTGTTATTGAGCAATGTCATATCGAATAAGTAAGCCTTAGGCCATGTTCAGATTCCCAACTATTCACTATTCATTTCAACTTTTCACTATTCATTCCAACTTTTCACTATTCCTCCCTCACAAAACACGTTTCCCAGCGAATGTGTTTTTCTTATGCTACAGTGTTTTTTCCTACAATCTAAACACACAGAAACTTCCACAAATCATATGAAAGTCTGGAAATTTGTGGTCCTGTAGGTCAGTAGGTCTAGGAACAATATAAGTTTCTTGGTCAAGTACATATTCCAGATTAGGCCCCAAACAGAGTTTCAGCAAATGGTCATATACAGTCAACAAAATCAACCTTTTTTACTGTGGTAATGTTCAAAATGTGAAATACTCAAAGTAAAAGCTAGTTTAAGTTATTGAATCTACGAAAAGAACAAATGAAATGCAGAATTTTTGTTTATCATAAGACTATCTGTAGTTAAAACGCGCAAAGCATACCAGGGCGAAATACAATGAGAAACTAAACTAACCTTGCGTGGATGATCTTCACGCTAGGCTTCATATTGGGCCGCGACCAGTTGTAGGCAATCGAACTGCTGATCCCAGTGAGCCAGAGGCAACCTTTTCTCCAAACCAAGCATCACAATAATCAGAAAAGTTTGCATCCAGTAGGGGAATAATCTAAAAACAACTTCCCCCAAAATTACACGGAAAACGAAATAACAAGGTCATAATTTCGCGAACGATTTTAATAATTTAAATTCCGATCCGTTTATAACATCAGAACGGAAGGTGGGAAAGAAATTGTAGGGATTTGAGATACATGAGAAACCAACGCCGATTAGGTAGATCCGGACCAAGAAACCAAATCCGCAGGAAAACTGACGAGGCGTACCTACGGCTCGGAGCTTGTGCTCAACAACCCACTTCCTCATGGATTCGATCTTGCTCGGGGCCTCCGCCATTTGCTTCGCGTTCTCCTCCTCTTGTTCCCTTCGGATTTTCGCCCTCTCTTTTTCGAGCTCTTTTTCTCTCGTTCTGATTCTGATGGTGAGGGAGAAGAGAAGTCTGTCCGTCTCTTCTTATACGCAGCATTGTTTGATTTTAGTCCTTGAAACATGTTAGAATTCACTTAGTATCCACACGTGGTAGGATTCCTTTCACATGTTGGTTGTGTTGTGTGGAAAAAAAAAAATTCTGTTTGTTACTTTTTTTTCTTGCGGCCAAAGAAAGAAAGCCAGCTGGGCACTTTTTATTTAGGTACAAAATTACCTCATAATTACGATATTCTTATAAAAAAACCAAGTTCAACAAAAAACAAAATTACGATAAGACCAAGTTCAACAAAAAAAAAAAGATAAGACCACCCGCAATATTGTTATATTTTTCTTAACCATCTTAGCGATATTCCACATGAAACCGCCTTTGTTTGATCACTTTCACGTTCAACTTAAATATAGCTTCATCCGCTACTAATTCAAAAGGAGCGATAAGACCAAATTCCCCTTGTCAAAGTGTGCTCATGCCGATCTTCATTACGTTTGCCATCTCATTACTAGTTCACTGATTCTTCCTTGCTATCTGGTCATCGCAGTAGTGCTACCTTGCCACTTTTTTAGTCTTGGGCGAGGTGGAGCGGTTGACCTCTGACTGGTTGGAATTCGGCAAAGGAAGAACCGTTCATCATGCTTCACGCGGCCATGCCTTTGACTGAGTGATCGAAGGCCTTTGCACCCTTGCCCTTCCAGGGAGGGCTGCACTGAGCAAAATCGGCAGACGTGAGGGTGTAAAACGAACAGAAGTACACAAAACCGATCCGAGAGCCGCTCGTTTGGGCGGCGGCCGGTGGGGCAGTCAAACACCGGTCGCGGCCGACGAACCCGGGGGCCGCCGTTCCGCACCTCCACGCAGGTGCATCCAAGCACAGACAACCCGACCCTTCTCAAAAAAAAAAAAAGCACAAACAACCCGACCCCAGCAGGCAAAGTGGCCACGCTGCCACGCCGGGCTGAAACGCGGCGCGCGGGCGAGCTCCCGTGACGGGTGGTGGCGGCGGTGCCAAGCTTCGGAACCGTCACGTTTTTCTTTTTTCTACTGTATTGAATTGATTGACCCGGAACGGAGAACGCATGGTTCTGTTGCGGACTCGTCACGTTGTTCTTTGGACGCGGTCGCGGCCAACTTGGGCTTGTGCTGTCCGGCTGCGTGCTTTGTTTGACAGGCCACCGGCGCACCATAATCCGGGGGGCGGCAGGGTGGTTTTGGCCTTTTGGGGGTGACCTGGCTTTATGGACAATTCTTGTCGCGAGTCCGCGCTGGCGTTCTATTTTTAAATCGGATTCAAGGTCAAATTTGGACCTCCAAAAACAAACTTTGGATAGGTGCACAGATTATCTAATGATTAGCTAAATGGCGTCTGGTGCCTCGCGGCACACCATACCAAAGCGCATGCTGAAGTCGTGACGCCTGTGGTCTGGTCGTGTGTGGACTGCACACCCTTTAAAGCTAAATAGCGTCTGAGTTTAGCGTGAAGCTAGCTGACTCAGAAGTTCCAAAATGAGTGTCTAGTTCCATCTCGACATTCACAAAAATTAAGTCTACGGCGAGGGTAAAAAGCACGATGATGTGTGTGTTTTTGGTGCAACGCGCATCCATGCGTGAAACGTGCAAAGAGAAAAATGTTAGCCCATGCCTCTCTTTATCGTTCTTTTACATGTGTTTATTAAAGCGGACGATAGCGTCACCCGTCTATGCATTAATACAAAGTGATTGTTTAAACTTATCGTATAGTTTGTTTAAACTTTAAAGAACAGCGTATATCCACGTAATGTGGCGTCGAGTACCACGTGAGCGCCGTTACCTTTACTCACTCCGTAAAAAAAAAAGAGTAATTATAAGATCTAACTTTTGTCCCAAAATAAGAGTAGTTCTAGCAACTTTATCTCTATCTCTCCTTATTTATTCATCCTCGTTTTCTGCGTACTCTCTACTTTTTCACCTCTCCTTAATTCCCGTGCACAACTCCTAAAACTACACTCTTTTTGGGACGGAGAGAGTATATCTTAAATGACCGTTGCATTAACATTTATGATTTATCAGGAAATCCACTAATTATAGGGTGCTTAGTTGCTCAACACCGTCGCCTGGTCCTCCTCTCTCTTGGATCCATGGCTCAGAGGTCGATCGTAGATTTATGGTTAATTTATGGTGTGTTTAGATTGAAAAAGATTTCTCGAAAAAATACTGTATACCCAAAAACACTGTAGATTAATAGTGTTTTGTGAGTGCCAATGATGAGATGAATAGAAAAAAGTTGGATGAATTGGAAATTCCTGAATCTAAACGTTTCGTGGATTCTTGCTCTCTGTGCTCTCTCTCTCCTCTACTCTCTCTACGCTCTCTCTCCTTTGCTCTCGCTCTCCCTCCGTGCGGCGGAGGTGGCGGCTGTGATGGCCATGGCCGATGACGAGCTCGATTGGCGGCGCGCTGGTTGGGGCGAAGGGCGCGAGCGCGTGTGGAGCAACACCATGGCGTCGTAGCGACGTAGCGGGAGCCCGCTACCCCCGCTCGATACCGTGTGTCATAGGCATCCCTTTACGATAGCGGGACTTTACAGAGTACCACTATAGTAAATTTTTGTTGTACCATTTCCTTCAAGGGCGTTGAAGGAGGCTACGAGTAGCCTAATAACCTTATATGCCTAGCTTCCCACGCCAGATACATTCATATTTTCCCGCTTATGAATGACTTCTAGGTGAAAAATCTAACCACAACGCTTTACGTATTTCTCGCTTGCACAAAAATTGTTTAGCATAGAGAAGCAAAAAACAGTTTATCAGAAAAGTCTTCTGCTTCATGAATAAGGAGTTCTAGAAGAAAAAAAAGGGGGGGGCTTGATAGAGAAAAACCGGGAATTAAAGAGAAAACAAGGGCCCAAAACTTCTTCCAGTAAAAGGCCCAAGCCAAGCCACATAAAGGCCCAAACGTCTCGGCGTCTGGCGGTGCCACCCACTCGCGCAGTCGCGGCGCGTGCTGCGAATCAATCGCTTGCCGGTTGCCTTCGACTGGCGCGGGTTCCAAAGGAAAGCGAAGCCGCAAACCCCCTTCCTTCCCCACCGCGAGGCGTAGGGTTTAGGGGGGAATGGTTGGAGGAGGAGGAGGAGTTGGGCGCGGCGGCTCATCACCGGCCATCAAGCCGATCAACAAGGCGGTGGTGCACCGCATCTGCTCGGGCCAGGTCATCTTCGACCTCTCCTCCGCTGTCAAGGAGCTCGTCGAAAACAGCCTCGACGCCGGCGCCACCTCCGTCGAGGTCAGCCTCAAGGCCTACGGAGAGGAGTGGTTCAAGGTCGCCGACAACGGGTGCGGCATCTCGCCCGCCAACTTCCAGGTGAGGCAGAGCTTTCCCCCCAATAGGAGATCAGTTTCCCCCCATTTCCTGCCTGTTTGGCATTGTCACGAATTGGCCGTCGCTAATCTTGCCGCGGGCACTTCCATAGGCGCTTGCTCTTAAGCACCACACCTCCAAGATATCGGATTTCTCCGACCTCGGATCCGTGGTCACATTCGGGTTCCGGGGTGAAGCGCTGAGCTCGCTATGCGCGCTGGGGAAACTGACGGTTGAGACGAGGACCAAGGATGAGCCCATCGGGACGCATTTGGAGTTTGAGCACTCGGGCGTGGTGGCCAGCGAGAGGAAGGCGGCGCGGCAGGTTGGAACCACGGTGACAGTTGAGAAGTTGTTCTCCACCTTACCGGTCCGGAGCAAAGAGTTTAGCAGGAACATCCGAAAGGAGTATGGGAAAGTGATCTCCCTGCTGAATGTGAGTTTTTCTGCTTCACTTTCTAAGATTGCTTTGCGTGTGTCTATCAAATGTCCCTTCACAAATTTTATCTCACATCTCTTTCAGACAATTGCTTAAGTTTTCCTTCTATTACTAATTATTGCATCTACCTGCGCTAGGCTTATGCCTTGATTGCCAAAGGGGTCAGATTACTTTGCACTAATACGGCCGGCAAAAATTCTAAAATGGTTGTGCTTAGAACTCAAGGCAGCAGTTCAATGAAAGACAATATCATTACCGTATTTGGTCTGAACACTTTCAAGTGTCTTGAGCCCTTCAGTGTTACCATCTCAGATGACTGCCAAGTAGAAGGCTTTCTCTCAAAACCTGGACCTGGTACAGGTCGCAATTCAGGAGATAGACAATTCTTCTATGTGAATGGCAGACCTGTCGATATGCCAAAAGTCACAAAACTTGTTAATGAGCTGTACAGAAGCTCAAATGCCAAGCAATATCCTGTGGCTATCCTGGATTTCCATATCCCAACCACATCCTACGATGTGAATGTTGCACCTGACAAGAGAAAAATTTTCTTCTCATCGGAGAGTATTATTATGTGTTCTTTACGGGAAGCTGTTGAAAATCTGTATTCCCCTCAACAATGTAGTTTCTCAGTCAATAACGCTGAAGATCCTGAAAAGGAAGAGGGTACTGTTACTGATGGGCACAATGAAGACACAAATTCTATACCAGCAGAGAATGTTTCATCTCCAGACAATAGTGATGACAAGGAAGAAACAGACAGCGAGGATCAGGTTTCACCAGAAAACCAGAAAGAGCCTTCTTCCGCTCAGGCTGATAGATCTGCCTGGCTTCCATCCTTCTCTTATGAGCAGCCTAAAAGATTGCCTAAAGAAGGAAAAGGTTATGCATCGGGAGCAAATAATTTTAGGACAGGGCTTGCTGCAAAATCTACCCATTCACCTACTGTTCAATCTTCTCTTATGAACTTTGTATCACTAAACAAGCGGAAGCACGAAGACGATTGCGATCTTGTTTCTGAAGCTCCGGTGCTGAGAAGGGGTACGTGCTTAGAACAAGTGAGGAGAACAAGTTTGGAAGCAAACTTTGTATCGCCAAACAAGCCTGACTACACAGATGATTGCTGTCTTATTTCTGAAGCTCCAGTGCTCAGAAGAGGGGCATGCTCAGAACAGGTGAGGAAAACAAGTTTCGAAGGAAACATTGTTTCACCAAATAAGAAGCACAAAGACACTTGCGGTCTTATATCTGAAACCCCAATCTTGAGAAGAGGGGCATACTCTGAACAAGTGAGGAGAACAAGTTTAGATGCAAATTCACCAGCTGCATTGAGCCCAAGAACATCAAATATTTCTGAGTCCAATTTGCCTCTGGAAACAAACTCTTTAAAACAGCAATCCCCACAAGCTATTGTATCTGAGATGGCAGATGTTTCACCACATCATTCTAAACCGCCTAATGCTGTGATCTGTGGTGAGGAAGTATCAAGTCCATGTGATGTTGACACTACACAACCTGATGTGGTAGGCAAACTGTTTACAGTCAGACATGCAGTCGTTTACATTTTATTCTGGTGGAGATTGAACTGCTGCTAATTCCTTAGTTCTTATGCTGATTGCTCCCTTTTTATTCTTGAAACTTGCCTGTTGCTCCTAAATCTTGAGTTCATGATGATTTTTGTACTAAACAAAAAGTTTATGATGATTTTTTTGGGAGAGTACATTGTTCTAATTTGTTAATTATCAATCTACCTTTGGCATTTTGCTATTCATTTTAGTTTAAAATAGTATACATTGCTTCTGCAATAATTTCTTTCGTTAGCTACGTGTGGTTCAGTATAATTTAATTCAAACAAAAAAAAACTTATTTCTATCACTTCACAGGATTTCCTGCTGGAATCCATGCAGGAAGAACTGCATGGCCAATCCCTTTCAATTTCTGGTGCTCCCAATAAACATTCAGAAGCGGAATATCTGAATACATTGACCGATAGTCCTTCACCTGATGCTAATGATTCTGATAATGGCGCTGCAGTATATTCTGCAGCCGTACAATATCCCATTATGCAATTTACTGTTGCTGGGCTTAAGAGAAGAAGAAAGAATGGTTTTATGATATCACATGCAAATAAAGCAAATTGTCTTGAGAAAACTACCAGGTAGCATTTTCACTGTCATCGCAAACAACCTACATTGTATCGGGATTTGCATTACCATTTCATAAATGAATAATTTCATTTTCCTTATGTAGGTGTTATAAAGCTGCAACACTGGATATTTATCTACCCTCAGGTGAGGAGGCAAAATCGAATTCATTAGCTGCAGCTACCAATGAATTGGACAGGCTATTCAGTAAAGACGATTTTGGAGAAATGGAGGTGCTTGGCATAATTTTATATTTTCAGATTACAGCCCCTTTTTGTTAAGGTTATATTTAGTCAATATATGCTGTGGACTTCACGCCTCCCATAAAAAAAATTCAATTGCTATGTAGCATATCTAATTTGGACAATCTGATACTCATCTCGTGCTCTGAGCGATGAGTATTGCCAAATTCTGGAAATTAGCTTGCAAGAAAACTAGAAAGTTAATAAAGAAAACTGAATCTCTTTGCTTAGTTGCTTGATGCATATTCATTTTTCAATGTACGTGAATGTATGAAATATTGTGGTGTATGCAATTGTTTTCAAGAACTAACTATTTTATCTTTAGGTTGTTGGGCAATTTAATCTTGGTTTTATTATTGGAAAGCTCGACCAAGATCTGTTTATTGTAGACCAGGTATCGTACATACGTTTTACTGTAATGCCGTGAAACCTTCATAAACCCCTGGATATGTGTTGCAACTTGGAGTACATCATATATAGTGATTGAAGTTTTGTTTTTGTATTAGCATGCTGCTGATGAGAAGTACAATTTTGAGGGCCTTTCACAATCAACAACTTTGAACATACAGCCTCTTCTCCAGTGAGTAAGCGAACCCATAATTTTTACATGCCATTTCTATACACTGAACTCACTCAATACCGCTGTGACGTTTAAGTGTTTCTAAGTATGGATCCATTTGGTGGCATCGTATTTATCTGTACCATTTGTGATATATCTAATTTCTGTTGGATATTTGTGATTATATTCAAATGCAGGCCACTGAGGCTTGATCTATCACCAGAGGAAGAAGTAATAGTTTCTATGAACATGAACACTATCAGGTATTCATTGTCTTACTACTACAATTTGGCCCTTCAATTCTAGGATCAAACAACTTAATGATGACAACACATTTTTTATGCAGAAATATTCAGTTGCTTATATTACTAGATGTTTGTTCATCTGAACAATCAACTTTTCCTTGCTCAAACAACATGAACTGCTGTTTTGTAGTTTGTTTTGGAACATATGACGTATTCACAGCTTGTGCTATCCATATATAATTTGTTGTTTATACTTATTTTAGTGTTATCTATTTATCGACAAAACAAATACACTGTATGTCCGTGTTCCTGTTGCAAAAAATAGTCTGTAATTCATATAAAAAGGAACTATACCATTACCACCCTACGCGAAACTAAGCGGCTTTTATAGCCTGCAAGTCATATGAATAACTCATACAGTCATGCTATTCATATGCCAGTTGTGTTTTTTTCTTGCAAAAAGTTTTGCTCTCTATTTAACGTTGAAAATACCAATTCATGCCCGATAAAAATTGCAACTGCACCAGCATGGCCTTGAATCATCAGGTTCTTTTCCTCTCTTGCACCAATTGATGAAACATGCCATGATGACAGCTATTACTAATACTGAGCAAATTTGTGTTGCCTCACCTGTTTTCTTCCATTTTCTCAACTCTCAGAAAAAATGGGTTTGTTTTGGAAGAAGATTTGCATGCTTCCCCTGGTAACCATTATCTTTTGAAAGCGGTGCCTTTCAGCAAAAATATTACATTTGGTGTTCAAGGTATTATTTCTTCTCATATGTTGGATGTTTTTTTTTTCTCATGTCGAACATGGTCTTATTCTAATTTCCCTTGATTAGATGTAAAGGAGCTGATCTCCATGCTTGCTGATAGTCAAGGAGACTGTTCAATAATCAGTACCTACAAGCTGGATAAAACTGATTCTGTTTGCCCTTCGAGGGTTCGTGCTATGTTGGCATCGAGGGCTTGCCGAATGTCTACTATGATTGGTGATCCACTGACAAAAACCGAGATGAGAAAGGTAATTACAAAATTCAGTTAGAGTCCAATGGAACTTGTATTGTCTTTGGACGTCATTTCTGTCTTTAAAGAAGTATATGCAATGCCTTCCCGCCAAAGTGTTGCTGCTCAATGGAGGATAAGCATTCCTTTCAAAAGTAACATGCCCTTTTGCTTTTTGCACTTCAGATACTTAAAAATCTGACAGGATTAAGGTCCCCTTGGAACTGTCCACATGGGAGGCCAACAATGCGCCACCTAGTTGATCTGCGTGCTATTAAAAACAAAGGTGAGAGCTAATTCATCACTTACCTCTAGCACTTGAAAACTTTCTAGCTCCACTGTAATGCTAAGTGGGGGCAGTTGGTAGTCGGTAATATGTGCACATATATGCTTGGTTGTTGCAACTATTCATTACTCATGCTATCATACATATCATAAATTCATTTTAGAGGGAGCACTGAAACACTATTGTTTTAACAGAAACACAGTTGAAGAAAGTTACTTAAGCACATGATATAAAAAGAAACGGAAAAAAGAAGTCTTGTGTAAGATGATGCCTATCAAAGTAATCTTGTACTGTAGAACGTTAAGGGTTCCTCGTAAGTAATTTAGTTACTTGTTTTCCGTGGATTCTGGTTCACTGCTTATATTCTTCAAACAACTTGTTGATATCTGTCTTCTTCTTAACATGGATTTTTTTTAAAAAATATTTACCTTGTGTATTACTATTTACTAATTTTCTTCTAAAGTTGTGCTATCCACAAATGATTCTTTAGCTACTTAATCCTTCAAAATGAATTAATGATTGTTTTCTTTAGAATAAATCTCTTTCCAAAGTGGTGGTATAAATATCTTGTGTATTACGCATTATCTTTCCAAAAATGTGAGGGTACTTCATTAACTGTGTATTTAAAAATCTCTTTCCGATTTTCTGAAGCTTCTGGAGCAGATGCGGCGTTTTGAGGGTGAACAGTTGATTGGTAGGTTACTTGTGGGCTCATGCTGTTCCTTCCATTTTCGCGACAAGCCCACAATCAAGTCCCCATTGGAGAAAGTTTCTAGCCCCATGGCTAGTATATATGGCTTGTAATTTGTAAATTATGGCTTCTGCTCATGTGCGGGTCTGTAAATTCTAGTGTGCTACTGCTATGCGTATGAGCATATCTGCGCTGTGCGCCAGGCAGAATGCACGGTCCAGTTCCACAAAGGATTCCCATGCCTGTTTATTATTTATTTTGTGTTCCAGAGGCGCATTTATGGCGATTTTCCCCCCTGCCTGGTGCAGAATGTACGGTGGGTGTTTTTTCCCTAGATATTCACTATTTATTGCATTGAAATCATGATTTCTCTCAGACTCTTGCTACTAAAATTTTGGTACAGTAAATTTCCTCCAATCAAAGTTTGTAAAGAGAAGCTTGCGAATTGGTGAGCTCTGTGTATGTCCATTGTTCATTCGGGCATCCTCGTTGGTCAGGTATGGTTTGATAAAAAAAAAAAAACAAGTTCTACCCCAACGTATGGCCATGTTTGGTAGAGGTCCTGGCTGGTTCTGTATGGATCTCTTGGAGGTTCCAGTTCCAGAGCTGTGTACATGAGTATATCGAGAGCATTTAGATAAAGCCATTTTCATAGTTTAGAATACATACGACTATTTAACCACTTTGATTTACTCTACAAACTGCATGTCCAATATTTATTTGAAGGAACTGTGCCAAACCGGTTCTATATGGCTTAGGGACCGCCAAACTGGTTCTGTATGGCTTTGACGGAGTACTCGACAACGATAAGAAAATGTGTTTCGAGAAACTTGAATATTAAAATATTTTCTCCTATTCGAAATATTTGTCACTGTTGATGTTTTCTCAATTCTCATAACATTTGATCATTTATTTTATTCAAAATTTGTCACGCTTTCCCTAAAATGAAAGCAAAAGCCAGCGTGCAATAGCCGCACTCACACAACGTATTATCGTGGCTTGTGCTTGTTTATTGTAGCAAACTAGCAATTGTCGTGAAATTTGATCAAATAATAGCGCGGAGATGACATGAAATTGCTTCACGCACGGGGCGGCTGGGTGAAAAGCGAGAGAACTTTCGGACACAAGTGAGCTTATGTCAGAGAAGTGAAGCACGAATAAGCAACCTAGAGATGTGAGGAAGAGTTCTTAAATTCTCGTTGAATTTGTTGCGACAATCCAGTTCAATTCTCGTGGAGATTATGTAGTAGATGGAGTTCAATTCTCGTGGAGATTATGTAGTTAAATGGATCATCGATGGAATCAGCGGAGCGCCAGGAGGCAGGAGCAAAGCTTCTGATTAATACACTGCACATTGCATTGGTCATTGGTGCTGCTCGCTGAGATGTTCAATGAGCCTACGGGAGGAGATGATGAGATGAGACGCCAGGGACATACGATTTCATAATTCAAACTTAAAATAAGAAATATTCTAAAAAAGTTAATAATAGCGCATAGCGGTATTGACCCATCTAAACGACCAAACCCCAGAAAATTTCAAGCTATGCGTAGACCCACCTGTCTGTGATAAGAGGACGGTATGTCTCCCTGTGCCGTGGGGACAGACTGACAGAGACACCACTCGGACTCGAATCCTCACCGTCCGAGTAATCCTGCGGATCCCCTTGTCCGCCTCCATCACGGTGCCCGCCCACTCGACTCCGAGCTCCGAGCACGCGCCTCTCCCTCGCTTCGCCCTCGCAGCTCCGAGCTCCAAAACCCTAGCCATGCAGAAGCAGACGGGCAAGTCCGGCGGGAGCGGCGGCGGTACGCCGGCGAAGCGCGGCCGCCCGATCGGGAGCGCCACCGGGGCCGGAGCCGCGGCCTTAGCAGCGGCGGCGGCTGTCGGCGACCCGGGGGCGCCCGCCGCGCTGGTCGGGCCATCCCTCCAAGTCCTCTCGGCGCTCTCAGGTAATCCGCTCATTGTATCCTCTTGCAGTTCAGCTCAGCTTATGTGGAATTCTAGGTCATAAAGCGGAGAAAATTAGGGTCGTTAGACTGTGCAGATGCGTCTCTTTTTACTGGACCTTCTAAGATCTGTGTAATTATGTGCTTGACATTGACAAGTGGCGTAAACAAGGCCCTGGGGGTCCCAGATTTTATGGAGAGAAACAGTTTTGGTTATTTCGTTGCGGTTGGTTGTCTTCAAAAGCACTAGTGTTTCAGCAGAGTAGCCACAAGCCCACAAGACAGATATGTAGATTTGTTCTGTTGATTGTCAACTATATGTTGGGAAAGAAAAAGCCATCACAGCTACATAAGATTTATACCACAGATGATTTAGCTCAGCATTCTCGAAACCACAGCATCAAGTAAGAGTTTCCCCGCAACATAAAAGGTTTGACTTCAAACTGACTCTATGAAAGCCGTGCGATGCCGTAGAACCCTTAATTATCAAGATTTCTTTCAGACCTCTGCTGCACCTCTTGTGTAGACACATATTCAGGCTGTAGAGGTTTGGATAGCTTTGAGGCTCACTTGAGTATCCAATTTTGAGAGAGACCTTTCAGTTCCTCGAAGGTCAAAGAACTATCAAGAAACTGATGCTCACCTCCTCTTCTTCTTGAAAATGTTTAGAGTAAACTGTAATATGCCTCAGTGCCTCACTTCCAGTTTGGATTGTCACAGGTTAACTTTGCTGTAATTATTCATGTTGCATGAATGCTGGGTGGAATTGACTACAAACGTTTTCGTACAATGATAAGAATTAATTGGACTTCGAAATTTTCACCTGTGTATACACATTCTTGCTTGAGAGTGCATGTAAACATGTGTTTTTCTTTCCCTAGCTTGGAAACAGTTACATTATACAGCTGACAAACCATGCATGGTACAATTATACCTACCTTAATTTGTGACCTGCTCTCAGTTTGTTTGTTCAGATAGTACCTCACATTCTTTGTTATGAGCGTGAAGTGCATCAGTAATCATTTTTCTAATACCAGTTATCAGCATTGGCTGTTACAGGACAGTTATGTTTCTTTTCGCTTTTTACAGATCAGAACAACAAAAGAATTGTCCTTGCATTGCAAAGTGGGTTGAAATCAGAGATACTGTGGGCACTGAATGCCCTGACAGTACTCTCATTTAAGGAGAAGGATGACGCCCGGCGTGATACAACATCACTTGCTAAAGTTCCTGGGCTCTTAGACGCTCTTCTTCAAGTTGTATGCCATTTCTCTTTTCAGCTTTCCAGTTTGATTCATCTTTTACAAATCATGCAATATACATTTTATTTGAAATTGTATAGTAATTCTGATTCTTTCTGGCTAATCAGTGGTTATTGTATTTGCACCAGTACACATTTGAATTAGATTTAACAAGCTAGCATCATCATTTAGCATAAAAACTAGAGAGAAGGGTAATGGTTTCATGCATACTATGGGATCTGGCATCATTGTCGATACGCCATATAGGCCTGTAGCCATAAAACAAAGGGGAAAAAAGTCGTCTAATTTTGGTTCCCCAGTCCTACTCTCGTTTTAATTTTTATCCCTCATGTGGCACAAGAAGAAATGGTAAGGCCGCTCAGAATTCTCTTCCCCATTCCCCACAAGGGTGAACCCCTTTTTTGTCTCCAAAATTAGATGAAACTGATGCAAACCATTTCCTAGGACGATTTGTGGGTGTTTTGGGGTGATTTAGCAGGGACATCATTATTTTTTGCCATTTGGCAGCTAGATCATCTATGTGGAAATGAGGGAGCGGGAGTAGAGTAGACTCATCTCATCTTATTTATAAGGTTATGGTTCTTACACCCAATTAGCTAGAAGTCTGCTAAGCAGTGTACAATGGTGTCTGTCAATTTCGTCAAAAAGAAGCTACTCATTTTGTTTTTGCAATTGTGTCTTATGCTTTGATGTGTTGTATAGATCGATGAATGGAGAGATATTGCAATGCCTAAGGACCATCTGAAACCACCCAGAGTAAGAACTTTGGGTGCCAACACGACACTCTCGGGTTTTGGTCAAGAGAACATGGAAAAAGTCTACTCTGACGATGCCACGTACGTTTTTACTAACCTTACCAAGATCCTGATAGCCCGTATGTCCATGGCTGTCGCTGCTATACTTATGTTCTTTTAAATGCACTTATTACAGTACCTCTAATGATCAATCAAAGACTGAAGAGCCCAGCGTCACTAAGAAGCGCTCTGCAAGCTTTTTGTTTGACGAGGATGGTTTGTTTAACAATGATGATGAAGGGAGGGCAGAAAGGCAGCAGTGCGCTATTGCAGCCTCTAATATAATCCGCAATTTCTCTTTTATGCCAGAAAATGAGACTGTCATGGTTCAACATAGGCATTGCTTGGAGACTGTATTTCAGTGCTTGGAAGACCAGAATAGAGGTAAAGCTTGAAATATTGCCCCATGTCTTACTTCTCAGTCACCTGCATCTATCTTTTGCTCTTTTTTGTGCAGTCCATCAATCACTAGTAATTTTTTTATTATATTAACTTGGAGATTGTTAAATGTGCCTTTTTGGCTCTTCAAGTTGGTTATACTTTATTTATGTTCTTTTTGTTACCTGCATATACTCTATGTAGGCTGTATGTTACTACAGTCCACACTCTGCAAGCTCAAAAATAAAATAAAAACTCCAGGGGAAGAAACTCTGCTTGACTTTGTTCTGGGTGCTGTTTGGGAGGGGTGAGGTTAGCGAACCCTTTAGGGAGGTTACGTGACCTTCAAGCCTGTGTGAACGGCCTCTCAACTGGAGGCTCTACCAACTGAACTATTATCAGTTCTCGACAAGCTCAGCCAAAGAACTGAATTTATTTTCCCTATTTTTAACTTTATGTTGGTCTTACACTGCAAAGTAAGGATGATGTGAGACCTCTATTATTATTTATATTATCTGTTGCAACTTGAATGAGCTTCTGGGACTATGGTCTCTGCCATATCAGACTTTTATACATACTTGAGAACTAATGGTCTGCTGATTTTCGTCATTTAACAGAAGATGACGAGCTCGTAACAAACATGCTGGAGACCCTTGTCAATTTAGCACCAGTGTTGGACTTGAGAATCTTCAGCTCATCGAAGCCATCATTCATTAAAATGACGTAACTCTGAAGCTGTATTATACTTTGTCCTTTTCTTTTCTTTTCTATGTTGAAGTTAACTCATTTGCCTTGTTTTTGCCAAGATAGTGAAAAAGGTGCAGTTCATGCCATAATGGGTATGCTTTCATCTTCAGTTAAGCCGTGGCACTGTGCCGCTGCTGAATTGATTGGACGTCTGATAATAAATCCAGACAATGAGCCATTTCTTCTTCCTGTCATTCCACAGGTAAGTGCTGTCTAGCTCACTGTTTATATTTGGTAATAGTTTGACGTTATAGTGTTATGCTATGCAGATGCATTCAACTAAAGATCTTTTTCTCGGGTGTTTAGTTCTCATACTTACAATGGGTAGCTTGATACAGATATACAAACGGCTAGTTGACCTCTTGAGTGTGCCAGCATATGATGCACAGGCTGCTGCTGTTAGTGCACTGTACAACGTAGCTGAAGTGAATATGGATTGCAGGCTAAAGCTTGCCAGTGAGCGATGGTAACATCTACTTCATACAATTAGAGACAGCAATCTAATATTCGAAAGTGGCATTAACAATAAATCTGTCATTTCCATGTGAATTGAACCAGGGCTGTCGACAGACTCCTAAAGATTGTGAAGACGCCTCATCCTGTGCCTGAGGTTTGCAGGAAGACGTCGATGATACTGGAGAGCCTCGTCTCCGAGCCTCAAAACAGGATGCACCTCCTTGTGCACGAGAACACATTTGCTGAGATCCTGACGACAGAAGGGAAATACTCTGACACCTTTGCTCGGATTCTGTATGAACTGACTGCGAGGCCAAGCAACAAGGGGATCGGGGGGCAAGCTATCTGGGGAAACATAAACTGACGGACGCTTGGTCAATCATTTGTTGTTGAAATGTAGATGTAGGTAGGTTAGTAGGTACTTCTTTGACCATGTATTAAGTCCCTGACTGCATGCAACAATATGTTAGCTGTACCTAGTTATGTGCAACTTGGCGCACTGGCCTAATCTGAATGAATGTATGTGTACTTTTCGTTTGCTGTGGAAGCCTGCTTTGTTAGAACACAGTATTTCCTTGCTTACAATTTGCTGGAATCAGATGCCTCAATTCGGTTTTGCATTATTGATTTAAGAGTAGGGAACTGCTAGCGTCCGGCGTCCGGTGCTAGCGACGGATGATGTTGCACTGAAACATTATCTTGAAATTGAAACATCAATGAGATTTTTGAAACAATCGATGTAATTTTGTGCAGACGCAAGGACGATGTTGCGCTGGATTGTTGCATGGAACATCAATGGAACATCAATGAGATTTTTGAAATATTGAATTTTGGAACATTCGGTGTAATTTTGTGCGGACAGACGGTGTTGCATGAAACATCATATTGAATTTTGTAACATGCAGTCAAATATTGAGGGATCTTTGCAACATACGGGCGAGGTGAAACATGAGTGATTGCAGGTTTGCAACATTCGGCTGAACCAGACAACACAGATGCAACAAAAATTGCCGAGATGTTGAAACAACGTTGGTTGAAGGGTTGCAACATTCCATCGAAGGAGAAAACGTCAAAGGCGTGAAAGTTGCAACAATCGGCATAGTTGAAACAACTACGCATAAAAACACTCCGTGATGTTTGCATTACATCCGAGGCGCAACATTCTCAGAGTGACACCAACTACCGGCGGCGCTGCCACAAATCTCAAATGTTGCACGGATTGAAATACAAACGTGAGAGCAGTTGAAGCACATGCATGGTTCAAAAGTTACAACAATCAATTAGCAGGGTAATAGAGAGGGGAGTGAACTTGCAATGGTTCAAATGTTGCAACATCTCAAAATCAATTTAAAATCTCAACTCACGACTGCAACATGGAACAAATCATGTTTGCAACATTGATGAGGCTCCAGAGGAAGGGGAGCATGGTGACGATTGGGAGAGGAGGCCGTGTCACTGGGACTGCCGCGCTCGGCCGTGTCATCGCCCGCTAGCCCCAGCGGCAGCCCACGATGCCACTCCCCATAGGGAGCTCGCGCCGCGGGGGGGGGGGGGGGGGGGGGACACCACCACCAACAGAGATGCAGGCACACGGAGGAGAAAGTGGAGAAATGAGATTATGGATAAGCAGGACTACAGGAGGCCAGGGAGGACAACGGCAAGGGGGTCGCGCCCCCCTACCACATCTCCTCTTCCTCCTTGTGCCAGTGCAGCCGCTGCATGGCCAACAATGGCGGGGAGGTGGCGTGGGGGGGACGAGGGTCACGAGTTGCGGCGGCGTCAGGGGAGGAGGAGCAGTTGCCACTTGCCAGAGACTATCCGTGAGATGCAACAACTGTAGAGAGATAAAAGGAGGTATGTGGTCTGAGATTAGACGCATGGCATGTCGTCCGATATTTTGTTTTCACATCGGACGTCTTCGTTGTAGCAATACCGTTAAGGGTACTAGAACGGTTGGGCGCGCAATGCGCACCCTACCAATATTTCCACAAAGAACAACTAATAAAAAATGACAGCATATAAGTAGTTGCATGTCAACACAAAGTGTTGTCTATCTGGCATAACAATATTACAAGTTAACAGCACATCCTTGCATGAAAAGGACAGTCCAGAATAATAAAAATATCATCTAAATGAGTATGATATATTGACCAACACTCCAAATTATTATTATTTTAATATTATAATTGCCATTCATCAAATTGACATCTAGATGTCTCTGAATTTATCAAATCATGTTTACCTCTACACATCATCTGGTTTTCACATCAAGCCAACACATAATCACATACTCATTCAGATCACACACAAATCAAAATATCTCTCACATATGCACACAAAAGTTTGAGGAAAATAAATACATAGTAGTATAAAAGCTATACTGGCCATGAATCTGTCTCAACTCTGAATCACTCCATAATAGTTGAACCTCAATTCTTGTAACCTCAACTCTGCTTATCGAGATTTAACTTGAACTGAAAATGACATTATAGTGTCAAAAAGAAAGATTAATCAGGCCAAACATTCTGAGGAACACTAAAATTGATACTTTATGCAGGCCATATCACTTAACGATGAATGTGTATGTAGAAATGGAACAATAATAGTAAGGAAGATAAATGTACATGTAAAAAAGGAACGATAATAGTAAGGAAGCAGTGACAGAACTTTTTATTCTCCAAAAATATTTTTTTAGAAGACGAGCAAACACATGGTCATAAACCAAAATAAACATGCTCAGAGGGATACTAACTTACATGGCATATTTTTTTTATAAGCTCATGATGAAGCTAAGTATTTTTGGCGTAGAATATAGGTTCAAGCAAATAAGCAGCGAGAATTCTTGACTATATTAACATACATAAGTGATAAACTGGACCATTACCTTCACTTCTTAATTCTGATCTATATCATTCAGTGCCTCCTAACTTTTAATGAGGTGTAAGATGGATAATGAGCTGCAAGTAATTACAGTGGATCCTCATAAGGCCACACCACCAATTTCCTAGCTCCTGCAAAAATAATTTCGGTGGATTCAAAAATAACACCAGGCATCTCTTAGCTTCAGAAACACTGAAAAATAACATATCTCAATCCAAAGATGTACCCCTGTGGCATACAAAAGAACGTAGAGCATGCTTGATTTGCTGAACCAAAAGTAACACCACAATGTCACATATCACATATATATGGGAAACCTGGACTAAGTATCAGCCAATTTAGTTATAAACAAACCATCATTTTGAGCAGTGGAATGGACAGAAATTATCTTCCCTATGAATCTGCCCCATAAGATATTTAACAATATGAATGAATATGCATTCTGTTCAAAGTTCTAGTTTTAGCAACTTGTTCAAAATTCCTACTATATGACAGGTCAAGGCCAAGCATCAATAATGAGACCTGATGTTTCAGTAACAGTATCATCTTTTGTTCCAGTTAGTGAACTGGACTTACCATTCAGCTCATCACAATTTTCAACAAATAATTTTGACTTGATTTTTCTTTATTTCCACTTGGAGATATATTCGGCACTCACATCTAAACAAGTGTGCATCTACACTTTAGATCCTTACGGCAACAAAAAGAGAATATGGAAGCTGCTAGCAGCCAGGAAAGGGTGTCACCTACCTTCCGACACACAAGTTGCTAGCAGCCAGGTGAGGTGTCGCGATACATGTCAAAGAGACATGAAAAAAATGCAAGCATCAAGAACGAACTGACCTCTGCAAGACAAATTTCCCACTCCAGAGTGTGCTGAATGAACCTGAAAGATTAAATATTGATCAGTACTTGAAAAAAAGGGGGATGGAGACTGTACAAATCAGCACGAAAAATTAATTAGGCCACAAACTTAGAACTCGTGTCAATATCTCTATAAAATCTGAACTTTGAACCTGAATATGCAAGCACAATGATAGAGATGAGGTTAAAATCTTAGTTCTAGAAACTCCACAAAGAGCATCAGTTAAAATGATATTGATGGTCTAGACATGTTTATAATATGAGCAAATTTCAGGGCATATACCATATATAAGTTCAATGTGTTCTGAACCCACACAAAGAAATAAAAAAGGCAGCGGGCAACAACCTTTATTTGATGACCAGTCCTAGATCTCAGGCCATGGACGCCATGGTCTCCTCAACTATACAGGCACAACAAAGAATCATAGATCAGACCAAACTAAAATATTTTCAGTTGGAACCATGGTACATAAGTAGAGAAACAATAGATTTTTTTGCACTACTTAATTTTCAAAAAGAAAATACTTGAAAGGATACTATATATACAAATTGAGTTTCCATTTCTTTTCTTTCCTTTGAACGGACTAACTTTTTTATAATGAGGAGGCAACGGAGTATACCTATTGGGGTTCCATTTCTTTGCTTGGATTTTTGCTCATGTACATATACATAACCACTTAAACTATCACAAGGAACTTCCTGTTCAAAAACACACAAACGATTTTTTACTATACCGTAATCCAAAAGGCAAGGCTGGTAAGAAAGGGTCGACAATGCAAAGCTAGAAGCAAATTTACCTTCCAGAAGCCTAGAACTATATGAAGATGCAACTCCTTGATACTATTGCATTCATCTTCAGCCGCTAATCACACCTGACATGAACAAACAACAACGATGGATGCATGAGTGAGAAGCTGTAGAAAAAAAATGATACCCTTCTTTTTCCCTACCTCTTCAGTTTTGCAGTGGCTATGGTAATTCTTGCCTACAAGCATTTCTCAGCACAATTGGGTTCCTATACACTAATGAATGGATGTGGGAGAGGTTTCTCAATCATGAGTATAAAGCATGGCATGAAGGTCAAATCGTGAGCAAGAAAAATAATAGGACCCCTAACGGAAGAACATCACAAATGCCACCTTGTTTGATCTTGTTCAGTCTAGCCTGTTACAACATGCACACATGGGTCAACTAAAAAACACTGAAACAAAACCAAAGTCATCCCCATCGCTGCTACCGCCATGCTTTGCCTAGCGGCACTTGCTGCCACATATGCTTCTAGGAATGACGATTCCAAATCCAGCGGACAGGCAAATCATTTTTAAACTGGTCTAAATAAGTGTAACTAATTCCAGAAATGCGAACCTCGCAGACACAAATACGAACAACAGAAAGAAGGCAGGTTGGGGTTTCTTACCCGGAGAAAGAAGTAGCCATGCGCGGGGATCCTGAGCCATCTTGTCTCCTGATTTCTTCAGATTTCGCAACCACCGCTCTTTCTTTCGGCAGTCTCCTCCGCGGTCAAGACCTTGGGCGACTCCGGCGGCGGATTCGGCTCCTCCTGCTGGCACGGCTACGCCTCTTTGTGGAGCTTCTGGCTGTGAGTTGGGGAGGGGATGGACCGGCGAGGCCAAGGCATCTCTGCTGCAGAGTCGGGAACTCGCGACTCCTCGCGATGCGGCGCATGGGATTGGCCATGTCTCAGACGCAGTGGAGGCCGGATCCACGGCCGTCCAGGCCGGACATGACCGGATCCGCTCGGTGGGCATGCAGAGCCACAGCCACGGCCATGGTGAGCATCAGGCTGGCGGCGGCGGCGCCGCGGGGGGGGGGGGGAAGAGGGGAGAGAGGAAGGAATGGGAGGGGTTAGGGTTTTGTCGGTTTGGTCTATACGGAGCGCGGAGAGGGTGCTTTTTGCAAAAGTGAAGGTCACGCGCGATGCGCTCAGCGGGGCGCGAAGCCGGCGCTGATCGACACGCGTCCCATGAAACGCGGAGAGAGCAGCAAACACGGGGATCCTTCAAGAACTTTGATGGAGTACCGTGGAAGTTCCTAGGCGTGACCATTTGCTTTGTACTGAAGCTATGGAGTGATGTCCCGTAAGCAATGGTACAGCCGGCTATGCCCTATACGGTTTATAGACCAGAAACAATTGTAGGAGAGCGTTGCCCGCTGGAGAGGGGATTGATTTGCCTTTATGATCGCTTTGTTCCATTGCCTCGTGCTCACTGTAAATAGGCGAAATGCAACATGCTAGTTTGGCGGGCCTATCGTTGCCTCTCACGAGCCACAGCTCTAGAAATATTCCACAACGTGATGCCTTCTGCATTTGCAGCAGCGAAGTTGCTTGATCCCAAGCAAAGAGCAAAAACAGAAGTTACGCACGGCAAGTTCGCAGCCTTTTCCACCCGGATCATGCCTTTTAGCCCCATCTCTGCAAAGTCAGAAAGGCTGTGCTTCTTCCCAATCAAGTCTCTCTCGAAAGCTAAGCCTTTTGGGGCTGAGGAGATCAACCTAACAATCTCCCCCTTGATCTCACTCTTTATCTTATTTTTTTTTCCAGTATATCTTTCATCTCATCTTAGATTTATGTACAGAGCTTATCTCATCGTCACGATCCTTTATTGATAGAATCAATAGCCACCGTACACGCCTCTAGTCAGAAACGAATTCTTATATCTTATCGGGCCTTCTAATGCAGGAATCATAGGCTTTCCCTTAAACCCATACCGGCTAAGTGTTCCTTGAACACATTGGGTGGTAGGCCTTTCGTTAGCGGATCCGCAAGCATATTCTTTGATCTCATATGCTCAAGACTTATGGTGTGATCCTGGATTCTATCTTTTATCGAATAAAATCTTACTTGTATCGGCTTGGTAGCCGTACTTCTTTTGTTGTTGTGGGCATAGAATACTGCAGGCTGGTTATCGCAGTACATCTTTAATGGTCTTTCTATGCTATCCACAATTCGTAAATCGGGTACGAATTTCTTTATCCATTCTACCTGCGTCGAGGCCTCATAACATGCTATGAACTCAGCATACATCGTTGATGATGCTGTAACTGGTTGCTTTGAGCTTCTCCACGAAATAGCTCCTTCAGCAAGCATGAAGATGTAACCTGTCGTGTATTTTCTGTCATCTTCATCTCCAGCATAATCTGCATCTGCATACCCTTTAATCTCTAGGGAATCAGATCTTCTGTAAGTCAGCATGAGACCTTTCGTGCCTTGCACATAACGGAAAGCTTTCTTTACCAGTTTCCAATGCTCTATTCCTGGTTCTTCTTGATATCTGCTTAGCACGTTTGTGACAAAGGCTAAGTCAGGGCGAGTACACGTTTGTGCATAAGACAAGCTCCCAAGAGCCGAAGAACACGGTACCGCTTTCATCTGTTGTCTTTCATATTCATTCTGGGGACATTGGAATTTCCCAAATCTATCACCCTTGACTATCGGAGCAGGAGTAGGATTACTTTTCTGCATATTATATCTTTCTAAAATCTTCTCTAGGTATGTCTTCTGTGACAGTCCTAGAACCCCATTTGTTCTGTCTCGATGAATCTCAATTCCTAAAACAAAGGAAGCCTCACCGAGATCTTTCATATCAAAGTTAGAGGACAAGAATTTCTTTGTTTCTAGTAAAAGACTAATATCACTACTTGCCAGTAGGATATCGTCCACATACAGTACAAGAAAAATGTATTTCCCTTTCTTAAACTTTGCGAATACGCAATTGTCCTCAATATTCTCTTTAAACCCAAATTTCTTTATCGTTTCGTTAAACTTCAAATACCATTGTCTTGAGGATTGCCTCAATCCATAGATGGATTTCTTAAGATGACATCCCATGTGTTCTTTTCCTTTCACAGCAAAACCTTTAGGTTGTGCCATGTAAATGTTTTCTTCTAGATCCCCATTTAGGAATGCCGTCTTTACATCCATTTGATGCAGTTCTAGATTATAATGGGCTACTAGAGCCATTATAATTCTAAAAGAATCTTTACAAGAGACTGGTGAAAACGTCTCATTGTAGTCTATACCTTCCTTTTGTGTATATCCTTTAGCCACGAGTCGAGCTTTATATCTTTCTATATTCCCTTTGGAGTCACGTTTAGTCTTGTAGACCCATTTACAGCTTACTGTTTTGGCTCCTTCAGGAATTTCTACTAAGTCCCAAACTCCATTGGAACTCATCGATTGCATTTCATCTTCCATGGCCTTAGCCACTTCGATGATTGCTCACTTCTCATGGCAGCTTCGAATGTGGTGGGATCATCCTCCATCCAAAACTCTTCTATTTCATACACTTCATAATCATCTGGGATTGCTGTCCTTCTCACTCTTTGGGACCTTCTAAGGGCCTCATTATTTGGTACGTTTTCTATTGGAGGCTGATGCTGCTCCCCCTGATCTGCGGCGATATTATCTATAGGATCCTGAAGGACAGGTTCTATGTTTTCATTCTGTATTGCCACAGGAGGGAACAACTCAGGGACTGACACTGAGGGTGCAGCCACAGTCGGTAGTGAGAAAAATGGCTCCTGGATCATTGGAGTGGATGCACATACCCGCTTCTCCTCAAGATTAATCTTTCGAACTACCGTGCTCCCCCGAATCATTTCTTCTTCTAGGAAGGCAGCATGTCTTGTTTCCACAAATTTTATGAATATGTCTGGACAGTAGAAACGATATCCTTTTGACTTTTCTGTGTAGCCAATAAAATGGCAACTCACTGTCTTAGGATCTAGTTTTCCAATGTTTGGGTTAAATATCTTTGCTTCAGCAGGACTCCCCCACACCCTTAGGTGATTCAATGAGGGTTTTCTGCCTGTCCACAGTTCATACGGTGTTTTAGGCACCGCTTTACTGGGAACTCTGTTGAGAATGTAGATAGCGGTTTTTAAGGCCTCCATCCATAGACTCTCTGGCAGTGTGGAATAGCCTATCATGCTTCGTACCATGTCCATCAAGGTACGATTTCTTCTTTCAGCCACTCCATTCTGTTGTGGGTCGCCCTGCATTGAATACTGGGCAACAATACCTTGTTCTTGTCCGTATGGGGTATGCCGACCAAAGTATTCCCCTCCACGGTCGGATCGTACTATCTTAATCTTTAAATTGTGTTGATTTTCTACTTCAGCCTTGAATATTTTAAATTTATCCAACGCTTCTGATTTTTCTTTAATCGGATAGATATATCCATAACGGGAATAATCGTCTGTAAAAGTTATGAATGAGTCATAACCATCTATGCTCGTAACTGGGAACGGACCGCAGATATCTGTGTGAATTATTTCTAATATACCTGCGCTGTGTTCCGCATGTTTTCTGGTTATCTTTATATATTTCGCTTTTATGCATTCGATGCATTTATCTAAGTCTGAGAACTCAAGCGGAGGAAGTATTTCATTCTTAACCAACCTTTCTATTCTCCCCCTCGAAATGTGGCCTAATCGACAGTGCCACAATTTCGATGACATACTCTGAGTTCTCTTTCTTTTTCTGTTGGTGGGTATGGATTCTTTTGCATTCACATCACAAACGGTATTCACACATTCACGTAGTGATAATAAATATAAATCATTCTTTCTGTAAGCAATAGAAACAATCGAATCGTTGTAGTCTATTACACACTTGCCGTTTCCAAAACGGCATTCAAATCCATCAATATCAAGTTTTGAAACACTAATCAAATTCCTTTTAACAGAAGGAACATAGAAAACATCTCTGAGAAGCAACTCAAATCCTGTATCAAGCACCAAGAGAAGGTCTCCCACCGCCTCCACTTCGGCTTCCACTCCATTCGCGACTTTAATCTTTCTTTCTCTTCTTTGAGTTGTTCGCGTTTGGATGAATCCCTGTAAATAATTTGCAACATGAATTGTTGCTCCAAAGTCAATCCACCAAGTAGATTTCGCATAATCTATATACAGAGATTCATTTACAAATGAAATAATGTTCTCACCATTCTTCTCACACAGCATCTTTTAGTAGTCTGGACAATCTTTCTTGTAGTGTCCCTTCTTCTTGCAGTAGAGACACTGATCTTTGTCCACAGTGCATTGCCCAAGCTTGGGCTGATGCTGCTGGAACTGCTGGGGATTCTGTGGAGCCTTAGACTTGGAGGATTCACTCTTGACGAAGTGACCCTTTTTCTTTTGGTTGTGCACATAGTTCACAGAGCCACCATGTGCAATCTTAAGTCTTTCCTCCTCTTGGGCAAGCATCGTCGTTGTCTTCTCTATGTCCCATTGCTCAGGACTCAAGTTATAACCAACTACAAAGTTCTCAAACTCTGCAGGAAGTGATTTGAAGATCAAATAAACAATGTGACCCTCATTGAACTCTAAGTTCATCGGTTTAAGTTTGTTGTTGATATTTATCAAATTGTGGATGAACTCTCTAAGTCCACCTCCTCTGTATTTTACACCAACCAGCTTCTCAAGCAACTGATGAGCATAAATCTTGGAAGAACCAGTATACTGATTCTTGATCTTTTCTAGATATTCAACAACATTCTTACAATCTGTGATTGCCCCCAAAATGGTAGGCTCTACGGTGTTCTCCACCACTGCTACACATTTCTTGTTAGCAGGTTTCCATTTGATCATGACAAGGTCATAACTCTCTTTGGATGCTTTGTAAACATCCTGTGCTTGTTGCCAAGCAGTATTTGTCATATCATCCCCTCTGACTGGCGCCTGAGGCTCCACACGCACTGGGTGTGTGAGTATCCAGTCCAATTCTTGCATGGTGAAGAAGAGGTTCAGCTTCTTGTACCATTCATTATAATTATCTCCCCTCAGAGTTGGGATATCTCTGATGGCAACTCCAGCTGAAATCAATTAGGAACAAGTGAGAACAATTTATGAGAATAAATCTGAATATGACTATATGTTTTATCATCAACTTTAGTCAGAAAATAAAACATATAGTGACTTTTCACATTAAAACTTAATCACCTTTGGGCAGAAAAAAGTAATAATGCATGGAATAAACATATCTATGAAATCATAATATTATTATTTTCAACTTTGGTCAGAAAACAATAATATCACAATTATTCTGAAATTTTAATCTATGACTTGAAAAATAAATCATCTCTTTGGTTCAAATTTAAATTCCAAGTCATAAAATAATTATCTATGCAGCGGAATCTATAATATTATTCTATTCAGAAGCAAAATTCTGTAATCTATTCTCTAAACATTTATCCCTTTGGTTCAAAATGAATAGAGATTCAAATTCTGTGCAAATTCATATTCAAATTCAGATTAAATAGCTTCTGAAATGAATAAAACAAATAGAAAAAATTCTATTCAGGCCGCCCATACAGCCCAAATCGCGCACGCGGCACGCGGCCCATCTGCGCGCTCACGCGGCCCAGTTCTCTGCTCGGCCCACCAGCGCGCGCTCGTCTATCGCGGCTCGGCTCGCTCGTTTGGCTCGGCTCGCGCTCTACGGCTCGCCTCGCGCTCGCTTCGCACGGCTCGCGCTCGTTCGGCTCGCAGGCCGCAGCCTGGGCCTGGGCCGTGATTTCGGCCCAGCGCGCGCGCGGCGTCGACCCGCCTCGATCTCAGCCGTCCACGCGATCCAACGGCTCCGCGTTGATTTCACGGGGTATAAAAGGGGCCGGCGTCGACGAAACCCTAACCCTAAGGTCATTTCTTCTTCTCCTCCCCCTCGGTCGCAGCCGAGATCTCCCCTCGAGCGCCGCCGCGTCGGCGTGCCTCGACTTCCGCCGCCGCGCCATGGATCTTCCATGGCCGGGGCTTTCTCTTCTCCTCTTCTTTCCCCACGCTCTCTGCTCCCGTTCCCGACGGTCGTCAAGACATGGCGCCGTCGCGGGACCCTTCGCCGGCGTGCGCGCTCATCTAACGGTGAACGCGCCGCCGTCGAGCGGTTCGGTGGTGGTGTCTTTGCGCGCTAGCGCACCGGCGTCCCGGTGGCGAGGCGCATCTTCTTGCGCGCTCAGAAGCCGGCGTCCCGGCGTGAAGCGCATCGGTAAGTTCTGTGTGTGGATCTGTGTGTGGGGTTTGTAGATCTGTTGTTTGGGGATATGGATCTGTGGTTTTCGGTTGGTTTTGGATTCTAGGGTATTGGATCTAGGGTTTCTGATGCGGATCTAGGCTAGGGTTTCGGGATTTGATCTGTGTTTCTCGATTTCTTTCGAAATCTTGTCTCTTTTCTCTAGATCTACACTGGATCTATGCTTATAGTAGGCGACTGATACCAATTGATAGGTCTGTGCGTGAGCAGTGTAGATCTAGGCTAATCAATACTTGATCTATGTGTATGTGCATGTGTATGTGACTGTGTATATGTGTGTGTCCGTGTGAAACCCTAGGTCTAGTAATGGAGAAGGATAAAGGGTTAGATCTATACCATCGCGAGTAGAGGAGTTGGATGGCTCTGTGGATGCCATTGCGGGTTCGTTGGGGAAGTTCTGCGCACGGGCAGCGACGGTCGGAGTAGATGATGAAGCCGTGGCTCTGCGCAATAGGTCTCGTCGTCCTTCGGGACGCCACCGGCTTTGGCCGGGAACGGCGATGAAGGGAGTGGTGGAGCTTCCCGCCGCCGTAGCGCTAACCCTCTAGATCGGTCTAGGGTTTGAGTGTAGGTGGGGAGAGTACTCAGTTCAACTTCGTGTCCAGAGCCGTGGCCCCCCACCCCTCTCTATATAGCGCTGGCGACAGGGGCCCACCAACCATTAGGGTTGGGCGCCCCCGATCAGGGCGCAGATCAAGGCCCAAAGGCCTTTGGGCCTTTTGGGGCTGAGGAGATCAACCTAACAATCTCTTCGAGCTATAGATGATAGCCATGATCATATTTCCATTGATCGCCAAACGTTGCTGTTGTTTTTTTTTTTCCTGCCTCCGACTTGCTAACTTGGATCCTCCAGGACGCTTTTTCTGCAAAGAAAACGAAGGATCTGACGTTGCAAAATCCTGCATGCTATGTTATATTCTCTAGAAGCTTCACGCTTCGTACAGCGCGGTTTTAACAGAGGATCTGATTCGAATGGATGGATGGTCAGAAGGAACACAGCAAGTAAGATTTCCACAGAATTCCACTGCATTACAATAATAGTAAATAATTTAATAAACAAGTGAAAACAAAGGTGGGGAAACAGCCTCTAGCTTTCTTCCTCCCTCGCCTCCGTCTCCGTCTGCCACCGGCATCGCCCTCGTCGTCCCCACCACCACCACACGTCCACCTCCCGCAGCCCTGCCCCGGGATCCGACACCTAGGAAATTGGAATATCCCGTCTCTCTCCCGCAATTTCTCCTCGCCCGCGAACGGAGGCAGAGCGCGCTCCCCCATCCCGGCGTCACCCAATGGCGGCCACCTTCCTTCTCCTGCTGCTCCCAGTCGTCGTCCTCGTGCTGTTCCCCTCCGCCCGCTCCGCGCGCGACGCCGACGCCGTGGTGTCCAGGATCGCCTTCGGCTCCTGCGCCAACCAGAGCGCTCCTCAGGTGCTCGACGGGACGCCCACCCCGACTGGCCGTGCTCGCTCTCGCCCTCGCTCACTTTTATGAGATCGTCACGAATTGTGTCGTTGCGCTTTTCCCTGCAGCCCATATGGGACGCCGTCACGGGGTTCGACCCGCAGGTGTTCGTCTGGCTCGGGGACAACATCTACGGCGACAACAAGCGCCCATTCCGGGTCTTCGGGAAGGAGCGCACCGTCGGGCCCTGGAAGAACGTGCCGCGGTTCTACCCTTCCACCGAGGAGGAGCTGAGGAGGCGGTACCAGCTCGCCAGGGCGCAGCCCGGGTACGCCAGGCTCAGGGAGAGAGCTCAGGTCAGCTTCTCTTCCTGCCCGTTTCAAATTTCTAGTGGTTGTCCGCTGCATTGATTGCTGGTGCTACCGTGCTAGCCCAGTCGTGGGGAAACTCTTTTTAGCTGTTAATGATGGGGTTGTATGCTTGCATCATAATAAGGTGAATTACTATCTGTTCCTACTATTCGTGTTGCAATGACATAGTGTCATAATGGTAGATGTACAAACAATCAAATATTACTGTTTAAATTCCGTTGGGTGCACTAGTGAGTTGATTATTTTACGATGTCGAAGAAGGCATTTCAGATGGAATCATATAATTTAAGTAATTGTCACATCGTTTAGGACAGTCACCTGAACCTACGAAGGGTTTTCAACCACGCTTTTTCCGCTTTCTAAAAGATATGAGAGAATGGTGTCACTATTGAACTTCATTAATTGCAGGTTATTGGAACATGGGATGACCATGATTATGGATTGAATGATGCAGGAAAAGAATTTAGTGGGAAAGTGTTTACTCAAAGGCTTATGTTAGATTTCTTGGATGAAGCTGAAGACAGTAAACGGTATGCACTTAGAATTACTGGAGTTGATCTTGAATTTCTTCATGTTTATCTCGTTATGTAGTTATTGTCCTCTAAACCATTTTTACATTCAGACTTTTGTGTTGCACTACTTCTATTTCTTCATTACAAAAACGCATCCTTCGCTAAAAATATTGAATCTCATCATTACCACATTACCTGGATAGTTTATATTTGAAGCAATTATCTTGCGACTTGGACTACAATGTCTGATTAACTATGTATATGTTATATTCTTTGACCATTATACAACTTTTGAATCGATTGAGATACTGTTCTTGCTGTATTCAACTCAAAATGGGTCACTACCAAGTACCAACTTATCAAGCTTGTGGATGTAACAACTTCATCTCATTTATGGTTCAATTTGCCTCCGTCCTTTGTAGTTGTAGCATATATATATAGCTGTAGGGACTTCTTTCTGGTAATAATCTGATAAACTGCTTCCATTTTCCATTTGTCTTCAGTTGCGTTCTTTGTTAGAAATTAAGGTGTTATGGAATGCAATTATTGTTGTTGCTCTTAAATCTTAATAGTATTTCCTTGTTGATTTATTGTCACAGTTCAAACCTTCTTTGATGCTTGACCGGGCATTTCAGTATAAGTTTTGGAATCTGCATACATACAGGCATACAGCCAATACACCAACATAGGATAGAATATGCTTCCATTTTTTAGCGGTCAATAAGGGGAGAAATGTATATGATAATTTAATAATTTATCTTGTTTGTTTAGGAGGAAACAAGCTGGTGTTTACACCTCATACATATTTGGCCCTGAAGGAAAAAGAGTGAAGGTAAAGCCATGGCTTGTAGTCTAATGTCATGTTCACTTTTCATAAGGTTTTTATATTTCTTATTCAAATATAGGGTTATATCACACATAACTGTATCAGTGATGCAGTGGTTCTTTCAGTCTTTGATGTATTCTCCTCTTTTCCATATATGAACATAATCGTTTTTAAAATTATTTCCAAAATTGATCATCTGGTTATCTGTAACTCTGTTTTGGCTTCATTATTTGTTCCTTGAGTGCAAACTAATCTCCGCCTTTGATACTTTGTAGTTAATGATGTTCAAGTTTATAAGAACTTTGTACCATGTAAATGTGAATCCAGGTTTAGACATTTTTTTCGAGTCATTACATTGCTGCATTTCCAGGTTTTTGTGAAAATCAGATGCGGAAGTTCCTGAAATATAGGGGCACACTTTTCTAGCAATTCTGTCTACCATGGATTTTGGTTGCAAGATAGTTATTGATTGTCCCAATTTGCATATAACAGGCAAATAATTACTTCTGCTGATGTTTCCCTCCACTGTGAAAGATCAGTCAAACCATGCTAGATTTATCCGACGAGGCCAGTCGTTATGGCAAATTTTATGCTATATATATTAAGTTGGTGATGTATCTTGTGAAACCGACTAATTGTTGCAAATTCTGCAAAATCCATTTGTAGAAATTTCATAAGATTGGAGATAATATCAAATATGGGGAATTGCATGGTTGATAATATCAAATAAGTCTTCTGTTCAATTTTAGAGTGATACACACACTTCTCTTTTATATTTGAACTTGGAGAACTTAAGCATAATTTATGTTTGACATTTACCCTAATTAAGTTTATAGTACACAATTACAGTATAAACATGTTACGTTACACCTTTTCATGTCCAGTTCAGTATAAAGCGTTACCCCAGCAGTTATTTGATGTATCATAAAGCGCTACTGGTGCTAAAGCCAGTATAAGGTCTAGAATGGTCATGCATCAAAGGCTAAATAAAAGATATGACTAGTGCTTTGCCCATTCAGTTGCCAATTAGTTCCATCATCAATTTTGAATTGAAAGATAACAACACAATTTTGCAGGTAATTTTGTTGGATACCAGATATCACAGAGACCCAATATTAAGTGATGGAACTATTCTGGGAGATCCTCAGTGGCAGTGGCTGGAGAGGGAGCTTCATGGTCCTCGATCAGAGATCACCATCATCGGATCTTCTATCCAGGTAAACCTATTATTTCACATGTATATATTATTATACTTATGGAAATAAATAATTTTGTAGAACTTGTAAAACTAAATCTATCAAGGGACAAAATGGTCAGATGGAAATCATAGACCACGAGTTTTCACATCCAAAGCTATTTAGCTGGTTGCCATGGATCACAGCTTACTGGATGAACAGATCATTTGCCAAATAATGGGTTGTGCAGAAGTTGTGAAAAACTTTCACAAGCTTTTACAATGTCTTAAGTTTGGATCTGGAAATTTACCTTCCCAAAGTTTTATGGTAGTGATAGTTTAATAAATTCAGTTATTATGGCTTGGTAGGCTACTTCACCACTACGCATGCCCTTACCTCCCCAAATAAAACAAATGGTATATGTGATTGTTTTTTGTGGCAGAATTTCAATAATACGATATTTCACTTGTTTTGCACTTCTTTAGATGGAGAGAGAATACCTACTGATTTATGGCTCTGTCATTTTTTATGTCTTAACTTTCATTATAATATCCAATTTATGGGTACCTCCTTGAGATGGTTTATTTCTTGGCTAGGGAGGGTTTGGTACTCTTCTACATTAAATTAAAAATTCAGGGTTCTCCCCTTGTGGTCAGGAAAAAGTTATATATGTTATTGCTTTTTTTATGCTATGCAGTGGAAATTATCGTCGGTACTACTAGAGTAATTGCTTTATGCCCTTGTGCCAAATTGCAATACAGGTAGTATCTAATCTTTCTGCGACAACTGGACCTTTATTCTATGTTGAGTCCTGGTCACGCTTCCCAAGGGAGAGAGAAAGGCTGTTCAGATTGATTGATAGCAGTAAGGTTGGTTACTATTACTTTCCTGTGGACAATCTATTATAGTATTATTCAGGGTTTCAATCTTTCCATAAATAATAATCCTTGTCCTCCTTTAGCTGCTGCAAAGCAAAATGCAGTAGTTGCTGGTGTATCTCCTTCAGTTAAACTTTTGAAGAAGTTCCAAGTCCTTTACAAGATACTAGGATATCATAAAATGATCATTTGCGTGTTCAATACTCTTATGAAACATATGCTGACCTTGTGGCTTTTTGCAGAGAAATGGAGTGATATTTATTAGTGGTGATGTTCATTTTGGAGAAATTACTAGATTCGACTGTGGAGCTCACTATCCATTGTACGATGTTACTTCAAGTGGTCTGACCCAATCTGTTGAGAATTCTTTGCCAGCAGTCTTTCAGCCTATTATGAGACTTCTGGCGGTACTAACACCAACTACCATGCGAGTCTTTAACCCTAACTGCCAGTATAAATCATGCACTACAGGTATGTCTCTTTCTTAGACTTATTGTAGAAGTATGAATCCACAGTATAGGATGGCTATAATGTTTTGTTTTACTGAATTTCTTTCTTTTTATATAAAATTTTTATATAAAAAAAGATGCAAAGGTCCTTTCTGTTTGTTGAACCAGCAAATCTATTAGTTCTGTTCTTCATTGAACTCTCCAAAAGATAAAGTTCATTCCTAGAATGTCATCATATGTTTAAGTACATAGGTTACCTTATTTGCCTTCTTAATATAATGATGCTCAGATCTCCTGCAGTCCTGCGTGTTCCAGTAAAAAGGTTTACCTTATTTCCTGCTGTATTGAGATTTGGTTACACTATTAAATTGTTTGGTGTTGCATTTGTCAGGCCAACCAAATTTTGGAGCAATTGAAATTGATTGGAATGCTGTACCTCCACGAATGAAACTTGAACTAAGAGATGTTGAGGGCCATTCTGTTCACAGTGTGGAATTCCCTATATCTGAGCTGCAGCCATCAGGTGCGCATGCAATCAAGAAACAAGCACATGGTTATCGGCGGCACTGTACTCTTGAAACAGAGCTTCCATGGCTAACACGATACCGGCTTGCTCTGCTATTCTTTGGCATCATAGCTGGTATGCTCCTTGTATCTATTCCAATAATATAAATCTACATTATCTTCTGCACGTGACCGTACAATATATTCTTGTAATTATCTGCAGCTTTTTCCATAGCCGTGGTGCTGCTGGCAGTCACCTGCTTGTCAAGTATCAAAATGTGCAGCAAGAAAGCGAAGAAAGAATAGCTGTGAGGTGTGCCGAGGACAGAGGAATCTCGGCCCAACTACAATTGCAAGTGGCTGAACTTCACACTGACCAGGAACACTGCAGGACCTGCCAAGACCATGAGGCGCAGGAACCAACCTAGATGACACCTCAGGACACGACGCTGTGCAATTTACACAGAACAGCGATTAGATAGATAGATACATTACCGGCCCAGTAACATGCAAACCTCGTACTGCCTCTCTGTACCAGCTAATCTTGCTGTACGTTGTTTCCCATCTCGTGCCTTCAGCTCCTTGTTTCAGAGTGTTCTCCTGGCTTGGTGGTAGGCTGGTGGCCTTTTTCTTTTCCATGTACTCCATTGTGTCCATGTTACTCCAGTACAGAACATGACTCGGGGCAAAAGTCCTCTTCCGGAGGTTGCTCTTTTTCAATCACAGGTGCAGCTCCAACACTTGGGTCTAGCTGGTTGGGGACTCGGGAGCCGCCGTGTCCGCCTCTCCAAGGAGGAGGCTCGTCTCCTCTTTGGGCCCGAGCACTTCGTCGGCGACGTCACGTCTGTCCCCCTTATGGACGAGCCGGTAAGCGGCCTCCGCCTTGGCTGGGGAGCTCGCCTTGGCGGCAGCGACGGTCGCGTCTCCGGCGCGTGCTACCGCCGTTTCATCGTTGGCGGCCCGCGTCCGAGGAGGAAGACGACGCTCGCGTGCGGGCATGGTGGTGATGACTGATGAGGCGGAGGTGATCTGTGGGATGTGCTATCGCGTCTCCTGTGTGCTGCCTCCGTTCCCCGGGAGATTGAAGTTTGGCTACCGCGTAAAAGGCAGCGATATATATTCCGAGGAGCACGGCTTTGGAGAAACAATATGGAGTTCGGGGATTTCAAAAAAAGGGAAGTTTAGTACGTACCTAATTAGAGTCTATTCAGTGCCATTACACATATGGCAATAAGTTTATCATATATTTCCCATAGTCTTATCCATCAATTATAAGTCTATATATTAATGACCGTAAAATGGAGATTTCCCCCCTCATTCTATATATGTCTACAACTATTTAATTCACACCTCATCAATTATTATATACTAGCAGGGATTGATGGGCCATTATACCACTCAGTTATCACATGCCTCTTATTATATTTCAACACAATTTAGCTTTTTTTATTAATTCAGTCAATCAGTCATATTTCTCATCAGTTATTATATACTAGCAGGGATTGATGGGTCATTATACCGCTCAATTATCACTTGCCTATTAATATTTCAACACAAAAAAAAATTCTCAAGCCACCAAAAAGGAAAGAAAAAAAAGAGTTGATGAGAGGGGTTATGAGCGAACCAGAGCAACCACACGGGGGCCCCCAAGGCATTATTATATGGGGGCCATTCTTCGTAATCTTAGATCAAATATCCATCTCTAGCAACCCGTATGGAAATCCGGGGAGAGCTTCTGCAACATAAGTGCCTGAAAGTGGCAACGTCGCCCTGGTATGGGCGAGCTCCCCGGGCCAAACCGGCCCAATTTAATGAGCATCATGGTCGAAACCTGCGCACGGCTTGAGCTCAGAGGCTCAAAACCCACCAAACCCCAGGCCCAGGGCCCGATCATCTCTCCTAACAAAGGGCCCAGCCCTGAATGTTAGTCATTTTCTTTTCTCTACGGCATTGCCAGGCCCATGGGCCTCAACCTCGCACCAACTCTTTTACCCTCCGAAGCTGGAGTAGCAGGCCCGCGCTACCAGACCTGGCTGGGCTCGTCGGGAGCCGTGCCACTTTAAGCTGGGTTGCTTCCGCTGCGATTAGCGGTATGGGACTAAACGGAGCCATCGGTTCTGCGTGCCGTTGCTTTTTTATCTTCTCTGCGGCGCTCTTCTGATGTGTGCTTTTAGGTGCAGTAAGCTCTTTAATTTGTATGGAATAATTTGATTCGTAGAAAACACTACACAGACCAAACGGCACCTGTAATCACCAGAGCCGATCATGGTCGAGGAATTGGCCGGGAGGGAACTTTTGCCAGGACGAGAGAGACGAGCGTCAGCTCCAAGCTCTGCAGCTTTTGCGCGCAGACCAAGGGTGCGTTTGGTTGAAGAGCGAGGTAGAATAGAATGGCTCCATCCCAAATTCTAGGAATAAGATGGTTCTTATGAGGCTGTTTACTGTGGCACTACATTTTTGAATCATGAACTAACTAGGCTCAATAGATTCGTCTCACCAATTAGCCGCCTAGGGGTTGTGCAATGTGTTTGACCATTAAACTATGTTTAATACTACTAATTGGCATGTTTAGATTTGATGTGACAGGGCTAATTTGGATCAAACATGCCCTCTGTTTGGTTGAAGGGATAAAAAGGAATGGGATAACAGAATATTTGCTGCCGTTTAGCTTTGTTCGTGGGTCCCATCTGTCTGTCGCATGGTTATCTTCTTCTCCACAGCTCCTATCCGCCCATCCTCTCACTCTCACGAACTCGTGCGTTGACTGCTGCCTACCTCACCCCATACTGCACATGAATCGAATGGCCCTACCTCCCAAACCTCGCCGGCGGCTCCTTGCCCTACACGCGCACAGCTGCTACCACTCCGTTGCTGCATTCGCTGCTACGTCACCTCGCCCACACCGCCTCCGCGTCAACCCCGGTGCGCAGCTGCTCCATCTCGCCGGTCCCGTCAGCCACCGCACCGCTGCTCCGTTGGATAATTATAGGTAATGGGCCATATTTTAATTCGAAAGGTTATAACTAAATACATAAATATTTGCATGACTATAGTGAGTGAAATAATCAATGTGCACGTGTTCAAATTTAACACAGATTTAAAAAGGAACACGAATAAAATAAAGGATAGCAGTTCGGATATCGAAAAGTACCCCGGGGCGGGACCTTTGCCGGAGGCATCGGTTGCGCCGTTACCAGCTGGAGTAATACCATCTGAACTCATGGTGTTCCTCGACTGACCTTGCTCGAAATAGTCGTACAAATTCGATGCAGGGAGATCCGTCGACGCAGTGCAGTCCGTGCGCCGGAGTCGTACAGGAAGGAGACGCGGCGAGGTCTAGTCGTTCGACGGCGGCGGAGTGTCCAGGACGGTGAACCGTACGCCGGTGAAGACGCAGCGGTTCTGGGCGAGCAGTAGCGTAGAGACGCTCCCTAGAAACCTGATTGCCCCGGTATCCCGAGCAGGATCTCGAAAAGGCAACGGTGTCGAAGGCACCTGCTCTCGCCGGTGATGTGCGCGCAGCGCCAGCGATGGGGAGGCAGAGTTGCGGCAGAGGAAGGAGAAGGAGTAGTGTCTCAGATCTGAATCTCAACGGAGAGGATGGCTCTGTTTATATAGCCCTCGGGGGGAGACGAGAGGATGAACCTGCACGGGAGAGAATCGGGAAGGCTGAATTGTGGTATCATTGATTGCCATAACCAGCCCTTCCAAATACCGCGTCTTCAATTGCCATAACCAGCAAAAGAGAGACCTCTCCCGCACGGAAGTCAGGCTCAGGCTCGGCTCGGCTCGGCACGCCAAGCCACGTCTCGCCTCGCCACGCCACGCCACGCCCACGCCCACGGCCCGGCTCGGCGAGGCGAGCGAGCGCGCGTGTGGCTCGCCAGTCTCTCCTTACCGGCTTCACAAAGGGTGCATCAAAGGTTGACCCTTTAAGTCGGTTGAGATTCTTTTCCACTACCAATTTGTTTTTAACCATAATAACTATAACATTAAAAGTAGGCTATAATCTTTTAAAATAAATAGAATAATAGGCCAGGCCCAAATATTCTAACAGTCCCCACCAAGGATTCTAGGCCGTACTTGAAACGTTCTCAGGTCCTCTTTGATATACCAGTATTTGATGGAGACGGTTAAGTTGAACTTCCATCTAGAACTAGGGCTACATTCATTCACAACTGAACAATGGACTATGCCTTGAATTGTCAGTTTTGTGCAAAGGAGTTTCACCAGAGCTCTACACTGATACTAGGCTGCAGCAGCATCCTCGCTGTTTTGGAGCTTATGGGTCATACTCCATGCCTTTCGTGAGTTTCTAGAGATCACCCAAATCTCATAGACTATGACCAGTAGTCAGGCTCATATAGGTGTGTTCCTTAAAGATGTTCTGTAGGACAACATCTCTGTTTCAATGCAAACAACTGTCTTGTCCCATGAAACCACTTGGAGCACATTAAGGTATAAACCATCCTACCTTACAGGTTTGAAGAGAAATGCATCTTCTCACGGAATGAGCCTTCATTAAATGTTCTCTTCTCTCAGTTACACTATAGCTTATTGCACCATCCTGCTTCATAGGATCTCCGATCACACAGAATAGGTTTCAACCATAGCGTAACTCACGTGGGTCTCAAGCCCAATTCCAAAGATGCATAGTCTATCACATTACGTGAAAGACCCTTTGTGAATTGATCTACCAGGTTTTTAGCCGTCTGAATATAATCCAAGGCTATAACTCCGGAGTTTCTCAGTTTCCTAACAGACTTTAACCGCCTTTTCACATGCCTGGATGACTTCATGTTGTCCTTAGAACTGTTCACCTTGATAATCACAGTTTGATTATCATAGTTCATTAGAATTGCTGGTATTAGTTTTTCAACTATCGGCAGGTCAGTAAGGAGTTCACGAAGCCATTCGGCCTCTACTGTGGCGGTATCCAGTGTTGTGAGTTCTGCTTTCATTGTTGATCTCGTTAAGGTGGTCTGCTTGCAAGACTTCCAGGAAACAGCGTCACCTCCGAGTGTGAACACATAACTACTCGTGGCCTTAAGTTCATCAGCATCTAATATCCAATTCGAATCACTATACCCTTCTAGAACCTTAGGGTCCCTGGTATAATGAATTCCATAGACCATTGTTCCTACTAGATAGCGCATTACTCTTTCAAGAGCTCTCCAATGATCATCGCCCGGGTTTGAAACAAACCGACTCAATTTGCTCACAGCATATGCGATGTCAGGCCTCGTAGCGCTGGCTAGATACATCCATGAACCAATTATTTGAGAGTATCTCAGTGGATCTCTCATTATCCTTTTATTCTTCTTCAATATTAGACTGGCATCATAAGGAGTTGAGACAGACTTGTAATCGCTGTAACCAAAGCGACTCAACATCTTATCCACATAGTGAGCCTGTGACAGAGTCACCCCACCATTTCCATCCTTTACCAGCTTGATATTGAGGGTAACATCGGCCTCTCCCAGATCTTTCATCTCAAAGCTCTGAGAGAGAAATTCCTTGACTTCCTTAATCACACTAAGGTTAGTCCCGAAGATCAGTATGTCATCCACATACAGACACAGAATCACTCCATCACCTCCATCTTCTCATGCCACTGCTTAGGTGCTTGCTTGAGACCATACAGAGACTTCAACAGCTTGCACACCTTTCCCTCTTGACCATTTGCCACAAGCCCATCAGGCTGATCCATATAGATCTCCTCTTCCAACTCCCCATTTAGGAAAGCTGTCTTCACGTCCATTTGATGAACGAGAAGCCCATAGGAGGCTGCCAGTGAGAGTAGCACTCGGATAGTGGTCAAACGAGCAATAGGTGAGTAAGTGTCAAAATAGTCCTCTCCTTCTTTCTGGGTATAACCCTTGGCCACAAGCCTAGCCTTGTACTTGTCGATAGTACCATCAGGCCTAAGCTTTTTCTTGAACATCCATTTGCAGTCCACAGGCTTGCATCCATATAGGCGATCAACAACCTCCCAGGTACCATTAGTCATGATAGAGTCTATTTCATTTCTGACAGCTTCCTTCCAATAGTTAGCGTCAGGAGTTGAATATGCCTCTTTAATGGTCCTAGGCGTGTCATCCACGAGGTATACAATGAAATCATCATCAAAAGACTTTGCAATCTTCTGTCTCTTGCTCTTTCTGGGAGCTTCATTGTTATCCTCCTCAGGATGTCTCACATGAGAAAGTGCATCGTGTACAATCGGTTCGGCGAAGATATCATCCTCGATAATCTGTTGCCTAGATGAACTTGTTCCATCTTTAATTGGAAACATGTTCTCAAAGAACGTAGCATCTCTGGTCTCAAAAATTGTACCGACTGCCATGTCAGGTACTCCAGAGTTCACTACCAGAAATCTATAGCCAACTCTATGAATAGCATAACCAAGAAAAACACAATCTACAGTTTTAGGTCCAATTTTGTGCTTCTTGTTGATAGGCACGCTTTCTTTGGCCAAACAACCCCAAGTACGCAAGTAAGAAAGCATTAGCCTTTTCTTTTCTCATTCCTTGAATGGTGTCTTCTCTTTATTCTTTGGAGGCACACGGTTTAGGACATGACATGCTGTCAATATAGCCTCACCCCACCATTCCCTAGAAAGTCCCGAGGTATCCAAAATGGCATTAACCAAGTCAGTCAAGGTTCGGTTCTTTCTTTCGGCAACCCCGTTTGACTGGGGAGAATAGAGAGGCGTCCTCTCATGAATAATGCCGTGTTCTTCGCAGATTAAATCAAACGACTTTGAAAAGTACTCGTCACCGTGATCTGACCTAATTCTTTTGATTTTCCTCTCAAGTTGGTTTTCTACTACATCCTTATATATTTTAAAGTAGTGAAGTGCTTCATCTTTAGTTTCCAACAAGTAAATGTAACAATATCTAGTGCTATCATCGATAAGAGTCATGAAATATTTCTTTCCACCTTTTGTCAACACTCTATTCATCTCACAAAGATCAGAATGAATTAATTCTAGAGGTGCCAAGTCTCTCGCCGCAGCAGCCACGTGTGACTTGCGAGTTTGTTTTGAACCAACACATGCAAGGCACTTATAATCTTGGCAAAGGTAAACTTTGGAATTAAACTCAGATTTGCAAGTCGTGACATACAACCAAAATTAACGTGACAACGTCTCGAATGCCAAACATTAGATTCATCAACGTTAACAATATTGTTCACTACTTTATTACATCCAACATCAAGAGAAAAGCGGAACAAACCTCCGCTATCATAACCTTTACCAACAAAGGTTCCAAACTTTGGCACAATACATTTATTTGACTCGAAGACTAATTTAAAACCATCTCTACAAAGTAGAGAGCCGCTGACTAGATTCTTCTTGATGGTGGGGACATGCTGCACGTTCTTCAGCTGCACGATCTTTCCCGAAATAAACTTCAAATTGACCGTACCAACACCAAATACACGCACATGAGCTCCGTTCCCCATCAGCAAGGAGGTAGTCCCCCTGACCTGGTATGAAGAAAACAAGAAAATGTCAGCACATACATGAGTATTAGCACCAGTATCTACCCACCACTCGGGTGTACACATAACTGAAAGAACTGGTAGGTAAATAATTACCGTACTCCGATGTTCCTCCAGGCTCGCTAATAACCATGTTGGCAGACTTGCCTCCTTTGCGTTGAGGACACTTTTCAGCAAAGTGGTCCTCACTCCCGCACACGTAGCAGGCTCCCTTCTTCTTCTTGAAACCGGTGGTTTGTTTAGCCTTCCCGGGATTCTGTGGCTGAGGAGGTTTCTTGCCTTTACCCTCGTTGTTGGTGCGAGCATTAATGTTCTTTTGAACAAAGTTCGCGCTTGCACCGACAAGCGTCCCCTTGTTGCGTACGTCCTTTGCTCTCGCCTTTTCTTCCACATCAAGAGTGCCAATGAGTCCATCAATCGTGAACTCCTGCCTTCTGTGCTTCAGAGAAGTAGCAAAGTCCCTCCAAGAAGATGGCAGCTTGGAGATGATACCTCCGGCCACAAACTTGTCGGGCAGCACACAAGGGTTCTCTTTGTTGCAACAGCTGAGGTCTTTTGCCAGCACATGCAACTCATTAGCTTGTTCCACCACAGGACGGTTTTCCACCATCCTGTAGTCTAGGAACTGCTCCATGAGATACAGTTCACTGCCAGCATCAGACACCCCGTACTGAGCGTCAAGGGCGTCCCACATCTCTTTCCCAGTCTTCTTCTTAAGAAGGGGATTAATCAGGTGTGGGGCAATAACACCAAGGACGCATCCGTGAAAAAGATTGTCTTTAACCTCGAACGCACTTCCCTGCTCGGAAGTGCATTGTTCGGGCTTCCCTTCCGCCACATCCATGATGCCCATGGTGGTCAACCACAGTACCATCCGTTTACGCCAACTCACAAAATTTGTACCGTCAAAAATGTTTGGCTCAATGGATGAAGCAATTGAGCAACCGAAAACCTATCAACATAATTATCACAGAAATCAGGTTTCTGGATTGTTGGATAATTATCTGCAATAGGTCATATTTTAATTCCAAAGGTTATAGTTAAATACACAAATATTTGCATGACTATAGTGAGTGAAACAATTAATGTGCACGTGTTCAAATTTAACACAGATTTAAAAAGAAACACGAATAAAATAAAGGATAGCAGTTCAGACATCGAAAAGTACCCTGGGGCGGCACCTTTGCCGGAGGCATCGGTTGCGCCGTTACCAGCTGGAGGAATACCATCCGAACTCATGGTGTTCCTCGACTGGCCTTCCTCGAAGTAGTCGTACAAATTCGATGCAGGGAGATCCGTCGACGCAGTGCAGTCCGTGCGCCGGAGTCGTACAGGAAGGAGACGCGGCACGGTGTAGTCGTTCGACGGCGGCGGAGTGTCTAGGACGGTGAACCGTACGCCGGTGAAGACGCAGCGGTTCTGGGCGAGCAGTCGCGTAGAGACGCTCCCCAGAAACCTGATTGCCCGGTATCCCGAGCAGGATCTCGAAGAGGCAACAGTGTCGGAGGCAGAGTTACGGCAGAGGAAGGAGGAGGAGTAGTGTCTCAGATCTGAATCTCAATGGAGAGGATGGCTCTGTTTATATATCCCTCGAGGGGAGACGAGAGGATGAACCTAGACGGGAGAGAATCGGGAAGGCTGGATTGTGGTATCATTGATTGCCATAACCAGCCCTTCCAAATACCGCGTCTTCAATTTTTATAACCAGCAAAAGAGAGACCTCTCCCGCACGCAAGTCAGGCTCAGGCTCAGGCACGGCTCGGCACGCCACGCCACGCCACGCCACGCCCACGCCCACGGCTCGGCGAGCGAGCGCGCGCGCGCGTGTGGCTCGCCAGTCTCTCCTTACCGGCTTCACAAGGGGTGCATCAAAGGTTGACCCTTTAAGTCGGTTGAGATTCTTTTCCACTACCAATATGATTTTAACCATAATAACTATAACATTAAAAGTAAGCTATAATCCTTTAGAATAAATAGAATAATGGGCCAGGCCCAAATATTCTAACAGCTCTGACCTCGCCAGTCCGACCGGTGCCCTCCCTCCCCCCCCCTGCTACTCTGCCCAACCTGTCCCGTCGGCCGCCGCCTCGCCTCCACAGCTCCATGGCGCTGCAACGCTTCCGCCCAAGGCGCGCCGCTGCTCCACCTCGCCGCCAGTCACCACGCTGCTGCTCCATCCCCGCCGGTCCCGTCGGCCCCGCGGAACTGCTCACGGCTCCGCTCTGCTGCTCTTTGTTAATCGCGTGTGCGAGGGAGAGACGGCGCAAGACGGAGCAAAGGTGGGACGAGCTCGTCCAGCTGATTTTTTGGGACGGGCTCGTCCCGAATCTAAAGGGAATATGCTCTTCCGTGGAACCGCTCCATCCTCCGGTTCTTCGACCAAACATACGGAGTAGATAAGAATGGAGCCGCTCTATTCCATCCCATGCCATCCCGCCAACCAAACGCACCATAAGTAAGAGCATCTCCAGTGGGAACTCCTAAATAGGCTCCTACTCTAAATTTTAGAAGCCAAAGCAAAAAAATCCTTCTCCAGTGGGGCTCCTAAACTCCCTCCTATTTTACATGCCCTCCTAAATTCCCCCTCCAAGCCCCTAGATTTGGGAGCCTCTCATCCTCCCTCTCAAACCATCATCCTCCTTCTCAAACCATAGATCCCACTATTTTTCATGCCTCACTAGTGTATGGATGCATGCCCCACTGGAGTTGGATGCAAATTTGAGCCCCTAATTTCTATATGTGTACTTGTAAAATAGGATTTGGGAGCCCAGATTTACATGCCCCACTGGAGATGCTATAAGGAGGCAAGGAACAATTCCCAGGCACGAGACGCCGAGGAGTTACCGAGACTAGTAACCTAGTGCAGGTGACGAACAAACGCCGCTTGAACTTTTGTAGTAGACGATGACAAAAAGGAAAGGAAAAAGTCCTTTTCAGGTCCCTCAACTATTGCCCAAGTTCAACTTTCGTCCCTCATCTTCAAAACCAGGTATCCGACGTGCCTCATCTATCGAATCCGTTTGTTTTTAGTCCTTGACGGGTTTTGAGGGTGGTTTTGACGACGTGGCAGTGGGGCCCACCTGTCAGGGCCCACATGCCTTCCTCTCCCCCTCTTTCTTTCTCCTTCGGTACCCCTCATTCTCCTCGCCTGGTGCTCCTCCCATTCTCCCACCGCCGGCGGGCCCTCGCCGCCTCCTCCCGTGCTTCCTCCGCTCGCGAGCCGCGGCGGTACGGGCGCGGCCCCTCGCTTCGGTCCAAACCTTCCTCCCCATCCCCTTCTCGTGCACCTCGTCGAGGCCGGATGGCGACGGGATCGAGCTCCCGGAGTCGGGCGCCAGCCGGATGACCATATGCGCGGCTTCTTCGAGGAGGAGGACACGGTGAAGGCGGAGATTCCGCCATCTGCGATGCGCACGACCGCCTCCGACATCCGCTTCTATCGCCACCTGCGCTACTCGCACAGTTGCGCTACGCCGTCGCCTGTCCTTTCCCCGTCGGCGTGGGAGCTGTAGGGAAGCAAGAGGCGGCGCTGGGCGGAGACGGCGAGGAGGACGGCGAAGACGCGTCGGCGGACGGGGGGAGGAGGAGCCACGGGAGCTGCGACGCGGCGGTGGCGGTGTCGAGGCCGAGCCCGGGCGTGGGGAGCGGAGGAGGAAGAAGAGGGTGGAGGAGAAGACTGCACGTGGGCCCCACCGACTGACATGTGGCCCCACTGCCAAAACCACCTACAAAACCGGTGAGGGATTAAAAGTGAACGGTTTAGATAGATGAGGGATGTTGGATACCCGGTTTATAGATGAGGGACGAAACTCGGACTAGGGCTATAGTTGAGGGACGACGAAAGGACTTTTTCCAAAAAGAAAAAGGAAGAAGCAGCCGGTGGCAACTGGCCTGGCAAGCCGTGTTTTTCCCTATGGGCTGGCTTCTGGCTAACTCGCGCTACATGTGTATGGGCCTTTTGGTTTTCCAGGCCACGGAACAGGCACGAAACCTCATGGGCCAACGCTGCAGACATCATTACTCTCGTCTTTGATGTAACCTTTTCTTCTTATTCTTACTTGAAAAAACTTTTTTTTCTTCCTAAAGATCCTTTGACGCCAAACCGATAACAAAATTGCAGAGGGTCCGTCACAAGTAAACGTTCCTGGCAAAGGAACTCGCCGGACGTGGTAGTGCGCGCCTGTTACTCATCTCCTTTGATCAGACATCAGAGGGATAGAGGATAACAAGCCTTTACTAATCATGGAGGCTGAGTAGCTGCACTAGTGCTTGTTGTATCCACAGACCACAGTATCCCCGGTAAACTAGCAACCTTCTCTGTGAACGCATGCACTTTTGTGGGAAGCCAAAAGTTGTTTTGTCGAAGCCATACAAAAAAAAAAAAAAGAGTTGATGAGGGGGGTTAGTGAGCGAACCAGTGCAACCACACGTGGCCCCCCATTAAACCTTAGCCACATCATCCACCTTCATGGAGGCCCATCATATAATCATGGGTCAAATATCCATCCCGTGAGAGCTCCCGTATGGAAACCCAGGGAGAGTGCAACGGCTGCCAGACAGTGGCCGACGATCGGCCTCTCCCAATTTATGGCCGATTCGGCCGGCAACGTCGCCCGATTCGGGCGAGCTCCCCGGGCCAAAGCCGTCTCATCTCAATGTGAGATACTGGGCCTCCCCGGCAAGAAACCTCAACGGCTTTGAGCACAGGCTCAAGCCCACAACCCAGGCCCAGGCCCGATTGTATATTCCTCTCCCGGCATGCTGGGCCAAGGGCCTTGTCACCGCACCAACTCTTTTGCCCTCCGAGGCTGGAGTGACAGGCCTGCGCCACCAGACCTGGCGCTGCGGCTCGGGAGGCGTGCCTTTTAAGCTGGGTTGCTTCGGCTGCGATTAGCGGTTTGGGACTAAACGGGGGCGTGGTTTTGCTGGCTGGGTAGAGAGTGGGCCTGTTTAGTTGAGTGTAAAAAAGCTAAAAGCTAAGAAGTAACTTAATTCTATCTAAACACATATAAAAAATTAGATCAGCCTATCAAGAGATAATGTTGGGCCAAACATGTGGGGCCCACTGAAACCAGCCTATCTGTGAGCCTGCTCGTCCCCTAGAGCCGACGGCTGCAACCCATATGTGTGGGGCCCACTTCAAAATTAGCAAATAGATCTAAACACCGTTTGCTAAAAAATAAGCAAATAGATCTAAACATCTAAGATCTAATTTTTTAGATGTTTCTCCAAATTCTAATTTTTTAGTATGCATCTAAACAAGCCCAGTGTATCCGTTGCTTGTCTTCTCTGCAGCGCTTTTCTGCGTGATGTTTACCTGTCAGCTCCGGTCGAGGGATCACACTGGAGGCAAGGCATAGGTAATCGGCAGCCGTGGCCGAGAGATTGCACGTGAGGGAACTTTGTCAGGACGAGAGAGACACGAACGCTAGCAGCAAGCTTTGCCGCTTCTGCGCTCGGGCCACGCAGCAGACGAAGGAACGCTTGCCACAGACGAGTTACCAAGACTAGTAGTAGTACTACCAGCCGGTGAGACGTGACAACGAAACGCCTGAACTTTTGCGCTTAAGAAGAAGTCGGCACTGATCAGAGAAAAGAAGTAGCAACAGCAGCCGGGGGTGGCAACTGGGCTAGTAAGTAGTCGTGCTTCCCTATGGGCTTATGAGCTTTTTTTTGGAGCGCTCAGTCCGACCAAGAGCCCATTGCACCTAACGTGCTGCATATATATGGTCTCACCTGCTAGTGGTTCGTTCCAGGGAGCTCACAACTTTGCATTTTGGGCCTTTGTTGAGGAATGAACATTGTTACCTCGTGGACTTGGTGCTGATTGTTATCTGGATTGAAACTCATATGTACTGCAAGCACCAACCAGGTGGAAAGGGAAATGAATGTGTACATATATAAGCGTTATCGCCGCACATTCTTCTTACAGGTAGATTCATGGCACCATAATTGTTTGCGTCACGTTCCATGAGTTTTGTATCCCAAACACTAATTGTTCAATGAAATGCTTTTCGTACTCTAGTGACATAGTACGTGCTTTGTATCCCAAATGCAAGTTATCAAGGTTGTGTGTAACTGTGTATGAAGTCGCAACTTGTTATAAACATTGACCGATAACAAAAGCATTTGGTCAAAATATTATTGCAAATTAGTATGAAATGGGTATACTATTTGAGACATAGTCCATCATATATTCATATAGTATGCAGCCGCGCCGAAATTCTAGTATACTGTGAGAGCATTGAAAAAGACAACGAAAACGAAAAAAAGAATGAGAAAAAAGACTAGTAACAAAAGAGTGGGTAGGAGGGGATAGTATGCGAGCCCATGCTCCACGAAGCGGGCTACGCGTGTGGCGCGCACAGCCCAAGCGGCAACGCGACCTTGCTTGCCAGTCTTACTCCGTGGAAGCCCTGCACGGCGTATACGGGCTCCGGCTGGGGGTCGGCCCCCCCCGAACCTCTTACAAGCCCGCCGGCAAGATGTGCCGGCATCCCGGGCCAAAGCCACCTTCCCTAATCGGCAGCCCAGTCACCTCCACCATAGCGCGTCCGAACAACTCGACCACAACAACGACCCCGCCGGCAATTCTCCATCGGCTAGGGCCCAACACGCGCGCGCCATGTCAACACTTCTACACCAAATCTGGTCGGGCCCAAGTGCCTTCAACGGCCGGGACTTCTGCGCCGCCCAAACAGAGCGCCCCATCTCTAACGGCGCCTCCCCCTTCAACGGGTCAGCAGCCTGGCGCCTTCTCTTTTAAGGGCCCAACGGTCTGCGCACCCCAACAACTGCATCTTGGCCGGGTCCAGGATTCTCAGCTGGTTCTCTTCTTCTTCATGCGCCGCACGGTCCTCGTGACGCGGTGGGCCGGGCACCAACATGCCTTTCGGGGTGCCAGCAGCTCTGACATGGGCTCGAGAGCACATATCCCCCATCCCAACCACTCTTTAGCCCTCCTAAAGCTGGAGTGACAGGCACGCGCGACCGTGCTTGGCTGGTGCGGGCGAGGAGGAGCCGGTATTTAAGTAGGGTGTGGCGAGGTTCGGCGAGCGAGGTGGTACTAATCGTTCTTTGGCGTTGGCGGGAGGCAGGACAGCAGCAGGAGAGGTCGTTTTCGTTTTCCGTTGCTCGCTTGCTGTGTGTTGCTGCTCCGTGGGCGTCAAAACTCCACCTTATATGGGCTGGCCGGCCTCCTGCGTTGGCCCATATTGCGTGACGCTCCCAAGATTGCCTAATTTGCATTGCAATCTTCCAAATGCTGGTCAGCCGGCTTGTTGTTCTAAAAAAAACATCTGGCGTTACCTCGTATTCTTACCTAAGGTCCATAATTTACCACACATATTCCAGTAAATTGCGATATGGGTATTTTCATAAGCTAGAATCTATGTTCTTAAATAAGACAGTATAAGCGTGCCATAGACTAGGTTTCTTACCTAAGGTGCGAAATGAGTATACACTCGGCATGAGTCCGCATACTTTTCATTTATTCTATGATTTAATTAGTGTCATGCTTTTTGCGAGAGTATACTGCTCGATTCCTCCAAAGTTTCTGCTCAAAAGTGAGGCAAGAATAGTAGCATATGAAACGGTATACCTTGCCAATCGCCATTGACACTGATAGAGCAGTCAGTCATTACATGGTCAAACTTCATTACACAGAAATAGATACAACATTGTAAATATTTACTTATTAACAGGGTAACGTCACACGATCACATGAATCAATGTCTAAATTGTCCCAACCAACGATGAGAACACCCAAAATAACCAATTTCGACCCCCTTTGGCAGCAAAGCAGCACCAGCCTGACCCCCTTTCCCAGCTTGCCTCGTCCATCCGCGTAGGGCAATTTGCAAATTTCGAACAAGAATGATGATTAGAACACGTTCCTGTGACGTTAAAAACCAGCCCATCCAGATGGCTGCTCCACTTTCTTTGCCGCACCAGCACTAAATCTCTGGGAAGAGCTCCCTTGAGCAGCGGCCCTGTTGATCTGTGTAGCAGTACTTACTGCCACTGCTGACGTTCTGAAATTATCAGTGCCAAAACCCCAGGAATCAGGCGATGGTGCAGGGTTTGTGTTCTTGGTTAGGTTTTGCCTCCCATTAGTTGCATGATCGACCTTTGGCCGAGCCTGGGCCTTTGTGTCAGGGAACGCTTGCCATGTTTTGGCATCAGAACTTGCTGATGAAGAGTTGCTTGCAAGCATTCCTTGTTCAAGCTCCCAGACCGTTCCTTCGATCTTTTCCTTTCGCTGCATGAATTAATCTCAATGTAAGATGCATAGACTACATCACTACAACATATGATGTATTAGACATAGGTGAAGTGCAATCACCTGAGATACAGAGTCTTGTGTCCTTGAGCTGACTTTGTTGTACGGCGGTGTTGTCTCAGCAAGAGCTCGCTTCAGCTCTTGGATTTCCTGACGCTGTGATCGGCAGATTGCAGATAGCTTTTCATACTTAGCTGTCATCTCGTCCTTCTCCAATGTGGTTTTCTTCAACTGCTCCTTCAAACTGGACACTTTTAGTTCAAGTTCAGATGCCTTTCCAGCAGCAACATTCAGATTGTGTGTGTCAAAATCTGCAACAAAGCTGTTGACTGGATCTTTGTCACATTTTGGCTTGGTTTGAGCTTGGTGTGCTTTTGTTTTCACAGAACTTTGTGTTTCCAAGAACAAATTTGTGCTGGAGATACTTGTGAATCCATTGTTGGGCGTGGAGTTACTTGCTACTTTGCTTGTTCGTGACGTCTGACCAGAATGACCATGCCTATCCCCAGGGATACTGATGCCAGTGTCCACCCTGCTTTGGTTCTGCTTTGATGGCAGTGATGGCTTTGCCTCCTCGTCAAACAAAGGATTCCAGTTATCTGCAGCTTGAGCACCTTGTGCATGCTGTGTCGCCCAAAATGCACCTAAAGGAGCATCTCCCACCCTTGAGCTTCCATGTGATAAAGAAGTATTAGATTGCTCTCTTGGAGGTGGAGGAGGATTCCTTCTAGGCATCACATGTGTTCTTTTATGAGCACCTACCCAAGCAAAATAGGTTATCAGTAAATAAACATCACTTGGCCAGTCATGTCCAAAAATACAACACTACAACAGTTAAGTGACCCTGTCCATTGACCATACTTTCTTGCAGAAAACATAAAGGGCATACAATCAGGCGACTAGAATGCATATCATGATTTGAAAACATAGTACAACAGTAAAGTGACCTTGTCCATTGACCACACTTTCTTGCAGAAAACATATATGGGTGTATCACACTGAAATAGCAAGTGATAATTACAGAACTTTTATGCAGCAAGGAAACAATACACTAATTGTTTGAGAGCGAATATAAGGGAAGGATAGTTAGACGACGGTAATTGCTACTATTAGGTTATATCCAGTCTAGTTGCTTGGCTGTTGTGGATCAACATTAAAGGGTAAGCAAGAATTAAGAAGGAAAAGCCTTCTCCATGTCTTTCTGTTGGCGCACCACCCACTGTTCTCTTCCCCTGTCCAGTAAGGCAGTAACACAAATGCAAACAGATAACTCGCGCTATCTTTCTGTCCTCAAGGGGTTCATTGAAATACAATAAGTGGACAAGTGGACATTTGAATTGTCAAACGAGCCAAACAAAATTAAGACTTCCCCATACTATCTATGAGTTGTTATAGGGAGTATTGCGGATCAATGGGCAACCAAACATGATCAACAAACTGTGTTCTACTTGTACTGACAAAAGTTCTTCTAGCGCCTCACCTTCATCTTGCAAACTCACGGAGATGGCTGATGAAGATCCATCAGGTAACCTTTTCTGTAACTCAAGCGGCAGTAGCTCGTTAACACGAAACCAGACCTGCAAAACATATAGCTCATAACATAAGCCAAAGAAAACTATGTCTGATTCCTAGAGCTACATGCAACACTATGACTAACCTAGTATCATGGAGATGAATGGCCAATCAATCAAAGCTCTTGCCTGCGTGATGTCTGGCCTGGCATTTGGAGAGGCTTCCAACATATCTTTGATCAACCCTGTGACAGCAGTGCTATACTTGGGTTGCTCAGGGATACGATAATTTCCATTGAGAATCTGCAACTTGGATTCTCCATCAAATGCGGACTTGAAGTAGCATAATCTATACAAAAGGCACCCCAAGGCCTGCCAATGGTAAAATAAAAAAAAGTTACAAATACTCCACTCTTAGCCATACTATGCATTAGGTGCAAGACATGGCTAATGATTAATGTTAAATAAAAGAGTAAAGTGCATCCACCATACATGAAGTTGCCTCATTGTTTCATTTTGGTCCAACAAGTTGTAAACGTTGCACACACATGCACGAAGTTGCATCATTGTATCATTTTGGTCCAACAAATTGTAAACATTGCACACGCATGCATAAAGTTGCATCGTTGTATCCTTTTGGTCCAACAAATTGCAAATACTGCAAATACTAAGCATCGATTCAAGCAACTAGTTTAGTATCATGACAATTGAATGTAATTTTATAGGCTATGTCGGTACAGAATACGATGTAAGCCTGGTTTATGTCAATTTTATGTTTTAGACTCTTATGTTTTTAAATCATGTGCTTATCTTTCAAATCCTCATTAGCATGCCACACCTACAAAATACGGATTTCTAATGTACATTGGATTGTATATGCACACCGTGAACTAATTGTATGGTGAGTGCAGTATGTGCAATTTGTTGGACCAAAATGATACAACGATGCAACTTCATGCATGCGTGTGCAATGATTACAACTTGTTGGACCAAAATGATACAATGATGCAACTTCGTGCATGTGTGTGCAACGTTTACAACTTGTTGGACAAAAATGAAACAATGATGCAACTTCATGTATGATGGATGGACTTTACTCTAAATAAAATGTGGCACAGGAACTTAAAATGTTATATTAGCAATCCTAATTATCATGAAAAATAGGTGTAGACGCCTTTAAAATTTTTACAAAGTTAATTTGCTGGTCTCTGATAAATATAGTAAGAACATAGCACATTCCATTGTTTCTTAGGATTTAAGATATGCATCCTAAGACCATAAATTCATGTTCATATGCTTTGCACTTACCCAAATGTCGACTTTCTCGCTAATTACTTCTCTTCTGTAGAGATCCCACATCTGAAAACCCATCATGGAATCATTAGAGATCTTACAAGGTTTGTCAATTATATAGATCCATAATGGAGACAACTTCATTTACCTCAGGCGCCCTGTAGGCCGGGGTTGTATGTTTCCTGATGATATCCTCCTCAATGCCCATCTCTTCTGGTTTGCTAAAGCATTTATGATTCGTTGATGTGCTTCCGAAATCACATATTTTCCATGCACCGTCAAATCCAAGAAGAACATTTTCAGCTTTCAAATCCCTAAACAACATGGCAAAGAATTGTAAGACACATTTGTGAAGAGTTGATGCATCATATAGATTTCACTTGTTTTAGCAACAGAAAACGAGCACCTCAGCCCTTAGTCACACCTATTACGACACCCTAGGGTAGAATAGTTTGCAAATAATATTTGTCCTCTCACAGTTGCAAAAGGTACGTAAATTTCAATCCATCCCAGATTATGAGCAGGATACAAATTCGATACACAAAAAGACATAACAACATTACAACAATCAATTTGCTAGGTACCAGTAATTGCCAATTAACTTCAGAAACCTTAATTGTATAGTGAAACAGAACAGCATAAAGACTACAACGTACCTATGTGCAATTGGTGGTGACTGTCCATGCATGGCAAAAACAGCATTGCAGACATCCCTAAAAATTTGAAGGGCCTTCTTCTCCTCATAGTAACCACTACCCCTGCTCTCCATTGCACTCACCAAGGACTTCTCACAGAACTCCATCACAAGAAGTGCCTCATTTGTGCGGCCCATATCAAAAACATCATGTGCAACAAGTGTGACCACATTAGGATGCCCTTTGAGGAGATTCATAACCTGGATTTCCTTCGTGACAAGAGCAAGCGATTCTGAATCATTGCAAATAATGTGCTTCAGTGCATACAGCTTTGATGGATGTACTGTGTCACATGCCAGATACACACAAGAGAAACCTCCTTGTGCAATGGCATTCCGTACTGTAATCTTCACATTTCCAACATCAATGGTGCGACCTTCCAACCCACTCTGTGATTTCCCCCCAAAGGGATTGAGCCTCCACATTATTATAAAGCCCAAGACAGAATGAATGAAATTCAAGTGCTTATATTGTTATGCTTTCTCCAAATGTTCCTGTGTAAACCAAAAGACAACAGAATGAAACTTTTGATATGCAAATATGCAACAAGTAACATTAAGCCATATGCACAAAAGGTGAATGGACAATCATTCACAAAATTAGTGATCATGAAATAAACTGTCCAAGGAAGGCTATCATGTCTGCACTCATATGAAATACAAACCAATGAACCATGATCCTCTGCATGAAGACAGCTGTGTGCAAGATATGTGAATATGTGCATCCATTAGTACCAGATGTCCAGATCAGACCATTTCTACTCTCAGAGCCCCAAAGATTGAAAAGAACCAAATACTTAATACTCCAAAGCTCTATATCTTTCTCAACTATCTAACAATGTGAAACTAGATTTTATGTATAAAGGTAGGACTGATGTCTCCACTTAGTGTTCTGCATGAAGCACTGCCAAGCACGGGCATAATGAGTAGTATTACAATAACGTGATCCAAATCAATCTCCAAGGACTTAGCACAATTACTGTTTGAGGATCCTGCTCGACTCTGAACACCATCACAGCACACCTAACGTGATAAGCCAGGCTAATTAGTGGACCAAAATTCCGCCTCACATTGATCTGCTAACAACACCCCAAAGAATCACAAACACATCAAAAGAGGATGGCTCAATCAACTACAGGCAATCATGCAATAAAGTCCAACTAATTAACACCTGAACCCACCTTGTGGCTACAGTCCAACACCAAAAACAACAATGGTGGTGGTGCCCATAAGCTACGCTAGCTTAGGGGACACTAATGCCCAGGCATTCACGAAAACCTGCATGGCCATGTCACATAGACAAACCGAAATAGCGAATCGGGTGCAGCTGCCGCTAAGCTATGGCCATGTGACGCCCACGCATGGAGTATTTTCGGGCACAGATCAGGCGATCTCGTTGTAATCGCTACATGCTTGCTCCAAAAATAGACCAGAACCATGGAATCTAGCAAACCCAAAGTCCGTGCTCCAGAGCCAGATTAAAGCGATACTGAAAGCCACCAAAATTTCCCCCCGCACAGCTCGAGCGCAAGGCGGATCACCGCGGAGCCCGCGCGCATTCGGACGGCCCACTGAAACGATCCCCCCACCTCACCGCGTAACAATGCAGTTCCGACGCCGATCCTCCCCAACAACCGAATCTAGCTCATCCCCCAAGGATCCCTCGTTCACCCAGCGGCACGCGAATCCCGTGAAAAAAGCTCGTCGAATCTCGGCAAGGGGACTCACCTCTAGATCGGAGGCGGAGAGCGGCGCTCGGCGCGGCGGGCTCCGGCGGCGGTGGCGGATGCGGGGGCGCGATCTCGTCCTGAGATTCGGCGCCCGGGCGCAGGCTGCCAAGCCTTGAATCGGGGGAGGAGGGAAGGAGGGAGGAAGGAAAAGGAAGCAAAAGCCGAGACGTGGAGTGGTGCGGTGGAGCCGTGGGCGATGGCGAAGTGGTGGCCGGTGCGGGCGGGGGCGTGGCCACGAATAGATTTGTGAGTCCCCAATATTTTTGCTCCACTCTTCTCCTGTGTTTTCTTTGTACTATCTCTTTATTTGCCTTTCGTTTAGAGTTGATTCCCTTTAAAAAAAATACAATTGATTGATTGCTTACTGACATTTCTTTAGCAATTCGCAGCACTGATTGCACACGGCGGTGTCGACTCGAGCTCACTTGATTAAAATCCGGAATACTTGTCTCGTGATCGAGAAATTTTACAAACTAATACTGTAGAAAATAGTTCCTCACAAAAAAAAAGTAGGTCTTTTGTTGCAAGTTTGGAGCTATTCAGGTTCACCACGGAGTACGGGACTTAATAAGTGGAACAAACGAATATTGTGGACCACAAGAATTCAAGATGAGTAGTGTACGAGTGAAACGATCCATAATCTACCATTTCTTATTTGATGCTTATTAGTTTTCTAATGATTTTTTTTAAGCTTTTTTAGAATGATTGGTAGGTACATGTAAGTATAAGAATCGGTGAACATTTTTCGGAAAATTTATTAAGTAGTTATATCCTACTTATGATCAAAGCTGAAATTAGCAGCCAAACGTTGTGCTTTTTTTTTTTGCTGTGCTTCTCCCTGACCTGCCCATTTGTGCTTATTAGAACGCAGAAGCCAGTCCAATTCCGCTTTTCTCAATGAAAGCATTGTTTATATACTTATTCCGCTTTTCTCAATGAAAGCATTGTTTATATACTTATGTAGCTTATTTGAGAAACGCTTAGCTCCACCGTGGTGCCAACACAGGTGTTACAGCTACAAGCTGTTCAACTGTAAAGTTCGCGTTTGATTAAACAACCAAGACGAGGTGTTGGGCTATTGGTAGAATGTTTTGATCATCGCGAAGCCATCACAAGACACGGCGCCCACGGCGCCGGTGTCCACTAAAGGGAGGTCCTCAGCTTGCGGTACAACGACCCTCCGTCAGAGTCACAGCTCACGGAACGATGGATCCGTCTCTTGTGAGAAAAAAAAAAAACATTGGTGTCGGTGCTAAGCCTTTTCTAAAAGAGGTGCTCGATCAGGATTCTGGGTTCCTGGGGCTGTAACATCCTAATTTTATCATCACGTTAAAATTAATATAGGCAACTGATTTTCTTAGTTTTTATTGTTTTAGGAAATATTAAATTGCAAATTTAAATCTTGGCTCTTAAATATTTAAATAATATTTAAATTAGAGCCAAATAAAGTTGTTGTTGCGTTCATGCTACTGCATATATTTTTGAGTGATTGTTTGAATTTTGAAAAAAAGGTTTACAAAAGTTTAACTTAAAGTTCAAGCTCTCTTTTCTCCCTCTCTCTTTTTCTAGCCCAGCCCAATCTCTTCTCCTGGCCCGGTTTCCCTTTTTCCAGCCCAGTTCGCGCGCAGCAGCGGCCCAGCGCGGCCCAGCCGAACTCTCTTTCTTCTCTTTCTCTTTGTCTCGCTGCCAGGTGGGCCCAAGATGTCAGCTTCGTCTTCCTCGCATCGTGCTCGAGCAGGACTCGACGCCGAGTCCCGGCCGCGCCCGTCTCCGCCTCGTCTTTCCCCTTCGCAAGGCTCGATTCCCGGCCTTTATAAGGCACCGCCCGAGCTCTCGTTCCCCAAACCCAAGCTGCAGCTTCCGCCGCCCTCGAGTTCGCACCGTCGGCCGCAAACCCTAGGTAGAGCCGCCGCCGCAATCCGAGCGTTCGAGGCCGCCTTCGTCGCTCCGAGCTCATCATCGAGGTTCGCGTGAAGGTTTGAAAGTCGCCGAGCCGTTTTCCCCCCTCTCTCTCGCCCTCTCGAGGTCGCGTCGCGTCGCCGCCATGTCGTGCCGCCATAGCTCGATGCGAGCTCCCTCTGCTTCTCAACTCTCGTTTAGAACCCCCAAAACGGATTCCCCGTTTCCCCCTCTCTCTTCCAAGCCTAACGCGGCGAGTTTAGGAGTCTGGTAGCGCCGGTTTCGTCCAACTCCGGCGAAGCGCCGCCGTCTTCCGCTGTCTCTGGTCGCCGGCGCCGCCGCGGTCGATCTAGGGCTGTCCAGAGCCGTTAGATCAAAATCCAACGGTCCAGATCGAGTCCGACTCGAGTCAAACTGAGTCGTACCGGTCAGCCGTGTCTTTTTGTTGAAAAGCCCCTCTGTTTCTTAGATATCAACCCACAGTCCAAACCAGTTCAAAAATAATTAGATTTAGGGTCGTGTTTAGTTTCACCCAAAAGTACTTTTTTTCACTATTCATCCTATTCATCCTCCTCACAAAACACGCTTCCCAACACACTATTCATCTAGAAAAAGTACTTTTTCCTCCCAACTAAACACCCCCTAGGTCCTGTTTCTTTCAGTTTAGCCCCTGGTTTTTTAAAAATCTAACCCGCTGTCCTGTTTGGCCTTTTTACTCAAAATTCCTTCTGTTTTTATACGAAATTACGTTTTAGGTCCCTGGTTTCTTCTGTTTAAGCCCCTGGAGAGTTAGATTTAGTTCAAAGAAGCCCTTAAACCTTGTTTTAGCCGTATCTTGACCGTTTTAAGTCCGTTTTGAGTGATCTTTGCGCTCACGCGATCGTCTCTTCATCAAGAATAGTTCTAGACACGTCTTTGCGTCTTTGAAAGTTGTATGGTGTATTGTTTTGCTTTTATTGATTGAATGTTTGTGCGAATCGTGTAGAGAACGGTCCGTTCGAGGGAGATCAAGTCTACGAGGAGGAGCCAACGTAGTATTTTGAGGAAGGCAAGTGGATTTCCCCCTCAGCATATTCTTTTAAACCCATACACATTGCATGACAATAAAGTTTATCTTCATGTTCGCGTTGCATTAATTTGATGGGTCATATGTAAGGATGACTAGTCTATTACACCTAAGCCTTGATACACCGGGTTTACTTTTATGTTGGGTAGCTATGCTAGATGCTTAACTTTGGTTCATGATGGGTTCTATCCAACATTGATGAATATCCTTATTATTTATATCTTGTTATGTTAATACAAGATCACCATATTAATCGAACATGGAGAACCACCCAGGATTAACCGTACAACCACAATACTACATGGCTCTGGTCTTGGCTAATTAATTAGAAACCTTCGTTAGGAATGATCTTACCGAAAGGGCATGGGGGGTGACGGTTGACGGTGTATAGCCTGGTTCTCTCGGGAAGTGGGCTTAGCTAAGACACTATACCCGTTAGGGAGGGTTATGCCTGCTTCCGATCCGGAAACCTTAGCGGATTGTTTCTAACTAGGGAATCTTTGTAAAGGCCTCGTAGCGTCCCTATGCAGTCACACCTTGGTAGTGTGGTACGTGCCTGATCAGCACAGCGTGGTTGGGTCCAAAGTTCTTCGGAGCTTTTACGCGAATTGTGGTGAAAGTGTACAACCTCTGCAGAGTGTAAAACTGTTATAACAGCCGTGTTCGCGGTCATGAACGGCCTGGACCCTCACGTGATTAATCTATCGGAATATGAAATCAAATCATTGCATGCATATGTTATTGGTTATGTTTATGTTTATCTTATGCTAATATGGGTTGGTATATACTTATATCTTAGTAAATAGTTGCTTGTTAATAAAACTTGACCAACTACAATGCTGACCGCTATAAACCAAGCCTACTTGATAGCTTGCATATTTCCCCCAGTTGCTGAGTACCAACCATAAGTGTACTCATCCTTGCTTATATTGGATCAGAAGATAATAATGGCGCGGAGTACCTCAGCGATCTTGATGAGTTCTAGGCGTGTGTTCCACCAGTCAGATGCTTGTGGAGTGCTTATGGAGTTATCGTCTTTAGTTATCGTGTGTGAACCAATTTAATTTGGCTCACGTTCCTTAGTCGTGAGTGTAATAAATACTTTACTTATCAAATATTCGTTTGAGTACTGTTTCTGTTATTCACTCACTGTCTTTCATATGTGTGTAATTTGATCCTGGCGCACATACGAGATGTACTCGGTTTTCTTTCTAAAACCGGGTATGACAGAGGCTTCCACTCATGTGCCAATTGAGAGGGTTCGGACTTCCGAGCACCTTCAGTCCCCTGTTATAATGTCGCGACATAAGTGGCCGGTAGAGTAAGAAATAAGGGCTTAGTTTTTTAGAAAGAAACAACAATTCTCTTGTGATCAATATCATAAATAGCACACGCCGGAAAGAGCTCGAGCCATTGAAGACCTACCAAACTCTTAGTATTGTTGTTATGGGTTCATAACTTAGGTTGCAAGCAAGTAACATCAGTTTTGGCGACGCGTTGTAGCTTTAACCTTATCGTAGAGCTAGAGTACCATCGGTGACGCAAGAGTACTAGGATGAATTGCGCGCTTCGCCGTGCCTGGGGAGGGTCTGCGTGCGTGATTAGGTGTCTTAATAGGAAGTGTCATGACAGTATTATGATATTAATTGTGTGACATGTTAATATTTTTTATGATATGACAGGGTCATTCAATCATTATGGAAAGATTGGACTTTTAGTTTCATCACCATGAACCACCCATTTGACACATTTACCAAGTTTGTGTAATATATGTTTTGTAAAAGCGATACGTCATCGAAAAATATTTGCCTTCACGAATGAAATAGTGTCTTCAAGAAAGCAGGGCTTCAAGTATGGGCTATTGCTGGATATGCTCTAAGAGGGTAAGTTTCATGAAATGAGAGAAGAGTTTCATCCCCATTAAACTCAGCCCGTAAAAGTATGTCATTTTCAGTTTTAGTAACTATACGATAAACTCGTAATGAGACTTGCCTAAGGTTTTTTTTCTAAGGTCTTACTTTTTATTGTCCTGGCGAACTCCGTCTTGATCGAAAAATATACATGAATCCTTCTCAGCAAGTGAAGTCATTCCCTGTGATAGTTTTATAGGAGTTTCATGCACATTAAATAATGTGCCACGTAGAAATTTAGGGTGACGTGACATGGAATTGAAGAAGAAAAAGAATAAACCAGTCTCATCTAGATGAAACTACGTGTACACGAATACCAGCACTCTATGAACCATTAAATTAGATGCTACAAGGATCGTAGAAAAGTACAATATAAAATTATGAATTGGAGGGATAGTTTCGTATATTTTTTCATAGCTTTTTTTTTTTGCTTATGTGTCTATCTTGAAAATATTAACATGAAACTTTCTGTTGGGATTGAGCCTCGTTTAGATTGGTTCAACTCAATATTCATTCACACTTTTTGTTCCATTGAAAACTGTGATCCCTATCACAAACTTGTACTGAGTAAAGTTTGCGAGTTTTTGTCATCTAAACAAATAAGTGATGCGTACGCTTGTTCACTGTAGGAACACTATGGTACCGATCCCTACAAAGATGAGACAGCACGCGTACCAGAGTTTGGAGAGAGAAATATTAACAGGAGAAAGAAACTATGGGCGCACACTGACGACACAACTGTCTTTGCCGTCTCAGCAGCGAACGAACAGTCAAAGACGTTTTTTTTACCGGGTGTACTGTAGCTACAGTAACTTGGCACCTCCAGAGGCCGCGTAGCCTTCGCGCGATAAGAAGTACCATACATATACTAAAGAAGCTATATTTAGATTGGGGAAATTTAATTATATTTGAAGCAAAAATAACCTGTAGACCTTGACCACTCATTTAGTTGGAGGTACCGTGTGTTTGGATAGCGGGTCGGTGTTGGTTGGGATGGGTCGAGCCTACATCGACCCACATTTGGTTGGAAGGGCGTTTGGGTCGGGTCGAACCCGCAAAGGAATATACCCTCAATATGCGGATTCGTTCGATCCCTCCAAATCGGAGGAATCGATCAGACCTAGTTTGACGTTGTCATGCTCGTTGTTTTTCGCCGAGGCGTCAGCAGGCGGAGGCGCGACGGCAGCCCGGTGAGGCGGAGGTGCGACGACAGGCGAAGAGGAGGTGGTGCGGTGCGCGGTGGCGCGGCGACGCGGTCGATCCCAAGACGGAGCTCATGGCCATGGTGAAGCTCGCGATCGAGCCCATTGGCGGAGCTCGTGGCGGAGGACGGCGCAGCGAGGCAGCGACGTTTGCATGGGAGCGACGACCAGGTCGAGCGGAGCAGGGGCGAACGACGGTGAGGGCTAGGCGGCGGCCGGCGGTGAGAGCACGGTGAGCAATGGAGGATTAGGTGGAGCCTGCTTATGAAAGGATAAGGCTCCATGGAGCTTGAAGAAGATAAGGTCCAACCGATGATAGGTGGGCCCGTGGCTATCATGTGGGGCCCACCTGTCACCTCCGGCTGTTGTTAACACCGTTAAAATAACAGCCATCCCAACCCATTTGAGCCAATGAACCAAACAAAAAACTAGAACCGACCTATCTCTCTAACCAAACATGAGATGGGGTGGACCCGACCCAGAAAAGTAGAATGGATCCCATTCCAAATTATCCCAAAACCAAACACATGGTACTCTAACCAAACATGAGATGGGTTAGACCCGACCCAAAAAAGTGTAATGGATTCAACCCATTCCACATGATCCCAAAACCAACTCTAACCAAACATGAGATGGGTTGGACCCGACCTAGAAAAGTGGATCCAAAAAGTGGATCCAATCTATTCCACATGATCTAAAAACCACAATCTATTCCACATGATCTCAAAACCAAACTCCACATGATCCCAAAACCAAACACTTGGTACGAGTTTAAAGTCACGAGACTAAAAATATTTTGTTTGTTTCCCAAAACCAAACACTTGGTACGAGTTTAAAGTCACGAGACTAAAAATATTTTGTTTGTTTCGTGGGAGTTCTTGTAAACCAAACACATGGTACGAGTTTAGAGTTCTAAAAATGTTTTTTTTTTGGTTTCGTGGGAGTTTTTGTGGGATTATGAGAGGTCCAACTCTCACAAATCTCTTTCCATGGGGAGAGATGGAAATTGGAAGGGAAATGAGCTTTGAGATGAAAACAAAACATCTCACGACTTATAATAAAGTCGTTACCAACTGTGTCATCGTTTCAATTGTCTTGGTGGGTGGGGAGGCCCGCACAGGCAAGTCCTGCAAAGTAGGGCAGTGTCAGTGCCCGCGCCAGCCTCTTCCCCCTTCAAAAATTGCCGTGCAGGTTTTGACCCCGCACCGCGAGCGGCTCTCACCGCACCGCTTTGTTTTCCTTACTCATTAGTTTAAGGCAAGGATTCTCGCTAGCACCTCGCCCCCTATATGTACCACCCACCGCGACGCGTACTTCCTCTCCTCGCCGATTTGGGATTATTGCTGCCTCCTCTGAGTCCTCGCTTCGTGGGAACTTCTCGCCTTCTCGTGTAGTCCTCCATCCACCAAACAGGTGATGACGCATGGGCTGGCCGGGCCTATTTGCAGCTAGCTCTCCTTTGTATGCACTGGCTGGCCCATGAAGGCCCATTTAGCCCAATCAACGCATGACTCAACAACCCGCGACCCCCAAGAAGCTTAAACCCTAGCTATTCGCCGTCGTGCTCGTTTCCCCCAGGCAAAGCGGCTGCTCCCTCCTCCAGGCTTCTCTCCCCGCGCTCGCCGCCGCCTCCGCGCCTGTCGAGCCCGCGCGGTAGACGCCTAGTGCCATGGCGAAGAAGCGGAAGCGCACCGACGTCCCCGCAGAGGCGGCCGGCGCAGAGAAGCCCGACGACTCCGCGCCGGAGCGTCCCCCGCGCACGCTCTTCGGCTTCAAGGAACCGGCCCCGGACGCCGAGGCCGCCCCCGCGGAAGCTGGCTCCGCTGTGGCGCCGTTCCGGAACAAGGAGAAGGTGCTCATCACCTGCTCCCGCCGCATCACGTACAGGTGGGCGCTCCCTTCTTTCCCCTTGAAAAATGCTTTCTTTCAAAAAAAAAAAAAAAGAATACAATTCTGGTGTCATGTGGTGAGTGATTCCATTGACGCTTGCGTGCTTCATGCAGGTACCGCCATCTGATGCAGGACATTCTGTCGCTGCTCCCGCACGCGAAGAAGGACAGCAAGGTCGAGTCGAAGCAGAGCAAGGGAAGCGCGCTGAACGAGCTGCTCGAGCTCAGGAGCTGCTCCAGCTGCCTCTTCTTCGAGGTACCTCTTCTACTCCTCGCACGCTGTAATTTCTTATCACCATTGTGAAATTGAATTGTAGTTTGCTAGCTCAATTAAAGATAAGAACATGCTGCGTGAATCACACCGGAGCTGGATAAGTCAGCAGTGCAAAGCCAATCCCAAGCTTTAGCTTTGGTCCAAAATACTAAGTATGTAGTCTATTAGGCATTATATTTGACTAGATCTGTGCCATCCCTGAATTATAATTCTTCAATTCAAGTTAGCACTAGTCTTGTTAATTCTGATAATGTATCGATTTCTGTGGCTAAATTTTCTTCTGCGTGAATGTTACAGTGCAGAAAACAGAAGGATCTTTACCTTTGGATGGTCAAGTCTCCTGGAGGACCATCTATCAAATTTCTAGTCAATGCTGGTATGCTACAGCATAAATATTACTTATTCCGTGGCTGTGTTATGCACTGCGGTTTGTAACTTTTTGCCTTTTCTCACGAGTATGATCCATTTGTGACTAACCACAATGTGATGTTCACTGCAGTCCACACTATGGAGGAGTTGAAGCTTACTGGAAACCATCTAAAAGGCTCACGCCCGCTTATTACGTTTTCTACAAATTTTGACGAGCAACCTCATTGGAAGCTTGTGAAGGAGATGATAACCCAGGTATACAACTGGTTGGACATGTTTACCATGTGTGTTGCTAAGCATTTTAGAACAAGTTGAAGATGAGCGGAACTAATCTGTATAATTATTTGGATTCGCTCTGTTGTTTTCTGTTGGTGTGAAAGAGGTCAAACATTGAATATAGAAGGCCCTTTAATGATAAAAATCACATTCCTTTTTGGTGGATTTCAATCCATAAAGCACTGAAGAGGGTGATATGTTGACTCTAGTTCCTTTTTTCCCTGAAATACATGTCATGGCAACATCTTATAAACTTTTATTTAATTTTGTCTTTCCATTGCTTGTTTTGAGTCATAAAGATGTTGGTGTTTTTAGGGTTAATCCTGGTTGTACTGTCGTTGTGATGGTAAATAAGTTCTTACAAAGATATTCTATTCTTATAAAGCAAAGGAGGTGATAGTGAAGCCATTGCCTCTATTTGTGCAGATATTTGCTACTCCTAAAGATCACCGTAAAGCCAAACCTTTCCATGACCATGTGTTTGCCTTCTCCATTGTGGATGGCCATGTTTGGTTTCGAAACTACCAGGTGAGCTATTGCTCCATTTGCCAGATTGGATTCCGGTTCAGATGAGCTTCCGTTTTTGTTTTTCGTGCTATAAGAAGTTCGTGTCTTAGCACCATCTGAATTTAGAAACCAATCGCCCTTGTAGATTTCTGTTCCCCACAATGAGATTGACAAAGTTGATAAAGGAGGTTTGGATAAAATGACACTTATTGAGGTAATGGCACCGAGTTTCTATCTGGATACTTCACATCGGAGATTTACTTTTCTCAAATAATATTGTTTGCTCGAATTGCTCTATATAGGTTGGCCCCAGGTTCTGTTTGAATCCGATCAAAATATTCGGTGGTAGTTTTGGTGGTCCTACGTGGTATGAGAACCCATACTACATTTCTCCCAATCAGGTATGTTGATTCACTGGTCTGCTGTATAGTATTGTTCATATCTTTGAAATATATCTGTTGACCTTCCTACCTTCTGTTAAGGCAACCTGAGTTTATGACTTAAGTCATCAAGGGATGGCCGTACTCTAAATTGTTTCACCCCTCTGATTTTAACCATGCAACAACAATAACAAACCTTTCAATTTTAACCAAAGTGAGAAAATAGGCGATGCAGGCGTTGCAATGTATTTTATTCCACAGAATGTTTATGTGGAGTTATGATGCACCTCTTAATGAATTGAGTTCTAGAAGTACCCTAGAATGGCACTTGATCTAAATTTGCCACCAGCATCATTTGAAGGCATTGCTAAGCATTATGCATGTCTGTCCAGATCTGTATAGAATAGAGCACTAACAATTTGAGATGCATTGTTGTGTACAACACTGCCGTCTTTTTTGCAATTTAGTTTGGGGACAACGATGAAAAGCATTATTATGTTTGGCATTCTGAAATCACATTTGTTTTGTACTTTTCCTCAAGAAAAATAATATGCTTATCTGCTGGCATGGTTCATTTGAGGACTTGATTAGTTGTACACGTGATTTATCCATCTGGAACATGTTCGTCGTACCCTTCCAACAATTTATATCGTACACTGCTTTGTTGGTTACCTCCAGATCCGTGCACTAGAGAAGCGGCAGAAGGCAGGCAAATATGCCAAGAAGGTGAAGGCCAAGGTGAGAAGGAAGATGCACGAGATGGAGAACACCCTGGAGCCTGATGAGTTTGCTGAGCTCTGGAAAGGGGAGTAGATGTGCTTTGATCGACCCTGTCAAAGGCGTGAAACACCTGGCAACGGCTTTAAGGAAGCACCGATTTTGTTTACCAGTGCCCATGTTGTGGAAGTTTTGTATGACAAAACATGCGATTTTTTACATAAACTGGATTTTTAGTGATAAGACAACATCACCCCATATCACATTCTCTTCACGTGTTTACCTACATCGGTTTTCGTTGCTGTGTATTTGACTCACTAAGTGCCATGCCACCTCCGTATTGGTTGCTGAAAATCGTAAAGGAGGAAGCAGTCGACTGAAAGCTCAAGGCATTAGGTGGCCATCTGCTGAATGGTCTACCGCTCAGAGCTCAACATTACACTAAAGCAAGGGAAAAATGATTTGTCAACCCACAATGTAAATTCACTGCCCTTCACCAGAAGCCCCCATTATAGCGTGTAACTATTTTAAATTGCTGAAAAATTGTTATCCAACTGAAGCGTTCTCAAACTCTGTAGGGCAATGTTTGGTTACCTGCACGAGGCTGAGTCAGGCTGACCCAGGCACCGTATGATTGGTTGCCTGGGCCACCCACCGAGCCAGGCTCGACTCGTGCAAAAGAGCCTCGGCAGCCAGGTTGAGGCCCCGTTTAGTTCCCACAAAAATACACTATTTATCCAACTTTTCACTATTCATCTCATCCCTTCTACCCACAGAACACTATTTATCTACAGTATTTTTTTTGTTGAACAGTGTATTTTCGGGGAATCTTTCCCCAATCTAAACGCACCCTGAGTGGAAACGCGAGGAGTGACCGTTTCTCTCCGGCCAGGCTCACGCGGTGCAAAGAACTTCACGTGGATGTGTGTGCACAGAGACATAAAGACAGTCTGACAGCAGCAGACACAGGCAACCAAACATCTTCCATGCATATCCTGGCTGCATACGTACGCCAACCGAACAAAGGCACCTTGCATGGAGTCGGCCTGGCCAGAGTGAGCCTGGACACGAGATGCGAGCCAGGCTGAGGCAATACGTGATGAAAAAAATTGCATCCAGATGCCGGCCGGGCTGGCACTGAAGCGTACGCGCCCTTGCGTCTCAAAATGGGCCAAAAACTAACGAGAGAGGCTAGCTAATGGGCCTCAACAAGCAGGCACTACACGCAGAGCAGCACAAGGGCTTAGGGTTTCCACCTTTACGCCGCCGCACACATATAAATATCGGAACCAAACCCTCTCCTCCATTCTTCGCCCGCCGCCGCCCTCAGCCCCCGAGCCGAAGCACCGCCCGGATCCAATGGCGCCGACGTCGAAGCTGTCGCAGGGCATCAAGCGCGCGTCGCGGTCGCACGCGTACCACCGCCGGGGGCTGTGGGCCATCAAGGCCAAGCACGGCGGCGCCTTCCCCAAGGCGGAGAAGCCCGCCGCCGCCGCGGAGCCCAAGTTCTGCCCCGCCGACGATGTCAAGCCCCGCGCCCCCAGCACCCGCAAGCCGAAGCCCACCAAGCTCAGGTTCCCCCATCATCTCTGCAAGTGGCGGCCAGCGTGGCGTTAGAATCCATTTGTGAGCGAATTTGATTTGAATCGGCCATTCGTTTGTGCAGGTCCACCATCACGCCCGGGACGGTGCTGATCCTGCTCGCTGGACGCTTCATGGGGAAGAGAGTGGTGTTCCTTAAACAGCTCAAGTCTGGCCTCCTCCTTGTCTCTGGTGAGCTGCGCTTCTTACGCTGTGTTCCCGTGTTGGTCGGTGTGTTCCTCACCTGAAATTACTGTCAACTCGACGAGTACTGTGGATCTATAGTTCTTGGCATAGGCAAATTTCTGTGGGTCATTGCTACTCAGCGATCTGTGAATTAATGTTGCCAGTTGCGTTAGTTTGTCCCACGGTCAGAACCTTTTTGTCAGCTACGTGTTTAGGCAGACTGCACATATCCTTTTGTGTTTATGCTAAAGATCATTTTGGTGGGGTAATTGTAAAGTTCATTTTGCAGCTGTAATATACATTTTTTCTTGAACAGATGAATTCAGTGTTTCAGGAATACATTTTGGACTCGGGCACTTTGTGCCGTGTGTGTAGGTTTGGTGGCCTGATGGGGGTGTAAGAATGAGTTCTATATGCACGTGTTGTCTTAGACACCATAGTTATTAGCAGAAATTAATAAGACATTAAGCGTTAGAACTGCTAGCCATCACATGTCATCTCTGGAATGTTCATGTTTTATTTAAGTTGCTTTAGTTTAAGTTATAAAAATTGCCAACAGCTACAGTTGTTGAACACAACGAAATTGAACTTTGTAAGTTGCTTATGTTCACTGCAAAACTGCAGCTCCTAAAGCTGCATGCATAGTTATTTTTTCCTGTCATTGCCCACTTGATAATAAACTTTTGGGTTTATTGTTTTTGTTGTCCTTCAGGTCCTTTCAAGATCAATGGAGTGCCGATCCGCCGTGTAAACCAGACCTATGTCATTGCTACATCCACCAAGGTTGACATCTCTGGTGTTGATGTGGCGAAGTTTGATGACAAGTACTTTGCCAGGGAAAAGAAGCAGAAGGCGAAGAAGACTGAGGGAGAGCTTTTTGAGACAGAGAAGGAGGTAGGCATCAAGGTTTCTTAGCTGTTTGGTTTGCCTTATGCAATCAGTTTTGCCCCATGTAATAACTATCCTACCCTGTGTATATTGAATCTGCAGGCATCCAAGTCTCTGCCTGACTTCAAGAAGGATGACCAGAAGGCCGTGGATGCTGCTCTGATCAAGGCTATCGAGGCTGTCCCAGAGCTGAAGTCCTACCTTGGTGCTCGGTTCTCTCTCAGGGATGGTGACAAGCCCCATGAGATGGTCTTTTAAGTGTAGTTTTGGAGTTTCGAAGAAGTCATTTTGCCTATTGTGCTCCTGTACTTCTGAATTTTAGCGAACCTCCTTTGATCCTTGTTGGAGTCTGACTGTCAAATATCATGAGAAGATTTAAGAGAAGTTTATCCATAGTGGTGGTTCATCATTGCGATATCTGTTGGTTCCTTTCTGCGCTCGGATGTTAACCAGTAGCATCTGTGTCATCCCATTTTGTTTGAATTGCTCTATGTTCTGCTGTTTCTGTTGGTTTCTGAACTTGAATGCCTAAATGTTTCTAGTATCACCAAATATTATCTTGAGTGATGTTACTTGAGGATATGCATGGTTTTTCTAATTGGGATGTTGGGTCCATGATCTACTTTCGGAGGTCAAAGATATTAGTGATGACCCTACTATGCGTAAAAAACTTGAGGATATGCTCCGCTTTAGAAATGAACTGGAAGACACTACATGAACGGAGGAAGCCTACTAGGGCGGATCTGAAATCTGAATAGGTTGTTGACGGCAAATATTAATACAAATACTAATAAAAGCATTTGAGAAGCTATTTCAAAGTTTTCATATTGTGGGGGGAACTGAGTTTATTATGTGTAGTGAAAATGAAACTATAATCTCACACCCTTGACCTGCGTTTAATTTGCTATCTTGTCAAAGTCCCCACGAATTCTCAACTAGTCAACTAACTATTTCCATTAGATGTCGTAAAATATTTTCGTGGCGTAACCTTTTGGTGCAGCTAAGGCATAGCTTGGTACATGCTTCCGATTCCGTCGGCATGAATGACCATGAAGGTCTCTTAAGAAGTTCAAAACACTACCTCCTATTCTGCCCCAATTTAGAAGTTCAGATCACTGCCTCCTATTGCCCCAATTTGTACTAATAGTTAAACATACGTTTACCTCATTACTGTATACTCTTAGTCCGGATCTGAGCCGTGCATAGTCTTAGCTGCCGTAACTAAAACTCATTCTGGTTTAGTTTCTCACATTTTTTTAAACAATTCTATGTAAAGTATTAGGTTTGTCTATTCCACACTCAAGTATTTTTTTCTACTTACACTCAATTTTTTCCACTGTCGGATCGGCACCCAATGATCATCCATCGGTTTCAACCTCCGCCCATCATCTTCAACCTCTCGTCATGGGTATGCTCATTGGCCCCGCTACGACCCAGACGACCCCGCCCTAGTTTCAGCTCTCCCCACACTACTGCGCTTGCAGCCACCACGGCACCACCACGACCACCATTAGTGCTCCATCCCTGACCCTGCTCCGTGGCGCCATTGCTATCAGCCTCATCGCCCCCGCAATCGCCTGGTCCGCCGGGCCTGGAGCCACATCAACCTCGAACCGTAACCTCCAAACCTAACCAAGCACCCCGGAGACAGAAGACCCTGGCCAGGAAAATTGAGTGCTCAACCTCCTTAAAACACTCGACTGCAATTTAGAAAAATGATTTTATGAAAATATTTCAACAAAAACAAAACACATATTTTTTGTGGGATAAGAAACAATGCAATATTTATTAGTGGCTAAAGGTAACGAAAAACATTAGACTATGAAGAGTAAATTGAATATCGACGCGTTCGATTCATAATAGTCCTGTTCATACCGCTCAGGGAATCGCTAAACTTTGGGCGATTCCGTAGGCAAGTTTTCTTTTCTTTTTCTCTTTTTATTTCCTCTCTTTTCCTTTTAAATTTGAATCTACATCATCAATTGTATGTCATTTATAATATGGTCGCAGCAAATTTTGCTAGTAAAAAAAAAGGAAAAAGTCTATATCATCCTCCAACGTATGTAGGTTGGACTACATAACCCCTCAAACTATGAAACGGTCTATATCACCCCATGAACTTCTCAAAACCGATCAAATTACCCCTGAAACAGTTTTAAAAAATCATAGTAAATCACAGAAAAATCTATTTTATGATTTTTTTATTTATTATATTTTTTCAAAATTGGTTTAGGAGGTAATTTGATCGGTTTTGAGAAATTTAGGCGGTGATACTGTTTCATAGGTTGGGGGTTATGTAGTCCAACCTTCATAGGTGATGGGTGATATAGACTTTTTAAAAAAAAAATAAAAGAAAAGAAAGGAAAGCGTTTCTCAATCGCGCTAGCCGCGCGAGCTACTCTCTTTTACGTTTTACCAATACTCATTTTGGCGGGAACAGAATCCAACCCTAACAGAGTGGCGCCATCGCTTCGCCGTCGCCCATGGACAAGTTCCTCGTGGCGGCGACACCTCATTCCGGCGAGGAGCTCGCGCCGCCGCCGCCTCCGAGGTGCTCCGCGGGCCTCGAAAGCTACATTTCATTCGTTTCTCACTGCTCTCTGAGCCTCTCTCGGTCGCAGGAGACACCGGTGGAGGCGCATCGCCGTGGAGCTGGACGGCCGCATCGACGCCAGGTTCCGGCACCGGGAGTCGCGCCTCCTCCTCGATTCCTTTGCCGAGGTTTCATTTTCTTTAAACAGAAGCTGATTTGGTTTTAATTTGGGCGCTGTTTTTTTGCTTTCGTCACTGGGATTACTTAGTAGCAGGGGTTAAGAAACAGGATGTGGAATTCTCCAGGTCAAATTTTGACTACGATAATCTAATCCTATCGCAAGTAACCTTTCTAAATTAAGCCTACGGGGATCTGCCCGTTTCAATGTTCAAAGTCCAAACATTACATAAAGCTACCGTGATTCAGGAATAAAATCTTTAATATGTCAAAACTCTGGTTCCTAAGGTTCTTAGGTGTTAATGGCTATGCTCTGGGGACTAAAGTTTAGATATCATCCCTGTGAAAAGGAAAATGGAGGGATATCATATTTTGTTTGGTTCTTACATTGCAATATACTTTTTTAAAATCTGGACTTAATATTCTGCTTTACTTTTATTTCGACAAGATTGGGGCCTTTGATCACAAGTATTACGTGCACGGCGAGGAACGGTGTGGGACATATGTAATGTTATCCATTAATTTGAATTTTACTTCTAATTCCAAGTCATGATACTTCATCCAACTTATGGGTTTATTATGATTGCTTCTATCAGTTGGATCGAATGGTTAATGCTTCAACCATGGATTTTCATCAAGTAAGGTCAGCCTTTGTCTTATAGTTCCTTGGAGTGTTCACTTTACATGATTTAGAGTTATGATACTGTCACCTTCCTACAGCTACATTTTAACAGTTTGTAGTAATATGTACTTATTAGATAGACTGATAAACTTGTATTATTCTATTGTATTTGGACAGGGAGGGTATTTCTGCAATGGAATTTGATAAAAAGGTATCATGCATATTCTGTAGATTTTTTTTTCTAGCGCATCATCACTACAAATTCGACCTTATTCCCTACTGATTTCTGGGCATAAAGTTTGATCCGAGAAATGTTAAAGCATCCTCATTTATTTTTTTCAGGGAATATACCTTGCATCAGTGACACTCTCAGGTTGTCTGACTGTGCATGACTTTGAGATTTTGTACTGCTCCAAATATGGCCCATCATGCAGTAAGTAAAACTAGAACCCAGATGATCTTTTTCTAACACATATCATCCTTGTTTTTTTTTCCTCTTGTATCTTCTACGAGCTAGTCCTGGTTTCCTACCCTTGTGTGAATATGTGGTTCATATGTTGGAAGTCTGGTGGATTTTCCCTAGGACACAGATGTACTTCTGCATCTTTTTGTTGCTACATTCTTGCCAGTGCAAATTCTAGTTAGAATTTGTGTATCCTGAGAGCACACCAAAAGAGTTAAAATTGCGACGTACTCAGATACTGAAAGATGCTGGATGATTGCCATTCCAAATCTTCTTTTGCAAAGCTGCGATAATTTGTTCTTAGCTTATAATTTCAGATCTTATAATAATTTTGCAGTAACATACTTTTTTCTTCTTCTCTTTGTAGGTCTGCAAGATGACTCATCAAATTATTTGCTGCATATATCTAACCCAATGCCCCTAAATGCTGTCCGGTGGAATCCAGGAAACCAAGATGAGGTACGCAGCAGATTCATTCTTTCATGCATTACGACATTTTTCTATTTTCATCCCTTCAGTTCCAATTCAGGCTACTCAGATACTAATGATGGTTGCCAAGCATCACTAGCATGCAGTGATATTTGAAAAAACCCAAAATCGAGATATTTATGAGTTCATTTAGTCTATATATTTTATATTTTATTATTCAACATATCTTCTGCAGATTGCTTGCACATCAAGTCAGAGTGATAAAGTTTTGCTCTTTGATATTGGCTATGTCTCATCTGCGCCAACTGAAGTAAGGGGCCTTTTGCATTGTTGATTACAAGTGCTTCACATTTTTACTCAAGGATATTTCTTGAAACATGCCTGCTGTTGGTTTACATTAGCAAATCATGTACCATCCTTTACCTTTTCTTTCTGTCCCTAAATTATCACACTGAATGCTGTCTCTTACTTTATTCACTTTGTCTTTTCACCATTTTTATTTGTAAGGTAGCTGCATGACATACAAGAAATTTTGTGACTAACAGTGTTGTGTGTACAAAACTGAAATCCGTAAGTGTAAAAGAACATATTTCTGAACGATATCTCGAAGTACCTTTCTACATGTTTCAAATCTTTGAAGGAATTACAGCTTTATTTGTTAACCATTTTCTGAACACATACTGTTCTGATTCCGAGTCAATATTATTTTAGGTTTTACAGAAAGGAAAATCCAAATTTCCCGCGCTCTACTCTGGATCCCGCAAGAGTTTGAGTGATATAGCTTTTACTTCAGATGATAAATCAAGGTAGGTAATAATTTCATGATTACCCACCTGTTCGTGCCATCATTGATTGTGTTTGTGAAACAAGGCCGGCAATTAAATGTTGCTATTTACTACTGTTTTTCTCTAATGCCTATTAATGCTCTAGATAATCAAGTGTATGTCATGGTCTCTGGTTTTCTCAGAGTCAAACTTCAATCTCCAACAGTCCTTTATAATGAACAAATATGGTCAGTTGTGAAGGTAAAGAAACCTAGGACTGATAAACATGATGCATTATTATTTATCAAAGAAATGGTGGGTTGGGCTGGGTGGGTTCTTGAAAAAGATATGGCATGTCGATTCTGCTGATGGTGGCTGTTGGTTCATCAAATGTGTTCCTTTTTATGGTGGCTATTGGCTCCTAAAGTGAAAAAAAGGTTAGCTGTTTTACTTAGTGTGCTTGAATGTCGTTACCAGTATCCTGGTAAAAGTACAAATATGTAAACAAATCTGTCTTGTTGAAAATATGCATGGGATTTAGACTTATCAGTACTATTTGTAGGATATTTGCATCTGGCCTTGATGGGGCAGTATACATGTGGGACAGGCGGTCAAGTAAGACACACTGTCTTGAGCTTATGTCATCTCCAGAGTCTCAGTTCAACACTGTCAAGCCAGGTGTGGATAATCGGGTATGTTAGTTTGTTATATGCACCTATAAAGTTATTATATGATATCTCCAGGTTCTTCTAATGTAATGATAAACAACTTTCTTGTGTGTTCAAGAAAAAGTGTGATATCTCCAGTACTAAACCTGAACTTGCATTACATAATTTGAAGTACTCATTAACAGATGTAGGTTGCTTATTTGGATTACTTCCATTCATCTAAATATCTAATGGAGAATTAATCACGGTATCTGTTATTTTGAGCAAGAATGACATCCAATGAACTTGATCATCTGCTTATGATGCATGTAATGCTACAGAATTATATTTAAGGAAAAAAAAACCTTTTCTAGCTTGTTTTTGTCTCTGTATATTTCGGGTTTTTATGCTTTGTACATTTTCTAATGTCTTGGCATCTGATTCACATTTACTCCCTTTCTGTTAATTTGAGAAGTTAATTATGTTTTAAATTTTTAAACATCCCATAGATGGGCACTTATCATTTTTTTTATAGACTATGTTTGGTGCAACGAAAAATGGCACAATTCATATTTGGGATCTCCGGGGAGGGAGGGCATCAGCTGCTTTCCAGAGCCACAATGAGGTGGGTTCAGTTGCTCAACAGATTAACTTTATGCATGCAGCATATGAGCTTCTGCAGTCTTTTACACCATGCACTGCAGATATAGCTTGTAAGTCATGTTAGCTAATTCCCTGTATTGCCAAAAGTTGTTTTAAAGGTGCCAAAAGAAAAAAAAATAGAACTAATTCTTAGGGAGACTAAAACACAGTCTTCAATCCAGTGCAGCCTAATTATGGTTGATTCAGAACCATGAGATGTTATACAGAATCCTTTCGAGCTTAGAAAATCTGAACAATTCTAAATCATAATTCTTAAGAACTAAATAACACTAATAAGTAATATCATGTAGTCTAAATAGATTTAAGCTGTCATACAATATAATCTTTTGCTTTATGCTAAACAATCCTGTGGAATTTTTGCAGGTTAGTTGATCACTTGATCTAAAAGTTATTGGTTTGAAAAGAATGCTGTGATAATACTTTACTGCCATCTATGCTGTAGATAAATTCATTTCAATCTTTTCATTCAGTAATGTCTGTTAGAGTATATGTTAGAGTGTATATTGTGGCCCATATAGAGGCCCATGTATAGCACCATATACCCACCCTCCTAGGGTTGGAGGAATACAGTAGAATTTCTCCCTCTAACATGGTATCTGTGTCCTTACCGTCCGGCTGTGTCGGCTACCGCCGCCCTCGCTGCTGCCCTCTTTGCGGCCAAGACTGAGGCCGTGGCGGTTCAGGAGCTCCTCCCTGCTGGCGTGCATCACCCTCCTGCCACGGCGACTACCGAAGCTCTCCGTCGTTCGACCGCCGCCGTCACGGCACGTCCTGCAGCTGCAGCTGTCGCCGTGCGGGTGGCCACGCCAGCTCACGTCGCGACAACCGCGCTGCCTCTTACCACGAGCCAGCAGCTCCACTCCAACGGGGCCGCGTCGGTGGACGCCGCCCTCGCTGCTGCTCTTCTCGCAGCGCAGCTCGAGGCCGCGCGACTCAGGAGGCTCTCACCTGGGAGTGTTAGCGCGTGTCCTCCTTTCGGGCTCCGCCCGCTGGATTTGGTTTCCGGCCCGCAACGACCGACCGGATGACTCTACCACCAGACCTCTCTACCCCGCCTGCCACCTCTCTTCCTGACGCTCCTACCCCTGGGCCGAGCAGGGTTGGGGGGCGCCGGGGCAGGTGTCGTTGCCGGGCGGGACGTGGTGGTGGTTCCGGCGTGGACCGTCGGGGTACACCACCTCCGGCTCCTTCTGCTCTTGGAGTTGCACTCTGGCCATCCTTCAGCGGCCCATAGTCAGGGTGCACCTCGATGTGGCCGTTTCAAGCTCCGGGGGGGGGGGGAGGGGTGGCCTCGCCCTCAGCACCCGCCATCGGCCATGTTCGCTGGTCCTGCCTCCCCTGGCCTTGGCTTGCCGCTCTGGACGGCACCCGCTCCGCCCAGCCATCCTCCGGTCTAGCCTGGGGGATGGCATCCGGCTGTGCCGGCGCAGTCCTTCAGTACTTTGGGGCTGACACCGCCGACCAGTGCTGAGTGGATCGTCGACTCGGGCGCCTCGTTCCACACCACGCCTGACTGGCATACTTTCCTCTGTCCACCCACCACATCCCTCTTGTCCTTCTATCATGGTCGGCAATGGTTCTTGTCTTCCTGTTACCTCTGTGGGTACTGCTCCTGGGCCCTTTCGTCTCCCCAATGTCCTTGTCGCTCCACAGATGATTCATAACCTCCTCTCCATTCTCCAATTCACCACTGACAACTCCTGTTCTGTCGAGTTTGACTCTTCCGGTCTTACCGTAAAGGATTCGGCATCCCGGTGTCCACTCCTCTGGTGTGACAGCACGGGCCCCCTTTACACCCTACGCCTCCCTGCTTCCTCTGCTCCATCCTCGTTTTCATCGATCCCAACTGCCTTCGCCACCACTTCTTCCACCACCTGGCACCGCTGGCTTGGTCATCCCGGTCGCGATGCTTTGGCTCGTCTCAGCCGTAGTGCTGGTCTCCCTTGTACTCGAGCACCCGATGAGCACCTCTGCCATGCATGCCAGCTGGGTCGCCATGTTCGCCTTCCTTTCTCTTCTTCTTCTTCGCATTCTAGCCATGCCTTTGATCTTATTCACTTTGATCTGTTTACCTCTCCTATCCTCAGTATCTCTAGCTATAAGTACTACCTGGTAGTGGTCGATGATTCTCCCGTTACTCTTGGACTTTTCCTTTGCGTGCCAAGTCCGACGCCTTCCCCACCCTCCTCCGCTTCTTTGCCTGGGTCTCCACCCAGTTCGGCCGCACTGTGAAGGTTGTCCAGTGTGACAACGGTCGTGAGTTCGATAACCACACCTCTCGTGCCTTCTTTCTCTCTCAGGGCATTCAGCTGCGCATGTCCTGTCCGTATACCTCTTCTCAGAATGGCAGGGCTGAGCGGATGATTCGTACTACGAACGATGTCATACGCACCTTTCTTATCCAGGCCTCACTTCCTGCCCGCTTCTGGGCTGAGGCTCTCCACACTGCTACCTATTTGCTCAACCGCCTTCCCTCCACAGCTCCACTGCTATCTCTGCCCCCACCCCACACCATGCACTATTTGGTACCCCTCCCAGCTATGATCACCTTCGTGTCTTCGGCTGTGCGTGTTACCCTAACACCTCCGCCACTGCTTCCCACAAGCTGGCGCCCCGTTTGACTCGTTGCGTGTTCCTTGGCTACTCCCCTGACCACAAGGGGTACCGATGCTTTGACCTTACCTCCCATCGTATTCTCATCTCCCGACATGTTGTGTTCGACGAGTCGGACTTCCCCTACTCCACTTCTTCCACGCCTTCTCCTGACCCTGAGCTGGAGTCCCTGTTTCCGACTGACTCGGTGGTCCAGCCATCTGTTTCTGTGTACCCCTTCTTTGCAGGTCCTCCCGATACGGTGGCACCGCTTCCGGTGACCTCCGTGGTGCCATGGGCGGCCCCGTCGCCGCCCACCATGCCACGCGCGGCCCCGGTGCCTCTTACTGCGCCACGTGCGGCCCCGGAGCCCCCCGTCGCGCCACGCACGGCTCCGGAGAGTCCTGCCGCGCCGAGCGCAGCTCCAGAGCCTCCTACCGCGCCGCGCGCGGCCCTGACACCCTCCGCTGCGCCATGCGCGGCCCCGGAGCCTCTCCCGGCGCCACCTGTGCCCCCGGGCTTCCCTGCACGCTCCTGGCAGCCCGTGCATGTCTACCGGCGACGGGTGGTGCCAGCACCGATGCCGGCGCCGCTGCCTGCTTTGCCGCCTCCGCCGACTCCACCCGCCTCGTCTCCACCACCACCGCCTCCACTGGAGCCGCCGGTCCGCCCTCGGATCCGCTCCCGCGTGGATCCGGGCGTTTACCACCCGCCGGTCGTCCGTCGGGCTCCTAGCCACAGTCATCCCATGGTGACCCGGCGGACCGCCGGCATTCTTCGCCCGGTCACTCTCTCCGCCACAGAGGGTGAGCCGGGCATCTCGCCGATACCCTCCTCTGTTCGTGACGCCCTGGCCGACCCCAACTGGCGTCGGGCAATGGAGGAGTACGCTGCCCTACTTGCCAACCAGACGTGGGACCTTGTGCCGCGCCCGTCTAGCGGCAATGTCGTCACTGGCAAGTGGATCTGGACGCATAAGCATCGGGCTGATGGATCACTGGAACGATACAAGGCTCATTGGGTCCTTCGGGGGTTCACCCAACGCCCCGGTGTGGATTATGATGAGACTTTTAGTCCAGTGGTCAAGCCTGCGACGCTCCGCACGGTGCTCTCGATTGCTCTCTCTCAGTCTTGGCCTGTGCATCAGCTGGATGTGAAGAATGCGTTTCTTCGTGGCGTTCTGTCAGAGACCGTCTATTGCAGTCAGCCAGCGGGATTTGCAGACTCCGGCCGTCCGGAGATGGTTTGTAGGCTCAACAAGTCTCTCTATGGCCTGAAGCAGGCTCCCAGGACATGGTACTCTCGGTTTGCCACTTTCTTAGTCTCTTTGGGATTCACTGAATGCAAGTCAGACACATCTTTGTTTGTCTACCGCCGAGGCACTGAGACTGCATACCTGCTGCTTTACGTTGACGACATCATTCTCACTGCCTCCAGTCAGACCTTGCTTCAGCGGATCATAGTCACTGCAGCAGGAATTTGCCATGAACGATCTGGGTACCCTTCACCACTTCTTGGGTGTCACTGCTGAGCCCCATTCTTCAGGCCTCTTTCTCCACCAGCGACAGTATGCACTTGATATCCTAGAGCGAGCCGAGATGACCAACTGCAAGCCGTGCTCTACTCCCGTTGACCTGCGGACGGGGGCGCTCCACTGGCTGATCCGACTGCCTATCGGAGTCTTGCAGGTGCCTTGCAGTACCTCACTTTCACCCGGCCGGACATCACCTATGCTATCCAGCAGGTCTGCCTTCATATGCATGACCCCCGGGAGTCGCATCTTGCTGCTCTGAAGCGCCTCCTCCACTACGTCCGCGGCACAGTTGACTACGGCCTGGTTCTTCACCGGTCTCCCTCCACAGAGCTCGTGGTCTACACCGACGCTGACTGGGCAGGCTGTCCTGACACCCGACGATCCACCTCTGGGTATGCCGTTTTTCTTGGCGGCAACCTGGTCTCTTGGTCGTCCAAGCGCCAGCCGGTTGTCTCCCGTTCGAGTGCAGAGGCGGAGTACCGCGCCGTGGCGAACGGCGTGGCCGAGGCATCCTGGCTTCGACAGCTCTTGACGGAGCTCTACAGTCCACTCCTCAAGAGCACACTCATTTACTGAGACAACGTCAGTGCCGTGTACCTCTCCACCAACCCCGTCCAGCACCAGCGGACGAAGCACGTGGAGATCGACCTGCACTTTGTTCGCGACCGAGTTGCCGTCGGCCACGTTCGGGTACTTCATGTCGCGACCACGTCCCAGTTCGCGGACATTTTCACCAAGGGTCTACCCTCCTCGACGTTCTCGGAGTTTCGCTCCAGTCTCAACGTTACCAGTGGCTAGCTGTGACTGCGGGGGTGTGTGTGTCTCTTCTTTGTATGTACTCTGTTTCCAGTCTTGAACTTCGCTGCGCCGGTAGTTCAGACTGCGGGGGGTGTTAGAGTATATGTTAGAGTGTATATTGTGGCCCATATGGCTGGCCCATATAGAGGCCCATGTATAGCACCATATACCCACCCTCCTAGGGTTGGAGGAATACAGTAGAATTTCTCCCTCTAACAATGTCATAGCTCTATAAACAACATGAGGGTTTGTTTTCTGGCTAAACGTTTTTTCAGGTTCAACAATTGGCCTCAGTGAAGGTATCAACATTGCTGGGCAAAATTGCATCGCTAAAGGTACACAGAAGAAGAAAGAACCTATTATTATGGATGTATCTGCTAAAGTAATTAATTATTGTACTTATTTCCACTCTTGGAGACACATTGGTGCCTTTTGTGTACATAAGTATAATGAGAATTTTATGCATTAAAGGAATCCATGTATTTGTTAACCACTTAAAAAATGGAATTTGGAATACCATTTTTGTGCTACCATTGAAACCAGCCAAAATGTCGAATACAAGAGCATTGGCATTTGGAGGCATACTCCAAAAGCGCTCTGTGGTCCTATTCTTCCCTAAACAGGGGACTGACATTCTGACAACTCTCATTAATACATATATTCTGCTCAAAGAAGGCTTACCACATAGGTCATCTAAGGTCTGGTAGCTCTCAAAATCCTCGTAGCCATGGAAACGGAGGTTTCCAACTGATCTGTTTAACTTCCTAATAGAAGTTCACATACAAGTTAGTGAAACGCACACAAATTTGTAGCACTATTGGATAATAGTCCCTCCATTACTTGGCACATATTTATTATGAACCTTCTGAATTTTTAATGCATGGTATTTCTTGTCTGCTGCTTGTTTTCTGAACCTCCTGAATCCCTTTCAATCATGATGTCCTACTCATCTTGTCTCCAAAAATATCTTACCATTTCTTTGAACAGATCAATTGAAAACCTTTTTTGGGATAAATTTGTAAACATCTGTCTGAAACCATCATATATCCCCCATGTTTGATTTCTTTACAGCAGACTATATGATATAATGAAGTGCTTGATTTTTAACGTTAATAATAAATTGTAAAACCTGGAGCTATTTCTGATTCTGAAGCATTTCTTCTATAAATCATTGTTTTCCCACTATTATTTTCAGGAACAAACAAACATTGTTTCAAGTCCAATTCTGTCGATAGACTTCAACCCTAGTTGCTCATATCAATTGGGCTTCCATCTTGATGATGGCTGGTAAGTATATCAGATTTTCCGTCACGATTTGTTAGAAAATTCCATATATGATCCTTTCAAGTCCCCACACCAGTCCATGATAACTCTAAAATTCATTTTAAATGTCCATGATAGGGTTCGTTATGCACCATCCCCATTCTGGTCCAAGGTGGGGTGGGTATTCTGTAATTGGACTATTTCTTCTTCTTAATACAAAGATACGCAGCTCTCCTGTGTATTCGAAAAAAAAATTAAATGTATTTCTGTGCTTCAACTATGGGCCAAATCTCAGGAATTTCTCTTCTTTGCACATTCCATGTTAGGTCTGGAGTCCTAAATGTGACCAACCTCAGCGTTACTCATCTCCACTGCCCTCCCCCTGCTTGGTTGTAAGTATTCAGCTATGCCCCCCCCCCCACCACCACACACACAATATTCTTATAGTATGCCTTTCCTAATAGTGACAACCTTCTTTGTCTTTACTAGGGAGGGCACAGACTTGGTGTTGCAAAAACAGTTAAGAAAACCAACGTGGCTGCCGACATCTTCAGTGAGTATATTATAGAGCGCCCTATATTTTTGTATCTGCAAACTATTGCTAATTTCCCTTGATGTTATGGAATTTTTGCATTATATGATTACTTTCCAGATCTATGCAGTTGGATCTTCCTCATATGATGGCATTTATCTACTGGATTTTCATCCAGATATGAGTTCCGCATGCCATGTGGACTACAGGTAAACTACTCTTTTCGTTACCCTTTGTTTTCTGGCTATTCATCTGTCAATTTTTTTCCTGGATGTATATTTCTCATTATATCCATTTAATTGCTGTTTTTATAATCTCCTCACTTGATTTGCACTCATCAGAGAGGAAACAAGAGGTTTCGAGGAAAATCAACCTGCAGAAAACAAGTTTGTTCCTTTATCCCAAAGGGTGCTTTCTTGTGCAGCCCATCCACTCAGTCACACTATCATTGCCGGTACACAGGTTGGTTCCTATTTTATATGGCAATGTATAAGCATCTCACACATAATCTGATTCCGCAAGTGACAGGCCATATTGAATAGTGCAAATACGCATGTGCTGAATAATATCATGCCTGAATGTTTGTACATAATTAAAGCAGACATTTACTTGTTTCTTTTGTTTAGCATCATATATCGTTATGTACAAATCCCATCAATTTGAGTGAGACTAAAAAAACTGACCAGCTGATTTACCTCTCCAGTTCTCATCGTTGCTCATGTTATCACAAAAACAAGAGGCTATCAGAAATCCAGAGTCGTGAACATCTGCTGTTTTCTCCATTTCAAGCAACATCCACCAAGTATGCATTTGCATAAGTGCAGCGGTGTTTGCTCATTACCATCCTGCGATAAAGAACTATGCGAAGCATGGAGACCTTGCTGGTGCTGCAGAGCCTTCAGGTCTAGTTGACCCGTCACTAGATGGGCAGATGGCTGATATTTTTATGCCATCGCAACTGACAGAAGTCAACTTGAGCCAATAACCTGCTTCCAAGGACTGATGAACATGACAACCATTCACATAATGATAGAAATACCCCTTGATTCAATGATGCTGCATCTGCAATACCTGTATATGCCATGTAACTGCTTGTGCAATAGGCTATGGCAGCATCTTATGGCTTCTATGGACCCAGCGGAAGGTTCATTTATATATCAAAACGTAAAGGAAACTTATATAGTTGTAAAAAGAGATGTTTGCATCACTAAACCTAATTATAAAAGAGCTTGGTGCTAATGGATATAGCACCGTGCATGCATATTTTTTTTCTTGCATGCATAGATCTTTTTCCTTTTTTTTCATATGATGACGTGGGTCGACGTCATCATGAATGTGATATATACGTCTTACGTTCTTAAGCAACAGAGCCGACAGCGTATGCACATTCTTTTTTTTTTTCTTTTTCTTTTCCTTTGCATGTGGCCTCCCTTACCGGGGGGCTGATGTTTGTACAGCCGTTTTGCCTTATGAGTAAGACGCGGAACATATTTTTAAGCGATGTGGTACTATTCTTAAGTTTAGACGTTGGAAACATTAGTTAGGTAATCTGGTACTCCTTTATAACCCCCGCGCCGTCAGTTTTCTCTGATGAGCCCAATTACTATTGGGCCGAGCTGTAGCCCAACAGGGAGAGGAAATTGAAGAGGTCGTCGTCTCCGACCTCCCGCCGCCTTTTCCGCCTGCTCCGATCGCCGTCGTCACCTCACCCGAACCCCATGACCTTGGGCGCCAGCCGGAGCAGCGGCACGAGCGCGTCCGGAAAGAACTTGCGCTCGAACAGGTTGCAGATGCCGTTCCATGCGTAGTTGTAGAAGCACCGGCGGCCGCCGCCGTCCTCCCTGCCCGCCGGGTTCCATGGAACGGACGCCTGCCTTCGCCTCGCCGACCTGACGCTTCAGGCCTGCGCGTGGCTGGCCGAGCTCTAAAGGCGCCTCCGAGCCGAGGCTGGTCCTGCCACGACCTGGCCGCCAGCTCGTCGGAGCTCCGGGGCTTCGAGTACAGGGCCGCCGTCCCCGCGCCATCGTTTCTCACCATGCGCGGCGAGGCGCGCGAGATGCCGGGATCTTGTCGTGCAAGCTCGACTTGTGCGCCGCGGAGGTCACGGACCCGCCGACTTCCTCCAACAGTTCGCCGGCGTGGAGCGCCGCCTCCGGCGTTACTCCCGGAGTTCCCGATGCGCCGCCGCCTCGAGCTGACGGGGATGCTGCCGGAGGACGACACCGCCGCCGTCGCCACGGTGACCGGGATGACGGGATCCTGGAGCGGACGCCGAGCCTGGAGGCGTTGACGCTGCTGTTACTCTTGCCGGACCCCGAGGACGTAGGGGAGAGCGAGTATCGGCGCTCACGCACGACCGGCAAAAGCACGCGGCGCGCGCCGTGCGCCCATGCCGGCCGCGAGAGGAGGCACCTGTTTTTTTTGGATTAACCGAAAAACCCACAACTGAAGACTAATACTAATACAGGGCAACTAGGCAATTTAGTCGTAATTTGGTGATGAGGGTATAACATAAGAGTTCATTAGGCAACACATTTGCCAATTTTTGTGCAGTTGGAACCAACAAGGTGCTTACATGGCAATTGTACACGAGGCACCACATATAGATACCCATGGAGCTACCAGTACCAGCCGCACCACCCATAGTGCAACGAGCTGATGAGTGCAAAATGCTAGAAATTGTTCGCTAAACCTCTAATTGTTCCTGGTGGTCAACACAATAGAGCTACAGTTGTCGATTGGTGGCTGCAGCCTCTCTGTTCCAGCCGACTGGATATTCTGATGGATCAAGCAAACCAAGGCTTTGAATAATACTCATTTGCCAGACCTGGCGCGCCCTATGGTTTTCCGGTGTCATCTTCACCGTTGCTTCAGTGTCCTGGTGAAATCTTGTCAAATTAGTGCGTAAATTTGAAATCATAGAGGGTGTTGGAAAGTGTGGAGTGTGGACATGGGGTTGACTTATATGGCTTGTATCAGTATTCCCTTCCCTGGACGCTGGACTTGACGTTGCTCCATCTCTACCCCTCTGTATAACATTGCTTGAATCATCATCAACACCACTACCACTCTGCTTGATGCCTCGTCCACCCTTCATAGAAGCAGTAGCACCGCTACTCATGATGCCCCCAGTAGCATTACAAATTCCATTTATCCCTTCCTTCACAGAAGTCATTTCAGCATCATGCTGCCTGTCAATGATGTCTTTGAAAAGAATATCCCTGACCATAGCTTTTATTTCAATATGAGGGGCTGAAATTTCATTTAGCACCGAATCGTCAGCTGCATCCAAATCTTGCTTGGCATCAGTACGACCTGATCGTCTCAATCCTTCCCTTCTGCCCACGGAAGCACTTTGAGCTGCATGCTTCTGTCTCTTATTCCTTAAGCCTTTAGCTAAACTTTCACTAGAAGCTTTGTCAATGGCATCATGAGTAGAACTTGCTTGTTTCACCCGTCCACCTTTCCTTTTCTGAGCAGTAACTCCTGTAGTTGCACTGCTCCTAACATTGTTTACTGACTTTCCTAGCCGAGTTGTTCTTTGATGTCCATTTGGTGGAACCATCTGAAAATTGAATAAATTTAGATGTAGAGCAATTGAAGAAAAAAAAATTTGCTTCACTGACAACAAGATAAAAAATGAGATTATTTCACAAAACCAAAAGCTCGGGAGAAGAAATTTAGTACAAAACCAAAACTAAATACCCTTGTCACAAGAATCACGTTAAAAAAGAGGGTGATCAATAATCAAATGACTGAACACAACAACAACCATGCCGAGCATACAGGACCTCTATCCATTAGACTGCAGTACTGCACAGCAAAAGAAGAAAAGGTTCACCTTTTGAGTTGTCGGCTTCCTCATCATAATCGCTGGGCGAATTAGCACAAGACAGCTTCTGCATTAAAGGATTAAAAACACTTATCAACAATCTATACCAATTTACTTGTATCCTGACGAGTGTAAACTGTAGAGATGACTGCTCTACCTTCTCAAGCACCTCAAGGGATATTTTCCTTGCGTTCTTGTTTTCTTGTTTCAGCATCTGCATACAATGAATTCATATGGAAAATCCTTAATACCACCACATGATTGTCTTTCTTCTTAGGCTTGATACCAACACATGTTTCATCAATGACCTTGAATTCAGAAACTGGGTGGAATTAGATGCAGAGTAAGCAGTCCAGAACAAGTAATATTACCAAAAAGAAAATCATGACTCCAGATCATATGCATGCTAAGATGACGGCAGCTGAACTGTAAACGCTGTTCATTTCAGTCCTTGTGGAACAATGTTAATGTTTGAGCACAAAATGTCAAGCCGTATTGCTACAGTACCAGCGAGCTTCTGAGGTGCAGTGTCATGACTCATACCTGGGCTGGCCACCACGACAAGCCATTAGCTTAACCCATGCTATGGCTCCCAATCTAAAATTGTGCCTTAACTTATCTGATGGGCTTTCACCAATAACATGATCTTTCTCCGCATTTTTATCAACCATAATGATCAGTGCACTACCCAACTGACGCCTATTTTCTTAGCTAGTGCTCATTGTATGCTCATATAAGCAGCACAGATGCAGCAGATGTACCCATGGTACCCATCTGAAGGAATTTTAGGGAAACCTTGGTAAAATGGGGAATTCAGTTATGTGCTTGAAGAACATGCAGAACACGAGTGATCTTGAAATCCAAGGCTGCATCTGAAGATTGTAAAGCTAAACTGTATTTCTCTCTGGTAAGCACTGAAATTAATGTTCACTTAATGTTGAGATTCACAAACAGTAGCTTCTCTGTGAGGCAGCTAGCCACACTCATGCAACACCATACCGTACTCCACTGCTACTTCCCTAAACCAGTGACGACTAGCGGATACAAAAATCGTGAGAGTAACATGACCTTCATCACATTTCACGATCAAAGAAAAAAGGTTTAATTTTTGCAAACAAATCGAACTTGGTTTGGGGGTTCTGCATTTCGCACAGCAGGAAGGGAAGCGAAGGTTGGGACATACCTCCCTCGTGGGTGCTCGTCGATGGCAAAGGGCACGGTGAAGGCGTCGCGGATCGGCCGCTGCAGCGCTGCTCGCCCAGTCTTCGCCGCTGAGAGGAGGAGATCGAGAGAGGGCAGGAACAGAGAGAAGTGAAGCGTGGAAGAAATCGGAGAGTTAGGCCCTGTTTGCAGCGGATCTGGCCACGAGTCCCCCTCACAGCAGGATGGGAGGAGGAGGGGGAGAGGAAGGGAGGGACGGCGGCGACGGCGAGGTTGAGTGGAGTGGACTGGAGTGGAGGCGCGGCGGCAGCGAGGTGGACTCGACAGAGGGCATGTCGGCAGTCACCGCTCCTTAAATCAGTCCCCACCGCACATCTCGCAACGCTAGATCGTGTCGTGTCGCCTTCGTACGGTGCCTGCACTGCACCCAACGCCCTCAAAATCGGTTTAGTACACTATTGCTCCCTCTGTCTAAAAAAACATAATTATAAAAATTATGATCAAAATATCTTGTATTTGATTAATATTATATTAAGTAATATTAATATTTATATTTCTAATAATTTAATTATAAAATATATTATATAACTAGTCTAATAATACTTGTTTTCTACTATGAATATCTGTAATTTTCTATATAAATTTTTTCAAAGTTTAAACCGTTTGACTCTTCTAAAATGAGAATTATATTCTTTTTAAGATGGAGGGGTACTTCTGAAGCATTTGTTTTCTTGATAGCAGATTCTCTACATACTGAAAATTATTCCAAGGACAGAGACGAGAACATGCCAAGAAATTCTGACGAGCATGATGCCTCGAATCTTGAAGATTTATTGAAGCAGAGGACTTTCCAAAGCCAAGTACCTTTCGTTTCAGTACAAGATATGATAGTTAAAAGCTGGAATTATCTCATATTTTCTTGATATTTGCTGGTTGTAGAATTGATAGTTTTGGCCATTGGAGTTTTCTAGTGCAGAGCTTAAACGTAAAATAGTACTAACAGTTTCAGCTTACTGCTAGCTTTAGCCACCTGAACGTCATGCGTTTCGTTTCCACATCTGCATCTGCTGGAGGTTAGCGATTGAGTAGGTTGTTGTGGACCGCGTCCGATATGATCCTTCAGGCTTCGTTTCTGCACGCGTGTTCAGTTGCAAAAAGTACTTTTTTTACTTTCTATTCATCCCTCGCATATGACACGCTTCCCAAAAAATTCTTTTCCACATTTCCTATTCATCTCCCTCACATAACACGCTTCCTAAAAAAATAATTTTTCTCCCTTCCAACAAAAAGCATGTCCGTGGCCGCCAAGTAACACGCTGCCGCCGTCGCTCCTCTGCGGCTAAAAAGAGAACCAGAGGTAGTAGTCGATGGACATTGGACACCAAGTTGTTGGCCCATCGGCCGCCGGCGACGGCGTCGTGGCATGGCATGGCACGTTTGGAGCATGGCCACCAGCCCCCGCGAGTGCTCCATTACCAGGCACGCCCACAACTCCTCGATGCTGCTTGCCCGTGTTGGGCCATGATCATGTTGTCCGACCAAATTCTGGCCAACTCCCAGGCTTCCATAGCAAAGGTGCAATGCAGACACAAGTACACTGCTGTGTGCTGTTTCGTATTCGAAGCTGCACAGTGCAGACTGGATGGCAACTCACACTGCTGGATTACCTGCAGCCAGTAACTCTGCACCATTAACAAAGCAAATAACTTGTGTTTTTGCTCAGTTGGAGCTTTCCAGATAGCTTCAGCATCATAGGCGCACAAGGAACCTCGAAATTGCACTGAATAAGCCGACCTTGCAGTGTACTATTACCCATCAATAAATAGTTCACCTCCAAGGCATCTCATCCAGCTCATCATTGAACTGAACATCCTGGACAAGGTCCCACATCTGAATAATGGGAGAATTCATTCTCCAGAGGCCCTCGTGTCCAGTTGTGATTCTCCAATTCCTCACATTTCTGTGCTTGCGCCAAGCTACCTTGTAGAGGTCTGGTTCCAGAACTCAGCTTTCCTGCCATTTCGGTTATTTTTTTACTGATTCTGAAAAGTTGCCTATTGATCTCATTAATATCAGTTGAGTACCAACCCAAGGCCTCTCCGGGGCCTTTGATTCATACAAGAGCCATCTAAGATGCAGTGCTCTACTGAACAGGTCCAGATACACTGAAAACAGATCAGCTATTTGGCCAGCTGTTGTAGCTATCCAAGCGACTGTAAATTATTCATCACATAATGCACATTGTTCATTTGGTAGTTGGTACAGAAGCACCCACCTACCAAGACTCCAAGAGAGCACCGAAACTGTGTAAAGCTGAAGGTGTATGGAATTCCAGATCAAGTAAAACGAAGAAGACCACACGCTGAATGCTGGAATCAGTAAGGCATGCAGAATAAATATCTACAATTTTCATGAATACTACGGCAACCAAGTACATCTAGAATAAGAAAACATGGCTAATAGTATGATTGAAGTATTCTACAACTGAATTCTTCAAGCTGTTGCCACTTATAATTGTGGCACCTATCAATTAACAAGATCCAGGTAAATCTAGAATTTAGTGCTACACCGTGAAGCCATACATTTGAGAGACAACTGAAGAATTCAAGCTGTTGCAACTCATAATTGTGTCATTTAACAATTCAGTTAACTGAACTTAATCAAGATCCAATACGACTTACTGCTATATAGTGAAGCCACCCATTTGAGAAACAAAAAGGCATGTATAACAGCAGTTCATTTCTGGTGAAGGTAGAGAGGACAGAGACAAATGAAGTTCTACCGCAGTAAGCATACTATGACAAGTTATCCACTGATAACCATTCCCTCAAGTGCTAGAAGCACCCCCCCCTCCTACCCCAGGTCCTCAAGCAGAGAACCAAACCCACACTCTAAAGGCAAAACTGAGCAGGCACCGTGCCTTGACTAGTCGTTAATTTTAAAAAACCATTGCTTGATTAGCGGCTAAGAAAGCAGCAGATTGAAGAGAACCATTGCTGTGCAGAGAAGGGTTCAGCTCATCGCATGGACATCAGGGTGCGCCTCTGGACCGCCACCTTGGAAGGCTGAGCTGCCTTTGGAGTTTCCTTCAGTCGTCGACTCACTATCTTTTCGATCTGCTCTATCGAACTGGAGAGTTTCTTCTCCATTAGATCAGCGAGAGCTGAATCATTTGGTTTGAATGGAACCGTCTGTGACGAGCTGTCAGATGGAGAGGAAGACGCCCCTTCAGAAACAGAAGTTGCAAGGTTTGCAACACTTGAAGTTGAACCAAGACCAGAGGTAACAGCACCCAGTGTGTCCTGAGCTTGTAGTGTGCTTCGAGGATCATTCTGTTCTACTTGTACTGGAGTTCTTGGATCAACTGATTGGATCTGCTGCCGAGCCACACCATCCTCTAGCCGACTTCTCTCAAGGGCCTGCAAGTTATAATTAGCAAGCATCAGATCACCTGGGAAACATAATGCTGAATTAAGTATCTTTATACATTTTTATCTGACGGCAGTTAATGATGGGTTAAGCAAATTTCAAGTACATCAGCATACAAAAGTGTACTACTGACAAAAATAATTCTTATAGAGAAACAACAATATTTACTGAACATGAAGAAAAAAATGCTGCAAAAAATCTAAATAAATTAACAATGTTGTAAATCAACAATGTTTATCTTTCATCATTTAAAAAATAATGGCTCTGGATGTATACTAATTCTTTATCAGCAGAGTGATTATCCACCAAAAAACCCACTGAATATCTCAATATTAGCCTTCAATATTTTCAAATCAAGATATTTACATTGTGTACTGTACCATGAAAAAGATGTTTTACATTGCTTACCATCAAAAGGATGTTTTACATTGTGTATAAGTGACAGGTTGACAGGATAAAGATACATCCATAATACTAGCCTAGAAGATGATTGAATCAGCAAAACTTCAAAACTGAAGAAATGCTACCAGATACAGTGTTCTAGCAATTTGAACATATTCAAAAACAATGAGCAGTCTACAAGTCTACAGATAAAACTCAACTGAAGTTGCAAATATCCTGAATGGGTCCAAAATGTTGATGTTACTGTGTCATATAAACAAATGGATATCTCAGTAGTGAGTAATGGAGGCAGCATATGCTTGATAATCTGACTTCTATCCAAGTGTCCAATAGAAAAGAAGTTGCCATGGTGCCATATGAGGCAAAGAACAGCTTTATAGAGTATTTAGTTTCTTCAACTAAAACAAGTATTGCAATCCAACTCTGAGTTTCATGAACCTCTAGAACATGATAGGTTATTTGAACTATATGATACTGACACTATAGAAGATAGCAAAGCAAAAAAGTTTATATAGATTAAATGGTAAGAACAATTTTATTTTTTTTTAAAAAAAACAGAAGTCAGCCTTATTACTCACTAAACCTTTCTCCGGTTTAAGCACATTTTAGTTGCTGATTACTTAATTGAGAATAGCAAGATCCAAGGAGAATATAACTAAAACTAAATATTACCAAGTCATTTGAAGTTTCGAACTACACTTTTTTTTTTTTGTGTGTGTGTGTTAGTCACTGCACTAAGCAAAAAAGGTAAGGCTTGCTTAATAGCATTTTATGCTACTGTCAGTTCCAATCAAGCTATCAAGATACAGGCTAACTGAGTTCATGGATTTTGTCGTAATATGCAAAAATGTATATGCAAAACTGTAAGACCTCTACTCAGAACCTTACTTCTGAATACGACCTCTACTCAGAACCTTACTTCGGTAGTAAGGGCATTTTGAAAACATGACCAGTAATGTATGAATAGTTCTAAAAAAGCAACACTGTACCATATCCTAAAAGGCATCATGCATTGTCACCACATTGTCAGAAGTTAGAGAACATCCTCACCTTTACAATAGATGTGATGTCACGGAGTGGGGTCCTTGGGTACCAGTCAGGTAAGGGGCTTCTAATCTTTCGTGCAACCTTCACTGAACCCGCTGGTGGCACATTCTCCTTGTCCTTGTTGCTCAAACGTAGCCGGGACCGTCGAGCCAATGGCTTGATGGTACACTTTGCCACCACAATTCCTGGCGATGCTACCCTCCTGATAAAGAACCCACCACCAGAGTGACTGGCAAGTACCGGCCTGCTGGCAGTCCGCACTTCAGGCATCATGTAATTCTGCAAAAAGGTTCCATAGCAGCATCAGTGACGCAAGAACCACACACGAAATGCATGAGGACGCCAACAAATTGACCCATGAATCCCAATTTTTCTTACAATTCTGCTACTCTTATGTTCTTTGTGCCTTGATTTCTGTTACTCTTCTCGGATGAAACCGGCAAGATGAATAGAGAGAGAGCGCGAACAACCAATTCACAATCTACACACCTATTTATCTGCCATTGTTCGCTTCCGACTCTCCACTTGCCGCAATGTCAACGTGCACCTACGACTATAAGGTACCGGCAAGAACGCCGCAAGGCAAACGAGACCAACAGATCAGACGAAGACTTAGAAAGCCATCAACGACATCAAAGCCTTCTGGTCCTCAATCATTCTCCCCAAATTCCTACTTCAATCAATCCCACCTCCCCAACGATTCAGAATAAAACCCCCACAAAACGCAACCCAATGGAGCAAAACGACTGGGGCCGAAGCAGCAAAATCCCCCAATAATCAACCCAACCAAATCCCCTGCATTTCGTCGATTCTCACCTACAGCAAGTCCCTTCCGCAGCCCCGCTCCTCCTCCCGCCTCCGAATCCTTACCCTTCAGCAGATCTGCAACAACATAACCAAGAGAATACCCGACATCACCAAACCGCTCGAAAAAGACACCAAACAACACCGCCGCCGGGAAACAGCGAGAGATTCCTCACGATTTGCTCCGCTCCTCTCCGACCCGAGGCGATCCGGTCCCCGCGGCGGCGACTCCGTGAGATGCAGCCCTGATTCGGGTGGGATCGCCGGGTGGATCCCTAGGGTTTGATGCGCCTGGATGGAGAGGTGGCTGCTGGCTACGGCCTCTATGTAGTGTGGGGGGCAGCAGCGTGAGCGGGATCTTGTAACCTGTTGGATTTGAAATGGCGAGGCGGACAATAGGAGATGCCGGGTGGACTGCGAGCCGCATCCGGACGTCCGTGTGATGACGGGTGATGCAGGGACGGACAGGATGGTTCCAAGTATACGGACCTGGCGTGTGGGGCCGGAATGGAGAGGGTGCCATGGAGCGTTCGGTGGGCCAGTGGCCGTGAGCGCGTCCTGAATTTTTGAATACGCCTGGACCGTTGGGCTTGGGGTTCAGATGGGAGAGAGTAAAAAAATACTTTCTTTTTCTTTTATTAGGATGTGTGTTACGTGATATGGATAAATAGGAAGTAAAAAATACTTTTGAAACCCGAAAACATGCTTTGGGTTTGGCCAGAGGGGCGTGGACGTCATCGATGAGATCGAATACTCGAGTGATTCGTTAAGAAAAAACTCTCCTCTGTTCAAACTGCTTGATGCCACTTTATTATAAGCCAAACTATTTAAATTTTGACTAATTTTTAGAAAAATATATCAACACCTATAAGAATAATAATTAAATGAACTGTCAATATATGTTTTGTGGGGATAAGACTATTCTCAATGGAAGTTTTATAGACGCAATTACGAGTGTTACATCATCTAAAAATGGTTGAAATTAGAATGAAACACCCATCTCTCAATAATGCATGGTTTCTATTGTTGTTCCCTAGGTTACATGTAAGACGCAATGTTGTCTAGGTAAATGTATATGCAGGGTTTCATCCTCATGAAACTCATTTCACCTCTCTTCATTAATACATTGCCACATAAATCATACACGACACTCTATTTATCACTCATGAAATCATCATTGTGACCGACCTAATAGATCTAATTGAATACTGTAGATGTTGCAACCTTTTCTTTGACTTAGGACAAAACTAAATCGAACTATAATTCGGAATTGAGAGAGTGTAATCAAGTGATTATGATTGCTCTAAGCGTTCCTCCAAATCAGATTAACGGTCTTCTTGGGCATGTCCTTACCCAGAGCCATACTCAAATGTGCACAGATAAACAAGGGTTAATTGGATATACGTCATTACAACTTTTGCGTTTTTGAGCCACACCACTACTTCTTGCCTAATAGGAAGGAGGCCATAATAATTTCACAACTATTTAAGATATGCCATTGTATACGTCTTTGATGCCATTGGACTTGCCTTGTATTTCCGTACGAACCAAAATGCCCTACCTATATATCCTCTTCCATCTCGCTGACATGCGGGCCCCACGTGCCATCCCCTTCCTCCACTGCACAGCCGTTGTGCCCCTACTCTTCCCTCCCACGGCGACACACCAACCCTCCTCTGGCGTCCGACGTCCCTGGCCGCGCCGAGGGCCGCCATCGCGGCCTCCCCCTCCGCCTCCCGCGCGTGTTGCCCGGATCTCCTACACGGCCGTGACGGCGCCGTTGGTGTCCTCCCCGTTGACCAGCACCGAGGACTGGGGCATCTACGACTTCACGCGTGGGCCCCATGACACTCCCGTACTCAGCGGGCGCAGGCAGAGCTTGTCGACTACCGCGGCTCCGGGATGACTGGATGAGCATCATGGAGAATTGGAGATGAGCCACAACAGAGAAGCAGGAGGGATAGAGGAAAGTGATGACACGTGGGGCCCACTTGTCAGTGATATGGAGAAGGAGATGTGACAAGGGTAGTGCCGTCAATATGGAAATATGCACGGTACACAGAGCCCTACAGGTGGGTCCAACGACATCAAAGACGTAGAAAATGACATATCTCAAATAGTTGTGAAATTATAATGGCCTCTCTCCTATTAGGCGAGAAGTAGTGGCATGGCCAAGAAACGTGAAAGTTATAATGACGTGTATTGTTCGTGCATTTGTTTAATTCCATGTATGCTATATATTTTCTTGTAAACTTGGTCAAAGTTTTAAAAAGGATGGAAACTAAATAATCTACATTTTGGGTTGCTTTGCAATGAATATGTTTTGTGAGAACTCCATTGGGAATCTGGGATAGAGTAAGTTACTGAGACGTAATCTATTTTGTGAGAGACCATTGCCCCTTTTCTAAATCCTTTTTATTCCATCGAGAAATAGTGAAATACTTTGAGCTCAGCTAGGGTACATCCGTGCATAATCATTTGACGTGTCCACGAGTAATTTTATATTTGCTCTAGAAAATTTGTACACTAAACATTAATTATTTAAACCATATGAATTCAATTTACAAGCAGCACAGATCCAATCTAGATCTCGGATCTAGAGCTATGGGCAATAGGTCTTTGATAATGAGATCTTAAGGTGTACTCAAGTTGTACTTTAAGAGGCTGTACTGTAGCCTTGTTGATTCCTTTGGTACTCAAGTTGTATTTCACGCACATTCCTTTTCTTGCACAGCTTTAAGATTCCAGGCACATTTTACAGCTTTGATTTATCAACGTATTTCTGGCATTATAACTAGAGATTCTGAAACCACGAATAAAGAAGTTCAAAAAATGCCAAAAAAATAGTTCCTCAACATGCAAACCAACTTGTATTTTTTTTAAATTACACCGTACAACGTAGACGCTCACACGGACGTAAACTCACCCCTATGAACACACATACGCAAATCCTATCCCTGTGAACACCTCTGAAGGACTGAGCCGGCAGATCTTGAGATTCACGAAGTCATCACAGGTGTCTCGCTGTCGACGGGGACGTCGCCTACAACCGAATGCATAGCGCCGGTAAATCCTGGAATAAATCCAGAAAAATCCGAGCACCAGGATTTGAATTCTGGTGCGTAGGTTCCACCACAAGGAACCCAACCAACTGATCCTAAGAAGCATGAGTCCGATGGCAGGCATGACTGCAATCTACGCATGGTTAGGGAAAAATTTGAAAAAAAAGGTACCAGTTGAGGTTCAATATATTTATCGCGGTTCTCTTTTGTTTCTTGCAAAAAAAGATAGATGATGCACTAATGAGCATCATGTGAACTATAGAAGGAAGAAGGAAAATCTAATTACATATTACCTCTAGTTCCCAAAAAAAAAGAAGGACATATTACCTTCTAGTAGGTAATACATTGTAATATTTATTATCTATATTTTTAAATCCGTGAATAGGAAAAATATCTTCTTATTAGATCTAGTTTGATTGAGTTAGTTTTAGCTTTCTTTTTTTTCTTTTTGCTCTCATGGATTTACATGGGTCTTTTGAAAAAAAAACAATGATAAGTGAACGTGACATGTGCCCAAATAAAAATTAGATGGCATGAATTGTTGTAACTTGACATGGGAAACATTTGATGGTGTGTGTCAAGTAAAAAAATGTGACGTGCCAAAACAACCGTTACATGGCATGGGTAGCACTTGATGCTATCCATGCATGTGTCGTGTGTCAAATAAAACTGACGCGACATGCTAAAAAATACCTATGATCTTTAACTTAATGTTACATCATGTCAGTGGTGATAGGATCCTAAAATGATACATGGTATTTTATCCTAATGTGACATGGTTTGGGTTGTACCTTTTATTTTTTTTCAATGTGACATAGACTATTTGTAATATTTTATTTCTTAACGTGTCATAAGTTTATCGTAATTTTATTTCCTAATAATATGATACATGTGACTTGTAACATTTTTTAACATAAACTAGTGAGCTGTGACATTATTTTTCTCAAATGATATGATGTGCTAAGAAGTAAGACATGTGCAAGGGCTGTCATGCCTTCGTGCAACATCTACTTGTGTTATTACGAGAGCAGGAAGGTAAAGAAGGTTAGCCAGCGTGAGGGAAGGAAGGAAGGGGTGCAGATATCTAGGGATTTTTTTTTCCTTTCCCTAAAAATTTTAACTATAAAAATGTTTTATTTCTTCTAAAAATCAATGGCCAAGATTTATTCAAGGTCTTACCTAGGTAAATGATTACCTAGGTAAATGAAGTACTTTAGCATAAGCCGCATCATGTACATTTGTTCACGTGATTCATATTTTTGTTATTTGTTTTCATGGAACAATTACGAGTATACAGGTGCCGTCCCTATCAATGCCGTTGCTGCTTGCTACCAAAACAAAAACCAACACCAAGGTAATCTAGAAAACTAATCTGTAGTTCTATGCATCAACGAAAAGAAAATCGTAGTTCCCTACCTTAAGATCAGAACGGCTCCACTGAACTAAGGGACCAATGACTTTATTGCAGAGCTGCAGAGGGGACGGAGCACACAAGTTTTCAATGCGCGCGGGGGGTTACAGCAAGTATTATAAGGACTGGGAGCTGGCTAAATCCTACGTGGAGGAGGGAGAAAATAGGAGAGAGAAGAAAGCCGGCGCATCCCAACACGCTCGCTGGGAGCGGGCGCATGGGCTCTCTGGCACTTCCTATTCGTTGTTTTGTCTGCTGTGCAATACCTATCAGCGGGGCCCACCACAACCATGCGATGACCTGGCATCCTTGCAGCCCGCAGCGGCTATTAGCCAAGGCTGTGTTTAGATGGGTGGAGAAAAAGAATTTTTTTTTCTGGGATGCATGTTATGTGGGGGATGAATAGGAAAGGTGAAAAAGGAATTTTTGGAGATGCGTGTTCTGCGAGGGGGATGAATAGGAAGTAAAAAGAACTTTTGGGAACTAAACAGTTGCTCTTATAAGGATCACGTGTTGCTGATTTCTTCTGACAACTGAAAGTGGGTAGTGAACGTGTTTTTATTACGAATTCACGACGCAGATTACCAATCTATGCGACCTGGGGGAGGAAGATGATGTCTGTTCCGTGGGATGGGCGCAACCTGGCACTCATCTAGCTGTATCCTGTAGGGGCAAAGCAAGGCAAAGTTCAGGTTAAGGTTATGTTCCTGGTCCTTAGCTTAAGCACGCGTCTCTGAACATTTTTGGCATCCAAGCATTACAAAATATCAGTTAAATGCTATAGTAGTTGCAAGAAATTTGAACCTTCTGAAATACCACCACCATCAGTAGGCGCTGTCTTTAGTACCTCTATATATTCTTTTCTCTTGATTGTGCTTATTTTATATGCAATTCTTCATGACCGTCGAGATTATCTGGAAATCTAATTGCCAAGCTTAAACAGATCATAGTTGGGTGTTTCTTGGAGCTGTTCTTATTAGCTATGAAGAAATAAGATAAAGAAGGATGGGAGCTCCAAGCACCATGAATGTATATTGAATGTATTTGTTTGCTATGTAAAATTCAACATAATCTGCTGGTTTCTGACCATATCATGTAGTCAATGTATTTGTTCATCTCGTGGCAATCAGGGAAAAGAACTGCAAATGTGAATGTTCTGTCGTGATTGAATGCCTATGTGATGAGTGTTAACAGTTACAATATTGGCCACAGTAAGAGAAGCTATACACGTAGAGAAACTGCTGTCACCATACCCTCAAAGCCCTCAAGCAGAGAGCTAGGTAAGCCCCGTACCCCAGGTCCTCAAGCAGAGAACCAGGAACTCCTACCCCCGTTTGCAATTGGTTAGGACTAGCGGCTAAGAAAGCTGCAGACAATAAGAAACCATGCCAGAGCAGAGCTTTCCCAGCTCACCGCATGGACATCAGGATGCGCCTCTGGACGACCCTCTTGGAAGGCTGAGCGGCCTTAGGAGTTTTCTTCAGGTTTCGCCTCACCATCTTCTCGATTTGCTCTATCGAGCTGGACAGTTTCTTCTCCGTGAGTTCGGAGAGAGCTGGGTCATTTGGTTTGTATGGAGTGGCCTGCAAGGAGCAGTCAGATGGAAAAGATGTCTTCAGCTTGCCATTGGCCAAAGAAGTTGCAGGGGTTGCAAGAGCTTGAGCTTCCTCAGTTGTTGGCATGCTTTCTTCTTGTCCTGGAGTTACTGGACCCGCAGATCGTGAAGAATCTTCTGTCCACAGGATCGGCTGCCTAGCCGCAGCATCCTTTAGGCGACTTCGCCTCTCCATAGCCTGCAAGTTGCAGTTACATCAGTAGATCTCAAAGGGAACAAAACTCATGAATCTAACATCCAAACAGCAAGTTTCTGCCATCCCTTGTCTACTCTGAACAAACAAATTTTGATCACTTTACAAATAGCAGTATACAGCTACCTCTAATATGTGAATGGCATGGATAAGTAAATACATTATCGGCAAATGATGACTACAGAGGAACAAACATAATTTTTCTGAGAATGAAGCGAAGTTTGCTGCAGAATCTAAATTAATGTTAATATGGAAAGCAGTATTGCTTCTGTATGGGTACTAATACTTCACAAGCGTGCTTGTTTTATCTGCACAACGCTTCAGTTGAACACAATGATACCTGCTTTCCATAGTTTCAACAACTGCAATGTAAAACAAAACTATCATAATCATTAACAGGGCGTTCGGCTGGTTGCAGCAGCCAGCAGCAGCTGCTAAAGCAGCAGCAGTGGGGCAAAATAAAGGTAGCTGCTAGCAGCAACAGCACTAACGGATACCAGCAGCAGCACATCGAACATGCTGGAAGATATTTTCATAATTTAAGTCACAAAGATGATAAAACCAGTAAAACAGTGTTGAAGGACGACACACTATCAAATATCTTGAATTCGTTGAATTGTTCTGCATATAATGCTTAACTGAAGATGCAGTCAGAATCTATACCACGAGTCTACAATTATAGCAAGGAAGATGGTCGTTGCAAATAAAATCCTCTACAGCTGAATTAAATTAAATTAACTTCTAAACATGAACTGATATATAACCATTGGTCACAAATCCCCACTCTCTAAATAATGAACCTAGATCATAAATGTCAATGGTCATATGTCATAACACAATTTAAGAGACGTGCCGACATGTGGAGCATTGTTGCAGTGGATAGTTTTTCAACAATTAAACAATAAAAGCAAATTCATTCATGCGATAAGTGAACCTCTAATGTCAGACAAATCTACTCGCTATTATGGACTTATCATAAATGGCAATTGTTGTATCTTGTACAAATACTACATAACAAAACAGGCTGATGTGTGCAATTTTGTAGTTGCATTGCATAGTTTCTACAACCAAACAAGCACATCAATTCAGTCATGCGACAAGTGAACCTCAAATACAATTGGTTAAATATTCAAGCTCTAATGTACTGGGGTTAAAATGAACATAAGGGAACATGATGAATTGATGTTGCTAGGTCATTTGAATTACGAAAATCTTTTAATATGATTCACACTAATGATAAAAGATAAAACTACTAGTTCATTTTTAATTCAGTGACTCATTCCATTAGCCTAATCCATAGCCTACTTCGGTAACTGCTAACCGCACATTTCTAATTCAGTGACTACTAGCAACTCCAATATTGGAACATTGTGGCATATTCTAGAGTACAGTTCATGAACCAAAAACTACAAAAACCATAGAACTCTGAATTTAGCCAGAGTGGTCAATGCACGTATGGAATTAAGGGAACATCACATAAATTGTAAGGAAATAGTGAACTCTCAAGTCACTTAGCTAATATGAAACCCATGGGACATTTGAGGCAAAGGAATGAAGCTCTAAAGTGTGCACCTTTATTGATTTAGTTTCTTCAACTAAAATAAGCACTGCTATCCAGCACTGAGTTTCATTAACCTCTATAACATGATATGATATTTAATCTATATGATACTGGCACTACAGAAGTTTGCAAAGTAAGGAAAGATTAAATGGTGAAGACCACATTTTTAAAAATTCAGACTTATTACTCATCAAACCTTTCTCCCTTTTAAAGCATATTTTAGTTGCTGGCTACCTAAAATTGAGAATAGCAAGATCCAAGCAACCCAAACAAAAAGGGTGCTCAATGTAACCAAAACTAACTATTACCAAGTCATTTGAAGTTTTGTGTGTGCTAGTCACTGAACTAAGCATAAAAGGTAAGGCTTGTTTGGTCGCATTTCATGCTACTTTCAATTTCATTGAAGCTATCAGGCTAACAGAGTTCACGGACCTTGTCATAATACGCAAAACCTTACTTTGGTAGCAAGGACATTCTGAATAGAAGATGTAATAATAGTTCTAAAAAACCAACACTGTAGCATATCCTAATGTATTGCCATCACATTTACAGAATTTAGAGAACATCCCCACCTTAACAATAGATGTGATGTCACGGAGTGGGGTCCTTGGGTACCAGTCAGGTAAGAGGCTCCTCCTCTTTGGCGCAGCCAAAGCCCCCACTGGTGGCACATTCTCCTTGTTGCTTGACGGTGTCCGGGCCTGTCGAGCCAGCGGCTGGACAGCACCCTTCACCAGCACAGCTCCTGGCGAAGCCACCTTCCTGATAAAGAACCCACCACCAGAGATGTCGGTGAGGGCTGGCCTGGTCGCACTCCTCATTTCAGGCATCTTGTAGTTCTGCGAGAATTTTATATGGCACATCAGTAATGCAAGATTCATATAAATGTCTCATCAAATCAATAAATGGGCGTTGGAACCTTGGAATTATAATTGTCTTACGGTTATTCTGCTCTTGTCATGTTCTTAGTGCCCTGGGCCCTGTTGCTCTTCTACTGGATCTATGCACGGAATTTCTCCTGTATCCATGCAAGAATTTTTCGGATTAATTGGCATGTACATTCAGAAAATATACGAATAACTAATGCAGCAAAAAAAAAAAACGCTACACACCTATTGTTCGGTCCTGGTCTCTGGCTTCTGCTCTTTCCTATACGGCTCTAAGAAACCTGCAAGAACCAAGCAACACAGACAAGACCCGTGGATAAGCATTGACAGCATGAAGAAATTACCTCAAGAAACACCGAAACCACCTAATCCGCAATCTTTCAATTCATAATCCCACCTCAATCCTCTACCTCTCAAGGGAATTCCCACTTAAAGACCCGAAGAAACGTTTCTGAAGAAAGCGATTGGGGGCGAACCAGCAAAACCAACCCAAAGAACCAGCTAAATCCCCACCCCCAGTCCCCCACCCGCTTCGCGATTCTTACCCCTGATAGATTCCCGCGGAGCTCAGGATCCGGCACGCCAAAACCTTACCCTTCCGCGGACCTGCAAGAACAGAACCAGAGGAAAACCCCATCACCAAACCGCTCGGAAAATCGCAACAAAGCAAAACGGTTCTCAAATCCCCCAAGAAACCGCAAAATTTCTCACGATTTGCTCGGCTCCTCCTCGATCCGCGCTGGTCCGATCCCCGCGACGTCTACTCCCTACGATACAGCCCCGACCTGGGTGGAATTTCTAGATAGATTTCCTAGGGTTCGTGCCTGGTGGTGCTACGGCTCTGAATGGCTGGGGGGAATTGGCTGTTGAGGGAGGGCGCCGCCGGCGGGGGTTTTAATGGGTTCAAAATTGGCGAGGCCTACGGTGGACTGAGAGCAGCATCCAGACGTTCGTTTTGGTCTAGCAAGAGAAATAAACGGGCAGGGTGGTTCCGGTGTATGGACCTGGTGCACTTAGTGCTGGGTTTACGAATTTTTTTGACCGTTAGGCCTCGGCCGAGGGAGCGCTGAGGTCAAGCTGGGTTTGTCTATGTTCCACGTTATCGGCTTTAATTTTGATGATCTCCTCAGCATCATGGATTCATGGGCAAATACATGCCATTTTTCAGGTTCAGAAATTATAGGTTTGATGATGAAATAGGCACTTCGGGTCCAGCTGAAAAAAAATCTTAGCGTGAAGCCGTCCCGAGTCCCGACTATTGGAGTAGCCGCAGTTATATTATCATGCAACAACCTTGGACGAAACCGTCCCAGCCTTCGGTCGGAATTGAGGACGAAACTTTGCTATTGTTTCCTCTTGAATTGATTGCTCAAGGACATTGTCCAGATTAGCTAAACTGTCAACATCACTATTACCAGCTGCCAATAATCCTTTGGAATCTGGGGTCTGCACACTTCCATGACATTTAGGATCCTCTGGTTGATCATAATGGAGTCTTGTCTGGATATCATGGTCAGTTTCATTTTGCGTTGCCACAGCTAGAGCAGAAGGTTCCACCTTTTGGTTGTTCTTTTGAGATTTGGCTGCCTTAATGGGCTTCAACTGTACCTTTGGCTGGAACTTTGCAACTCTTTCCTCTTTAGCCTGTGCACCAAACACTTCCCCAAATTCAACTATATCATCAATGGCTTCGCCACACGAACTGGAAGGGGACATATGGATATATCAGAAATCACCAACGGCGGCGGGGGAGGCTGTTGATACCCGTAGAGCTGCTGCGGCGGCGGCGGAGGATGACCCTGGTGGTGGTGTTGCGGCGGGTATGGGTGTGACTCAGTGGCTGGGGCGGGGTAGGAGAGTACGGCGGAGAGGAGGGCGCCGGGTACCAGTGGGCGTTCAGGTGGGAGGGGTGAGGTGGCTGCTGCGGCGGCGGAAGCGCAAGCTACGCGGCGGAGGATTCTTCTGCTTCGGCTTCTCCCTCTCTCGGCTGACTGCTGCTGCTTCTCCGTCCGGGATCCGGTTCCTCTGAAGTTGCTAAGACTACCTCAGAGAGATGTTAAATGCTGGTGGCCCTTCATTCAACATCCGACGGCCACACATTCATGATTGAGAGAAACAGAGTCTGGGTTCAATACTTCAGCCCATAACGGCCCATAAACCAGAAGAAAAGAAAAGGTCCGTTGGCTTCCTAGGGAAAAAGAAAGCGCCGTCGCTACGACGCCTCGCTCGTCGCCGACTCGCCGTACGCCATCGCTGGGCACCGCTCGTCGCCGTCCACCATCTCGCTGGGTGCTGCTCGTCGCCGCACCCCATCGCCGGTGCCGCGCCTCGCTGTTCACCCGCTCCTGTAGCTGGTGCCCTGTCGTTCCGGTGACAGGTTGTGGCCGCCGCCGAGCCCAGCCATGCCAACAGGGGATCTGCTCATCCAGGAGCCACACACCATGGGAGAGGCCGGGAGGGAAATCAATGCTTCCACCCCGCACCCACTGCAAGAGGAAGACGGAAGAGCAACTGCACTTGAACTTCTGCAGGATAGCATTAACAAGTTCAGTAGTTTCAGAGTAGAAGCAAATTGTAACAGAGTGTTGATTTGAATTGAAGAATTGTGAAAACGAGATTGTGATTCAATATTTAGTATATCTGTCAACTGGAGATTGATTACTCTGTCCATTTGAGATTGTGGTGATTCTAATTTTGTCAGTGTGTTGATGTTAATTCACAATGGTAGTATTGACGAAAGTTTCAGAACAGAAAAGTAATAACAGTTCAATATTATCAATCTAGAGCACACTAACCTTTGGTCCATGAGTGCTTGCTTGCAAAATGAATGTGCTCCCAGAACTCACTAACATTTGGCTGCTTATTTGCAAGCCCATAAAGTACTAGGAAGGCCACAAATGTGCTTGCTGGCAAAATGACAAAATCCTAGATGCTCAGAATGCAAAAGGACATAACATATATAGCTGAACCGACTTCATTTTGATCTCAAAATGAATGCTTGCATACTTCACCAGTACTGACAAAAAATGTCATCTGTGAATGGTCCCTGTAAATTAAATAAACAAGTTTGTTTTTTTAAAAAATCATATGCAAATATGTAAATTATATTATTTCCATATAGAATAAAGAAATCAGTTACCGTCGAGTGAAGCTAAGATCATATGCAACTTGTACTTGTGCACCATCACTGGCTGCCTGTTCCCCGACCTCTTGTATCTTGCCGTAAGCCAAAATTAGAGGGTTTAGGAAAATAATAGATAGAATGATAAAAAGGGAAATGCAGTTCCTCTTTAGCAACATTTGGAACAAACAAGGAAAGCAGACCTTTTGGTGTCTTTGTTGGATTCAATCATTTTAGAGAAACTGTAGTCTTTGGTGCTGCTCTCTTGTATGATGAAACTTTTGATTCTTTTAAGTGGTTGTTTGAGACCTTTCTAAAAGCTCATAATGCTAAGTAGCCTAAAACATTTTATACAGATCAAGATGCTGCAATGGGAAAGGCAGTTGCAGAAATTTTTGGTGAAGCATGGCATGGATTATGCACCTTTCACATCATGCAAAATGCTGTCAAGCATCTACATGAAGCTTTTTGTCCACCATAGCTAAGCCAAAATGCCCAAGCATCATCTGAAGTTCTAAATTCCATGCCAACTCTAGGCACCAAACCGAGCAGTATTGTTCTACAATTGAAAAAATTCAAATACTTAAGCAGATATAATATTGGACTAAAATCTATATGACTTGAAAATAACAAATATTGGATTAAAATCCATGTGAATTGAAAATAAACACAATACTGGACTTCCATAGTGTCACATTAGATTAGTATGGTGGGTTATGTTACTTACGTATTAGAGTCATGCTGTGGCTTGTTGGCCTCTTCTGCGTCAGCCCCTTCTTCCATACCAATATAAAATTCAATAGCCTGTTTCTTCCATGAGAAAAGGGGAAGCTTGAGCAAGTTCAAAAGAACCTAACGGGGCGTTTGGATCAATTTCAAGCAGTCATTTATGAAGAAGTATAATAGAAGAGAGGAAGCTTACTGGGACTTACCCACGAATTTGTAGGATGATCCGATTGTAGGCTGAGAGAGAGCGTCCCCTGTCCGCTCGTCCAGTGAGGGCGCGAGGCGACGGTCCGCTTCTCTGCTCCCGCCCTTTTCCGTCGATCTCCCGCCGTTTGCACGGTCCCGCGTTTTCTCCCTCTGTTCCACCGTAAATGGGCCTTAGCACGTTGCTTCACATTTGGCCCAAACCACATAAACACTCATCTTCCGCATGACCGTCAGATTCTGAATGAAGGGCTGAGCGGCTGCAACCTCCCTCTGAGGTATCCCCAGCAACTTCAGAGGATCCCGTTCCCTCCGTCCATTGTGGGATGGTGGTCGTGACGGCTTGTGTATTGGGCTTGGGTTTTTGGACCAACGGACTGGACCGGCCCAGTTGCCATCGGAGGGAGTTGATATTACACGGAACGGGCTGACCCAGCCGCTGCAATCGAAGCAGACTTTGCGTAACAACGTCGAACGATCCGTTCCATGCATGCAGGGAACTCAATATATACAAACCAGATTTCAGGCGACAAAGAAAAGTTGATAAATCTAAATCTTCCTTGCGGAAGCAGTCAGCAATGATTTAATATAATATAACTGTCAAGAGACACCAGTTGCACAATACGCTAAAAGTGCAGCAAACTAATTCAACAGAAACATCCAAGGTACGGGGCATGACCATAAACACCACGAGTAGCTCGAGTATGTTAACGTTCAGTAAGCTGGAAGCACCCCAAGGCAATGACAGATACCCACACAGGAAGCCATAAATATCTCGACACCCATCTCTGGGTCTTCTCCGCAAGCAAACTGCTACGTACACTCTGTAACTCATACTACATCACTAATCTGTCTTCAATCCAGTCAAACTGATACCAGCCTAATTGGTTTGGCTTGCATCTAAGATAAGCAGTGATTCTCCCAGCAGCTTTTGCGCTTCCTCTCTCCTCCTGAAGTAAGAAAGTATACTCAGAGTTGTCAAAAGAGCATTTGTGTAGTCACATTTTCCAATGAAACCAGAAGACGAAGGTTACTCACAAAAATAAATCAACCATAATGATACTGTATAAAATGTGTACTCAATGTAACTATAGAATAACACGTACTTCTTCTTAATGAAATGATGCGCAGTTCTCCTGCGTTTTCGAGAAAAAAAACATGTACTCTACATTTTTTTAATAAAAGAACTATCAGCTAACCATCTCTTGAAGTACATACATATTTAGTATTGGAGCAGCAAACAGTTATTAAATGGTCCTTTAGATATTGCAATGGATAACTATAGTCTGCTTCTTTACTATGCCAAAGTTTTAATGAAGTGACAAAAGGGAAAAAAAGAAAAGAAAATGAACTTTTTTGAGACCATTTTCCCATAGAAATATTGGAAAACATATCCGGCAGCTTCGATCCACAGTGGAGTACTGTAGGGGATTAACTAGTATAGTCAAACTAATAATAATACTGATGTTTTTTTTTTGGTTGTTGTTAAAGAGGCATCGACGAAAGCCCATCAGAGGTCTATCCTTAAAATTTCTATAAATCATGTCAAGTGAGAACAAGTGAAAATTATAGCTTATGCATCCAAGCTAAATAAAAGCTAGTTACTTACTGCTTAATATCTTCAATTGCTTGCTTGCGGCGCTGAATTTGGCTCTCAAGCATGTGAATCAACGTCGCTCTTGCCTAAATGATATTTGAGGATGTAAGTACATTTTTAAAAGTTACAAACAAATGCACATTGAACAAAAACTGAGGTTGATACCTGATGAGGCCGTAGGGAATTGAGAAGATGGTGTAAGTTCCTGAATATGAGTGAAATATCTTCTACCCTGCGAGCGTACTGAGATGGTCTCTCCACCAAAATGTCTGCCAGCTCCAAAATATGCAATTGAAGCTCTCTGTTGAGGGTCCTTAGCTCCTTTTTGAAATCTAAAATTTAATCGAGTTTCAAAAGAGGCAGCGCGTTAACCAAAGATACAAGTTATTCAGTCCTCAAAGTAACAGTAGGGACAACTTATTTGGTATATAAAAACTTATCTAGCTTATGCATACAAATACTTCTAAAATTTAACAACACAAACTTTGATATAAATATGCATGTGCAGATAAACAAATCTATTTATCAAGAACCAGACACACCAATATTGGGGCCATCTGGATAAAGCTGACAGACATTATAACTCTCCAAGCTTGGCAGCAACACATTTATCTAGGTACAGAGGCAAATCACAGTAAGTTTAGCACAAACAATAACAGAGTAGCATGAAAGGTACAGCTGGCAACTTACTTTGCGCTCAGTACCAAAAGTTGTATATACTGCATCAACTGATGGTGGTGGTGGTGGCTCTGGCGCAGATGAGGGATCCTGCTCATAGTCCTTGTAAAGTCGATAAAATGGAGGAGGAGGCGGGTATGCTGATGATGTGGCCATTGTCACCTTCCTTATGCTGCACAACCAAATATAAATCAATAGATTCATACAGTGACTAAAAAAGTATGGGGTAATTCTCAGGCTACTCAACTTTCTAACTGCAGTTGTGGCTTAAGCACCATATATAGTAAACGAAAATACTCAAGACTCACAAAACCTTCTACTTTTCTAGTTTGATTAGTCAAAACAGCACAGCATTGTGAGCAATTAATCCAATTACTGGTATTTATCCAGGTAAACCAACACAAATGCAAGGGCAGATTTACATTATCTAAGACATCACCTGCAACTAATTACACTAGCAATGTATACAACACAAATGAGATCAACATTTCTTTCTAAGACATGTAAAATCTAAAAAAGTATAATCAAGCAATCACAATCTCGGAGCACAAGCGCTTCGCCTGAACACTTCAGAGCCAACTACCACAGTACCACCAAATGACCAAACAATAATTTCAACAACCAACAATGTACAAGGGAAATGGGAGAATCACCTCCTAAAACATTTACGTTTCAACCAGAAAAATCATGCACTGCTATCTCAAAATACAATGTAATATCCAAATAAATCATAGTACTTCCCCAGCCAGGATACCATTATCAGGACACAAACAATTTGAGCAAAAGTCCTAATCTGGACAAGGCTAGGATTGAGCACACACAAACGACACAGACAGAAGGAATGATCTGGGGTGCATACAAGATTGTCTGCTGCCACCGCCTCCGGTAGGACTGTGGTAGCCACAAGACACGGGTATTTTGATGCGGCAAAGGAAAGGACATCTCTAGATTTCATTATTAGTCAACGACTGAGTTTGAGGTTCCAAATAAACTAACATGAAACAGGAACCTCACTGACTGCAGCTACCCTGCTAAACCATCAGGACATGACAAGAGGCTAGAAGGAACACATATGGCACTGCGACAGCAAATTCAGTTGAGAACAGAGGAGACCCTCTTAGACCAAAACATGGAAAATGGATTAAGATGGATAATCATGATTCCAAACAAACCAACGTTTTGTTAAATTGAGAATGTTGAATTGTTAAACTAAAGAAAGAAAGAGATGAAATTAATGTAATTGGCTAACAAGTATATGAACTAAGTTCCGGAAAGCACAAAAACACTAAGCACAAAAGGATGGTGGAGGAACAGGAGGACCCACCTCGTCGCCGGCTGTCTACCTTAGTGTTTTTTGTGCTTTCCGGAACTTAGTTCATATACTTGTTAGCCAATTATGTAATAGGATCTCTTCCTAAACCAGATGCTTTTATGTTCAATGTCTTCCAATGTGTATAGGTCCTCTTCAAATTGTCCCATCTGTTCTTATGTTGGTCACGGGTATATGGCCTTTTCGTTCTATCAGTGAACTTTTTTATAAGATTTGCATATCCTAATGGATTCAAGCACTGTTGTGGCCTATTATTAGCCATAACTTCTTCAACACAGATGTCTAACCAGATCTTGTGCACCCATGAGTCCCACTTTGCCACTAATTTTGCCATCTACGAACTGCAATTCAACTACATGATTTCCATAATGTACTAGCCACAACAATAATTCTACACCTAGATCGTTGTAGCCACTAACAAATTTAAATAGAGAAAGCCATAACATGTGTATAATCAGAGATTGGACGAGTTGCAAGGGGAATTTCTTACCTTCCGTATGGATCTGAGATTGGGCTGCAGGCGGAGAAGCTGCAGGCGCCGGCAGCCGGGAGAAGGTTCAGGAGCGGCAGGGGAGGTCCAGAACAGTCGCCAGCAGGGGAGGCGCGCCGCCGGCAACCCTAGCCGGTGCGAGAAGCGCTGCCGGGAGGTCCAGGAGTGGTGGGGACGGGCCAGGCGCAGTGTCGGCAGGTCCAGGCGCAAGCGGGGGGAGGCGCGGCGGCGCGGGAGGCGCGGCTTTCCTCCCTGTCGCCTGCCGTCCCTAGAGAATATGTGCTATTGAAGCTGCATGTTGGAACATCTTTGAAGCTTTGTAGCCAAACTAAAAACTTGAAAACTGGGGCTTTTTTTATAAACAACAATATTTTATTCCAAGGCATTATGCTTCTTCTTGCTGTAACCATTTGTTACGATTTTATTACTGTGCTTATTATCATGGAATGTCAGAAGATGTTTGTTCTTTACTTCTCAGAAGATCGTATGTAATCATTGCCACTACATAGTTAACCTGAATATAGTGGCCACTCCTGTTTGGGCTGAAAAAAATGTAATCCGTAAGCTCCATGGAGAATAAGATAGTAAGGTATGTGTTGGAATCATATCAAGCTTTGTATCCAAGGAAAAAAAATGCAAAAGTTTGAGGATTGAAACTAGCGTAATTTGACAACCTTTTGACCAAAAGTTTTGCTGTCAGTCTGTCCTGCGACCTTTGCATAGAATGGCCAAATATATGTTTATTATTTCCTGTCAACAGCCTTCTAATCAATTTAGAGCACTCATTTATTTTTTATGAGCAATTGAATTACCAGGATTTCAGCTCCTGCTGATACGGTATTCTCCTTTACTGTAAAACTTAGCTACCATTTATTATGGACAACAGTATATACACATTCTGAATTTTATAGGTACGAGCTACGTGCCATACAGAAAGAAAAGATAAGAAGGATGGAGATGGACAATGGCAAGTCAAAAGAAGTAGTTACTGTTGAGGTGGAGATGCAAGAACCAAAAGGCAGCAGAATCTCTCAACCATTGATTCGGAATCCCAAGTAGTCCTTTTATGATGCCTTCACAGATCAATAGCTCATGTCCAGTTGCAATGTCTGATAAGACAAGTTCCACAAGTTCATCAGATGGATTGGATAGTTCTTTTTGGCATCAGGTAGCATGTGCTCGTTGGCTGTGTACTGATCCACTGACAAGTAACTTGATGGTGTCTTACTCTTGAGTGTAATCTTGACGTGAACATTACGTTTAACGTAATTCACTTGTGAGAATGACGTGAGCATAACCTCATAACTTTCTCTCGATGAATTGTGTTCGCCAATTCTGCTGCACAAACAGTTTTATTAGCCATTTTCTTGATTTTTTGCTACAGCATAACCATTTGTTTTATAGGAGTAGTTAGGTAGTTAGTAACTGTAAGATTATGTAGGATGCGTATAATGTGGTCGATGATTGCAATGAGCCTCTAGGGGCGAATATATAGGATTATAGAGTCTTGGAGGGCAAGGCACCGCCTGTGAAGCAGCACGTCGAAGGAGCGAAGCGGACGGGGCAGGACGCGGAAGCCCAGATGGATCCCAGCCCACAGATGGATGTCGACGAAGGTCCGCTTGATCCCGACGGCTTCAAAGTGTGGCAGCCGACGCGCCCACGAACTCCCTCCGCAGTTGCGCGCGGCGGCGCAGGAGGGGAGGGAAGCTGGGGAAGACCGACGGGGAAGGTGAGGTAGCCTAGCGAGATCCAATCCGCCACGGGTGAGGCCTTCTGCTGCGCTTAACGACGACGGCGCGGCGGATCAGAGGGATCCGCCACACATCCTACGAGGGCGCTGCCCCCGGCGGAGATTGGGATCGATCTCCCCGAGGGCGGCGCGGGGGCAGCGGAAGCGGCGGCGGCTAGGGTTAGGATCTAAACCTAGGCGTATGATACCATGTAAGATTATGTAGGATGCGTATTATGTGGTCGATGATTGTATTGAGCCTCTAGGGGCGAATATATAGGAGTACAGAGTTTTGGAGGGCAAGGCACCTCCGTGGATACATATGGCAGTCCCGGACTCTATCCTAACCTACCATTTATACTCTAACAGTAACTAATAAATGCTTAATTTATTTTCCAGGGATCTAATATCATTACAAATGAGCATATACAGGAAAATGAAAGCAGAATGGCATGAAGCACGAGCTTCTGAAGTTACGGGGGAAATCACCAATCCAGAGTTCTAGGCTAAACTCAGGAACACACACGTGTCACCGTTTCTGTACGATCATTAACTACAAATGTGCTATAGATTATATATTGTATCAGCATGCAGTGCAAGACAGCCAAATGCACATGCTAGCCGATCTGCAGCGGGTTACTGCCTTGTATCCAAAAATATCATGTTGTCTTCGTTTGTGACCACAGAATTTCCTGCTGAACCATACTCTCAAGCCATGACATCAAAGTCATCCAATGCATCATTGTACTCCATGACTTTCTTCTTGATCTTTGAGGAATCCACCCAGGTGATGAAGTCCTCCATGTTCCTGGTTACAAGAAAGGCTGGATCGGTGACAACCTCTGGGCCAACACGCACATGGCCCTGTTGGATGTATGTCACGGCCTCTTTGAGGTGCTCTGCCATCCTGATCTTCTTCATAACTGTTGCAAGTCTTCGTCTGCAGTTGTTTAGCAAAGGTAAGTGGACTGTAATACATGAAGTGAGCGAGAGATGCAGGGATTGGCTGGCTAGGAGACATACCTGCAAAAGGAGCTCGCTGAAAGTGTTTCACATTTTACCAGGCTCTTATTTGTCGAAATTACACCCATATTATACCTGAAATTAAGGTACTTCGTCAGACAACACAGATGAGTATAGAGGGTAACAAAATCTTGAAGAAGAAATTATATGATTTTGTCGAAAGAAATATATTTAGGTATTGTCCCTAAGATGACAATGTACACAGAACCGACACAAATGCATCAGAAGTTTAACAAACGACCATGCCTGGAACTGGAAGACGCCCATGCCTGGAACTGGAAGCAACAATTTATAGTGACATCAGGCTGAGCTTAATATAAGAGTGTATAGCCAGATATAAGCAGTTGCATTGGAATATAATTAGAATCTGCTTGGACGAAAAAAAAAAATGCACTCTGACTGTTTACAGTGCACAGAATTCAGAGCACGCAATCAAGAATTGGCTTAACAGATTGAAAAGGCACTCAATTTGGTAAAGTTCCCATACGCTACCAGGCTACCAGCACTATATCACCGTCATTCCACCGTCATTCCATCACACACTACATATAGATGAATATAATGTTACAGGTACAGCAGATCAACAACCCAATCTCGACTATGGCCATGTTCAGATTCCCAACTATTCACTATTCAGGCCTTGTTTAGATCGCCAACTTTCGCCAACTTATTTTGCCAACTTGTCACATCGAATGTTTAGACACTAATTAGAAGTATTAAACATAGGTGTAAAAAAAACTAATTACATAGATGGACTCCACATCGTGAGACGAATCTATTAACACTAATTAATTCGTCATTAGATACTGTTATGTTACAGTAATCCGTCATTAAAAATGCACTAATGACGGCGCATATTAGCCTTAATAGATTGGTCTTGAGATGAAGAGTCCATCTGTGTAATTAGTTTTATAATTAGTCTATAGTTAGTACTCCTAATTAATATCAAAAGTATGGATGTGACATTTCGCTAACTTTCACCAACTTTATTCAAACTTTTCACTATTACTCCTAAAAAACACGTTTTCCAGCGAATGCTACATTATTTTTCTTATGCTACAGTGTTTTCTTATGCTATAGGGAGAAGGATTGTGCACTTGAGGGGGCCCATCTCAAGTCTCCGTCTGGAACCTCACAAACGCAATAATAGAGCAAAATCAGCGTCAACTTACAGTTTATCGAGCAGCATGTCAGTCATCTGGATCCTGAAAGGGTCCCTCGGGTCCATCTGCTTGATTATGCTCACTTGCTTCTGCACCATTAGGCATATCCCATTGTACCTGCCACCAAAAATTCGAGAATTTTACATGGGATCGCTCATGATAAAACGCATCGACAGGCTCGATCAACAGATTTTCGTAACCCTACAACCGATACACTAATACAGCATGCATATAATGACTCAACAAGTTGATCGCTCTAACAGGCAATCATGGAAGGCAATGTACTAGCGAGCGGGGGTAGTACTTGTTGTAGTCGTCCCTCTCGACGAGGCGGTAGCACTGCGTGACGCGGCCCTCGCGGTGTCCCTTTTCGTTCCTGTAGTCCAAGAAGTTGGTGTTCATGAGCAGCCTCCACTCGTGACGCGCGAGCTTCCCTCATCTGACTTCATCGCGCTACCTGAAAACCAGCAGAGGAGAGCAAGCAGGCTGCGCGCCTCAGGATGCTCGGAACCAACAAGAAGAAGCGCCGTGAATAGAAACGGCGGTTGGTTGCGAGCCGGTGCCAGCGTTAATGATAGCAGGTGAGGTCTCGCCGGGCGAATGACTTGATCGTCTGGATAATGGGGGGGGGGGGGGGGGGGGGTCTGGCAGGGGCCGGCCACTAGAATCGGGTTGCCTGCCTGGCTGCTCATCTCATCCATCTTTGCCTGAAAAAGAAAATGATGACCTGATCCAATCTGAATTCCCAGGGATTTGTAGGAAAAGGTTCACTCGCCATGCTCTGTTCTGCTAGTGCTACGACTGTTACTACAAATGGAGGTCAGTCCCAATCCGGCAAATCCCATACCGTTATGTGCTAAGATTCCACAAAAAGGTAGTACTAGTGTTTTTTTTTTTATAAAAGGGAAAAAAAAAAGAGCAGCAATCCTGTTCCTGTCCCGTGGTGAGTCTGTGGTGAGTGGTGAATCACTGCAACTGCAGAACCTGGTGCCCTCAGGGGAAAAGGTGCTTTAATCCTGATCTCGGTAGATTTAAAAATTTACTTGTTGCTTCTAGCTGAAGTGTTCGTGGTAAACTTTTGAAGAGGTTGAAAAGTTCTCTAAAAATAATAGAGGTAGAAAAAGTTACCAATGGTTTAATTGAGGAATCATTCGCAGGTTTAGTCGAGCCGTGCTAATGGTGTGTTATCAATCAGTAGGAGGAGAGTATCAACCGATTATTCGGTTGGTGGTGGCTGGTAATACCACCAATCCACCATCATTGCGACCAGCCTAGCAACCGCCTGAAGCCCTCAACAAATATTCTAGTTAGCTTCCGCTAACTCCTGCACCATTCGTTTCCAATAAAAGAAAAAACTAAAAAAAAGTGACCATACTCTGTCAGATCCTTTTATAATTCTTTTCCCCTGACCATTCGGAAAACAAATACTTGGTGTATGAGAATATTAATCTGAAAATAAAAAAAAAAACATGGCAAAGCAATGCAAGAACAGTAGCCATTGCCCCATTGTCCAAACAGTCTAGAAGAAACAATAGAAGTTCGTTCCATTTCACTTGCAAGTAAGGTTGCAATGCAATTGAGAAGAAGATGAATGGTTTTTTTTGTTCCAATTGCAATGCTGGCCGAACCGCAGTAGTACATGTATTTACAGTGGAGGGTTGTTAAGTGAGACGAAAATGAAAAGAAAATAAGAAGAAAGAATAAATCTTCGCCACTAAAATTTCCCGGATTGGACAAGGGAATGAATGGATGACTAGACTTGACAGTCGTCTAAAAAATCCTAGGACTTTCTCAGCCATCTCACTTCACCGCCTCCGGCCGGCCGCGCTCAATCTTGCTTTGCTTGCCTGCTTGTTCCCGTCGCGTCTCAGCTCCTCCCGGATGGAAATGGAGGGAGCGAGAGCAAAGAAGATGAAGAAGAAAAAAAAAAAGGAAGACGAAATGGTCGCACACGCACGCGCAATGGCGCGCGCGGCTAGCCCCCCGCGGGTGATTTCACCACACGGCCTTGTCGGCAGCGATGCCATGGAGGAGCGGGAGCGAGTCGCCGGCGGCGGCGGCGGCGACGCAGCACCCGGAGAGGGCGCCGGTCTTGAGGTCCTCGAGGGTGAGGAACCGGGAGGACTTGGACGGGGAGGAGAGGTGGCGGAGGACGTGCTCGAAGAGGCCCTCGTCGCAGGGGAGCGCGATGGGGCCCGCGCAGGCGCCGGATGGGAAGCCGTACTCCTCCTCCGCCTGCCGGAGCAGCTCCCGGAACACCGGGTGGTTCAGGTGCGCCGCCCGCACCACGAACCGCCGCGACGCGCCGCCGACGCACACCGCCACGTGCCCCGCCGGGACCACCGCCGCGCGGGACCGCCACCGCCGCAGCGTCTGCCGGAGCCACACGATGTAGCGGATCTTGCTGCTGCATTTCGCCATCGCCTGCCTGCTCGTCGGCTCGAGCTGGGCTAGCTGTGCGGTCGTTGTTGTTTGCTCGGTCGTACGCGGGTGAAATCAATCGATGGCGCGGCGAGAGCGAGCTGGGGTCGCTGTTGGTGGTGGTGAAATGGGAGCTGGCTTTTGGAGGAGGATGGTGTCGAGGCTCAGATAGAGAGAGAGAGAGAGAGAGAGAGGTCAGGCGCAGGTGTCTCCATGCGGATCGATCGAATTGAGAGCGGTAGAAGTGGGCTGCTCTTGCATGTGACCGGGCGCCTGTCCGGAGTCCACCCGGCTGCGCATGTGCCCGAATTTGGTCTGTCTGATCCTCATCTCGGGCGATTTCTCATCGGATTTACGCGCCCGCGTCGTGCAAATCCTTGCCGCTGAAGCTGTAGCTTTCAACGACATGAGGGCACGCCTGCTTGGCATCAGGTCCTGGCCTCTGTTAGGTATGGTAGCGAGTAAATTCTGCCGAAAGGTAGCAGCATTCCATCTCGGTCCAAACCAAAAGCTTGTCGTTCTCCGGTAATAATCAAACGGTCAATGCCTCAGAAACCGTTCTGCCAAGAGGGGTCCTTGCACTGCTGCAGGATTGAAGCATCATATTTTGTTTCGTCCAAGGACAGCCGGTCAAATCTTGCGAAGTCACGGCCGACCACTGATCCACCGAGAGCATGATACAGTGCTGTTACTGGTTCATGCATCTGCAAATGCGCCAATGCGTGGATGACAGAGTCAAACGAGATCCCCCTGTCAAGCTAGGCCATGATATCAGTTAACTGTCCTCTAATCTAACACACATACTCCCTCTGTCCCATAATAGATGACGTTATGGGATGCGTGCACGTGTTACTTTCTCAACTTTGACTCGATTTGTAGAAAAATATGTGCAATATTTATATCTCTAATAAATTTGTTAAAAAACTAGATTCAAATATCTTTCTAATGATACTAATGATGTATTATAAATATTAATATTATTTTATATATAATTAGTTAATGTTGAAAGATGTTGTTTTTCTTGGGAAGCGAGAATGACATCTATTTTGGGACGGGGAGAGTACATGTCTGAAGCCTGATGCTTCCTAACGAAGCAACTACAGTCTCCCGAGTGGCCCTATCCCAGTTCCTCCCCCTAGCCCTTAAGCCTACTAAGCGAAGGAAGCTACTGTTGCTGCACGTGCCACCGATCCACCGTTGCATCTAAAACGCGAGCTGTTCGCAGCTCTAGCAACGCTACATGCTTCCTCTCCTCCCATGAAGGACGCAGAATCCAGGTCAAGTGGCGCGCACTGGAGCAGGAATCGGAGTGGACAGATCGCTGGCCACGACCAAGTAGTACGTCGGCCTGCGATGCAGGACAGCCAATGGCCGAGGCCGAGCACCGACCGGCCGCGGACTCCAGGATACGAATCAGCCATGTGACCGGCCGAGACGCTCTGTTATCTGGTTGCCAAGTCCACGTCTCGCATTACCTTACCACCGGAAGATCATGGATATGAAGGTCATCGCCGCGACGCACGCTAGTATGGATAATATATACCGAGTAGACCAGGAATCTGCTGCCAACCAAGGCCAAGAACGATGAACGAGCCGTGGTTGTTGTTCTTGTTCATCACCAGCTGGCTGGAGTTTTCTTTTTTTCTGTTTAGGTTGCGAGGTCGGCATCTAACCAAACGTTGCTACAAACAAACTCGCACCTCATGCTCGTCGCCTTCTCACCAAAAGAGGAAAACAGCAGGCTACGGATCGGGACACCGGGTGCTGCATGCATGGTCTGATCGATAGTCCGGTCCGGGAACCAATGCTACGTGCCAACGCACGGTTGCTTTCTCGTCGTACACGATCGTACGCTCCCTCGCTCGATCCCATGCATGGATCGTGGATTATGCCTCGGCATCACTGTTCAGAGCATAGGAAAATGGTAGCTTCGTCTTCATCTATTCCATGTCGACCCACCAGAAGGCCAAAGGAATACCAGCGGCAGCAAACACGTATCGCCCACTGACGCTGCATTTTGGCACGTTGCCGTGTGCACGCTCGCGTCGATCACGACGGCATCTCTCTGTCCGGCTGTCCCGGACGTGTAACACGCGTGACCGATCGATCGATCGATCAAACTCGCTCGTGTACTAGGCACCAAACTTGATTCCAAGGGACGGTGGTGCCTCGTTCGTGTACTGCGATTTCGCCACTGATTCTGGGACGATAAGGATAAACAACTCGCAAGTTGGTACGTACAGTACAGGTCCTTGCAGCTGTACGTCGTGAAGGCAATACACGCATCGCCCCCGCGAAAGCGAACGGACGCACGGGCCGGTGTCATGTAATCCCTCCATCCCAAAATAGATATTATTTTTGCTTTCCGAGAAAAACAACATCTTTCAACATTAACTAATTATATATAAAATAATACTAATATTTATAACACATCATTAGTATCATTAGAAAGATATTTGAATCTAGTTTTTTAACAAATTTATTAGAGATATAAATATTGCACATATTTTTCTACAAATCGAGTCAAAGTTGAGAAAGTAACACATGCACGCATCCCATAACGTCATCTATTATGGGACGGAGGGAATACCAGCTAGCGTTCTCGCAAGTTGTGTGGCGGCGCATCGTGTGTGCTGCCACAGCGGGGCCACCGTAATATCTCCTCTGATTTAGGCCTGGTTTTAGATCGCTAACTTTCGCCAACTTGTCACATCGAATGTTTGGACACTAATTAGGAGTATTAAATATAGGTGTAAAAAAACTAATTACATAGATGGACTCCACATCGCGAGACGAATCTATTAAACCTAATTAATTCGTCATTAGACACTGTCATGCTACAGTAACCTGACATTAAAAATACGCTAATGACGGCACATATTAGACTTAATAGATTCGTCTTGCGATGTAGAATCTATCTGTGTAATTAGTTTTATAATTAGCCTATATTCAATACTCCTAATTAGTGTCAAAAAGATGGATGCGACATTTCGCCAACTTACACAGCTTTACACCCCATAACTAAACAAGCCCTGAGGAGTTGGCAATTGGCATGTACACGATTGGAGGATGGATGATGGCGATGGAGCGAGCACAGTGGAGCAGTCTTTTCCGTCGCCAACCTCGCCTCAGAGTGTGAGCGAGCTGCTCGTCGTCGTAGCCGTGCGGCCGGTCACATGGCTGTGCGGCGGCGGCCAGCTGCCAACGTGCGACCGCAGCAGTATTTGACTACTGCTCGGCACTGACATTTTCTAGTGGTACTGAACTTGTTGCAGGTTCTATTGATTGCTAAATACTCCTGTGCAAATAAACGTTTTACTGATTGAATACCCTTGTTTGAATGGTGCATGAGAACAACATGATTCATGAAAGAACAAAAACAAAGGCCCAATAAAACCGGATTCGAATTCCTTTCTATTTGCATTCTGCAATCACGATTCATGCGGGTCTGATTTGCGGTTCAGAATCTTCAGAGGTACTAAACTGAACGGTGCACAAGAACATCATGATCCATGAAAGAGAAATTGTCCAATTCGGACTGTGTGCTGAGTGCTGACTACGTAACAGCACAGATAAGGTTTCTCTCCCCATTTTGTGGGTAGATGTCAGTTAAGCAGGAGCACCACATATTTGTGCTACGTGTCGTCTATGGCCATGTTCACATTCCCAACTATTCACTGTTCATTTCAACTTTTCACTATTCATTCCAACTTTTTACTATTCCTCTCTCACAAAACACGTTTCCCAGCGAATGCTACAGTGTTTTTCTTATGCTACAGTGTTTTTTCCTACAATCTAAACACACACTAATAGCATCTCCAGAAGCCACGCTATCAGCCTGGCCATCGCTATATTTGGCTGATAACCAGAAAAACAACGCTCCAGCAGCTACGGCAAATGGCTGGCTATTGCTGTAGATTGGCCATCGCATGGGAGCGGTAAGCTAGATTTGGCTGGTCTGGATGGCCTGGCCATCCTCCGTCTCTGAGTCTGACAAAGGGCCTGTGTTGTTTTTTCTTCAAAATACTATTCCTCTCCTCTTTTATAAATGCAAAAAGGCTCTTAAAATCACGTAAGTTTTTGTGATGATATAATAAGTAATAGAGAACCCATTTTAACTAGATTGGACCCAAAAACTCTTACGGATTTTAAATTAAAATTTCTCAAAGTTGATTTTTTTTCTCATTAATTGCAGTTTAGGGTACCAATTTAATTTAAAAAATGAGACACAAACATTTTAATTCATATTAAATAGAATAATAATAAAATGTATGACAATGAGATTTGAAGGGTGAGATTTGGCCAGTCTGCTGGAGTGCTTAGTAATATGGAGAGGGAATCTTTTGGAGTGGATAGCCAAACGAGGATATGGAGAGTCAAATTTGGCTAGTCTGCTGGAGATGCTCTAAAGGGAGTTTTTTAACCCAGCAAGTCAGAAGGCATCGTTGGTGCTGCTGCAATGCGAACGCCATGTTAGTTGGTGTAAGAGTCCAAACCCAGAGTTTAGGGCGCGTGGATATACCGGTGCTAATTCTTTTCCCAGTTCTTTGCCGTCTTTTTTTTATTTTTTTATATGTATAGTCCACTCTTGCTCCTAACAAATTGATCATGTTTTAAAATGTGTACGGTAAGGCCTTAAAAATTGGCAAAATAATGTTCCGTCACATATGAAAAAAATATATATGTTAGAACATTTCCATGATAAACACTGCTTTTAGGTAATATTGTTAAATATGTCTAGTAAAGAATGGTCAAACAGGTTATGTTGTGCCAATGTTCACTTGTTCATGTTGGCAAGTAGTAAAAGAATTAGTTGAAGCGACACCAAATTCAACTCTTTTCTGAATAAACTAAAAAGAAACAAGCTAACTCGTCCTGATTAGCCTTCTTTATCTTAGTTTATGGATATACTTACCGAGATGTGCACATTTAAAATGATTCATGTCTTTAACTAGCACACCTTGTGTTGACGACAAATGATTGCTCAAAATGATTAACCAAACCTAGCGTACCGACATATTTATCCCTTCAATCTTTGCCCATCCTGAGATGCTTCACCGAACAGATATTCTCTCCTCCGATCTTCCACTAGAAAAGGTTGGAAGAAGAGAATACAGGGAGGAGATTTGTATGTAGGCTTATAAGCCAAATAAGACCCTAATTTGCCAATCATATAGCACCAAATCAAGCTTTGTTCTGTGCCTCTCCTAGATGCTCTACGTGTCATCTGCCCATGCCAAGGATACACTTGTGAGAGAGCCATTGCCATTTCTTTATAGTGGTGTAGATGCCCTGCTGCAGTTTGCAATGATCACCCAGATGGTAACACATGTGGTGGTGTTGGAGGGGAGCATGTGGCTGCTGACTCTGCATGCATGGCCATATACTACACTAGATTCCCATGATCTCAACCCAATTTCAAACCATTAGCATCGTATAAATTATAAAACATGCCTCCTAGCCATAAACATTTGTTCTTCAGCTTAGTTGGATAGAAATATAAAAGAGCCCCCCTTTGAAAACAAGAGCAAGTAAACGAGCAGGAACTAAATCTGATTGACTAAAAAAAAGAAGAAAAAAAACATTGCAGTGGCCTAGATTGGATTGGACACGGAGCAATTAAGCAAATCAAGTTAGTGGAGTACTAGCTACTTGGCAGTCACAATTAGTACAACGAAGCACCAGAAGGACAGACCCTGCCACGCATCCATGTTTCTGGCTTTATTTTCATTTCTTGCATGAGTGAGCTCGGCCGAGGACTTCATCATCATCATGATCCCTAAAAGAATAAGACCCCCTCCTGCTAAAATATATACTCTCCCAGAGCTCTCTTCTCCTCCCTCACAAAGATTCTGGGCCGGGAGGGAGCTCCCATGCATGTTCGGCTGCGCGGACACACCCCGCCGCCGGTTCGCGATCGTGAGAGGCTCGAGCTGATCGCCCTCGCACGAGCGGAGATTTTTTTTGGTGGCCCGGCGCCGGACAGGGTAACCGCCGCGATAACGAACCACGGGTGCTGTGCGTGCAGTGTAACTGGCCGGAATCCGGCCGGTCGCCGGAGGAGCTCCGGGCTGGCCCCGCTGATGATCTCGCTCGCTACGTGGCTTCGTGCGGCGAATCGGCGAGGAGATATGGTGCGTTTGGATTGGAGGTCCACGCTTGAATGCCAGCCGGGTCGTACGTACGCCAAGTGTTGCCTTGGTAGGATCCGGGAGTTTGCACATGCTGTATGTGTCTGTCTGACGACGTGAATTTTGGAGGCAGTACCTGGCAAACATATGGATTTTATTACCAGGAGTTGTTGCTTTGCTCGAGATTTTGTCGGGGACACGCTCTGCTGAAAGATATGATCTCAGTCATGCCAGTTTGGACTGGCTAACCTTGAAGCCTTTGAACATGCTTGTTGACACGTCAGGCTTTGAATTGGAGCTTTGCGTCAGTCCTTCGAGCTAGGATGATCTGCTCGTCTTGATCCAGAGCAGGGCTGTACGTGCTCTAGTTTATGCCATGCTTTAACGTTTTGTTCCAAAGATCTGACCATTTGCTCTGCTTCTGAATACACGAAAAACACATTAAAGTTAAAACAGTTGTGTTTGCCTACTGTAGAAACCGTCTTTCCTTTTTCTGAGCCCTTACTCCAAGACCTGAATACGAGGTCGATCTTCGTCTGTCGCTACTTCGTTTATAAAAAATAATAATAAAAAAAAAACCTCAATGCCTGATGATCTGAACGATTCTGATTTCTGAATGTGTGCAGACCATCTGGTATAATCGCCAATTGCTGAAAAAACTACTGTCCCTGCAGAGTAACACGACGATGCATGTACCCGATACTAGTAGGGTGCAAGGCTCATCGTTTTTTCAGCAATTGGCATGTAAAATGCGCAAAATAAATATGTTAAAACACACGTATTAAGGACAGGTTTGGCACAGCGGTATCAGGAAGACAGGAACACATGCATGATAAGCTGCGACAAAGACTTGGTTCTACTTGGAACAGTTCTTTGATTATTCCCAGCAAAGAATTGCAACATCGATCGGGTGCGTGCTTTTTTTTTGACGCCCAACCGACAGAGTTATTACAGCTCTTGATTCTTGAACCAATTCCTACTACCAGCTAGCTCCTAAACAATCCATGCAGCAACAGCAGCACACTCACAGCTGCTTACAATGTCCGTGTGCCTTCCCCAGTTGCCCCTCGTGGACGTCGCCGTTGGGGATGACGACGCTCCCTCTACTCCGATAGCACTTGATGTGTTGCTGGCCGGCCGGCCGGTGTCTTCTCGGCCGCGGCAGCCGGGCGGGCTGGCTTTGCCGCTAGCTGCCGATTTGCACAGTCTCGAACAATTCAACAAAATCTCCAGCTCGGCAATGTAGATTTAGATTGTTGCCTCCGTTCATCATATCTGGCGCGGTGGCTGACGGTGTCGGATCACCAGACGAGCTTCTTCTCCACGGCCATCCCTTCCAACAGCGGCCGCCCGTCGCCGCGCCTCTTGAGAGCCGCCGGCACGCAGCAGCAGCAGGAAGAGGAAGATGGCGAGGCGACAAGGTGGAGGACGTCGAGGAAGTGGTCCTCGTCGCATGGGAGCGCGATGGGTCCGGCGGTCGCCGGGGGGAAGCCGTACTCCTCCTCCGCCTGCCGCAGCAGCTCCACGAACGCCGGGTGGCCGAGGTGGGCCACCCGCACCACGAACCGCCTGCCCTCCACGCTCACCGCCACGCGCCCCGCCGGCGCCGCCGAGGAGGAGACAGCGGCGGCGGCGCGGGACCGCCACCGGCGCAGGCAGACCAGCGACGGGATGGTGATCGCGACCTTGCACATGATTGCTTGCTTTGCGTTTGCTAGGCGATCCGGCGATCGGCGAGTGGTTTGCTGCTTAATTTGCTCTGGCCTTTTGCCTTGCTTGCAACCGAGGCTGTGGTTGTGGAGGTGGGGAGGGGGGGGGGGGGCGGAGCTGCCCTTTGTGGACGGGGTCGGCGGACCCCGGTAAATTTGTGTAAAATCAGTGTTAATTACTGTTTATTACTGTTTCCTAAAGCTAAAGACCCCGGCATGAAACACACAGGACCCCGGTGCCATTTTATTCTGGCTTCGCCCGATGGGGTGGCCATTTATATATAGGGGTCGCGCGGCCACTGGAGTTGGCGAAAATTGCAGGGATGGCATGGCATCACGGTGCGTTACGTTGTGTTGGGCGTGTGCCGTGTGTGCAGGGGAACAGGAGTACGTACAGGACGCTGTCACGCTGCTGTGTTCCGGCGTCAGTAACTGGCCGGTAAGCGGTTTCTGTCGTTTTCTTGGGCTTCTTCATGGGACACTGCCTAGCCAGTTGCACACTGGCGCTGGTGGGTGAAAGTGATCTGTGAATTCACAGGGAACACGTTCTTTTTTTTTTTTTAATCGCTGTCTGGTACTAGAAAGAAAGCATCTATGTGGTAACTGATCTTGCCGTAAAGAGATCGATTTTCTGATATCATTCCTTCAAAATTTGTAAATTTTACAAGCGCGTCTGAATATATACCTTACCGGACACATCAACATACGCGGTGCATCTCCGCTGCTCCAGGAACACATCAACATACAGCTCGCACGCATTAGATCTGTAGCTGACGAGCTAGTAGCTAGCTCCATCTGGCCATAGCAGCATAGCCCTCTTGCGTCTGTTCGCTCCACTGAACTAACGCTACCACACAACTCCCAAATCCAGGCCTAACACGCTGATCGCCAGCTACAGGGAGCACCTGGGATTTGATTGATCGATATCCTCGTGATACAAAACATGTAACAACACATGCATGAGATATAATTCGAACCCAAGCATGCATTTTTCGTGCATATATATGACACGTGATGGATAACAATGCAAACATAGCCTGTTCTACTCAAAGCTAGCCCCAAGAGACACGAGAAGTTTAACAAAGGGAAGTCAAAGCCTGGAGGTCACGGCTCTGGATATTTGTGGTAAGGCAGGACGGAACATCTTGAAGAGAATTAAGAACTAGAGTTTTTAGCTCCCGCTGCAGTCGGGTGTTTATAACTTTCTTTCGTGTCCCACTAAGTCTGTAGGCAGCATATGTGCTGCAGGGTATCTTGCTCTCTCAGTTGTAAGTTATCAAACAATGATGGCTGAGACCGGATCATCATCCTTAATCTAAAGAAAACGGGGTGTCCAGACAATGTTACTGTAGTTAATACTACATAATATCATCCTTATCAAGGTCTAATTACTATCTGCATGCTTTATCATCATACAAATATATGTTATTTCCTATTTATCTTGGATAAAAATGATGTCCTTTGTCTCTTTTTGATTGGGTCCTCTATCAAACTTTCATGTGCCTTTTTGTAAATATTCCTCTCAAGCTTTCGTCATCACATAAACTTGAGGTGATGAGTCCCTCGTGTCTTCTCCCTAACAACTTAACAAATGTTCCTGTCTTGGACTGTACTGATATATGGTTTCAATGATCTCTGTTTTTCCTGCAGGCAAGGCCTTTAATGACAGAAGCCTTTGAGGATGGTAAGATGCTCTAGTGGATCCCCGGCTGGCGTCTTTTTCATTCTGGTGGTCCTCTCAGGAAAGCCGAGAGCATGAGTGACCTCAGTTTCTTGATAGCGTTGATTATTTCGCTCAGACGACAGACGTCCGTTGCTAATTATAAAAAAATAAGCTGGATTTGTATGTAGTTTGTGAATTACGGTTTGCTCATATCGACCTGTTCTGCTACACTAGCTTCTTTGTAAACCTGAAATGTATATTGGTACAACCTGAAATGACTTTTTCCTTATTTATTCATGGTTTCTAAACCTGAAAATGTGGAACATTGGAGCAGCCTGGATTTGCATGGAAAAATGGTATGGACAATCGATGAAGAGGATCCATCACTAAATTATGGTGATAACAGCAGCAATGGCTTCTATTGACCTTTTGCTAAAGCCATCATCAGAAGATGACCTAAAGTACGTGCTGGCCACACACTGGTACGAGTATTATATTGACACATATACTTTGACATGGCACCATGCATTTCAATCACAGATACCAATCTTTCGTGTTGCCGTAAATTGAGCAAATGTCAGCTATATGGGGTATATCACCTATATGGGGTTGGTCAAACAGACCAGGGGTATGTGGACTTTGATGTGGAAAGATCTACTGAATGACTGATAACCTAGCTAGATGATCTAGACCAGGTAAAGCAGGCGCTAGCTAGCCTCACCAAGTACAAAAATCTACAAGTTTAGATCAGGTGCCGCCTCAGCGGCGGCGGCGTTCCTGGACTCCATTATCTTGCATGCCTGGTAGAGGTGCACAATACCATCCCGCTTGACGTTCTTCTTTGCGAGAGCGAACTGCGCGCGGTGCTCGATATCCAGGAACCTGCGGCGGCAGTCCTCGCCCCGTGTCGGCTGATCAGAGAAGGACCTGATCGCAGCCGCAGAGTCTCCGAACGTCCGGTTGCCTATGGTAGATGACATGATCAAGAACATGTCCTCCAGTTCTGTCCAGCGCTTTCGCTTCCTCATCTTCTCGGTCGCCAGCGAGCGGTCCCCTGGAGCGGGAGGAGGAAGGGGAACCGGAGCAGCACCGCTGGCGGCAGAGGTGGGAGGATGTGGAGCAGCACCCCCGGCGGCAGAAGGGAGGCCGGGAGGCTGCTGAAGACGACGACGACGACTCTCGACGGCGCTCCGCCGTCGGAGCGACGGCGAGGGGAAGGGGAGGCACCGAAGGTAGCTGCGACGACGACGACGCCCCGATGATCAGATAGCGACGAGAGCACTCCAAGCCGGTAGGTGGACGGCTCCCGGGTGGCCCCATCGCCCCGATGTTTAGGCCCACGTCGTCCCAGGCAGCCACCAACCTCGTTGGATCCCCTTGGACAGCCTCGAAGATGGGAAGCATGGTCTGCACAGCCTCGGAAAGGGCAGCATCGCTGACGTTCTCCATCTGTGGAGCCTGGAGACAGTGGGCCGGGTGTGGTGCTGCAGGCACTGCTTGGCTGGGAGGGCTGGGAGGTGCAATGGTTGGAAGGAACTCTGGTGCTACAGCCGTCGCCATTTATAAAGGCACAGCCTTCCTTCTAGAAGGTCGGCCGCAACGAGGAATGGAAGTCCTTAGCGTCAACTAACCGTCAAGGTAGCTTAATGCGTAGGGTTTGTCCTGATCGAGCACACCGGAGTACCTCAACTGCCAACTCTCCCTCCCTCAGTCCCTCCTCTCTCTCAAAACACACACACGCACGCCAAGATTCCCGTCCCACCATGCATATGCGCGCTAGGTTTCGTGGCGGCCCAAAACGTCACATCAACTTGTCACGCAAGGTGTTTTGGAGGCTTGTTTTGCTAAAAGAATTGATAGCCTAATTGGTCGTCCGTAATTTGACAATATGGTGCCATGGTTATCGTTTGCAAATAATAGATTAATTAGAGCTAATACATTCGTCTCCCAAAATATCTCGTGGTTTTCATCTAAAAAAAATATCTCGTGGTTCTGCAACAAGTGGATTACATGGGATCAAACCCCGTTTACTCTTTTGAACTCTCTGCCAGTAGGACCCACCGGTGAAAATACTGTCACCCGACTTTAAAACAGTGTGTCAATTATCAATCACATCAATCAAGTAAGTTAAATATGACCCGGACGAGATTAAGACCTCTCTAATCCGTACGTACCCACTAACTCCCACTAGGACGATTGGACGAAGTCGGCGGGGGACAACAAATAAGGCCATGTTCAGATTTCCAACTATTCACTATTCATTCCAACTTTTCACTATTCATTCCAACTTTTCACTATTCCTTCCTCACAAAACATGTTTCCCAGCCAATGCTACAGTGTTTTTCTTATGCTACAGTATTTTTTCCTACAATCTAAACACACCCTAAGACATTCCGTTTCGGTGTGGGTTTTGTCGGGTTTCGAATCTTTTTAATAGGCCTTTCGATCGTGTCACGCACACTAGGTACGTAGTGGCCACACGGCCGTCTTTAAATGGGTGTTTGCCGCACAGTCGGAACTCTCCGTGTCTGGTTGTGGCCTTGTGGGCATGGGGCAAAACCACGGGCGAGGGGGTAGTTTCGCTCGATCACGTCGTTTCCTTTAATTTGTTATATTGTGTACAGCCTACGTACGTAGGAATTTTCTTAGTTTCCCTTGCGAGTTAATTCGACTAAAAATTTTTGGTCTAGGTTGCCCAGAACTGAACTACTGCTGTTTTCAGTTTCCCCAGTGACAAATTCAGCTATTTCATTATTTCAAAAAGATACAAGCTAAAAAGCCCAGAGTTAACACAGTCATCACAGCACCATCATTGTTGTCATGTGTATGCTTGCTTAACAATGATGTAAAGCCATCAGACATGTTATTGACATGGTATGAGATCATTGCAGAAAAGTAAGATGGTTGCACCATTTTGGATTTTTAGTTAGTATCTGTGCCAATCACCCTTTTAAATTGTTTGTTGTGGGCTTTTGAACAAAACTCCATGTTTCCCTATAAGGCTATTAGGCTCCTTTAATTTCATTCACTTTTCACTACTCACCAACAGTTTTCTACTATTTATTTATCCTATTCAGGGCATTTCTCCAACTTCCCCAACGGGGCCTCAGCAAGTGACTAGTACATGCCTCTGTGTTCTGAGTAGTTTACGTACTCTGACATCCTTTACTACTCATCCTTAAAGCTAGGGCAAGGAAGAGAAAAGATGTTGGGAAAGAAAAAGTTGAGGAATTTACCGTGGCTAAACAGTACTTGTAAAGAAGCTTCAATGTCATTACTGTCAATCGTAGGCCTACACTGATACATATAATGAACAGCTCCTATACTGTACGTTTGTATATGTAGACAGCCGAACCCGGCATCATATAATACGGGAGTACGGGACCAATGGATTGCGACAGGCAACTTCAATTTTTCGTGCATGCATGCTGAGAGTGACAGCACGTTGCAACCCGCCTCCAACTTTAAAATTCGCAAAAAGTTCAGCGTCGCGGACAATGTTCCGGCATCAGGCCATCAGCCGCACTCGGACGTGTTTACTTTTCACGATTCTTGATGGGTCAAAGATCCAACGGAGCTGCCCCGGGGTTGCACCTGGCGCCCATACGGTTACAAAAGGCGTTCTCAGATAGATATCCACAAACTGAGATTGAAGATGCAAGGAAAATTTCACTGGTAAACTTGCGTGGCCCAATTTGCTAAATATAGAGCAACTCCTAGTTACATTAGGTTAATTTTATATATGGTGTTCATAAAATGGAGGAAAGGCGCACAATCATTGAGGCAGTCCTCAAGTCTGTGCAAGCATGCATGTGCAGCATGGTAAGAAAAAAACAACCAGTTTATTCTGATGTGCTACTGCTATGCCATGCACCGTATCATGCCCCTGTGTAACAGAAAACGATCTTCTCCTAAAAATCACAGGAACATCACGATCAACAGGAGTTACGATATATTCGGATAACAACATTGATAGTATTTCAGAAGCACGAGATTGTAACGAATCCAGTCGGAAAATGGGATCTCGAAAGGGCAGATCAATATGATCGGATAGTAAGCGCGCACGCGGTCACCTTGCGGGTGGCTTCCGGTCACGTACCCTGCGTGCATGCAGTTTGAAGTCTCTTTAGTTCAAAAAAATACTTTTCACTTCTTATTCATTTAGCTCACAGAATATGCTTTCTATAAAATTCTTTTTCTACCTTAATTTCCTATTCATCCGAACATGTGCTTTCCAAAAAAGTATTTTTTCCCCTTAACAAAAACACATGGCGCTGGCTTCCAGTCACCGGCCAACTGTGATCCCACCACCGGCGGGCCCTCATGCCGCCGAAGCTAATGTGTCAGTCGACATTTATGTTTGGAACGAGCGGTAGATCGGACACGCGTGTGGAGCACTATGGTCCCCACCGCCTCCTATTTCTCATTTCCTTTTTGTTTTCACCTTCTCTCTTACGCGTTCCCCATTTCCTCTCCTCCCCTTCTCCCAACTCGGAGCGGCGTTTGATAGAAGTCAATTTGTTTTAACTGGCATGAGTATGCTTCAGTTGATTTTGGAAAAAGAAGCTGGCTTCATTACTAGACTAATAAACTGTGCAGTCAATTATCATGGAGTTGTGATCAAAGATTATTACGAGTGTTCTTTTGGGACCAATCATTATGATTTTATTTAGACCAATTGTGTGTATGATTAGTATTTTCGGACCGATTATTATGATTGTTCCATTAGCATCAGAAGGGTTTCATTTCAATTCTCTGGACAACTCTTTGTGACGGATTGTCGGCAAAACCAATCTGTTCTCATTCTAATCATGTATCCCTTTCAGATATGGGGGTACAATCACTAACCAAATTAGGCGAACGTGCGCATCTTGCTATTGGAGTCATGAACATTTCACTCTCGATGAATAATTGAGCTGTAAGTGTTGCTGCTATTTTCTGTTACTGGTGATTCTATATTTGCATTTAGTATTCACCTGTATTACTGCCATTAAATTAGCTGAAAGCTACTTTCTTGTTGCCTGATTTAAAGGCTTTCATATCTATAGTTTGTATGTCCCCCATCTTCTCCTGAAATTATCACATTGTTGAGGTAACTGGTTGCATGATTCATATATTGTGTTGTGTAACTTGCATGAGTCAGGATCATGATATGCGGTATTCCTCTTTTCACTTTCATGAGTGAGAACAAAGTTTGAATGCTGAACAAAATAATATGACCTTCTGTTGGCTAGATTTGAATATTCCTGTGTGATTATGGACAGTTTTAAACTTCTCTCAGAAGTTCATTAGTTTTCTGTTTCGACTATACTTTTTGTTACCGACTACTATATATGGAAAAAGTAATCGCTGTGCCCTCTTTAAGAACAGCAATACATAATATGCTTTTTTTCTGCCTCCATATTTAAGTGTCCGATTTTTTATACCTTATCTGCTGTTCATAACTGTACGCATGTCCCTTTTCTAAAAAAAAAATGTTATTTTCTGAGTCTGTTATTTCTTTATGTTTTGTGTACGACTTTAACATTCAAGATAGAACTCCACTATATAAAATTTCCTTCGGTAATTGTGTAGCAAACATTTATGTACATTTCTGCAGAAAGTTTGGTTGACAATTTATTTTCATCAAAGTTTGGTATGAAAGTTTAATAAATAATTGTTTTATATGATAGTTACTAGCAAATTTCTATAGGAAAAGTTATCTAGCAGATTCTTTTCATTAAGGTTTAGTATGAAAGTTTTATAGACATTTTTTTCTTCATTTTGCAATTCTCTTCCCTAGATCTAGCCGTTGGATGGATGCGCAAGCACTGGATGGATCGGGGTCGAGGTCCGTCGTCTTCAGCAGCCCTTCGCCCCTGCGCTGCACCAACCGTGTGTCCCTTTCAACGCGTGTCACGTCGCGTGTGACCATGAAATCCACCCCGGTAGCGTCCTGGTCCGTACTACATTAAAACGTAGCGTGAGCATCGGTTGTCCGGGGCTCGAGGCACACCTTCTTCATGTAACTCAAGCACTTACATGACGGCGGACAGCCGGGCCTAAACACCTCATCTAGTGCTTTGCATTTGCATCATCGCAATTCGCATGTGGTGGTCAATCTATCTAATCGAACTCGGTGGCAATCCAACGCGCGCAGAGAGGAAACAAGCAAAGCAGCTGCTGGCTCTTGGGCGAGCGAGGCATCGAAAAAAGCAGAGGTGAACAAAAATTGGGTGCATCCTGTGCATACCTGCTCCCATCTGCCGACACGTGGAAGCGACATCCATCCAACGACCTCGAGGGTCTCGCAGATCGACAGGCTCCTGGCTCCCGGCTCGGCTCGATTGCTCCCAGGTTTCATAACCTGAGCTCTCGCCGAGGCTCGCCGGCTCCGAAGATGATGGCGGCGGCGTGGCTAAGGCAACTAGGCAAGGGAAGGGGAAAGGGGGAAATGTTACGGTGAGGAAGCAGTGAACGGCTCGTGTTATAGCTCCAGCATAGAAAGCTTATGGTGTTGGGGAGATGAGACATGGGTGGTCATGGCGGGGTCCGACGGCGAGCACCGCCGGCGTTGACTGAAAACAGAGAAGAGGCAAACGAGGGAGAGGAAGAAATGGCCGTTGAGCTGGACGAAAGATGGGCCGCGCGTGGTTCACTGGTTCGAGTGCGGCGCTACAGGCCATCCCGGCCTTGAATGCCCTTGTCCAGCTCGCGTCCTTGTCTCCGGGAGGCGGGGCGCTGGCTGAAGGAACAAGGCAATTGCGGACGAGGGCCGCGCTGTGCAGCTCGATGGCGCGTGGGGCCGAACGTGGGCGACGCGGGCAAAACGACGAGCGCCGTGCGCGAGGAAGAAGATGACGAGGGCGTTCACTAACGCGTGGGCCCGGGAGAGGAGGGGCAGCCGGGCCCCTGCAGGAAGGGAGAGAAGGAGAAGGGAAGATGGGCCGGCTGGTTTTGGGCCCGGGCCGTGTTGGAATTTTAAAAGAGCTTTTTTTTCCCCAAAGGCTTCCAAAGATTCAAATCAAAATTGAATTTATTCAAAAACCTGAGGGACTCAGGAATACTAAATTTTGAACTTTAAGATTTATGTAAAAGTTTGATAATATATTTTATTACTCATCTTTTAGCAACATTGTTAAACATGCTCACAAGAGAACATGAGAAGATTCAAATAAAAGCCAAAACAAATTTTATTTATTTGTTTGTTTTTTATTATATTTGTATTTGAAATTTGGGCTGTTACAGTGTTGCTTCGAGTGGTCGCGAGGGTGACACACAACCACGAACCGAGGATTTGAACTCCACTTATGCTGCTAGAAGGTGAAAAATATTAAAATGATTTGAACGGCCTACATGACAGGAACCAGACATGCAGCGCCCCCATGTCCATTTGATAGTTAGGTTAAGCAGTGTATGTATGCAATAATCCACATATGCAGAACACCTCTAGAACAATTGAACTTGTCGTTAAGCACAAAAACATGGCATGAGCAGTGAGCGAGTCGAATGACGGCCATATGCTTCAGGTGTGCTCGTTGAATAAAAGCTACAAACGCAGTTGCACTACAGTACGTACTGTAGTTGCCGAATGACACCATATGCTTCAGGTGTGATATGGACATATGCTTCAGCTGTGCAATTACGTACACCATATGTCCATATCACAATGCATGCCATCACCATGCAGAAGACATTCGAGAAATATAAGTGTTTTCGAGAATTAGAGACATTTTATGATTTATTTTAATCTAAATAAAATCACAATCATGAAATAAAGAATAGCATAACATATGTATATTTTACCGTGCTTATTTTAGAAAACATGTAGGACATAAGGAAACAACATAGGAGGTTCATAAGAAAGTATCCAGTAGCAATGGTAGCGTTGAGAGCGCAGGATGCGCTGTTACTCGATATTTCGAGCTTGTTCGATGTAGTCGATCAGTCATTGCAGAGAAGGAGATGTAGATGCGCCTCCGGCAAGTAGTCGAACACAACCTCCACGAAGAAGATGTATGCAGCGAGCTATCGTATGGATGCACTCCCAAAAACTTGATCGTCCTTCTACTCTGGTGCAGAGTCTCGGTGAAGAACGCTACTCCGGAGGCATGCGCTTCCGGCTTGTCTGTGCACACAGAGCGTCGGAACAGGAAATAGCGAAAGCAACACAACAGTGGAACTTTTGTATGTGTTGCGCATGGAAGACAATGGAGGGGGCCTCTCTTATAGGCACTTTATGTGTGACCTTCGCTATGAGAAAACTTTGGTTACCCAACTCAATACCGTCAAAGGCCACCATAAGAGAAGCATTTGGTTGTCATGTTAATGATATTGAAGATGCCATCAAAGATGGACCTTTGGATGTCCATGTTAATGCCTTGAAAATGCTATCAAAGATGGTCATTTGGCTGCCATGTCAATGCCATCAAGATAGTAATTTCTATCCATTGAGATATATTTTACACGTTTGATGGCAACCATCAACGACCACTAACCACCGGTCCTTATTGGCTGCTTTACTAGTCGCTAACCACATGTTAGCTTCTAGTCATCAAACTGTGATCAATAACGGCAAAACCCTTCTCGACTTCCACATGTCATGTGCCTTGAGATTTATTGACAATTTTTAATAGATCATTGGCCCAATTAATCGAACCATAGTTGTCCTTATCTCTGCCATAGAAAGCTCAAATCAAATAACTCTCTCTACCTAGGCTATGTGCTCGGTTTGCACGGATGCATTTTTTTTTCACCAATGTACAATTTTACATGGAAATTTAATTTTTCATCACATGAAACCTAATCAGTCCGTGTACCAGCTGAGTGTATTGAGTGCGTGTACTGAGGATGGAACTTTTGTCAACGAAATTAATTTGGTCTAAGAATTATTCAAGTGGTATATTTTTCTCGAATGACAAGTTGACAACACGCAAAAAAAACCCTGGAGAATCCATATATATCTAGGCTACCATTTTCAGCGTTCCTTGTTGTTAAACATGCATGCATATCGCGCGATCACCAATCGCCCTCCGACGAACGCTGCAACTCCGTCTGGGTCATCGTCGCCGGGGAGCGAACTAGGGCCGGCCGGTCACGAGTCGCCACGCGAATCACGCGATGCGCGAGACGGCGACGCTTGAACACTTACGACTCTCGCTGCCGCTGGGCCCCCCGCCCCAGACACCCCCCCCCCCCCTCCCTTCCCTGTTCCCTGCGCTCGCGGGGCCATAGTCCGCTGGCGGGGGCCCACCCGGTCCGTTCGTTGTATAAAATCCGCGCGTATTTGGGCAGAGGAAAATCTTCGGCTTGGCCTATTCTAAAATCCAAGAGGCCGAAAGTCCAAAAGGGCTACCACACATCTCGAGGCACGGAGGAGGCCGTCCACCCGCTCCCCATCGCTTCGTATCGTCGCTACGCAACGCACGCAGGCAGTTCGGTCCATCTCCTCCCACTTCTTTTCGCATTTTTTTATTATTATTTTGTTTCCTTTCCATATATATTTTGCTTCCTCGTCGGTATATTTCGCGGCCGCCTCCTACTAATAATAGCCGCCGCGGGCAGTGGATACCACCGCCATGGGAGCGCTCGAGGAGGCCCACCTCGCCGCCGCCGGGGCCACCGCGTGCGCGTGCGAGGAGGAGGAGGATGACCTCGAGCTGCTCGGCGGGGAGGCCGAGCCCGCCGCGGCGGAGGACGACGCCATGGAGCCGGCGGTGCGCGCGCTGCTAGTGGGGCTCGGCGAGGACGAGCGCCGCGAGGGGCTGCGCCGGACGCCCAAGCGCGTCGCCAAGGCCTTCCGAGACGGCACCCGAGGTACGGCCGCCTCCGCTCCTTTCCACTCCCTTCGCATGCTCCCCCTGGCTCCGTGGATCCATTCGTCACCGTGCCTCTGTGGTGTGTGGCATCCTGTTCGATCTGTGATTGCGCTTGTTGCTGTGCTCTCTGTCGTTGGTTTCTCAGCATCCTAACTGCTAGAGCCTAGAGCTACGTTTGTAGAGAAAGACAACGCCGTGTCGCATTTGAATACTTATGGTTTCGTTCGGATCTCACTTCGGGTGGTTGAAGCTTGCGATGGACCTGGGATTATTCCCTGGAAAATTCCATCTCGGGAGGAGCAGAGTCCACTCCGGAGCTGAGTGGGGTTTGGTTCGGGTAGTCGATCGCATCTGTCGAAGTCGTCGTGCTGGCAAGGCTCAGATTGCTCGAGCTTTCAGTTCTGGTATCTCACAATTGACAGGCCATGGTTTGAAAAATCTAGCTGTCGACCACCTAACACACACTTTTTTTTTGGACGTACTAGTACATAGAAGACTTGGGGTTGGTGGCTGTTGCCAATAATACTACAATGAGCTTGGTTGTAGTACTTGCTAGTGGGAGAAGACTCTGGTGTTTGTCTTATTGTGGTTTTGAAATGGGCCCATAAAGTGATCTTATTCAGTTATTCTTGTTTCTGGTCCAGTTTTTCTCAGGCTACAGAGCTAGGCAGTTTTGTACTAGTTAACTGTTATGGCTGTTTCTCGGATAAAGCAAAAGCACAATGGGAGAACTTTGTAATTGAGATTTAGGATAGTGATGTGCGGCGACTTCAGTTGACCGTAAATTGTCATTGACTATATATTGGATCCATTCCTGGCTTCTCCATATACCCTAAATCTGAACGTCAGCCTCTAGATCATTCACTTCATGTCCATTTTTCTTCGAGTTCTCAGAACAGCAGCTCTTCTGACACACACATTCCTGTTGTAATTGAATTTTAAGCATACACACATTGATTCACTGCTGTAATGTTAAGATTTACTAATTACTATCGATCTATATCTTCCGTTGCTCGCTCTTCAGTCGCACTACCTTGACCAGCTACCAATTATTAGGATTTTTTGTCAGTTGAATTATTTCCTAGTTGACATATGGTATTTTTTAAAGACCTTAACCCTAGTTGACATATGGTATTTTTTAAAGACCTTAGCCAGTGTTCTTAAGCTGGTAAGGCCAACTACTGCTTTCTAGCCTTCTAGGTGCACCTTATCGCTAAGGTGACGTCTAGGTGGCAATGCGTAACTAGGCCCTTAAGGTGCCTTGGGTGCCTTGTTGCCTAGGCGATACCTTTAAAACACTGCCTCTAGCATTTCTTCAGGCATGATGTTTATCAATCCCTATTACACTAACTGTTTTATCATTTGAAATAGTATTCTTCATTTGAATTGAACCTAGGCATCTAGTTTTCTATGTTATTATATATTTCCTTATTCATAAGTCTATGAAAGTTTTTTTAATTGATTACTATCTGACAATTGGCAAGAAGATTGATAAATTCAGTCATTGAATGGTTTATATATATTTAATAGATCTAATTCCATTTAAAAATTTTCTTCTATTTTGTTCCTCAGAGATTTTTGTTTACTCAAGTCGAAAGAGTAAGAGTCACCTGATTTAAGAAAATGATTTTTTTTTCTGTTTTGACATCTTCCATTAGACAGTGGTGAAACCTCTTTTTTATCTATTATTATGCAGTCATCCAAAACATATAATTTTTCACTTGTCATGGGCTCATGGCACAGGGAATTTCTGGTGTTCTTTAATGGTCCTATATTATTTACTGACCCTTGCCGGTATATAACATTTGGCTTTGTTGTTTTGACTGCTGTTTGTTTCTTTGGAATGAAACACTGCCTTTGTCTTCGGTTATAAAAATATGGACCTGCTAGAAGCTTAGCTCCTCTCCCAGTAACAAATTGTGACACTGAACAAATAAACAAGATTAGGACCAATGAATTACTATCTCTTCTTTAAAGCTGCACACAGCTGAATATGCAACATTTTTCAAACCTTTTGTGTACACTTGTGCTACAGGCTTTAGCTTCTAAGATTATGTATCTCTTTGGCACCATAAAACTTGCTAGATTGAACGGCATTGAAAAAATTGATAAACCAGTGATGCCCAAACCATACTGTGGAGCTGTTAGATCCTACCTTTGGACAACAAATCTTTAGGTGCTTTACCATTCTTGACAGGAGCAACTAACATGCCAGTCTCCTATTATGCTAATTTTATCTGAAAATGGTAAAATTGGTCATGTGTTGAATTCCATAACATGAGTACACCTACACCATTCTTATTTTACTAGTCATGTGAAATCGGGATGATCTCCTCATGTAAGTCGTGTGTAGAAGAGGTGGTCATGTTGTTCTTATCAAATGAGAGAACTGGTTATCCTAGGACTAGTAACATCTTTGGGGATGTGTTTTCCTTTATTTTTGCACAACCTCTTATTTTAATGAAGATGTCTTACTCTCTATCTCTGCATATTTGTTTTTATAAACTGAAATTTAGTTGTTTCCTGGTCTGTATTTGACGTACATCTAAAATTGCAGGTTATAGGCAAAAAGTAAAGGACATTGTGCAGGGTGCTCTGTTTCCAGAGGTTGGTGTCGACAAAAGGACTGGATCTGCTGGTGGAACTGGAGGGCAAGTTGTTGTTCGGGACATTGAACTTTTCTCGTACTGTGAGTCATGCTTGCTTCCATTCAGCATACAGTGCCATGTGGGGTATGTTCCCTCAGGTGGAAGGGTTGTTGGGTTAAGCAAGCTTTCTAGAGTATCTGATATATTTGCCAAGAGATTGCAAAACCCTCAAAGACTAGCTAATGAAGTCTGCAGTGCACTGCATGCGAGCATTCAACCTGCTGGTGTGGCTGTTGCTATGCAGTGCTGGCACATCCCTTTGCCAGAAAACTTGGATTGCAAGACTTTGCAAGGTTGGATTAAAACTTCGCATGCATCTTGCTCTGGAGTTTTTAAAGGTGAAAACAGCACTTTCTGGAGCGACTTCTTAGCTCTTCTTAAGTTTAGGGGCATAGACATGGATGTGGGCAACCATTCTGCCTATATTCCTTGGTGCCCCTTAAGGTCTCAGGAGGTCCCACTCTCTAACGGACACTGCAAGAAAAACTCAAATAATGGCATGGTTTCTGCAGTTACCTCAATGCTCTTATCACTTGGAGAGGATCCCCTCAGGAAAGAACTTTTAGGCACTCCTCAGCGCTATGTGCAGTGGCTGATGAAGTTCAGAGTGTGTAATCTAGATGTTAAGCTGAATGGCTTTACACTTATTAGCAATAATGTCAGCGTATATGACAGACCAGGTGGAGGTACAGCAGATCACGGAGCAATCCGTTGCGAGCTGCATCTGCCATTTTGTGCTCAATGTGAGCACCATCTTCTTCCATTCTATGGAGTAGTGCACATTGGATACTTTGACGATGGAAGTGGAGAAGTCATTGATCGGTCACATTTCCAGGCCTTGGTTCATTTCTATGGGTGCAAGCTTCAGGTTCAAGAAAGGATGACAAGACAGATAGCTGAAGCAGTTTATTCTATATCACACAATGGGGCCATGGTCGTTGTTGAGGCCAATCACAGTTGCATGATCTCAAGGGGTGTAGAGAAAATAAGGAGCAACACTGCAACAATTGCAGTTTTGGGCCTGTTTTTGACCGACCCATCTGCCAAGGCATGCTTCTTGCAGAATGTTTTAGATACAGCTGGTTCGGCAGTATGAATCTTATCGCTTGCAAAGTTAAATTCGTATGGTTGGGAGTGAGTGTCTAGTGATGACAATGTTTGTCAATCTACTGTTCTGGTGTGATTACCAATTTACCATAGAAAATGTCCGTTGCTTATGGGTGCAAATTGTTGCCCGGGAGAAAGTTGTACCGAGGATGTATCACAAGAAAGCACAGAAAGGGTTTGGTCAGTTCAAACAATAAAAGAAGGTTTCATCAGTTAAAAAGAAAGGGTTTGGTCCTCTCATGTCGTACCATGTCACTTGTATGGCACTTGGTGTGTTTAGATTGGGGAAAGTTTTCCCAAAAATACACTGTTCACAAAAAAACACTGTAGATGAATATTAGTGTCATGTGACTAGGAGGGATGTGATGAATAGGAAAAAGTTGGATAAATAGTGTATTTTTGGGGAATCTTTTGGGAACTAAACGGGGCCTAAATAAACAATAGTTACGACTGTGCCAAGAAAGATATAGTTACTCAGATTTGTTTAGATTGTTGTGAAATCATCATTTGTTATTGAAATTTTGATGGAAGTTATTCCAGATTTTGTAGTGTTGAATTTGCTGCTGTACTGAGGAAGATGATCACTCCCTCAGATATATGTTCCGATGGCTAACATCTTGTCATACAGTTACAGTGAGATCATTCCGGCTTCTGTTGTAATTTGATGTTAAATAAAAATGAAGAGAGGTAGTACTTATGCGCTTGCAATCGTGGTGTGATCTTTGTGTTTCCAGATTCTTGCCTAGTGTTGAACTCAATTCTGGATCCGAAAAATCGCTACCATCTGGTAGCGTTACGGGAAGACGAAGCCCACCCCACGAGCTGACTGGCTCTCGCCTGAGTACCTGACCACCTGGGCAGCAGCCCTGACCAAGTCTGCTCGCGACCGGCTGGTGCGCCCGCCCCACCCACCCACCCACCAACCCTTCCGGCACGGCACCCGCGCGCGGATCAGCACAGCAAGCGCGCGTTTTGGCGGTCGCGGCACTGCCGCCGGCCGCCGCGCTGCTTCGTACGCCTGGTGGCTGGTGATGGGGTCGCCCGATGACTCCGATCGATGGCAGCCGGCTGCGTGCGTTTGATCAGTCCATCGAGACGAGTTACTGCTACGAGTCACGATTCTGACCATGGAAAACGTTAGTTGCCGCGCGCGGCATGGCTGCATAGGTCCTTGCGATGTGTGTCCATCGCGCGGGGGTACACGATACCGACACCGCCACGCCGGCGGCACAGAGGCACCCGATGGGCTTGTCGCCAACGGCCGGCATCGTGATAATTCCAAGACGTGACTTATGACCGCCGGCCGGCGTCCATGTTATCAGCACGGATGAAAAACGGGAGACCCAGTTTCCAAAAGGAAGCACTGGAGTTTCCAAAAGGAAACATTGGAGCCTATCGGCATGAGAATCGTGAGTCGTATCATTGATCATTCTGCCAAGAAGTAAGTAGTGGAACTGTTGCAGCGAGAGTAACGGAATCGTCATGTAAATCGGACGGACCATTTGTTCCATCTATTAATACAACGACACGTGGCTCCATGGACCGCGACATTCTCATCGTGTTACGTACCACGCCCAGTGGCTAGCTTCCCCACGCTGTGGAATGGTAGCTACGCGCCCCTCACGAGTCGGTCGGCAGCTGAGCACCTAAACATAACTTAATATAGTTCGCGGCCGAGCACCATAATATCTCGTCGAACAAGAGGCGACGGCGATGGCTCCGGTGAGCAGCGCGGCGCCGTCGTTGTTCCTCCCGACGTCGGAGGCGACGCTAGCTGCGGCCGTCGTTCGTGCGCGAGGAGGACGAGCGCCCCAAGGTGCCACACGACCGGCCGCTTCAGCGACGAGGTGCCGGTGATCTCGCTCGACGGCATCAGTTAGGGTGGCGCAGCGGATTCCGGTCTGGCTCGCTGTACACACGAGCCGGCGCCCTATAGGTCTAGGTTTATTGGAGCCCAACACATCCAAGGCTTTGGCCTAACTCAACCTAAAAGACTAGCCTTATAGGAAGAGTACTGCCCCACCTTATATGTCGTGCTCCCCACCATCAATTACCGATGTGGGACTAAATCTAACAATCTTCCCCGTCACATATCGGGCCCAACTCTTCCATCACAACCATCCGTGTGATCTCCCAAAGAAGTTATCCCAGGTCCCGAGTCCAACTCTCCAGTCACAACCATCCGTGTGACCCTCCGGAGACATTCACGGGCTACTCCGTCACTATGTGACCCTGAAAATGTTGACGATTTCTCAACCTTCAAGCTCTGATACCACTTGTTAGACTAAATCTAAGGCCAGTCTCAGTGGTAGTTTTATGGGCACCATTACCAAAACAGCCACATCAGCTTTTTAATGGGATGAAACTGTCACTCTCAATGCACAGTTTCATGGCACAGTTTCATATACAAGCAGTAGTATTTAATTCTCGCATGGTGTATGGTCAAATGTGTGATGGATGAAACTATAACATTCTCAATGGGAGTTTCATTGTATTTCATAGACTTGGTAACTGTGCCAGATGGGTTTCATAGTGATGACACTCTTCTCTCCTCTCTCTTCGTAATTATCATGCCATAGCACTTAAATTGCTGATGTGTCACTTGATTTAATACCCATAAAACTCCCACTAAGATTGGCCTAACAGCATCGACGACGATCGCGTGGCGAGATGACGCGCCTGGCGAGGGAGTTCTTCGCCCTGCCTCCCCAGGATAAGCTCCGCTTCGACATGTCCGGTGGCAACAAGGGCGGCTTCATCGTCTCCTGCCACCTCCAGGTACCCTACTACCGTCGTCGGCAGTGGATCATCAGCTCCATATATATATATATATATATATATATATATATATATATATATATATATATATATATATATATATATATATATATATATATATATATATATATATATATATATATAAATGCACAAAACATTATGTGATTCCGACGCACAGACTTACTTGGTGTGTTAATTATTACATGTAGGCGCGCGTGTGCTGCACCTTCACGTATTAAGTGTGGCCAGCTGATGCGTGTCTGTATGCCTGTGACAGTTAAAACAGACAGACGATGAACACGCAAACCAGCATAGAACAAATTAATAAAACAAACCACGATGGTACGTATTCAAAGAATTGCAGTAACCACAGCAAGCAGCTGAATCTAGATGGCTCTCGTTCGTGCGTTACGTGCAGGGTGAGGCGGTGCAGGACTGGCGTGAGATCGTGATCGACATACTTCTCGTACCCAGTGAAGGCGCGGGACTACTCGCGGTGGCCCGACAAGCCGGCGGCGTGGCGCGCGGTGGTGGAGCAAGCAGCTCATGGTGCTGTCCTGCGAGCTCCTGGGCGTGCTGTCCGAGCCGATGGGTCTGGGCTGTATTTAGATAGAGGGGTGGAAAAATGTTTTTTTTTCTACGATGCGTGTTATGTGAGAGGGATGAATAGTAAAGTTGAAGAAAAAATTAGAGATATATGTTCTGTGAAGAGGATGAATGGAAAGTAAAAAAATACTGTTCAGAACTGAACATGGCCATGGAAGACGACGTGCTCGCCAAGGCCTGCGTTGACATGGACCAGAAGGTGGGGGTCAACTTGTACCCCAGGTGCCCACAGCCGGGCCTCACGCTAGGCCTCAAGCGCCACACCGACCCCCGCGACGGTGGCAGGACATGGATCACCGTGCAGCCCGTCGAGGGCGCCTTCGTCGTCAACCTGAGAATTCAATGCTATACCTATCATTAACTTGTGACCAACTTGTTAATTTTGCTCTGGAACAGTTGCTGAACTCCGAGTGCAGCTGGCTGTCGGTCGCGACGTTCCAGAACCCAGCGCCCGACGCGACGGTTTACCCGCTGGCCGAGGGAGGGGGAGGCGCTACACGTGACAAATGTAGTGACAGTACAGTGCCTGCAGGTAATTGGCGTGTAAATCGCGACAAATGCCAGTTGCTAGCTAGCAATTAAAAGTAGTGTAAACCGCGACAAATGAGCTATCATGCTAGTCTCAATAGGGTTTTATGGACACTTATCTAATAATACTTGAAACTAGGATGAACACTCCTCTCTCAATGCATAGTTTCATCTACTGTAGTTTTCTAGGTGACATGCAAGACACAAGTTGTCTTGGTAACTGGGGAACAGGAGTGTCATGGTGATGACACTGTTTTCTTCTCTTTCTTCATAAATGCAGTGTCATGTCACTAAAATTGTCTATATATCACCCTATTTATTACCCATGACGCCCCACCGAGACTGGTCTTATTGTCACGTCACGTATACATAGTTAGATACTACTAGATGAATATGGTATATATCGTGCATTTTCTATGCGTTATTTTTCAAATGATCCAAGGTTATTGTTATTCTTCACAATTTTCATGGACTAGCTGAGATTTTTTAGTCTAGCTAGATACTTTTTAAGAGGAAAATCATGAAAATAATGAGAGTAGCTAGGTGGTGTTCAGGTTTTTGTGGCCAAGCAGGGACAGTTCAGGTCGATCTGGTTCGGGTTCTCGAGCGATATAGCTGGAGATAAGGAAAAGATTGGTTCCGTGATCGGGATGGATGGCACAGACGTACGTACAGTACGCTTTTCACATGCATCTCACTCGTGTATACATACTAGTAAAGATGGACGTGCGACACGCACGTGATACAAAATGATTTATCTTTTCCTTTGAAAACGATTCTGTCAATAAACACCCACATATACTGGTTATTTTTTTCTCTAGAAAATATTTCAATACAAATGTAAAATGCTAACTCACTTATATCCTGATAAGTAGCTGTTACCAGTCAAATATCAGAGCAAACAAATTACAAATGGCTCTCTGGTAGAACTTCATTGAGCCCTTACAAAATTCTATAGGGTTTTTTCTTGCCACTGGCGGACCCAAGGCCCGGCGAGCCTGGGCGCTCGCCCCGGCTCCCTTGCTCAGATGGACAGCCTTGTGCGGTTGTGCATGTGCCTCTCCATTGACTGCATGTACATAGGCAATGGGGAAGCTGCATGCATGCATGGAAGTACAAAAATTGGCTCCTCTCTCAGCCGGTCAGCCCTGTGCCTCTCCATTGACTGCATGGACATAGGCAAGGAGGGAGCTACATGTATGGATGAAAGTAAAAAAATTGACAGCGTCATGCCAACATTGAATGGATGGTACTTTGCACCACTTTAAATTCTCCCAGGAAACGAATCAAAACGAAAGGTGAATGTGCACGCTCACAACACAACACACATTAGCTAGTTAAGTTATATGTTGCTGATTTAATTATGAAATAAAGCTTTTCATCCCAACGGACGAACGGGTCTCTCTAGCGTCTGGTCCTCTTGGCCGTGTGCCGACGTCCATCATACTAATACTTGTTGCTTGCAGTGGTACCAAGAATGCTGAACTTATATATAGCTTAACGAATGTTGGACATATAACTGTTGTTCCCTACTCTCTAGATGTTTACGTGGTCTTGTTATCCATTACAATGTTCGCCCCGGCTCTAAAAGAATCCTGGGTCCGTCACTGACTGTCCACATCAGACTTTCTATGTGGAGGAGGGGGAAAATGAGAGAGAATAAAATGGGTGACTGCTTGGTCGCCGACGGAAGCAGAAACTCCAAGAAAACATAGATGTCCAGTCAATACCGTGTATGCATGCAAGAAAGTGGCCTCTTTAATCACCAGCTTTACTCATCAACTACTATACTAACATGCGAAAAGAATGGCGATGTGTGAGATCGCATTCTCATCGTCAGCAGCCGGCGATTAGTCATAAGATTTGTTAGTGTTAGATGTCAACTACTATACTAAGAGCATGTATTATGGATTTATGGTTGGATGCAAGTCGGCTGAATCCCCGTTGCCAGAGAGTAAAGCCGGGTTGAGGTCAGCGGATATGCATGCACTGCGTTTTCATTGGTTGCTCTACTGCCGCGCTACCTCTCCATTAGAGCTAAGTATTATGATTGGTGTTGAGCCGGCGATATGTATCCTAGGTGGAAGAGAGAGAAAATAGAAAAAAAAAGGTGAAGTGAGCGACTCGCTAACAGCCGGCGGAAAGCGGGCGAAGAGCATTTTACTGACCGCACATCGCTATCTACCGCTGGCCCGCCCTATGGCTTGCTCTTGCATCCCTCTCACTGTAGGGGATTTCTTTTCGCCGGCGGCGGGCGCGGTTATAAGCCCTGCTCTTAGCTGCATGTGACTACTTGGCTAGTAGCTGCTACAGTGCTACTGTAACCTTCCAATCCTTCCTCCTCGAGTAATCGCGTTTCCAGATTTACATCAGGGCACTGACCAAGCCACCAACAGCTTACTTAAGCCCTTGGAGCTAGTCCTGGAGGTCATCTTGGGCCTTGTTTAGTTCTCTAACTTCTCACCAACTTTGCACACTGATAACTATGCCCCCTCTCGCAGAACGCGTTTTCCAGTGCGCCAACTTTGCACCAAATTCACGAAGTAAACAAGCCTTGGTCCACCACGCTGCACTACCGAAAAATTGATGCGTTGCCAGTTACCACGCCACCGAAAAGCGATCGGGTATCGGACCCGGCAGATGAGTCTACGCACGTAGTACGAGTTCATCCGCTGGTGCCGCGTGTAATGAAAAGAGCCCCATGCAAACCATCATTATGCAGCGACCACTCCATTCCCTAGCTCTCTTCTTCGAACTCGTCGCATGGGTAGAAGGCGGATGGGCGACCAAATAGCCACGAGCCCACGACGGCACTCAGGGAAGACCAACGGGAACTTGTGGCTCAGTATGTGAGGAAAAATTGCAGGGCGTACTTTTCGTGAAGCGCGTACAACAAGGATTAATCTGGATTACTCGATACTCTACAAAGAACATTGTAGTGTCCTTGACGAGTTGATGTAGAGAAATTAAACCTGAACAACACCACGAGGATCAATGAACATGAACTTGTGGCCCGGGCCGGTATATACGGAGGGTGTACTCGTGTAGGTACATGCTGCATGCAGGTGTAGACAAACCTTCGCTCAACAGCGTGTCTAACCCCTCGAGGCATCATCGTCTCGTTTCTTATCACAAGCATGCATCATGCATGCATCAACTTGATAGGTTGCTGGAGATGGAGGAAATCTGGTGCTACGATCAGTTCTGTTCAGAAACCAGACTCGACCGATTGGATAGTGAGGGGAAAAAAAAAGGGAAAGAGACGAAAGGATTTTTTCAATTAGCAGTAATGATACTGTGTTAGTATCATCTACTAAATTAAAGCTAACGCTGTGGGTAATAAGCGATACCCTGTCTCTCTCAGGGGCGGCCGACGTAGCAAGATGGATGCGTTAATCACAAACAGTAGTCCAACACCTTAAGCACTCTAGTAGGTAGAAAGTTATATTCGTTTCCTTTATCAGTTTGTGTATTAGTACAGTACTTCAGTAACATACGTTCAGTGTTTCTTCGTCAGCTAGGGCCACGGACGACATGCAACTGCGCCTCCATGCCCACTCACCAATGGTCTCAAAATCCACGGAACGTTGTTTTGGGATGGGAACGGGAACATACGGGAATATTTTAGTGTAAAAATCTTTCATCAGTGCCGTTCCTTGTTCCTGTTCCCATGTTCTCGTTCCCATCGTTCCGGGAACCTGGCTGCTAAGCATTGGATATATATTTTTGACCCTTTGGGGCCTATTAAGCGCTTGACTTTCATTCGCATCAAAACCTTGTGAATGGTAGATTGGTAGTGTGCATACTTCAGGCATTTTAGATCCAGAATAAAGTGTCTCTTGCTTGATTTCCATTCACTTCAAAATCTTATGAGCAGCATGAACACAATGATGCTTCCAAAGCCACTGGATCGGCTGGTCTGGCTGGAGTGTTTCCGGCGGGGGACATTCTGATATGTCTAAAAGTCAGTGATGAATAATTTTGGGGTCACTATTGTGGATCCTTGATTATATGGGGGGTTGTAGAGTTTGTCGTGTCTGTAATATCAAAATCTGCTATGTAGAGGGAGATAATGGGATTATTTAAAACTGGGTTGGTTGGATTATATAGTCTGCACAATTTGGACTGTTTGGATGAGATACATATTTTTAGCTGGTTTTCATAACCCATACCTGATCCCCCCTAGTAGTAGAAACTTTAATTTGGTGCTTATTACATCAAAATTCTGCTTTGGAATGATGCCTAATTATTACTCACATATTTTTGTTTGGAGCTAGTAATCGTTAGGCATTACCTATAGTACGTGAACCTCTCTGGCTCTCTAGGTACATGCTGACCGGGACGAGACGGCGGAGGGTGCTCCTCAAGCATGCCAAGAAGATTATTGTGGTGGCAGAGGCTGATGCCGACAGGGCCGGTCCTGAGGGGGGGCAAGAGGGGCAACCCGCCTGGACCCCCGGTTCCCTAGGGCCCCACACGTATGTTTAGACTGCCCACAGCGGTCCGTTTTATCGATGCCTGGAGTAGGAGAGAGACGGATCAGGCACCGAGGCAACTATTGTAGCCACGATGCTCAAACTAAAAATTCAAAGCACCGGGGAAGGTTGATGCCTCGAGGCTGAGAAATAAAATATTATATTTTAGCAATCCAGCCGTTGGTCCAAAACAACCGTTGCTGCTTCCGATCTATACACACACGACCGTTGCTGCACATGCACATGTTCTATATATACACTGCATATGCACATGTTACAGCATAACTATTAACTACGTATAGAGTCCGTATAAACTACGAGTTGAGATACAGATTGAGGTTAAACTCTAGTATATACGTAGATATTTTTCCTTTAAATCATTGATGCTTGACAAATTGAGTATATAATTCATCTTCCATTAATTTTTAACACAAAGCATTTCATCTACAAAATATTTATCCGACACACAGAAAAGGAGCATGAGAAAATGAGTAGATGATGAGTTTATAGAGTCATAGAGAAGATCAATTGACACGTTTTTAAGTAAGACTAACCATCTGAGTGTCATGATAAAATCAAGTAAGAAAATACCAATGAAGAATTAACTTTTATGAAGTATATCAGCTATTAAGAAGATTTTTTAGTATGAATATTGATAAGGGCCCCGGATTTTAAGTTCGCCCCGGGCCCCTGAAGTGTCAGGACCGGCACTTGATGCCGACCGCGTTGAGCCTGGCCTCGGGTCGTGGCGACCGCGAGTGTGGCCGGGCGATGCCGAGCTCGAAGACGGAGCGGAAGGCGGTCGGGGGAGAAGAGCCTGAGGAGGAAGAAGCGTGCCACATCCTCCACCGTGAGCCAGCACAGCTCGCCGTGGCCGACGCGCCACCGCTCACGGAGCGGCACGAAGAGGTCTCCAACTCTCCATACACAATACAAGTCATACACTAAACGTAAGCTTCAAAGACCAGGCTAGACCGCTGGACTACACCAGTACGTGAACCAAACTTGGGCTCCCACTTCTCCAAACCATACAGATACTGGCTAACTTTAGCTCTGGCTAACTTTTACCCATGCTAAAGTGCAAGCCAGCCAACGAAACACACCCATAGATAGTGGCTTTATTATTGTTTAATCCCTAAATTTTGTAGCCTACCTTATGGTCCAATAATAGTATGGTAAAAGGCATCATGTACGACGACCAAAATAATCTGAAATAAGCTACCTAGAGGTACGTAACTTGTTTTAGATTATTATCGTGGTCCTTGGTGATCTTTTACTATATTGGCCTTGGGCTATAAGCTAAGCTATATTATTGATCTAGAAGGGACATATTCCTTAATTGGGATAGCAGCTTTATTTTGGGTTATTTGATTATGCCACGATGATATTGTCTTTGATGAAGGAAAATGACGATCCCATTAATTATGCAGGCTCTTCTTAAGAGTACACACTAGCTGACAGCCTGACAATCCGAAGATTGCAGCAAATTAAAAGGAGAATGAGAGGGACATCTTCATGCTCTACCTAGCATTCAGAGTGGTGGCAATAGATTCATTTGTACAAATAGCGGTATGGGTTTATAATAATAGAGTATGATTTGACGAGGGGCGAAGCTACGTACAAGCCAGTGGGTGCGGATGCACCCCCCAAATTTTCCTAAATCAGTGTTAACCTTTAAATTATTACCTTATGTGCACCCCCCATTGGCCCAAACTCTGCACCCCCTCCGCCCAGAAAACAGGTTGACAACAGCTTGAAGCCAACGTGAGCTGACAAGAGCAATAAAAAGAAGAACAGCACAATAATTAATGAAGCATTAACTCTTACATAACTTCTTGACTGCTCATCCAATCTCAGTTTGCTGCGGCTTCACCATCCTGATCAGGGTGCTGAGCGCTTCTGCCTGATGCTGATCACAATTCACAAAAGCCCATGATCAAAGTTGCCTTCCTTGCTATCACGAGTAGCTGCTCGACTTTCACAGCATATGCTTTCATATTTATTAATGATGAAAGGACCAAAATATCAAGTGTTGCCTTATCATCAACCTCTAATTCTCTCGGTCATTTTGATTTGTTGGAACCACATCATAGTTAGGGTTTCTATATGAGGAATTGTACTAAAATTGCAAACTGGGAAACCAATTTTCATGTGATCGCTTTATGATGTACTCGCTTTGTCCCATTAAACGTATGGTTCTAGCATTTGAAAAAAAAATCTCACAAAAAAGAAGTACAATCCTAAGGAGCGTAAGCGTAAACGCTACCTATACCTCTCTATTTGGACTATAATCCATTAAACACGTTGAACGCCGATTAAATGGACACACATCGACACCCGTGTTGTGTGTGATGACATGTAAATAAATGAGCTAAATAGTCATACCGAAGATTTTATGTAAAAATATGACCACTTATATGTTCATAAAAATAGGACTACAACTATCTGCCTAATTTTATGTAAAAAAATTACCGCTTATATTAAATATTAATATTAAAAATTATTATTTGTATTATTATATTATTTTTAATTGCGCACCCCCCTCAATTTCGCTCTAGCTTCGCCACTGGATTTGACTCATGTAGATCGACCACATGGTCTTTTGATGCATTTTCCATTCGTTTGTCCATCTCTTGGTTGAAAATTGAGACATTTTACACTCGTTCCATTTGAAATGACAAGGCTTACATTAATTTGTTTCGCTAGGACTATCCTTGTGCCAACAATTACTCTTTTAGTACATATTTTTTTTGTGAAACAGAATTGATTTAATTATATTTATACTAAAAATAGTTCCTTATAATGATTTTTTCTCATAAATAAAATATATTGGTAGCTAGCGTAATTATTTGCCAAAGCATTATTTACTAAAAAACAAATACGCGTCATAAAGAAAAGGAGGGAATAAGAACAAAGGTGATATATGCATCTCGCAATGCATATGGCTATAGAATGATTCCCTTTTCTAAGAGAAAAATCATTTCATGTGACGTTGAGGGCGACCGGTTTAAGATAGATGGATCATGGATGCATCATCTCCGTTTCATGAATGGACCGATTCGTGGCCATCAACTACTACTTGGAAACTACCAGCCCCATTTATGTACACTAAAGCATAGTAGCAGCTTACTAGCACATAGTATATATATCATCGTCCAGTTGGACTCTGAGTCAAAGCCTACGCACCAAGCGAAAGAAGATACGACTGGGAACCAGCAGCCTCGCTGAAAGAAGGTTTTGGGCATGTTTCATGTCATATTGTTTATTTATTATGGGTTGTTTGGAAAAGAACGATATATATTTATTTATTTTAACAAAGGCACCCAACAGACATCATACTAACATACTACTGTGATCGTTGAACATCATTGTATCCTGCCCCCTATGTGATGATTCGTTGCGAATAAATCAGAATCGTCAGCCGTGTTGGTCTGTTGGATACTAGTGTACGTGCAATCGTTGCTTAAAGTTGGATTGATGGTTCACACTCTATCCAGCTTCAATTCAGGGTAAACAAAAAGATGAGATGCATCCTACCGTCCAGACAGTGGCGAACCCAGAGATCGAACGGAGCCGGGGCGAAGTCTAAGGGTCAGTTTTGGGAGGGTTCATACCGGCTTAGCTTCATATATTTTGAGCAATCATGAAGCCGCTTTTGAAACGAGGCTAAAATAAATAAATTGGAAGGCAGATGAAGGCACTTTATTTTTTCTTCACCGGTGAATCCATTTTGGGGAAGCCCCTTCCAAACCGTAAGATAACCAACTTTCTATCTCTGTAATAAGAGGTTTACGATTATGGTTGGATAGTTTGAAATAATAAAATTATTGTATATCCTACTGATTATATTCTGATCTTCTCTTCCTGTCTGCTCTTTATTTCTCTCTCTATTTATTATGTTTGACGCACACAACAACCTAGACAAAGAAAGCTACTAAACCATGGCAAACAATAGTCAGCGTATTGAAAAACTAAAAACACACTATCTTCACATGCATGCATGCATGCATGTGATTTTTGCAGCTGTTTAACTAATTTTGCTCTTGCATGCCGGCGATGGAGCCGGGGCAGGCGCCCAGAGTCGCCGGGCCCTGGGTCCGCCAGTGCGTCCAGACAACATATTTCCACGGAGACAAAGAGAAAAACTGGTCTCTTTGTTGCATTATTATATTTGGGAGAGGCGCGCGGTAATTAGCACAAATTTAGGAACAATATATTATTATACATATTCTTAAACGGTTAGCACTAATTAATTAATGAAAACGTATGCGATCTACCGAACCTGATGCTGCAGGTAAGCTATAATTAAGCCGACGACGACGGGCTGCTGTCTTGTTGCGGATGATGAGTGGTGTACGACTGAGCAGGATTGATGATGATATGGACGCACCGTCACCAACACCTGAATGCACCCGTGGTGCGCATAAACTAGGAAACCAACCCTACCATTAATCCATCATCTAGGTAGGCTAGTATAGCATAGCATATATAGGTAGTGTTTAGTTGATTGGAGGAGAAAAGAACCTTTTTGGAAAGCGAGTTTTGTGAGAGGGATGAATATGAAAGTTGAAGGAAAATTTTTCTGAGAAGCATGCTTTCTAAGAGGGGATGAATAGGAAAGTTGAAAAGATTTTTGCAACTAAACATAGCCATAGTATCACCCCTGCTGGAAGGAAGGCCAGTTGGGCTCCGAGTCAAAAGCTATAGATAAAGCCTGCACACCAAGCGAAAGAAGCGACGACCAAAGGGGATGGCATGCATGATTAGGCAATCAGCAGTCCCGACCCGCTGATAGAGGGGGTTAGAGCCGCGTTTGGCAATGTTTCATGTCACATTATGTATGGCTTGTACTATTAAGAGAATGATATAGTGCATGTATTAATTTTAAGGGTTGCAACGAACGGCATCCAATAGACATCTAGCTACTACTGAGCGATTGTTGCGGCATCTCTTATCGTACTATAGCCTCACGATTAGGATTTGTTGGGAAATCAGATGTTGATGGATAAGAATCCACTAAAGTACATATACCTTAGCATCCAAATGAGCTGTACCTGTACACGTCGAGAGTCCACAGTAGTGGCATATATGTTCATCTTCATACAAAATTAATAGGCAGAGGGTCGGATAACAAAGAGACGATTTATACATATGAGCTGCGTGTGCATCCTAACGACGCGACATAATTTGGGTGACGCGAAGCGCACAATCAAACCGGTGCTTTTTTTTTTTTTTGGCTCGGGGCAGGGCGGTGCCGGTGCATGCAGTCATGTAGAAGAGGTTGAACTAAATAACTAATATTTCTAGAAAGAAGAGGTTGAATTGAGGAGTTTTTTTAAAGATTGAGGATGTATTTAGTTTCACCAGCTTTCTCAAAAATTATTATTTATGTAACTTTTCTCTATTCATCACATCCCTCCCATTCACAGAAGATTATTCATCTACAACGTTTTTTTTACTATAGTGTTTTTCAAAAAATCTTTCACAATCTAGACACCCTCAGAATTGATGATTTGGTACTATTTCTTAGTACGGCCAGTGTATATCTAGGGTCAGTTCAGAGCAGACAGCAGAGGATGTGACCACGAGAGACGCAGGCCATGTTCAGATTTTCAACTTTTCACTATTCATTCCAACTTTTCACTATTCATTCCAACTTTTTACTATTTCTCCCTCACAAAACACGTTTCCCAACGAATGCTACAGTGTTTTTCTAATGCTACAGTATTTTTTCCTGCAATCTAAACACACCCACAATGCAGAAACGCAGGTGCTACAATCAACACACCCGCAATGCAGAAACGCAGGTGCTCCTGCACACCACGCAACAGTGTACCAAACAAATCCGGATATTGACTTTTATGGCGGCGGATAGGATCTGCACTGCACTGCACGCACGCATCCCGGGGACGGAGGGCACATGCATGTGACAGCGCGCCAATGTAGGAGAATGCATGAACGGCCGCGTGGACGGCCACAAGTTAAGCGCTGTGCTCAGACGACATCAGGGCAAATTGATTACGAATTTATGATGAACCGATCCCGGGTTCCACTGCTGAAACGCGGCACGTGCTCTGCTAGTCTCACTTGCAGTGCCAGCTGACCAGTGGGCACTGGGCGGGGCAGGCAGCAGTGAAGTGTGAAAAGGTTGAAGTGCAGGGCTGTGTTCAGATTGAAAGTAAAGAGTACTTTTTCTAGATGAATAGCACACTGAGAAGCGTGTTCTGTGAGTGGGATGAATAGAAAAAACTTGTTGGAGAAGTATTTTTTTTTCTGAATCCGAACACAACCTAGAAGCACTGGGAAAAAAAAGAAGAGGAGGGCACTTAACGTGAGACACCGTAGCCCGTAGGAGGGCCCGGTCGGTGCAAAGCGGCCACGGGTTCAGAGGGGGAAAAAAAGGCGAGTTGGAAGGGAGAGAACTCGAGTGAGACTGCAAAGGTTGCTTCCTTGCATGTGGGCGCCACACCGACCGCACCCATGGAATTGAAGGAAACGATCCCCGCCTCGCCTGCCTTTCTCACGAGGAAAGGCATGCGGCAGCAACAGCCAGCCCCACCACCGCACTAGATTGACATAACAAAGCACAGGCACACCAAAAAAAAAACATTCATGAATCCACAAAAAAAAAAAAAAAGAGAGCACTGAGCACGTATCAGAAAACGAAGGAACGAAAGGGGTTAGAGCATCCACCACTGGCTGTGCCGGGCCCGCCGACGCGAGCAACGTTCCCTCCACTACTAGTAGTACTCTCGTCTCCCATACCCATAGCACGCTGCACTGCGTACTGCACCACATCACCACCACGGTCGACGGGAGAGAGAGAGCGAGAGCGCGAGAGAGACGAAACGTAAGCATCGCTTTTGATTAATTAATCGATTAATTGCAGTCCGGTCAGTTCCATGACCAGCACGCCTTCCGTACCCACCCTGGTCTAATCTCGCTCGTAATCACCAAGCTAAGCGTCGCTCGTAATCACCAATTAGGCGAGAAAAAGTGACCCGTGCCGTCGCCGTTGACGCCTCGACGTAGCCGCGACCTCCCCCCGTCCCCGTTGCGTTGGGTGGGTCTCCGTCTCCTCCGCCTTCTCCCTCTCCTACCGGGACGGACAGGCTACCCGACAGACGGGGAGTAATAGAGCGGAGAGCGGCAGGCCGCAACGCCCCCGCCCGCGCGCCATCATTGCATCGCGTCCCTTCCTTGCTTCCACACGCGTGCGGGCGCGCGGCGCGCACAAATAATCACGAGCCCCCCGCGCGCTCCTGCAGCCGTCTCCTCCCTCTGGCCCCCTCTCTTCCTCAGCAGCAGCAGCAGCAGCCGGTCGTCAGTTCTCGCAACGGCCACAAAGCCAAGCAGGGAAGCACAACCGCATCGAACTCGAAGGGCGTCGCGGCGAGCGGGCGGAGCAGAGGAAGGGGGATGGAGCAGTACGAGGTGGTGGAGCAGATCGGCCGGGGCGCCTACGGCTCCGCCTACCTCGTCCTCCACAAGGCCGAGCGCAAGAGGTGCGTGTTGTCTGCGTCCATTTCATCCCCTCCAGAATCCTCTATCTGCTCTGATTGCCTGATTGATTTCCCGGCGCTCTGCCCTTGTCCCCGGTTCCTGATTCCTCCCTGCTACCTCCATTCCGTTGCTGCTGCCGGCTGCCGCAGGTACGTGATGAAGAAGATCCGCCTCTCCAAGCAGAACGACAAGTTCCAGCGCACAGCCTACCAGGAGGTAACAATAAGATAAACCCTCCCTCCCCTCTATTCTTCCTTCCGCTGACCACCAACCAGACTTGTTCCAAACGCCGCGCCGCGCCGGCCCATGTCCATATCTGCATACGCCCGAGCAGGCAGGCTGCTGATGCAGTAACGAGTAGAAAAAAAAATTAACAATTATCGATCGATGGGGGCCAAAGGAGATCTCAAATTCGAGCCACCGAATTATTATTTCTAGTCCGACAAAGCAAGTGACACGGATACCTGTTATTGCTTCCTGCCGCAGATGTCCCTCATGGCAAGCCTCAGCAACCCCTACATCGTCGAGTACAAGGACGGATGGGTGGACGAGGTACGGCATCCGTGCTCAATTCAATTCAATTCGCTTCTTTCGTCCTAATGCTCCAATTGCGCGCGTGTAGCCGCGATAGCGAACTTAACTGGATTTATTTGGTGGTTGCAGGGGACCTGTGTCTGCATTGTCACAAGCTACTGTGAAGGAGGGGACATGTAAGCGACCCCTCACAATTTTCCCCTTTTTTTTAAACTCTCGCCATGTGGATAAGAATTGCCATCCTTCCTGGCCTAACTCGTATCAACATTGGAATCACAGGGCGGAGAGGATCAAGAAGGCCAGGGGTGTCCTCTTCTCTGAAGAGGTAACAACAATTACTGTAACTATACCTTGATAAATTGTAACTGTTATTACCTCTGCCTTATTGTTATTGGTTTTCATGTGATGCTAGAGGGTCTGCCGGTGGTTCACACAACTGCTCCTCGCCCTTGATTACCTGCACTGCAACCGCGTGCTCCACCGCGATCTCAAGGTAAAAAAACAAATGCATTTTTACCATTTCCCCCAAGTTTGTAGGCCAATTTGTCGGGTATCACCTAACATCTTCATGTCCTCGTTTCCTGCTGCTCTGCAGTGTTCCAACATTTTACTGACAAGGGATAACAACATCAGACTAGGTAAGATGTTGATAGTAGGTACAAGTGCTGAATTATTGTGTCCGTCTTTATAAGATGACAATACACTTTGCCCTCTCTTTGACAGCTGACTTTGGGTTGGCGAAACTGCTCATGGAGGACCTTGCCTCGTCGGTACGGCTTACCATTTTCATTCTTTTTTTAAATGTACATCAGTAAATGCACTGTAAAAAAACATTTAAAGGTAGGAATTAGGACACTGAAGTTCCACTAGTCATGTACAGTTCCCACATGGAGCACAACATATATGACTCCACGATTTTGGTCACTAGAAGTTCCACTAGTCATGTACAGTTCCCACATTGAAGCACAACATATATGACTCCACGATTTTGGTCACTAGTATGTCATGTATGGAATTTGATATGCAACAGATGCTAACTAAAACAGTAACATGAAAAAGAAAACGTCGATCTGGCAGATAGATGGACTTGTTCAGCACGTACCTGCTAAAATATCCTAAGGCCCAAGAACATACAATTGATAGTTTGACATAAAAAAAGGTTCATGATGACTCTGGGTTTGTGGATTAAATTTCGATGTATGCAATTTTTCAGGTCGTAGGAACTCCAAACTACATGTGTCCAGAAATACTAGCAGACATACCTTATGGATACAAATCTGACATATGGTCACTTGGTGAGCTCCCTGTACTTCTCTTGAAGTTAGTTTTCGGTCTTGTGTTTTGATGTATGTCAGAAATAAGCAGCTGTTAAAACCTTGCTTTTCTTGTACCTTCAGGTTGCTGTATGTTTGAGATTTTAGCACACCGCCCTGCATTCAAAGCTACAGTATGTGTTGGCTCAACACGGCTTAATGATACATTACTGATTATCTTATTATCTATACATGTGTCTAGGCAACTTATGAGTTATTTTCCTTTGTCGTTTGTGAAGGACATGGCGGCATTGGTTAACAAAATAAACAGGTCCTCAATATCTCCAATGCCCCCAATATACTCTTCAGCACTGTGAGTACCTAATCTGCGAGTGCTCAGTTAAAGATAAAAAAGAATCTACTAAACTTGAGCCTTTCTTTTCCCAGGAAGCAGATAGTGAAGAGCATGCTAAGGAAGAATCCAGAACATAGGCCCACTGTAAGTCTAAAGAAGTCAGTTAGCTGTTTCAATCAAATTCACCGACACAAGACTAACGTTCCCTGAAAAATTTACAGGCTGGAGAACTATTGAGGCATCCACATCTGCAGCCATATCTTGCTGAATCATGCACCTATTCACCAATCTATCTTCCAGTGAAACCCACCAAAAGTAACATGGGAGACAAGCAGTCAAAGAAGCCAAGCAGTGGCAGAAAGCGAACCGTCAAAGCCAATGGATCCAATGGAATAATAGAAGCTGCAGCAGAGCACACTGTGGAAGGAAGAGACAGCTCCACAAACTTTTCAGATGCATCAACCATTGGTACCCAGGAAGCCTTGATCTTGCAAATGCCAACAGATCTTGATGCTAGAAACAAAGAACAGCAGAACAGTGAAGTTTTATCATTTCGGCATGCAGAAGAGAACTTGACGACAACAACTGATCGGAACATTGATTCAACCATACGTCTTAAAGCTATAAGAACCAGTAACATGAAAGATGAGGCCCCCGTCAGTGTTCTAAATCAAAAGCCTAATGAGGCGCCAATACCGAATGAGGAATTGACAATTGGAGTAGTACAAGAAGAAAGAAAGGATGTGAAACCACGCTCATATCAAGTACCTAAGCCAAGCTCAGGTGACACAACTATGACAGAGGAATCATCACCGATCCGCACTTTAAAACTGGCGCATACGGAGAGCGCTCCTGCTGAGTGGGATCATCTGAACATAGTTCAGCAGAGAGCCGATGCTCTGGAGTCTCTTCTCGAGCTGTGCGCGAAGCTCCTGGAGCAGGAGAGGCTCGAGGAGCTTGCTGGTGTTCTTCGACCATTTGGCGAAGGAGCTGTGTCGTCCCGTGAGACTGCTATATGGCTAACAAAGAGTCTTATGTCTCCACCGAAGTTTGGAGAGTCCCCAACAAAGCTTCTGTAACAGAAAATTGGAGGATTTCATTTGCAAAAGAGAGTGCTGTTTCGAGAGTGTACATAGGTTAGCCAGAATCCATGATTTGTGTTTACTGAGGCTTGATTTTTCATTTATCTTATGTACATGGTTTGCATGACTCTGGGCGTTGTGTGCGCTGACTATTTATCGGCTATTTATTGTACAATAGCATGAGCTGCTTGTCTGCTTATACAAAGCTTCAAGTAATAAAGGAGGTCATGTAAATCTTATTCCTCATGAACTCATTGCTTAATTGTGGGAATTACAAAGTGTTTAAATGGGGACACAGATTCAGTGGACAGATGCTCTTAATTCTTACCCTTTTCTTTTCATTCTGTTGAAATTATAATAAAAGTTTCTAGTGCAATCAAATGGGCATACCTCCTCATGATGTCACATGGTAAACCTATACTATACTGCCGAGTTCTTGGCTATCGGCAGGTAAGAGGCTGGTGGCAGCAACCTCTGCAAATCGAGTTTGATCCTTTATCTCGTCTTGCTTCTTGTCTGTAGATCAACCCTCTTTCCTGGACAGATTTGCCAGCCTTTCTCCTCAGCAACGCTGTGAAAGGAAATAACCCTTTCCCTTTGCCGTGGCTGGAAGCAACAATCTCTGTACACTGTACTTCTCGTACTTTTGCAGGACCGGGGTAGTGGAAATGCCTCGCCCGTCTCTTTCCTCGCGCTGCGCCATGCTTTCATGGTAGCCAAGCTATCATCCTTTCCTTTCCTCCAAGGATCATCCATTCCAGCACGGCTCCAGCGCACGAGGGCCGACGGCGATCCAAGTCCGTCCCTGCTTCTGTACGACGGCCAGGGATCGACTGCTCAACTCTCGATCACGGGCGCCGTCGCCGGAGACGGCAGACGAGCCGGCGAAGGCGGGTCTTTGGCGGGCGGGCCGCCTCGTTATTTGGGCTTGGAAGCCCATGAAATCAGATGGCCCATCGTGAACGAACCGACCCAGAGAGAGAGAGAGAGAGAGAGAGCGTAAGCAGTTTGGCCCATGAGGTCCGGTATCCATTTTCGTTCTGCTGAGGTGACAATTACTCGACCACTGGCATCTAGGCTAAATCCTCGGCTGATTTTTCTTCTTCTCCGGCGCGTAGACCGAATCATTACCGGAGGCAACTAGCGACTAGCGAGCAGACCACCAGATCCACTCACTGCTCCACCTCCACGCGTCCACAGTGCTGAAGATTTATCCCAAAGAAATATATATTTACATATCGGCATTGTTTCTCCAAAAGCGACAGCCATGAAAATGAAAAAATGCCATAGACACCTGTGTTCGAGCCTTGAGCAGCGATGCGTTCGACCACACCCTTCTACCATCTAAACAAAGCGATCTGGGCCCTCGACCTACCATTAACATATGACATACCATGCCCTACCCGATGCACTGATGCCATCTCTGATCTACTCCCTCCGTCCCAAAATAAGTGTCTTTCTCACTTCCCGAGAAAACTCTTCGGTTAATTATATAAAAATATATATTAAAAATTATGATACACTATAAATATCATTAAGTAGATATTTAGATTAGTTTTTTTAAAAAATATTTAAATATTTAAATATTGCACATATTTTCTACCAATCTAGTCAAACTTATGGCACGAACACCCAAAACATCATTTTTTTTAGGACGGAGGGAGTATACGCTACGCAGGCAGCAATGTTGCCGTAGATAATAAAGTGTACTAAAGAATTGGGAACAGTATCGGTGGGACGGTATGCATGTCGGGAGTGGCAGGTGCAAATCCAGGGCAGCATCTCCGTCGCCGGATATAGTAGTAGCCAGACCGAACCGGACAGGCAGCTAGCCATAGCCAGCCAGCCTGCAGCCAGCGACGCGGCGTCGGATCGGAGAGGAGGGGACGACACCTGGATACGTGTCGGGGCGCGGCGGACGCCGAATCGATGCGCTCGTGTTTGTGCTTTGTTATCTCCTGGATGTATTGGAGACGAAAACGAAAGGGCCCAGGGCATGCATGATCCATCATCATCCAGACATGAGACATCCATCAGGGGGTGTGGTGCGTTCAGCGCAGATTGATTAGCCACGAAGCAAACACGGCCGGATTGGTCTTGCACTCAACTCGCGCGCAGGCGTTGCTATCGGCAGCCTCCTGGATAAGAGAATAATTAATTTAATTAGTCTCATTGACAAGGAAGGATAAGGCTTTGATAATCATGGATCATGGTCAGGTAAAAGGAATGTTTCATGCATGTATGTAGGAGTACATGTTTGGTGGATTAATTGTTGTTTAATTATTTGTGGGGATCGAACTGGGGATAGACTAGACAGGATGCATATATTTATATATGCAAATAATGCAATTTCTCACGGGCAACTTTTCCCTTTGAGCGGCAATATATTCTTTGCCAGCATGTACATAGGAGTACAATTGAATTCAGCTGAGCACCCAAAGCAGCAGCAGCTCCGAAAGCGTTCCATCCGGTCTGCGTCCAACAGTCTTTCGGTAGGGAAGAAATTGTTCCATGGCCCCCACACTCCACAAAGCGAATAAGCATCGATGATCATGCGTCGACACGAGAAGGGAAAAAATAAAAAAACTAAAGCAGGACATGACCGCAACTCCTCTTCCAACTGATGCATCAGATGGATCAGCAAATCAGCCCACGCCAAATTGCACCCTGTGTGCATGCATCCACAGCCACAAACGATTAAAAAGGCAAAAAACAAAAAAAAAAATTGACCAGCTTTGGATAGAGATCACGGACCCCCCGGGTGATAGTAACTTGCAATGCTCAACATAATTTACCATGCATGCATCGTCCACTACCAGAGGAACTATCCAGTTCTACCTTTTCTTACTGCAAGCTGGAAATGTGGAGGATCATTAGAGTATGTTGTGTTATTGGTGTTGGCTTTAGGTAGTGGGTCGCATAATTAGGCGTGTATGGACCATTAACCCCGGGCTAAGATAGTGCAATGACATTTCATGAGTGCCCCACTGAGGAACTATATGTTCTAATAGGTTTCCATTTCTGACCAGAGATTTCTAGCTGGGTTTAGTCTATTGCCTATTGCTCCATCATGTGTTCCATCTAAGGCATCTTCTCTACCCAGCTCGAGGGAATAATAATGCTGGGGAAAGAAAATAAAATAAGAAACTTGTTGCATTTCTCTGTAGTCTCCAACTCAGTTCTTCACATCGTCCTTGCAAGTCCTAAGGCAACATATTAAAAAAAAAATGGTATCGAAAGGTACTGAATGTTTGTCTTGTGTGGACGCGGTCGAGGTTTAATGTTCCCCGGGCGCTGAAAAGTCTCCTCCTTTTCTCCCTCATGCTCCCAAAGGGTTTTCACCTTTTGTGCATCTATTATTTCTATTTTTTATGTAGTGATATAATATTGAGAAATGCCAACTAGCCATCTGTTTTTAAGTAAATACTGTTCTCCTTTAAACTTTTTTTTTACGAATTAAACAAGCCAACTTGATCTTGAGTTTCGTGAAGTTACCATAGGCGTATCGATGTTGGCGGGGAGTCCACCTACCACTTAAAACATACTCCCTCCATTCTCTTTTGATAGTCCTATTTCACCTTGACACAATGACCCAGGAAAATAACCTTGCTTATCATCTGATTAGTGCAACATAAACTACTTTTTTTGTTGGTCCTGCAATATTTTAACTGGGAACTCTTCGTTACTAGTTTTATTTATTGTCATGCCCCATCCCAATAGCAAACAAGACTATCATTTGTGAACATTTAATTCTAAAAGAGGACTTTCATAAGAAAACGGAGAGAGCAGTTAGTTGTAAATGCAACACCGACATCAAATCTAGGATTGGATTGCATAATATGCTTGACACTCCTGTTAAAGAAAATCCTTACTCCCTCCATCCCACAAAGAGTGCTCTTTAGAGTTTGAATTTTGTTCCATGAAAGAATGCTCATTTAGTTTTGAGACAATAATACAAAAGCATTCGTCACAAGTCAAAAGTCTCCTGTTGATTGGGTGATAAGTGTTAATCACCAGTATGCATAATTAAACATACACATAAATCTGTGTGTCATACTTAAATACCAAAGCCGACTAAATTGATAGAATAGGGGAAGGCCGGAAGGGTACGAGTATAAAAATATTAATATATTAGAAATAGCTTTGAAAATGAGTAGTTATACAAAAAAAAATGTATATAGAAATGAGTAGTGCATCTGGAGGCACCTCTCCCAATTGCTTAATCATCATCTAGAGAGTTTCGATAAATATGGATATGGACGAGACAGGGAAAGGTGAGAAATGGATGATGATAATCTTAAGTTTGGACAAGCACGGGTATGCTCATATCCTCCTCCGTGACAGACCTATATAAAACTATTACATTAAATTGCAAATCACAACTGCACATATATATAACTAATCCCCCTTGTCCTGAAAACATAACTAATAGTTGCAGTTTTAGCTCCCAACAAACTGAACAAAGTGATGGTTCTTGGTTTCTCTCAGTGACGTCCAATTAAATTTACACGACCACTCATCGCGAGGGTAAACTCTGAAAGTACTCAAAACAACCATCACATTACAAGACATCAATTTTGAACTACGGAAAGAAAAAACAGAACAACCTGATAGGCTGATACTGCTAGGGATGGCGTTCATCGAACCTGGGCTACCAGTAGCTCTGCAGGAACATCATATTCTATTTCATCTTAAAGTAACAGTGTAAAGCACAAGTTAGGCACGAGTTTCTTTTTGCCTTGACAGTGGTTGACAAATGTATAATAAAAACCAGTAGCAGGTGACCTCAAAGAGACCTGAAGAGAAAAGGGATTACCGGGTTATCTGAAGAAGCAGAGAACGACGAAAACAGGGGCGGAAAGCAGAAGCAGGATATGCATGGCTAATCTTTTTTTATGGGATAACCTTCTTTTATACCGGCTATGATTAATCGTTTATTCATTTATAATGGGCCTTCTTCGCGCGACATGACATGATTATCGCTTTGGCTTTGGCCCTTTACGCAAACCTAACACACGGCTTGTAAATCAAGTAAACGCGGCCACCCAAGAAACAAGCCGGCGACGAATTTGCCAGGCGATCGACATAGACGTGATCGCTCGGAATGAAATGTTATTCTGATTCTGATCATGAGATCTCCGTAGTGCAATGGATGGATGCAAAACATTCTGTTGAGCTTTAAGAAAACAGCATAATAACTTATAGGCCTTTTACATTTTATTTTTTTTCACGACCTATAGTAACGACAAGGGATTGGATGGCGAGTTAGGCTTGCTTGGTTTTAGCCCGTTAACTTAATGAGCTGGCTCAATTCGACTCATTAGGTTAGGCTTGCAAGTGTCACAACCTGTGACGACGACAAGGGACGCTAGGTGAAGCCTTGAATTACTTAATTATAAAATGCTACTACACGTGAAGGTTCTTAATGATATGATACTATATTTGCTACATAAAATAGTTCAAATTATACCAATTTTGTAAGCAATTTGCGTGGACCACCGTGCTAGCTAGTTTACGCAGAAATGATCGCACGCAAGAAAAAAAAATACACACATGGACTGAATTATTCCGGCATGTAAAAGCAGGCCCGTTGGACCGACCCGGTCCGCGTCTGATGATGCATCCGGGTGAAAGCAACAAGCACCAGCACCACCACTGCACCCAGCAGAATCCCTCGATCCCACTACCGAGTAGTTCGTGATAGCTCGCTTAACCTTTTCTTTCCCCCAGACTAGCTAGTGCTCCCCTCTCCCCACCACCACTATCATCTCCCCTCTCATGTCGACCTCGCTCCTGTCCTAGCTAATCACGCACGCTAATAATCCCTTCCCTGTCCATATATACACATCCCATGGATGTTGCGTGCTTCGATGAGTTAACCTCTCGCTTATAGCTCTGGATCGCCCATTTATATATATACAACCTGTGAGGCTAGCTCTGGTCGACGATGGCGTGGCCGAGGCAAGGAAGAAGCCCGCGCAGGCTAGCAAGCATGGAAGCCGCCATGGGCATGGCGCCAGCCGCGTGACCAAACAAACCTACTAGCTTGGAGATCGAAAGCGTCCGTGCACGTAAGCATGTGCTGACTGCTGAGAGAGAAGGAGAGACAGAGATCGAACATCCACAGGAGCTCGCGAGGAGAGGTTATTGATTGGCTCGCTCCTTAATTATTGCTTCTTCCTGCTCGCCGGCGGCCGGACACCATGTGGAGCCTGGTGCGTCAGGGCCTGCGGTGGGGGAGACGGCGGCGGACGGCGCGGGTGGTGGACGAGAGCGCGCTCGTCGGCGGCGGAGAAGGCGACGGCGGCGCCGCTGCCCCGGCGGTGGGGCCGACGCTGGGCGGCGCGCTGGCGAGGGCGCTGCTGGCGCTGGCGTGCGCCATCCGCTTCGACGGCGAGGACGGCGGCGGCGCGACGGCGGCGGAGGAGGCGTGGGCGGCGAGCGGGTGGCGGCCGCGCGCCGACGAGGTCAGCCACCTCATGGTGCGCGAGAGCATGCGCTACGCCATCTACGCGTAGCCGTTCCTATGTGGTAGTGCACGTCTAGGATTTGATTCTACGCTCGTACATACATGCATGCATGTACCATTTGGGTAGGTGTTAAGAATATGGAACGTAGGTTGAGATGGTGCAGAGTGTATAGAGTACCACTGTAAATCTCGTTTTCTTGTACGTACGTATTATACGCGGTGCTCACTGTTAGTAGTCTACTGGCAGCACAAGGTTCCATGGTAGTAATTGGGTTGTGATGCGCCTATGCAGCAGAATTGTCCCCACGGATGAGAAATCACAAAAAAAAAAAAAGATGCATGTCAGATTGTCATTCTTGGTCCTCTTTTTGTTGGTATTGGCCTTTGGAAGCTGGATTACAGTCTTTGCAGGTAAATTATCTGAAGTTTCACTGTTTCTTCAGCTGGTCCAAGAATGCTCTCTTCTTCGGTTGTTGCTAATTCAGAAATTTTCCATGTTTCATTTGTAAAATAAATACTAGTTTTGAAGGTTCTAAACTTCTAACCAAACTACCAAAGGTAGGTCGGCCAAAATATTTTCGCCCCTCGCAAAAGGAATGTTTGATTACTTTCGGCCTCAATAACACGCCACCCGTGATATGCCGGCATGCCAGAAGATATGGCAGAGTTGAGGTTGTGAGGAAAAGTCAAATACTGTAATTTCCTGATAAATTGTTGAAAGTATGTGCACTTTCGTGATAAGGAAGCAAAGAATTGTAGAATTTTGAAATAAGAATCGCACGTAGGTTTAGCTCTTTGTAGTTTGAAATATTGTACTTAGAAGCCATGTCAACATGTGCCAGCAGATGATAGAAGGTTCAATGAGCCTTGACTTAGGCAGCAGGGTTGCTGACCGTACATTCCCTGTTCAGCAGATCGTATCTGACAGTGAAGGGTGAACCAGACGAACAGCTGTACCAGAAAAGAGATAGAAAGATAGCACAGTTTTCTGAACAGTTTTGACGCCCATGGTTGGTGGCTTCTGTCAGTTCTGTGGCGAGAGCATCATCTTCAGATTATGCTTAGTGTGTGCAAGCCAACAGGTCCCTCCAGAAATCCAAATGCTGATCTACAGCAATCCTCTGCCTGAATATGCGTTTGCTAACATACCGATACGTGGCACCATGATGATTACAACATTTCATCTACTTTCCGAAAATGTCAATCGGCGTGACTCATGCCGCATGACATTGAAATTCTGAAGAACACAACATGCCCGCCCAAAAATCTTTACTGGTGCAAGAATGATTGTGGGTCCTGATTATCTTAATCTCCATGAGAGCATTCCTGATTCGCCAACACCGATCGATCCAGCGTATCTTTGCATGCAGGTGACATTTTTTTTCATATCTTGATGAATCTAGATATGAGCTAAAGATCATGCTTGCTTGATTACATAGTGCTGCAGGTAGAACCTAAGGTGTGAGATCGCTCACGATGCTAGTGATCTGGGAAATATGGAAGGAGAGTAATGCTAGAATCTTCCAGCGTAAGGAACAATCGGCAATCAGCTTGGTAGCCAAAATAAAGAGCGAGGCCTCGGCCTGGGCGATGGCAGGGGCTTCCGCCTTAGAGTTACTAATATCGGGAGAGTATGACCAATGTAAATACCGGTTCGCCGGCTTGTTCCTTTCTTCTCTATCAATGAAATAGGCACAATCTCGTGCCCGTTCGTTCAAAAAAAAAAGGTGCAGGCAGAAAGTTCAGAGCCGAATGCTGATGGTGGTGGGGATCGCCAGCTAAAAAACATGGGCAGTGTCTTCTTCCTATGCTACATGCATATCACTAGCTGCTGCCTGATTTGGCTGTGCAGGGAGGACAGGGGTATGAACCATCTAATATCCATGATGGATGCAGGACTGATGACCTTGGTGGCTGTAGACACTGAGCTAGATCCTTTTATGTGTTCTTGGTGATGGATCATAGCCTCTGAGTTGATGATAAGCCTTTCGATCACAAGCTGCTTCCAGATAAGGCCTTGTCTCCTCCTTTCAGGCTTCAGAGTTCAGATAAGGGTCAGGTCAACAGATTACATTTGTTATCGCCCGAGCTACCTCCATTTGTCGGCACCATCATGGCACAAGTCAGCACGGCGAATGCAATTGGTTTGTTGTTTATGGGGTTCAGATGGATGAGCTGGTGGGGACGAACAAAGATGGCAATCAATTCCGATTAGTGCCATATCACAGGACACCATGGGGCCAGCTTGCCAATGTTTGAGAAGCATTTGGTGCAAAGGTCAACATTCAACAGGAGGATTACTACAGAAAAGCTTGGGTTTTGTTTGTCATGGTGACGCATAGATTTTGTCCCTTCTGATGGACGATGGCCCTGTTCTGCCTCTCAAGTTCAGGAAAATTGGACTTCTGTACAGGGTGACATTGTTCAGTTTAGGTAGGACTTGCTTGTATGTAGTACATCATTCTTCAGATAGTTTATAGGGCAAAAGATACCGAGTTACTGACAGCAGATCGAACTGACACCTTCTTCTAGTGCTTTGGACTTCACCTGAATTCATGGATCAGCGTTGCCTCTTCACCTTTGCCTCCATCTTCAACAGAGTGTTCTCGCTCTGATACTTTGGAGGGAAGCTGTTTAGTTTTATCTCTTCATCTCATTACAACCTATACGTTGGTCTCCAGTTAGCAGCAGCGACAAAACGATGGTATATACTCCGTATTATTTCGATCATCCATCTGCAGAGTACGGTGAAGTTATTTCAGATGGATGCTAGAAGAACATTCTGAAGAACTTTGTCAGACAAGCTGCGATGAGACTGGCTTTAACATCAAAGACTAGCAATCTACCAAATCACCCAGAGGCTACCGCAACAAAATTGCATCACTAGCTTTCTTTTTTCAGCAAGGAATTGCATCATTAAGTTACGCACACGCAACGTCACCAAGAATTGGAAACCATATCTCGAATCCCTGGCGAGATTCAGTACCCACACAGCGCAGACAGAGCTACTGAGCTAGTGCGCCACGAGAACGAAGGCCGCGAAAAAGAAGGAAAAGAGAGAGAGGCACTCCCACCACGGCGGCGCCGCCCCGCTGATGCTGTGCTGCTGCCCGACCTGAGCGTCTCCAGTACACGTTTTTCACCTGTCAGGACCTCGACCAACCCTTGCGATGGATCAGGGTATAAAAAAAAAAGATAATAAACGGGTGAGACGGATCGCACTATCACAATTCTGAATTCTGCAATTGCGATGGCGGATTACCATTGGTGTAGTCCCGGCAGTCATGCTCCCCGACGACCAGGCCGGTCGGCCAATGCTCGCTGAACCTGTCGGCGGCGTCCACGGCGTCCACGCCGCTGCAGTGCCCGATGAACCAGCACCGCCGGTCAGGGATCCTGCGCAGCGTTCGTCTCCGAACCACTCCTGAAACAACCATTGCAGAAAAGAATGCAAGAAATCAGCCGCGGCATCACGGTTCTTCATGGATTGTGAATTTCGCCATGCCAAAGTTCATCGCGAGAGCGAAGCCAGAATTCCCTTTTTTTTTTACCGGGTATCTGACTCCGAGACAGCACCGCCAGCGCGGCGCCGACGTCCTCCGGGTCCACCGGCTGGAAATCGAAGACCAGCACCTGGGTCCGGGCCGGGTCGGGGCGGAGCACCACCATGAAGTGCTGAAGGTCCCACAGGCCCAGCGAGTAGCTCGCCGACATCAGCAGCTGGCCCGGGCCCTTGGGCGCCCGCAGCGGCACCGCCGCCACGTACACGGCCGTGGGCGTCGCCGGCGTCGTCGGCATGGGGCGGCGGGTAGACGGACACGGCGGCTGGTTGCAGCAACCGTGTCCACTCGCGCAGCCCACGGTTGTAGTGAACGCAGAATTTGTTCCCAGTGGTCAAATGGAGAGTAATGTCCAGCCGTAGGATGTTGATCATACGGTTTGGTTGCTAGGTCTCCTGCATCGTCATGAAGAGTACTTGTTGCACAATCTGGAATTAAGCATGAAGGCATGATCGAGTGCTCCAAACAAAATTTCCAATGTGCAGCTCATAGTCCAATTTGATTAATTTTTTACGCAATGACTCATGATGGATGATGAGTTCACGGTAATACAGGTATACCACGTACTCACTACTCAGTGAGATGTTAATTCATAACAAAATAGAATTCAAAGGCAGGTAGGCAGGGAAAAGAAAGATGACCTGAACACTGAACATTGTATCACCACACATATGTACCAAAATGTTGCTAGGGGCAGCAGCACACACAAGTGCCACCGACGTGGTATCAAGCTGAACATCCACATCCCTCAAATTCCGCAAAAAAGAAAGAAAAAGGGAAAAAAAAAAAGAATTGCTACATGGAAGTGGCGGAAAGAATAGCTATTAGCAGCTCGATATGAATTCCTCAGAGCTCTAACGCACCATGCCGCATGTGCAAGACTATCTTCAGATCAGGAGAGAAGCACAGAACAGCAGCAATGTGACAAGAATGGAGACATCGGTTTTAATTCTGAGGGAGGCGTGCGACGACGGCGATGGAGCTGTGGTGGTGTTGCTGACCGGAGGTAGGGGCGGTTCGGCAACGTCTGAGTCGGTTAGGAGTGGCATTGGGGCCGCCGCTGGTGGCTGAGCAACTGGGTCTATGGTTGACAAGAGGCCGCCTGGCTGGACAGGATACATAAAGGCTGGCTCATTCTTTCCCACGCAGGTCCTCACTGCAAATATAAAAGTTTATGACATGAGGTGAGCAACAAATTCATTGAGAAGTGGATAGATTTGAAACGCATAACAAAAGGATTGTAACGAGTGACAATGCATTCAGGGGCGTACATTTGTATCTGTGAGCAGTCCCAGGGAAATCAGTGATGACTCCATCCACCTTAGCACCTTGAACATAAGCATTGATCTGTGAAGTGGCATCTGCGAAGAAGTCGTTTGGTTGAGAAACGAACTCATTCATGAGCACGTAAACGTAAACTGGGAAGCCAGCAGACTGAAGGGTCTGAACAAGCTTATTGGTCTGGTTTATCAAGTAATGATGGTCCACTGGCAAAACAGATGTGGTGGTAACAGAAACAGCATCAGCAAACTTCTTAATATCTGCAACGGAAGAAGGTGCAGCATCTCTGACATCTTCTTCAATCATGTAGACCAGGTTGTACTTGGTTTCCTGCTTGAACTTCACAAGAACAGAGCTATTGGTTGACTGAATCATAACATTCTGGGCAGTCTGTTTGCTGTAACCAGAGTCATCGAGGGCTTTGATCACTGCATCTACCACACCAAATCCAAGCTTCTCTGCCATGAATGCAGCATGCTGCAAAATTTGAAATGGGAGAAGTGAGAATTAGGTGTTTTAATGCAAAACTCCAGCGAAATGTGTATCTTGTTCACAAAAATAGATGGGTTTCCCTTCAATAATCCTTTTGCTGGGGAAGTTTACGGATTTCAAACCATTTCAAGTGTAATTAGTTGGGGATAATATTGTATTAATTGTTTAAAGCTATGTATTTTAAACCAGGCACATTTATAATAGGTTATTGGATTTAAAACAGATATCAAAGTTTTGTTTCTTCTGAACAGAACAGATGTAGGTTCTTTGCAAACAGGGCTCTCGATGTAGAAATATTAGCCAACCTCTTAAAAGTTTATAAAACTAAAATATTTAAAAACTGATTGCTACACTAGATGTAGCCTATTTCCATTATTCCATATCAATTAATTCTTACCTCTACACTGATCATGACTCCTGACAAATCCTTTCCTTTTGCATAGGCCAAAAAGTCTGACAGACTCATGAACTTTCCTGCATTCTTGTTTCTGGGATTTCTGAATACGCTAAACGAACTCATTGGGTTTGATATCATGGCTGTAAATAAAGGAATGTCAGTGTTGAAATAGACGCATGATGAGTGCAAGAAACATCACAGATGGTCCATTAACTGTTCAATAGTTACCCATTGTCCAACAAAAAGATGACTTAGCATAACCATATGCACTTAAATAAACTTACGCTTCAGGTTCTTTGTAATATCATCCCAAGTGAGGTTGAATGTAAAGATTCCAGGAGCAGGCTTCAGATCGTTTATGGTAGTAGCTTGTGAAGAAAATTGTGATGTTGCAACAGTAGTAACATCCATTAAGTCAATGGAACTCATGCATATTGGTATGCCATCTTTAGTCACTTGGACAGGACAGTCAATGACATCTGCACCATCAGCAACTGCCTTTTCATAAGCTTGGTCAGTGCAGTCTGGGTAGTCGCCACTGGCACCATTATGAGAGATGACTAGAGGTTTAGCTGCAGTTTCAGCATGAAATCTGAGGTTCAGTAGCATAATTAAAAGGGTGAAGTGATATATAATTGATAAAGGAAGCAAGTGTACCGTGATCGATCTTGCTGTTGTTCAGGTTACTAAAGCAGCCTGTTGAGAAAAAATGGAAAAGAAATATCAAGACTAAAGAATCCATGATCGAAGCTACATCTCTCAAGTTGCTAATGTAAAAAATGAAGACTAAAGAATCCATTGTCGATGCTACATCCCCCTTGATGGGGTAAATCCCCCAACTTGATCAGGGATTAATGTGAGAAAGTTTAAAAGATGGACCATGATTCCGTTAGAAGTATTCTAAATAAGACATCACACTTACAAAGCGACCACCTTGATTAGGCATACAATTCTTGAAGAAACATTTATTGGTAGCATGATGAAGGATAGGATGACTCACCAATTGCTTCTGAAGGAGTAATAGGGAAATCAGTCAACACACCATCAACAGAGAAGGCACCATTATCAACGAAGGCAAGATATTCCGCCAATGGATCATAGCTGTAGTTGTAGCTGATAGTAAAGTCATTTGCAAAGTCAGAAGCATAGATTTCTAGACCCGCTTTATGAGCATCATCAACAAATGAAGTATAGGGCAGCAGATAATTATCTGGTGAAACAGGCCAGATATAGCTTTTTGGGACAAGTATCCCAGAAGCAAAAGTCTTGACAAATGTTAGGTTCTTCAACATTGAGCCATATGTCTGGTTTGTCGATGGCTCAATAGAGCTTTCATCAAGAAAGCGGAACACAAGCTTTGTATTCTTCGCAACTCTTCCAGATATGCTGGTGAGAAATTTCACTTCAGGTGACGAGATGTAGTCGATAATAAATTGTTTTGATGTAGACAGGATATAGTTTCTCATGCTAAGATTAAACTGGCTGTAGAAACTATCTTGCTGCAATTTGCAAAACCAAAGTTCAGGTGAGAAGAAAATAGCCCAATTTGTACTTCAGTACAGGTACATAGTTAAGGCTTTTATCCCTACCTGCACATTTAACCAAACAGCAGGGGCCTTATATTGGCCCAAAACAACTTCAACAGGGACTATTGGGAGTGCACCATCATAGGCGGGCGTGCGAGATAGAACCGATTGCTTCACTGTAAATTTCAAACTGAATGGGTGAGTTGGACAAGAAAATGGACATTTGAACATATTTTTCTGAATGCATGAAAATAATAGCCATCACAATTCACAAGATTAAAATCTTCAAGATGTTAATAAAGTACAAATTTGTGGCTACTTACGGAATACTTTCTGCAGATCGGTGCTCTTATAATCCACGGAGAACCATCCTGACACAGACACGCCATTAACATTGTAGGTCTTCTTACCCTGTGGGAAAACATTGGCTATGGTAGTGCAGTTATCCATGCTAATGCTTGGAAGGCAGATGCCAGCACCATCCTTGGTCAACCGAACATCACACCACAGGGCTGTGTCGGGGGAGCTCACACTCGCAACAAACAGATAAGCATTATCACTGGAATCTGGGAATAGGCCTGAGAACCCGCCCTTAGCAACAATTGCTGGAGCCTTGCCTGGAACAATGAGATGATTATTAGTGTTAGGCTTGAGGAAGGCCGGAAGTACTGGGCCCTGACTACATTACTATGGCGGCAAGTCGGTAACTACAGAACCAAAATTAACACACAGGCATAAAGCTGGTCAACACATGCGACCGTCTGAAATCAGCGGCAATTATCACAGGTAAACGAAGAGAGAAATCAAAACACCAGTCAAATCCATATCCACTGAACTGATCAATTCCGTCTCATTCTCACAACAAGCAACATTCCCATCCCATTCTCACAACAAGCTATCCTCATGGGTCATACGCAGTAAAGGAACAGTAAAAACCTACGGCTGCTGATGTATGAGTATTTCTCACTAAGAAAGCGATTAGCTTAAGCTCACCTTTTTTTTTCTTTTCTTTTGATAAGGTATGCATATGCTAGACCATGATGTAAACTAACATAAAGGCTACCTTGTAATTTTTTTAGGAAGTGCTAAAAGGTAAGCATCATGGCCGGCCCCAAGCTTCCAATCAGATATCTAGTCACCCAAACAGTACTAATAACAAGTACTACTATTTTGCTGCAGAAAAATAGAAGCTTGAACTCCAATAGAAAAAAAAAAGATAGAAATGCGCATCCAATCCGTTCTCATCCTAAAGATCCAGCATAAACAGCAGGACAAAACCAAATTTGCAGTTCCGAAAAAGGCTAATCTTTAAGCAAAGGGTAGCAGCAAATCGGCTCAGCTGCCCAGATCAGATCACAGACGGACATACTAGATACTACCGCGGGACCTAGCAAGACAGTAAGTGTGAGACGCCGCGAGTCGAGCTTACCGCTCAAGGTCTTCCAGGTGGAGCCCTTCTGCGCGGCGGCGGAGCCGAGCGAGAGCAGCAGCAGGAGCAGGGCGGAGCCAAGGACGGAGCAGGCGCGGCTGCTCCTCCCCATTGCAGACGGCCACCTACACGACCACCGCCGGAGGCGTCGGCAGCAGCTCCAGAAGCTCAAGCTCCAAGAACGCCCGGCCCCGGGAGAGAAGGGGGAGGAGGAGTAGGGGAAGAGGGGTGGCGAACCAGCAAGGGAGGAAGAGCAATGCGCGTCCGTCGGCCGCGTTGGATTTTTAAGACCAAGAGAAAGACAAAGAAATGGGAAGACGGGGGCTGGCGATGCGATGCTGCTGCTGAGCTGTGTCCCGTGTGTGAGGAGGAGGAGAAGGTGGCATCAGGGTCAGGGGAGCCTGGGAAGGGGGAAGGTGGTCAGAGAATCGTGTGTGAGCTGCTCCTGCTCCCGAGTCGGTCCCAACCCAGCCCAACCTTTCCCGAGGACAAAATGTTTTATTTCCATTATTGTTTGTATATGGTAATGTTAATGTATAATTTTTTTCCTTTTACTTTGACGTTTTCCCGATGATGTTTGTGATGTGCACGATGTGAGGATCTGAGGTTTTGGTTGCGTAGTTCTGAAGGGGTAAAAAGGTAAATGGTGGTATCTACACCTGCGCTTTAGTTTGATGAATTCTGGACGTGACATGAGAAATTTTTTATCTGTTTTTTTTAATCCACAGGTGCGCAAATGAAATGTTGCATTTTTTCTCAATGCAATGATACTTCGTATTATTTTTAAATTAAATTACTTGTAAGAGAAAATAGCATTGTCTTGGACAATATGCAAGTCTGAAAAGGCTAGTTAGTTGTTTTTTTATGTTGCGATATTCGTTTAATAAAACACACAGTATTTTGAGCAATAGTTTGTAAACTATGTTCACATATTCTAAGCAATAATAATTTTGTTTAGTTTATCACGCTTTATGCAGCCCAAGTTCGAAAGTTGTAGTGTATAACCTCTCAAAAATAAAAACACTACTTAGTGGCATTTGGACGGGAGGATGATGCGGGATGGAGCTATTACATCCCAATTTTCAGCGTGTTTCGTTCATAGACCAAAACAAGAATATTCCTTGAAGATACCAGATGAGCTCATCCTAGTTTTTTTTTCCTGGAGCCAACTCGTCCCATAGTAATGGCATGAGTGACCGTTTTCTTTCTCTTCTCATGCAAACGGGTGTGTGGCAGGCATTGGCGGTATTGCAAGGCAGAAGGAAGCATGAGAGAAGAAGATGACGATAGTCTCACTTACATGTGGGTCCGCACTTAACATGGAGTAATGAGAGTTAGACGAGTTCGATCTGGTCCCTTCAACCAAACGCAAAACACATAGAAATTCTATCTCATCACCAAACACGGGGATGGAACCACTCCGTCCGTAAAATCAAGCCGCGTCGCTTTCCAACCAAATGTTACCTTAAACATCACTTCCATTTATGACTTATGAGGAAATATAACGGACATCATATCTAGAGTTACATGTTGCTGCGGCTACTTATAAACTTCTATGAAGTTTGTTTAGGATGATCACCAACCAATCCAATATGTGCAGTAGTAACTCCTTCAAAGCCGTAGGGAAAACGATGATTTTGTCAACTAAAATCGCTGTCAGTTGTCACCTCGCTAATCGTCAAAATTAAACTAAGATGGAATGTGTTGTAAGTCCAAATTCTTTTCTTCCTCAAATTAAATGGCATTAGTGAAACAGCTTTTTTTTCCTAGAAGCAAAATATTAGTGAAAAACAGCTGAGGGTGAACTTGTCTCGCGAGCCCGGCTCATCCGGGGCCCCCCTGCCATTTAAGGTTCTCCGACGAGGCCATTAAAAGATTTGCATGTGGCCTCGGACCGGATCCTGTCATGATAGCTCATCTCATCATCATCCGGCTGCGCGGTGTTGCGTTGTGTCACTGGTGCTGTGGCCGAGCCGACGAGAAGCCGCGCCGCTCGCGCCGTAACATACGCTAGTACGCTACGAGACATGGTGGCCGCGCGTCGCGTCGCGTGCCTGCGAATCTGGTGCCAAACGGGACAACGCAAGTGGACTCGTGGCACCCACCCACTGTGCTCTGCTCTGTTCTCCGCCCGCCCGGCAATGCGATCCGCCATGGATGATGATGCCGTGGGCCGTGGCCCGTGGTGAGCCGAGCCGAGCCGAGCCGGGACCGGGAGCCTCCCAGGCTCCCATCCCTGTGCTCGCTCGCACATCGGCTCAGCCGGTTGACCGGGGTAATCACTAGCACGGCAACCCGCGTACCGACGGCTCAGTTTATAAACCAGGGCGAATTAGATTAGTTTGCTGTGTCTGTCGTCTCAGGAACGCGGCCGGGGCACAGTGACAGCGAGTTAAAAATGGTGGCAGTTGTTGCCTTGAACGGCGCCGTCACGTTGGCCCTGCCTGCATATTCTACCTGCCTCTCCCACAGGCAGCCAGTAGGATAGGATAGAGCGCTGAGGCACCGTGATTTTTATTCCAGCCGCACATGGAGGTGGCTCCTCCCAGGTGCGAGAGGGGGAAAATATGCCCATCATTTCCGTGTGCCCTACCCCCAGCTCCCCAACAGGATGAGAATGGCAGCAGCACGCCGGCGTTTACTATTTTCTCCTAGCACACGAAAATCTACGGTCGGAGTGCGTCCTGGTTTCGACTATCTTTTGCCCGCCTCAGAAATGGATACTATTACCAGAGTTATTAGCTAGAGTGATATGTTATCTAAAAATACTTATTTTAATATTGTTGTTTCTCAGGTCACATACAAGACACATGTTTATCTTGGTAACTGGTGGGAACAAGAGTGTCATGCCGATGACACTGATTTCTTCTCTTTCTTCATAAATACAGTGACAAGTCACTAAAATTGTCTACATAGTACCCTATTTATTGCTCATGACACCCCCACTAAGACTGGCCTCAGGTTCACGGAGCTTTTGTGGGGTGCAGGAGCTATGATGTTTTCTTTTGTTTTTTTTTTCTAAAAGGAGCCATGATGATTCGAGATAGTCCAAAAAATGAAGATGTATCTCTCTATTTTTAAATATATATCATTTAGTATAAGATAGTTAGTTAGTTAACAAATAAACTAATTTTAATTAACGTCTTATATTCAAAGCAGAGTATATATAAGCCTAATTGCTGGTCCTCTCGTGTCCAAAAATAAAGGGAAAAAGGTTTCATATCTGGTGTAGGGTTTCATTGTGTTGTTTTTAAGAGTGCCGCGTTATCTAAACATATGTGAATTGGTGAATGAAACTTGTCTCTTGATACAAAGATTTATTTCACAATTTTAACATACCATTTAATTATTGCATATAAGTGACTAATGAACGCTGATAAAACATGTGAATATGAAACATTAACCCCCTAACGAGAGTTTTACATGTGCATGAAACTTCTATAAAACCACTACTGGGAGTGGCCTCAACCCTGCGCTATCCTTAAGCTTACGCTATCAATGGGTAAACTTGTGGAAACAGGATAAACCATTTATATCATGTGCGTGTTAGGGTGGTTTTGGTAACAAGAAAACGGTTAAGGAGTAAGGATTTGTAATAAAATGATGTATATGGGAGAATAAAAAACCCCAAGCGGTATATGGGATGGTTTTTCTACAATACATTCTATTACAAAAACTATATTGCATTGTATGGATACCATAATTGACACAGGAGAGTAATTCTTCAGTCCCCATGTTTGTAATCACATAAAACCGATAGGTGCTTTGATGTAAAAGATAGCAAAATGTTGTCCACATAAGGTTAGTCGTTATATAGCATCGGCTCCTTGCAAAAGTTTTCTCGTTACTATTCTTACAGCGTATATTTGTACTGGGCTTATCTGTTAAGGCCTTGTTTAGTTTTCAAATTTACCACCAACTTGGCATATTGAAATCCGTACCCCTCTCACAGGACACGCTTCCCAATGCACCAACTTGGCACCAATTTCCCAAACTAAACAAGGCCTTAATATTTTATCCCTTTCGTTTTCCCTATATTTTTGAAGAATGTGGCATAGCGTATATAAATGTAAGCGGGCCAAGTTTGTCTTTTTGGTCATTTCTTATAGTTGAACATGCTTGCCTATGTTCAATTTACGATAAGTTATTGTTGTTTTTATTAATAGTAATCGACGTGCATATTGATTTATGACGTGCGCGTTGCAACTTCATCGATTTCTTAATATTTGCTCGATCATCCTAATATGACAAAGGCCCTCTTACAAACAGACGGAACATTCGTGCGTGCATTGCATTTATAGAGCGAGTATATATATATATGCTGAAGAAAACTTGCATTCAGACGGAATATCATCAAAACGGCAAAACTTTTATGGAGAGAGCAACGCGTGGCCAATTACTTTTGTGTTTTTTTTTAAATAAAAACAGGAGCACTGCTATGTCATATAAGAAGAAGAAACATTCGTACATAACACGCCTAAGCGAACACCACAACACAAACAAACCCTCGAACACAAACAAACGCACACTACACAACACACCACCACCCCCAACCATTTGGGAGAGGAATTCAAAACAGGTCGTCGACTCCTGCGCCGTCGTCACCAACGTTGTGCCAGGTAAAAGCGTTGTGCCAGGTAAAAGCGTAGCCCGTTGCAAGTCCGATTGCCCCTCTGAGTTCCTACGCCGTAGGACTGGCAATTTTCAGTTGAGGCGGTTACACGCGGATGTATATGTCATGCATTGGGCAGTGACCAACGATTGGCCGGTGCTCAATCCAACATACACGTATATATATGCACGCTGTTCATCGGGTATGACGAGAATCCAAGGACAGGCTTGGGCTCCATTTGGAACATATTACACATTTGGCTGTTAACTGGGATGTTTATTATATCATCCAAATTCGACTGTTATGTCATAAATAAAAAAAATTAAGGACCCGAAAATGCTGTAGCCACACTGCCACAACCAGTAGTATTTATTTTCCTTGCAGCCAGAAAATATGCATTTCTTCGTTTCTCGGGCGAGATGATGATTAGGAGTACGTGGGACCAACTGGAGAAAAAAAGCGGTTCGGGATCAGGAGACGGACGTGAAAAAGGCGTCCACGGGACAACTCCCCTCTTCTCTTGTGTTTCCCTGGCAAAAGGAGCAAAGGATGTTTTTCTAGAACCAGCACACAGAAAGGAGCCGGTACTTGTTTTACTTTTGTGTGTGTGTGTGTGTGGAGGATGCGTATAAAACTTGGTATTTTGGCTTGAGAAAATGCGTACAGCTCATGCCAGATGGCCCCGGCCAGGCTAGTGTAGCCCGAGAGAGACGACGACCCTCCCCACATGACGCCCATGTTGTGGGCCCCACCGTCTACGTGCATGCCGCTACTCCGGTCGTGGGCCCCGCCCGGCATCGGTCCCGCCACGTGGGGCCCGCCATCGTGCTCGCTCGCTCGATTCTTCTCCTCCGGTCGGTCCCCTCCTTTTCCACCAGCGAGCGAGCGAGCGGTGGCGCCGCGTAGGCGAGCAGCTGGTTTGTTTCGTTGGGCTGCCTTGCGCGACGCGACCGGGGCGGCTCGCTCGGTCTCCTCCCTGCGCGCGTGGTCTCTTCTCTCTTCCGCCACCGGGTGGAGGAGGGTGGACGGGGTGCGGTGAGCCGTCCAGCTCAGTGAGCCGCGTGGGGCCACCGTGTCAGTGACCGAGGTGCTGTGGACGCGGTCCAGCAGGGCCGGGGCCGAGCGCGTGGTGCGTGCTCGCGCCCGCCTCCCGCTGGAGTTCCGCTGGGCACGACAGCAACTCGCGGCTGGGCTGGCTCGCACTCGCGTGTCACGTCCGCGGCTATGACTACGACGCACGTCGACGTCGATGGTTCGCGTTGTAATTTTGGGGGGGAAGAAGCCCAACAACACACCAAACAAAACCACCGTCATACGCTTTTTGAAGGGATCAAATCAAAGTCCACCCAGTAATATATATATATATATATATATATATATATATATATATATATATATATATATATATATATATATATATATATATATATATATATATATATATATAAAGATCATCCACCAAACCACCACAAGCTCCCATTCTTTCCCTCTCCCTTTTTAACACGAACAAAAGAGGGTAGAAAATGTGCACAATGCAAATGCACGAGACAAAGAGGTCTTTTTCGTCACTTCAAAAGGGGACGACCAATTGGTCTCTTTCGTAGCCTCGATGTATGCATTGACTAAAAAGAAGTGGCATGCGTTGTTGAGTTTGCTTGTGGCCGTTGGAAGAAAACGTTGTCCGTCGAATTGCAGGTTGATGCTACTAGGGCCCTTTTTCATTTATTTCAGTTGTTTCCGTGCTGGAATTTGGAGAGGTGGCAGCAAAACTGGCGGCATTTCCACGTGGGACAGGTACTTTGTCAGGTTAGGTAGTATAGACGATACGAACTCTTTGAATGAGCCAAAGATTAGCACGCGATCGGAGGAGCTGAGGCTGCACCTGCCCGCCCCTGGATTCTGTCAAATTCCGCTACTGGCTCAAGGAGCAAAGAAAATAAAAATATAGAACTAAAAAAAATGAGAATCATGAGTCCAGGAGACAATGATTGGTTTATAGACAAATTAATTAGACAACCTGGCGATCCTGCCAATAATTCATGGCCGGTCAGACAAGCGCTAAACCAGTTCATTTCATGTTACGTTTAATAGGGAAATCAAGAATCGACAGGCGTTCTGGTGGGCCATATGTTCACTCATCATCAAGAGTCAACACTAATCCCGGCCAGGTTAACCAAGGAGCAGGGACCCACCTTGCCTTCGAAATAGCTATTGCCTGCTCCGGCCATATAAACCATTATATTTTCATTTCTCATGTCATGTCTATAATCGTTCATAACGGTACCAGAAGGCATTTTCGGGTTACTACCATTATTTTTTTTTTGAGATAATTACTACCATTATTGGTGGATACAAGGATTGTGGCATTGAGTTGTTTGTTCCTCAATCCATTTTAACAACTACTAGGCCTATATTATGTGGGCATTGACAAAGGCCGGTTTCACGGGCCAGAATTTTCAGATGCTTTCAAGAGGTTTGGGCCAGAAATTTCTTCATGGGCCGACAAGGCGGACGGGACATGATGGTCGCAAGGCCCATGATGACATAAGCTCGTGTGGAAAAGGCCCACGAGCTAGAAAACCACAGCCCATCCATTGTCGCATCGCTTCCCTGCTAATCTGCTTGCTTAGTACTCCGTAACAATCATCAAACGGAGGCCGGCGCGGCGCCGCCGTCCGCGCCCTGCAAAGAGGAGCGAGGCGCTCAGGCGAAGGTTCCGCCTCTAAATCTGGGGAGGCGAGGCGTTTGTTGCGGGAAGAATTTTTTCAGCTTCTTTTCCCCGTATGGCTCCTAGCATTCCAACCACAAGCCCTCTCCCTCGCCATTTTTGGTGCGCCTGCTCGGAAGTTCTGTGTGGTGGGAGTAGTTTGAGCGCGAGGCCTGGGCGGGCAGGGAAGAGGAGCGAAACAAAAGGAGACTGCAACTTTAGCCAGCCCCTCGGGAAGGTTGGTGATGACTTGTTCTCTTGTTCTTGTCGTGGGTATTGCATGCAGGTGCGTTCCAATCTGCTCGTCGTTCTGACTCCTCCCTGCCTGGATGTATTCAGTGCCAGCATCGCGACGGAATCGATGGAAGATTGATGGCAGGCAACTAGTCCGCATGTAGTTGAAAAAGGGCGACAAAAAAAGAAGAAATTGCCGAGAAGGATCTTTTTTTATAAGAATTGTTCTGTTACCTGAAATTGAAACACAATGTCTACCTTCTTTGGCGTTCTTGTCTCCGATCAAGGGTTGCAGAGCCAGTTCACCCAAGTGCAGCTCCGGACTCTCAAAACAAAAGTAAGCAGCCAGAGCGGTTTTCCATTCATGTTAAGATTCTGATGGCAATCGGCTATGATCACATTTCTACCTCTCATCTTTTGCCGCAATAGTTCGTCGCTGCAAAGAGACCGGACGCAGAGCATGTGACGATAAAAGATTTGCCCCCGGTGATGGAGAAGCTCCGGGGCATCCATGAGGTTCTGTCTGAAGAAGAGGTCAGCAGATTTTTGAGCGAGACCTATCCTGATATGAACCAACCTATAGAGTTCGAGCCGTTCCTTAAGGTACAGCGTGGATTATCTTGGCATGCTTTCCATCCACATTGGAAACGACTTTCTTTTGACAATTGCTATATTGAAATGTGTTAGGAATACCTAAATCTCCAAGCAAAGGGGACCAGCAAACACGGAGGCAAAAAGAAATTGAAGGGTTCTGTGTCATTCTTAAAAGCTTCCACCACTACTCTTTTGCACGTCATTAACGAGTCTGAAAAAACTTCCTACGTCAATCATATCAATAATTTTCTTGGGGAGGACCCTTTCCTGAAAAATTTCTTGCCACTGGATCCTGCGTCGAATGGGTTATTTAACCTTATTGGGGATGGGGTGCTACTTTGGTGAGTGTGTTCTTAACAGTGCTATTACATTTTGTTCTTTTAATGTGCCATTCTTCCTTTTAACTTTGTTAACTATCCACATTTCTTCCTTTTAATGCCCCCTTGTCTTGTCGAATCAGCAAGTTGATCAATGTTGCTGTTCCGGGCACAATCGATGAGAGAGCGATCAATACAAAGAAGGAACTTAATCCATGGGAAAGGAACGAGAACCATACCCTTTGTCTCAACTCTGCAAAGGCCATCGGTTGCACTGTTGTTAACATTGGAACACAAGATTTGATTGAAGCTAGAGTATGTTTTTATGAAGATGTTGCATTGATTATGATTTTGTTTATGATTTTGTTTAACCTTATTTTCCTATATAACCAGTCAAACAATAAGGTTATAGGCTGTGTATGCCTTAAAATACATTGCTGGCAATTTTTTCAAAATGAAAGTTCAAGGATAATTCTTTCTTGATATTCTTGGAAAAATGTTTTATCTTGCCAAAACAAAGTTTGGGGATAAACATTATCACTCTGGTAGTCAATTCATAAGTACTCAATCAATTTGCATCATTTGGGGACTAAAGTATCGTACGCTTCTTTGCAGCCTCATCTAGTTCTTGGTCTATTATCCCAAATCATAAAGGTGCGTACACTATAACAAACATTACTATATCAATTGGTAATTACTAAATAAATGTTTAGTGGTATAGTTTTTGGTGATTGCTAGCAAATATGATGGTTCACAATGTATTTTTATCCTGGTCTCAGATACAACTACTAGCCAATCTGAATCTAAAGAAAACACCACAGTTGGCGGAGATTGTGGCTGATGATAATGGCAAGGTTTGGATTAACAACATTTTGTATTCACATGCATGTGCATATCTGCATTCTTGATTATTATAAAGGAGTTGAATCATGTTTTACTTATGCTCGCTCACAATATCTGGCTAATTGGTGTTGCCTTGATGCTATATAGGAGGTAGAGGAGCTGGTCACCTTAGCACCAGATAAGATGTTGCTCAAATGGATGAACTTCCATCTGAAGAAAGCAGGGTACAAAAAGACCGTAACAAATTTCTCTACTGATGTGAAGGTATGTATGGTACATCTGAATATTATGCCGTGATATACATCCGCATGGCTTATCCTGGATAATATACAACCTGTAGCCTATTCTTAATAGACGAAAAATAGTGCAACACATGTGCTCTGTTTAGGTAATGGTTACTGGATCACTTGACATATTGGCCATATTTGTTGATGGCCCTAACAACAAATGGTGGCAGTGCCTGTGTAATTTTGTTGTTCTGTATCTTATGGGTAATCTACATGCAGGATGGTGAAGCGTATGCTTACCTTCTCAGCACCCTTGCTCCTGAGCATAGCTCAAAAACAATGATAGAGACTTCAGATCCCAAGGAGAGGGCAAAGAAAGTACTTGAAACTGCAGAAAAGCTCGATTGTACAAGATATGTAACATCAAAAGATATTACGGAAGGCTCAGCAAATCTTAACTTGGCATTTGTTGCTCAAATATTCCAGAACAGGTAACTAAAGTGAAGCAAACTCTTCTATCTATATCTGTCCTTTAGGTTGGTACGACCTTAGAATAGTGTTCAGCAATTTACTAGCATTTGTTAGACCTCTACCTATATTTTCATCATGAACAAATTTCATTTCCTCTTTTTTTTTTGGTAAATAGTGTACTCAGTTTTGACTTTTGAATGCATTATCCTTCCTGTTTCTTTTCTGTAACATCTACACTACTAGCATTTCCCGACAACTTTGTGGTGCTATCATGAATGCATATTTATCAGTCACATTTGGGAGGATTGTCAAGTGCATAATATTGCTATGACATGCAAAATATTATTCTATTTTTTTTCCAGGAAAGTATTATAGTAAAATGAACAGATGGATATCACTAACTAGATTATCATTTCAAAGATTGTTGTAGGAAAGTCAACTGAAATGCATATAATGTCTCTATCGCTTTAGTCTTTTATTCACTTTTCCAAACACTAGTACGGATCTACATGGACCAAGGAAACATCCGCACCATGTATTGAATGTTGCATCTTTATTCAATTATATTCCTCTAATACCATCGCACCGTGCATTGAATGTTAAATCTTTATTCTTGTAAAAATGGGTGTGACTCTTCAATTTGTCTGAATAAACTATGATCGATGCATAGTGTTTGGAATCTTACAAACTTTTTGCAGAAATGGTCTGTCAAACAACACCGTGGCTCCCGTTGAAGACACTCCTGACGATGTAGAGGCATCCAGAGAAGAGAGAGCGTTTCGCCTATGGATTAACAGCCTTGGAATTCCAACTTATGTGAATAATTTATTTGAGGATGTTAGGACTGGGTAAGCCCCTTCTTATAAGGACAATTTTAACCTTTTTTGGCATATACTTTTCTATATTACCGAAGTTTATTTGCAGATGGGTCCTGCTAGAGGTGCTTGATAAAATTTCTCCTGGGTCAGTTAACTGGAAGCATGCATCTAAACCACCAATTATTATGCCGTTTAGAAAGGTGGAGAACTGCAACCAGGTTATCAAAATTGGAAAGGAGTTAAACTTTTCTCTGGTAAATGTAGCAGGAAATGACATTGTGCAAGGAAATAAAAAACTAATTCTAGGTAAATACATGTTTTCTTCTTATCTTATTCGTACTCTCCACACAAGTTTCTTTTTACTCTTGTTCACTACATTACTTATCATGGATAGACTTGTTTCTTAATTACTATACGAAATATTACCTTGTTATGCAGTAGCTTATACAGTATCTGCCAACAGCAGAACAAAGAAAAGACATAGATATATAGGAGACGGCTTGGTTTTGTTGGGATATTAATTTTTTTAGCTGCTATTTCATTGTAGAAGGAAAATTCTTTGAGTTCCTAAATGATTCTTTTCTAGCATTGATGCTTATTTGATTTTTGTTTTAAATTTCTAGCTTTCCTGTGGCAACTCATGAGGACCAGTATCCTACAATTGCTAAGGAACTTGAGATCCCACTCTAAAGAGAAAGAGATCACAGATGCTGACATCCTCATATGGGCTAACAATAAGGTCAAGGAATCAGGCAAAACTTCCCACATTGAAAGCTTCAAGGTTCATCGATCAAGCTTTCCCAATTAGCTAAACTGAGTCACCGTATCATGTGGTTAGCTTTAAGTGTTTGTCTTAATTTTCTAGGACAAAAGAATAGCTGATGGGGTGTTCTTCCTTGAGCTCCTAAGCGCTGTGCAGAGCAGGGTTGTTGACTGGAGCATGGTGAAGAAGGGGGAGGATGGTCTGTACCTCTCTGCTCCCACTTACACCTGTCCCAGATCGATTTCAAATATTGTATTAACGTGTTGCTTTGCTTTTATGGTTGCAGAGGAGGAAAAGAAGCTGAATGCAACTTATATAATCAGTGTTGCTAGGAAGCTAGGATGCACTGTCTTCTTGTTGCCAGAAGACATAATGGAGGTAAGAGCTTGGTTATGTACATGTACATAAACTCACCTGTTTATAAAATTACGACTATGGTTCAATTGTAGAAATAAAAAGTGGTAGAACGATCTCCACTTCTTCATTAGACTAACAACTGGCGTTAATGTCTGTTCTTCATGTTTGCTGCGGCAGGTGAACCCGAAGATGATCCTCACCCTTACTGCAAGCATCATGTACTGGAGCCTGCAGAAACAAGGGCCTTACCAAAGCCCTGGACCCCAGCACGATGCTCTTCCAGAGGAAGAGGAAGGCGAGGAGGAGGAAGAGGAAGAGGAGGATTTCGAAGGAGGCGTCGAAGACGGTGTCCCCAATCTGACCACTTGATCAGAAAGAATGTAACAGCCAGAGGACCACAGGCCACAGCGGACCGGGTTTGCAAGGTGAAGTTGCCGGCTTACCAGGGGTTGTCCAGACAACAGGAGTGGGGGAAGGAAAATCAAATAGCAGTTGCAAAGGAGAAAGTTTTGGGTAAACATAGCTGATTTCATTCTTTGCATGCCAGAGAGCAGCAGCTAATTTTTTTTCTTAGTAGGTAACATTGTGCGAAGGTTGCACAGGCTAATCTTGTACGCCAAGTGTATAAGCAAATCTGAGAACAAATCCAAAATATTTTGCAAGAGCAAGACTGAACAGCCGGTTTCTGGGCTGGGCTGGTCCTTCTCGTTGTGTCTCGCCGGTTTTGGGAAATGGCCCAACCCCGGCTCGACCTGCCAGCTTCCGAATTAATGCCAGCTCCTCATTAATTGAGTTGACATTTCCAGCTTTTGACCCTGCAGCCTGCATGCAAGCTGCGTCGTGGACCGGCTCACCACAAGTCCACAAGATAAGTGTCTCTCTTTGACTCTTAAAGGCCATGTTTGGATCCAAAACTCCAAACATTCGTCCTGTCACATCAAATGTTTGATGCTAATTAATAGTACTAAACGTAGTTTAGTGATAAAACCCATTCCACAACCCCTAGGCGAAATTACGAGACGAATCTAATGAGCATAATTAATCTATGATTAGACACTGCAGTGCTACTGTAAACATGTGCTAATTATGGATTAATTAGGCTCATTAGATTCGTCTCGCAAATTTACCTAGGGTTATGAGGTTAATTTTATAATTAACTCATGTTTAGTTCTTGTAATCGGCATCAGAACATTCGATGTGACCGGGCGAAACTTTCGACCCTAAGATCCAAACACCCCCTTTGTCAGTGTATTGCATTGGCTGCAGGAAAAGGATATATCTCTGCAAACGGCAATACGGCATGGTCGCATGGGCATGCAGAGAGCCAGAGACACAGACAACCCAAACGCAACTTGTGCGCTACACGGGGTAACACTACTGTTCGTATTTGTTGTTGTGTGGGCCATTGGAAATAAATCCTATAGAAGTTTCCCATGCTTTTGATGTGGTAGCATCCGCGTCCTTTTTTGGTTGCCCCGAATAAACCATAGAGATTTTACCACCCCATTCATTGTTGTTATTAGTACTATTATTGTATTATAGTTTGGTTTTGCACTGTGGCTAATACAGTTGGGGCTTAGCATTTGCATAAAGAAATCTTGCTACAACTTCAGTCCCCGTTGACAACATGTCCACCATGAAGCCCCCTTAAATTAGTAAAGATTAGGATGATTAAACTTTTCCTAGAACCAAACACTTGTCCAAGCATACATAACTCATTGGTATTAACCGGGCGGGAGACAACCTCTTAGAGAGACTAGTGTAGTTAGGATGGTACCTAACACCTGTCATCACGTAGGTGCACCTTTTGAGTAGTTTTGGATAAAATCAGGATGTAGTAAACCCGAATAACAGTCAACTGACTATATATAACACAAGGATTCTCTTATTTATTCGATGGCATCCGTTATACACGAGAGTTTTACATTCTACATCAAGCACACCATTTGACCCTCAAATGAGAGCGAAAACACGACGACGATGACACAGATTATTGACTCCAATCACCGCACCGAGACGTACGACGACCTACATGATGATACATTCACACTACGTAGATTATTCATTTGCACACACCTTTATTGTTGTTACCAAACTTTTGCCGATCGAGAGCTTAATAGTAGCTTATAGTCGACCGTATGCAGCAGCAGTAGCTACGAGCATGCATGCGTCTCGATCGATCGTGTAGCTTATTGGTCGTTCAGTTGTGGACCTCGACGAACTCGGGGCGGTACATGGGCTCCGGGATCTGGTCAGGGCGCGAGCAGCAGCGGCAGCCGCCGTAGTAGCCGCGGTTGCAGCAACCCCACCGGCAGTAGCCGCCGCCGCCGCCGTGGCCAGGGTAGCCACCGCCGCGGCCAGGGTAACCGCCGCCGGGGTAGCCTCCTCCGCGCCAGCCACCGCCGGGGTAGCCGCCGTAAGGGTAGCCGCCGCCGCGGTAGTCCTGCGGCACGCCGGCTTTGTTCTCCTCTTCCTTATTAGGCTCTGCACAATATATAATCCAACACGTTTACATATATATACACAAGGTACATACAAAAGCTTCCGTCGACGAAAGCTGGCTGGCTACTTGTGTTAAGAAAAAAAGTGCATGGACTCACGGGGTTGCTCGTTATTAGCTGAGGCGACGAGCAAAACAGAAGCGAGGAGGCCTAAGAGCGTGAGCATTAGGAGCGCCTTGGACGCCATGGCTTCTCTCTTTCTCTTCAGTGGTGGATCAAGTGCTGCGAGTGTGATGAGTGATGAGAAGCTATGCATGCGAAGCAAGCTTATTTATAGGCAAAAGGAGAGAGAGGGGATAGGGTCGTACGTGGCGCTGCAGGTCACCCCACATATGGTTGACGCCTTCGACCGGGTGACATCCATCGTCGGCATGCATGCAACTGTAGTGTATCTGTATGCTAGGGGGCCTAGGGCCCCATGCAGATGCTTCAATTCAGTGAGGCGTTTACAGTTGGTAGATGAACGGCATTAACGCGACGACGACGCCTTCGATCGTGGCTGGAAGTAGAGCAGCCAGTTGCTGCAGGAGATCTGCCTCGGCCGCATGCCAAGTTTGACTCTTGATCCCAAGCATAGATAAATGGATTGTGCAATCACGTGTCATGTAAGTATATAATAATAATGCAAATATCTGCATGCAAAATACAACGTATAATACTTCCAAGTAGAGATGGGGAATTACGAATCTCGATCAAAAACATGAATGCCGGGGTTAGGAAATACTTCCTCTGTTTCAATTTATAGGTCGTTTTGGCTATTTTAGATTCATAGCTTTTGCTACGCATCTAGAAATACATTATGTCTAAAAACATAGCAAAAATCATGGATCTAAAAATATCAAAACGATCTATAATTTGGAACGGAGGAAGTACTAACATATTATTTCAATTAGCATATTATTTCTATACTAACGTGGAATAAAAATGTTTAAATAGAGAATTCATGTCAAATAGGGTTAGGAAATACTTAATTTGGAATAAAAAAGTACCTTTCAATTTTTATGATATTTAGTTAGCTACATACTAAAAACTAAGTTCACAATAGCTAATTTAAAAAGATGCAAATTACAAGTTGACCAAGTAGTATGCATAGATTACAAATAATAAGTAGCTAAACTCAGAATTTTAAAATAAAAAATAGTTGAAATAAAGTCCATATTAAAAACATTTAATATAAGCTTTCTTTTAAAATGAAAAATTTAGTTAATTATAAGGACTTGGTATGAAATAGTTAAATAATATAAAGTCTATGCAAAATATAATTCAAATAATTTGAGAAGCAAATTGAGAGCATAGATAAGGTTTATTGCCTCAAAGAGTATATATAAGATATAATTCAAATAATTTTGAAAGCAAATTGAGAGTCTATACAAAATATAATTTAAAGTATTTAGGAGCAAAATAGTTTTAGAGGCTAAACAAGATATAATTAATAAATAACTACATCTAGAGCATTTTAGAGAATTATTCATACAATCAATTTAAACAACATATATAATATAATGATAGAAAAATAAATAATACATAAATCAATTGTAATTTTTTATATGAAAACTAGTTGTCTTGCTATTTGCGCGGGGTATCAATCTAGCTAGTAGTTGATTATATGCAGACACCTAGGGCATCAATCTAGCTAGAACGGAGTAGCTATATGCAGAGACACCTGTTACATGTCGGACGCATAGGCAGAGCCGAGCTTAGTGCATAGGATAAACATATGTCCAAATACATTGATCTAGCGTGCTGCCTGATCTGGATAAGATATCTATCTTCTTCTGAATTTGTCAGATGGATGGAGAAGCGTTCAAAATATGATAATGCTCCAGAGTCCAGATCTACAAATCATTGGAAAATGGCTGTGGATGCTTTAGAGTTTTGAGAGCTCTGTTCCTATTTTGACCTCTTCGTGTGACAGTTTTCCTAGCCACACCGATTTTTGTTGTCTATTCGTTTACAAAACATGGTTGAACCAAGTTCTTTTGAACAAATTTTATGGAAGAAATGGAACAGAAAACCTTATGTGGCGTTAGGATTAATTATAATTACTTAATTAGTGATCAATATACACCCATTTGTATAGACATCCTTTTGAACACCCTTTACTATAGACATCTTTTCATAGATAGGCCCTTTGGGATTGTATAAATATGTAACAGTTCAACACAATAATCAATCATCAGTTTCCATTCTCACTTTTACTCAACACGTTATCACGCATGCTGCTCTCCACGCCAGTAACAACTCCGAGACTCTTTGCAACTCCCCAGAAAAGGATCTCGTCGATAGAACAACTTCCTTGCAGAAGTTCAACACAGAGAAGAAGAACAAGTTCTCAAACCACGATGTCTGTTGATATTGATCCAAAGGAGGAAGAATTATGCGTCATAGATTCTTGCACCACAAACTCTATTTTTCGAGAGATGAAATATTTCCAAACTCTTAAGAAAAAAGAAGGAAATATTATGACCATCGCTGGTCGAGATGCACTCATTGTTGGTCAGGACGAGCCGCTGTTACTCTCCCTATAGGTACACAAATTACAATAAAAGATGTCTTATTGTATCCTGATACGACTCGTAGCCTTTTGAGTTACGGAGACATTCGTACCGGAGTAAGAAAATAAGAGAGAACGAATGGACAATAATGATCTATCCGAATGGACAATAATGAACTATAACTTACGGTTCTCTCTCCTTTTCTTCCTCCGGTTCTCTTTCTTCTATGCAGAACTGCTCGTCTCCACGCCCAAGCTAGCTCCACCCCTGAGCCCTCGCTGCTCCACCCCTGCGCTGTTATGCCTGAGCCGCTGCCAGAGCCCACGGCAGGGGAGGCCTCCATGGCTCCATCCTCATCCCACACTTCTTGTGAAGCCCTTTTACTATATAAACCACTTCTGACAATCGATCAGTATCTAAAACACATACTCCGTCCTAGTGTTTGAAAAAAATCCTACGAACAAAAAAACAATTACATGCCTAATTAGGTGGTTAGATTGGATATGCGTGTCAAAACTATCTTCTGGCCACTATCTAGAAAGTCCTGGTAGTTGAATGCAAGGGCGTGAGAGTTTTTCACGCCACAACTAATTTGTCTAAAAAAGCTAGTACTGCACAACACTCTTTATGGGACAAGGGAATCCTTAGCACATCATCTGCCAATACATAATATCATGTAAGGACCATGAGAAGGAATGATCAATTGATTATCGAGCAAGTGAATAACGAATGAATAAAATATGGAAGATCAAGCAGGCCTAAGACAGTGCAAGTACTGCTATATGTCCAACCTGAATGTCCCCCTCATGTACAACTCTATCTTTAGGAATCATAAAACATTATTTGGAAACTTTAAACACAAAGCTACAGTAAATTTAGCAAGGCCGACAACACGGTTGGACCTACAACAATTCCCTTTATGTAACTTGTGTCAATTTGAAAATGTGACATGAAATCGAAACTGAAAACACATTCATCGGCGCCTCTAATAACCTTCATGTATAAAACATAAAAGACGAAACCATAAGAGCTAGTGACGCAATCTTATTCGAAGTTTTGACCTTGGTCTTATTGTCCTCGGTCCACCTTTGCCCTAGTCATGCACTGAAACAGATTCTTTGCCGTTTAGAAAACTTGTGCTGACTTGAAAGCGGAGAAAAATCTAATGTGACGAACACTACCAGAAAATCGAAGATTGCCGTATGCCCGTGTGCACTGCCCTTTGCCGAGAGCAAAACATCGGGCACACGGAAAAATGAAAGTCGGAAACCACCCAAGAGTCAAATTTGTCTGGTTTAGAGGAACTCCAACATCTATTGTATCCTATGTAGGCTAGCTAAAAAAAATTAGAAAAAAGTGAAAAAATCCCCTAATCCAACAGAGGAGGCAAATCAATGGCTCACGTTCTCGGTTTGCTATATTTCCCCTTGGTCTAGGCATCTTTGGCTAGCCTCGCACGCTCGGCATCCCGGTCGCCCACGCTGAAATCGCCGCTCCTGCGAACTCGGTCGTCGCTCCCGCAATTGATTTGAGGCCTCATCCAGCAGCTGCAGCGTCGCGAACTAACGTCCAACGTCAATGTTGAGTCAGCGATGGCGGCAAGCAAAATCGCAGTCGCGTCTGGGATCAGGGGAAAAAAGGAAATACCAAGGGTGGGATGAAGGAAACCTTGCTTGAATATAGTCATCTAGTTTTTACCCAGTCTCTTGGATTCCCAGTCTCTTGGATTCCCCCGTAAAATTGAGGGGTTTTCTATTTTTACAAAGGGGTACAAACTATATATATTTACTTAACATTAATACAAGAGCTCTTGGAGATTTTCTTAGATAGTTGGATTGGGCTAGGGTTTCGGTGTCTCCTAACCTGTGTCTCCATCCGTGTCTCTAAGTCAATTAACGTCAAATAAATCGTTCAAATTAAATTATGATTACATCATTGTGTTTGTTATAACAAGATCTTCAAAACAAAACCATACTTGACCATGTTTGGATTATATATACTTTTTTAGAACATTTTTGTAATAAAATAATTTGTTTAATCTAAAAAAATATTCAAAAAGAAAATATAGTCCAAACATGGTCAAGTGTGGTTTGGTTTTGAAGATCTTATTATAACAAATACAATGGTGTGATCAGAATTTAATTTTAATTATTTATTTGTTGTTAATTGTCTCGAAGACACGGATGGAGACACAGTTTAGGAGACACAAAAGTTGCCGCCGTTGGATTGTCTTTAGTATATGATTTTGTAGCTGTAGGTTGAAATCAGAAAATGGACTTTCCCCAAGTATAAAATATCTATTCGCAAAAAAAAAGTATAAAATATCTGTAATGTTCGTTAGCATGGTAACGAAAACTCTAAAGAGAAAAGATTAAGCTGATGAAAAAGATGCCTTATATATACTCCAACAATATTTCTTAGGCAATTGGAGTATTATTCCAAAGTCGGAACCAACCGCAGCAAGACGTACGTGTGTACGTCTATATATCCACGTACGGGCCTACATATCCGTAGGTGTGCAGCGGTGCAAGTTGCACGTTATTCTTCTTTCGAAAAGATGCGCGCTGCTACTAGTACTTTAGCCTACAGCCTTGTCCTTGTGCCTAACAAGTTTGAAGAACATCCTCAGCTCCGGCTCGATTAATTGGCGTCAGGGCGCGCGGGGGTGTCTAGTAGCTAGTTGTTCACCTCCGGCGTGCTGGCGCCGCCGGGCTGGCAGCACCTCTGGCAGCCTCCGTGGTACACGCGGTGGCAGCAGCCGTACTCGCAGCCATGGCTGTACTGGTCTGATCCTCCCCGGCTGCCATGCCAGTCCTCCACGCCGGTGGCAACGTCGTTTACCATCATCTTCTCCGTTTTCTTGTCATCACCTGCGTGGTGTGGGTGACAGAAGAAAAGAAAAATAACCAGTGTCATCTCGATCGTGTGTAACGAAATAACAGAGACGAGAGTTTATCTATCTGATGACGCACGAGCTTGTTGGCGGCCCGCCGCGGTGGCGAGCACCGCGGCGAACGCGAGGAGCGCGAGCAGGAGCAGGGCCTTGTTGGACGCCATTGTTGTGCCCCGATCGGACGTCGCAGATGGTCGCAGTGAAGAGGAAGAGGAGGAGGATGACGAGAGAGAGGACCGGATTAATTGGAGTGGCCATTAACCAGCAAGGGTTCAGGTGCTTTTATACCGGTGGCAGAGGCGGAGGGCGGGGGTGTATATAGATAAGGATCGGACGTGTATACGTGCATGCATGAGAGATGGGAAGAACAGAGGAGCGTGGTTGATGTGCGTGCGCCCTCTTTATTTTGCTCCCATACGGCGGCGAACTGAACGGCCGGAGGCCGGGCAGCAGGCCACCCTCGTCCGGCGCTATGTGTAGCTAGCTGCATGCATGTGTCGATCGGTGCGGTCGCGTGGAGCCTGTGAGCGATCGCTGGGGCGCCACGAACGCCGCCGCCGCCTCCTGGTTGGTTGCACACACATAACTCGGGACTCGGACCCAGAAACGTCTCCGCGTCGCGCCGTGCAGCCAGCACTCCAGCAGTAGTGGTGCGTGGCCTTCGCCTGGCCATTTGCATTACTGCAATCTCGTTCTGGGTTCGGTGCAAGCCACACTGAGCGAGGCGTGTTAGTGGTTGAATTGAACGTTTCTCATTTTGTGCTTTCAGAAACCAGTAACTGTCATATTTGCAATTTTCTGATATGAGAAAAAAAAATTATTTCAGCGGTGAAATAAATGTTCCGAGTAGACAAGTTCTATTTAATTTCTAAAACAAAAAAAACACGCTGAGTAAATGTTATATTAAATTTCTGTCGAAAAAAGATAAATGTAACTATTAATCACCTTGAATATTATTACTTAAGAGGAGAGGGTTAACTATAGACATGTGTTTTGCATTGCACGCCAAATGAAGCAATCCAGTTTCTCAATTTGGTTTTTATGATGAAACTTTTTCACGCATCTTATAAGTATATATTTTGGTCCCCAAAAAAATTTTGTTTTTTCTTGAAAAATATGGTACTATTGAATTTTTACATTTTATAAAGTGACTAAGAAATTTTGAATGTAAACTATGCCATCTGGGTTTTTTTTCTCTAAATTTGCATGTGGTATATGAATTTACTTGCACATATCTTTGCTTGTGATTTAAAATTCACTTTTACAAAACATGTAATTCAAATGGAAACATATTCCAATAAATAGGTAGAAATGTGATGATCAAAGGATTTTCACGGGAAACCTACTGAATGAAGTTAGTTATTGACCACCTTAAATCTTTCTAGAAAGGTAAAAGTTCACTAAATATATGCTCAGAAATGAATATCAAAGGGAGTGTCTATTCACCTGGGTGAAACAAAATGAATATCAAAGGGAGTGTCTATTCACCTGGGTGAAACAGAACCCTACGTGCTCACTTGAATTTTTGGATCATTGGATCTCAAATCCGTGACTCATGTCTTCCTCGTTTTTCTCTCTTCCTTATCTTCTCCGTCACCCTCTTCTTCTCCACCCATCGCCTCCCCTCCGGTGCGAAGCTCCGGACTCTCTCTCTCTCAACCACCACCACCGGGGGCCACCGACAGGCTGCCGTGGGCCTCCTCAAGGGCGGTGGTGAGCATGCCCCCTTGGCAACCCCGGAACTCTAACCTCGTTGGAAGTTCATCGGAGTTGAAGAAGAAAGAGAGGAAGCGGGGATTTTGGGTCAACGAGAAATTTGAGTGAGGAGAGGGCTTAGTTTCACTTAGGCGAGGTTTAGCTCTTCCCATAAGTCAGTTTTCTTTATGGCTTTTATTTGACTTCTAAGGATGTATGTTGATCCCTAGCCAAACTTATATTTTTCTGAGAAAATCAAGGCATTATTATTAACTTTTAGAAACTATAAGTGGCAAACTAAAATGGAGTGCAAAACATACTAACACCTATTTTTTTCCTTTTCCAATTTGCATGTGGTATTTGAATGTACGAATATAGCATGCCTGTTTGTAATTTATACATCATTTTCACAATAAATGTACTTCAGATCCTGAGTAAATCTAACAAACACATACCATGAGGGTTTGTTTTCCTCACCTTCACAAAATATGGATAATTTTCACGAGAGTTGATGAAACCACCTTTACGAAAACAAACGTTTTCATGAAGGTCCATATAGGATCTGCTCGCTGCAGCTTCTTTAAGTGGCTGCAGCTGCAGCTGTACAGCTAAGTTGTTGCTGTACAGTCAGCCGAATGGCTGCTGGCCAAAGTTGTTGTTGCCTGACCATAGCAAGCAAGAACAATGGCAGCAGCAGCTGCAGAGCTTCTGCAGCAAGCTCAACCGAACAGGCCCATAGTATCGTATGAGTTTGTTTTCTCACATTCACAAAAATAAACATTTTCAGGGTGATTGTTCTTCCCTCTCAGGAAAGAGATAATACCGTGAGAGTTTGTGATCGTAACCATAAAGATAAAGGCGTGCGTTCCATATCCGTACATACACATCGAAGGCTAGCTGTACACTAGATCGGTTTATTCTTCATTCACTTTGTGGTATATATATGCGCTACCAGTTACAGCTTTATTCGTGCTCTCTGTTGAACAAAGCTTGTGGAACAGTATCGTCGTAGCTCGATTGGCACCGACGGATCAACAGCTACTAGCAGGCGCGCGCAGGATGTAGCTAGTTGTTGAGCTGCTGCTCCGGGACCTCGTCAGGGGTCGCGCAGCAGCGCTCGCACCCGTGGTGGCGCCCGTAGTAGCAGCACCGGTACTTGCAGTGGTAACCGCCGCCACCGCTTCCGCCATGGTGGCCGCCCCCGCCGTGCCAGTCGTTCACGCCGGCGTCGTCTTTGGTCGCCTGCTTCTCCTTGCTGTCGTCATCTGCGTGCGTGCCCCGTACAAATAAAGTAGTTAGTTAGTTCATCATAATATATGTTAATGTGATCAGTCCATGCAGATCCCCGTACGTATGTGCTTGAAACGAAACAAAGTAATGCAGAGTATGATGTGTGGTGTGACGCACGGGCTTGTGTTTGTGTGCCCGTCGCGGTGGCGAGCACGGTGGCCGCCGCCAGGAGCGCGAGCAGGAGGAGGGCCTTGGACGCCATGGGTGAAGCCGTGAGCACTGGTAGCTAGCTTTTGCTGCCTGTACGTGTCGTCTATGGACGAGTGATCAGCTGCGGGGGCGGGTGCTTATTTATACAGCGAGGAGGCGTGGCGCCGATAAGCACGCACGGGGAGCTAGCGGCTTGGGCTGGGAAGAGGACGACGCCCTTTTGTTCCCATACGGCAGACGAGGTCACGCTCACTCACGCACCCGTGTGCGGGCCGGGGTCGATGGATCGCGTGGAGCGCTGGTGCGGCCACGGCCACGAACGCGACACGACTTCACTGGCCTGGCCAGCTCCGGAACGAGTTCCGTCCAGCTGTGGTGTACCTGAACACGAGACGAGTGGGGGACGGATCATCCATCGATCGGACGCTGTGATTTGGTGGCCACGCTCGGGCTTCCGTCTGTCGACACCCGCGTCACACCGGACCAGAGGTTCAGTGTATGCACATGCACATACGCACGACACGACACGAATTCTTCAGGAAGAAGCAGCTAGCGGTGGTGTCTGGAAGATGCAGATCCATCGTACCAATTGCGAAAAAAAAAGATATTGTAAACAAGGGGGAGAGGCTGGGTCGGTCGATCGGGCGATTCAAGACGACGGTAGTTGGAATGGCAGTGTATTGTGCCACTGCCACCGATGGGTCCATGGATGACGACCGAGTCAGAGACGGCATGAATGCCCGACTGCAGGCTAGGAGCTCGTGGAAGTCGTATCGTGCATTCATGTGCCGAGTACCCTCACATTTATTTTCTTTACGCTATTGACGCTCTCAGATTGAAAGGTATACTATTGGAATGAGCAAACTCAAATCAAGCACACGCTCAGGGAAACATGATCAATCCAATCCCGGACTTGTTCGGTTCCGTCGGATTCAATCCGGACCTAGAATGAAAATATAATAAGAAATTTATGATAGGTAGGCCGGGATTCATTCCGGGTCGAAAGCTAATTTACTCACCATAATAACACCAAAAGACAAGGAATCAATCCACTAGTCAAGAGGTGGGGAATCTTCCAGGTCTCATGTATCCATCACGAATAAATTTATTTATGACCCGGAATAAATCCCGGTCTCTAGATGTACCTATCATAAATTTCTTATTATTTATATCTACCATTCCCCGCCCGGATTGAATCCGATGGAACCGAACAAGCCCTAAACAACTTCAGGTTTGTGGCTTAGCACAATCAAAACAGATGTATATATACAAATACTAATCAAAATCGTTTCTCAGAGCATTCCAAGCCCTCCGGTAATATCCCTAAAGCTTAACAGAACGACAAAATCCGCGCGCGGTTCCGACCAAAACTCAAACGGCAGAAAAGGGGCCATCGTCTCAGCTGCAAGAAACCTGGCGCGTCTGCTTTACTCGCCGGGCTGCAGCCGCGCTATGTACTTGTCATACACCTTCGCTGCTCGCTCCAGATCGCCCAGCTCGGCGTAGCAGTCGGCCATGGCGCCATACGCCTCGGTGCAGCCGGAGTCCTCCCCCGTCTCCTTGGACAGCTCCAGAACCTTGGCGTACTGTCTCATTGCCTCTCTGTATTTTCCCTGTCTTTGCAGCGATGCACCTGACCAAAAGCCGAGTAGCAATTGAGGAAGTTCTCAGGTCACAGATTCATTTCATAAGAAACAGGGAATCAACGCTTTGCGTCTGTGCCTGTGCAAGTGACTGAAGCTTCAAACTAGAATCCTTCTTGCTGATGATAAAGAAGGACAACGGAATATATTGTCAAAGGAAAAGGTATTATACAGCAAAACATACCATACGTTTGTTCGCTGGACACAACTCAACCAGACATTTGAAATACAATCAAATCTATCTTGTGCTAAGAGCTAAGATACAGTCAGTCTCCACTACTATTCACAACATAATTTGCTTCAAGTAATGTCCGGCATGCAAATCTAAAAAATTGCAGACTAAGCACACATCAAAATAAAAATCTACAGTACGCATCTTTGGTATGAGGATAACTGAAGATTCAACGATCCCAATGGATCGCTTTTGAGTCTGCCTAGCACGTGGCTAGACCCTAATACTAGAAATTTTCACTAGAAAAACAAAGACTGCTGAACTATCAAAACATAAACACTACAGTAAACTAATGCAAACTCAACAAATCACATGACTCTGTTCATTGGAGACAACTTGGACCAGAGTTCGGAAGACAAACTAAATTAACCTTATTCTGAGCAATAACATTCAGCATGTTATCAGTTTGCTTCAACTTATGCTACATATGCAAAATCTCAATTTATAGAGCAAGGATGGCTGATAATTCTTCACTATGTAGCTACATAAGATATTTACCTGGCAATAATTCTCCTAAAAGGTTAACTAAAGGAATTATTCGAATTTCAAATAGCAAGAAACAGTACATCTCTTGCAGCAGAAACTAAGATACAGATACGATATGAAAATGCAACCTAGTGAAATGGCACCAAACATTCAGTCATTTTTCAGAAATCCTAATATACTTTCATCCACTACTTAGCTGATGCTTGATGCCAAATTATGGACAGCAGAACTGGTATTCTATCAGCAACTACATGTGATTATGTAGCCTTACTGACCGTGGTCTACTTATGTAGGTCCACCGTGATGTTGAAGCATAAACGGATTTTTAAGGTCAGCGAGGTAATACCACTTTATGTACAACAAAAACATACATAACGGAGGTTGCAAGGGAGAAAAGAACCTAATCCTCGTGCAGCTTTCTTTTCCTCAAAACGATCTCCTATGCTTTCTGCAAGTTCCAGAGCTGTCCTGAACTCCACTACTGCTTTATCAAGATCTTGACTCCTCATGTAATTCTTCCCATTCCTCAGGTTTGTGACCAACTGCTGCTTCCTTGGGTCAACGACAACATCAGTTTCTGTTATTCTCCCAACAGGTGCATATGTAAGGCTAGGTGCAAATGACTCAATCTGTGCCTGCCTTCTAAGTGCTGTATTGATCTGGCGAAGTTGATTATTCAGCCGCTTCAATTCCTCCTTTCTTCGGCGTGCTAACAATCCTACATGTGAAAAATCGGAGAGCAAAATTACAATACTAAGAAACGTGCATCTTCAGTTAAGCTAGCAAGAACTAGGTTTGAATGTCTTACCACCAACAGCAGCTCCAATTAGAGCCACAGCAATGAAAATTGGCATATTGGCAAAAGAATTAGGTGGTTGGCAGGTCTCGGCTGATGCCTCAAATGGTACAGAAAGTAATGGCAGGGTAGAAAGTAGAGCAGCTTTCAGAAGGTCGGGACAAGCCATTTTCTGCAGTGTAAATTTCAATTAGAGATAAATGCAGGGTCAATATCTACACTGCAACACAACTGAATAAAGAACAGATTACCATACTAAAGCAAAGGTGGGAAGGAATATAAACCACTGGTGAAGTGCAAATGCCCCCTTAATTTTTCTGTACTGCAGAGAATCATGTAGATTGTACCCACTGTGAGCCCTAGACTACCAGACTGAAACTCCCCATGAAACCTCAGTTCCTCACAGGTGGGCAGAAAAAATTCTGCTCGGTTCAGAAGCAACTATGAAAGCCCATGTTGCTGCCTGACTGCGGTTGACAAAACTAGCTATAGCCTTATAGGCGGCCAGCAAAAGGATCACACAGACTACTGATGACAATCGAAATACGAATGAAAGGATTTGGAGCCTGTATCTAATCTAAGATACTACGCGTAACACAGCCATATCCTAAGACGCAGTGTTAAGTGTTAACCGTGGTGGCGTCAGTCCACTGTACCCGTCGCGCCATTTGTAAAAGGCTGTGTAGTTTGTTCGTTGGATCGATTCGCCTCTCATCACAGCAAGCCGAAGGGTAAATGAACGCACCTGATGATCACGAAGGATTTCCCGAAGGGCGCGCGGCCGCCGTGGCGTCTCACCATCCACGGCCTCGAGGTCCGCGAAACCGCCGCCGCCATGGGCCCGCAGCTGGGGCAGGGAGTCGATTCGGAGTGGCGCCGCCGCTGTGCCTTCTACTCTCGCATCAACGAACGCGAGTCAATCGACGCAACAAAAATGGAGCACGACCTGGGGGGCGCGGCGGTTTAGCCGATTACCAGAGAGGAAGCGGGCGCGGCCGGGGATGAGGAAGCCACCCCGGATGCGCCAGCGTGAAGGGAAGCCCACGTTCCCAGCGCGGTGGCCAACTGCCGCCTGCATCGCCGGCTCGCCGCCGTCTGGTTCGGGGCGGCGTCGGCGTCGGGCGGGGAGGGGGTGTGGAAGTGGAGTGGGACGCAGGCACGCAGCCGGTCGGCCTCACGTGCTGCGCGCGTGTGGAGATTGGGAATGGATGGGGCGGGCCGCACGCAGGCAGGTTTCGACAGCCTGTGGGCCGTAGTACATGGTCTTGTTGGTCAGCAGCCTAGCCCATGGATTCATGCTCGGCTCAGCCCACAGTTTTTTTTTTTGTAATGTTTATTTTGTGTGCCTGAACTATGAACTTCACATGTCAATCGGTATAGAATCTATGGATCAAAACCAAACTGAAACGAATATTGATTCGAAAACACCACAAGACAGTAAGTACATTTTGTTAAATGATTACATGGAATTCTATTGTAATCCTAGCTGCATGATTGTATTGTATACACCAACCAATTCGTAAAAAGGAATCATCGCACATCGGCTTTTATTTATACATACACGAAAGGGCTTCTGTGCTCATAACTCACGAGACATGAGCCTCAGCCTCTCAACATGGCAGCATGCTCCTGAGTTATAGCTGGAACATCAGGTAACCAAATAGAACAATTGACGAATGACGCAAGTAATATGGAAGGGTAAGATTAGCCAAGTGAGGCCAGCTTCTTCTCCAGTCGCTTCGCCGAACGAAGGGCCTCCAGGGCCTCCGTCTGCTTCCCTTCCCGCTTCAAGTTGAGTGCCTTCAGTTTCTCGGTCTTGATCTCTTCTTCCAGCTGGCTCCTCTCACTCTGAGGCTTGCTGGTCGCTGCAACGGCTGGCTTTACTTCCACTTTCTTTGGAGGTTGTATGAAAGAAGACTGTGCAGGCTTCGGAGGTTGTGAACTAGAAGACTGAATGGATAAATCCATGTCGCTCCAACCGATGGATTTTAGGGCGGACATGATCTGAGGATCGAGAAGGTCCTCTACGAGACCATCGTTTGGTTCACCTGACTTGCCTCCAGAGCTTGAACCTTGGTTGTCTGACTCTTCCAGTTGGCTCTCTAGCTCCTTGGCCAATTCGAATTCTGCATCTGCTTCTGCAGTCTTTCCTTCTCTCCGCAACTTGAGGGCGTTGCGCTTGTGAGCAAGGGATTCACGTTGAATTTTGAGACGATCTCGGCTGGTCATTGCTTTTTGAGGCTGTGCCGACTTGCTAACCTGTGGAGGAGGGGCAGAGGCCACAGCGTCAGTGTAGTTGGGGGAGCTAGCAGGCTGTTGGACCATGCTGCTTTGTTGCACATTAGTAGTAGATTCATAACCACCATCCACACTATCTTGTTGAGCACCTTCAAGGCGTTTTTCTAATAGTTTTGCCAGTTTCAATTCTTCTCTAGCTTCTGCCATCTTCCCTTCTCTCTTAAAAGCAACTGCTTTTCTCTTATGAAGTAAAATCTCGTCTTTAAGAGCATCATCTCCATGAGTTTTCAGAGGCTCTTTATGATCAAGTATTTCAGAAGGTGAATGTGACCCTTTTTCAGAGCCCAAGGGATCAGTAAATTCTTGCCGCGGTAAAGCTGAAGATGTTTCGCCACTACTTTCTTTTGCAATATGACCTTGTTTGGAACCAGTTGTTTCCGTCTGCAGTTTGCTTGGAGAACCACCTAGAGTATCCACTGACTTACCAGGTTCAAATGCAAACACTGGCAAGATATCCTCCCCCTTCATTTCCTTTCTTACAGAAGATGGGGGTACAGTTGCATCAACACTAGGGACATGCTGAACATCATATCTATTTTCAGCGGTCTGATGCCCAACAGTAGCGACACCTTGCTGACTAGCAGTCAAGCCACTTGATTCTTCAATCTCTGCCAATTGCTGCTCCAAGACCTTCGCTTTCTCAAGTTCCTCCTCAGCTTCGATGTTTTTCCCTTCCCGTCTGAGTGCAAGAGCCTTCCTTTTTATACCAAGCAGTTCCTTTTGAAGCTGACCCTTAGTTTTTGATGACTTCTGAGGAACCACGTGTGAAGAAATTGATGGTTTGTCAGTTCTTTTTGCAGAATCAGTATCAACATCTTCCCATCCCATATTTTTCAGCACAGATAGCAATGCTGGATCCTGCATGTCATTGTCTGTAACCTCAGGTTCTAATCCTTCATCAGCAAGATCAAGACTTGGGGGTTCAACCTTGTATGGGGGATTAGATGCAATGCTCCTGGTTTCCTTGGCTACAGATGGTTTGGAAGAATTCTCAAGCTCTTCAAGCTGCTTCTCAAGAACACTGCCTTTCTTCAGCTCTTCCTCAGACTCATCCACCTTCCCTTCCCTCCTCAAAGCTAGTGCCTTCTTTTTCAGAGCCAACAGTTCTCTCTGAATTGCCAGCTTACTTTTTGAGGCTGCTACAGGTCGGGCATTCATCCCAGCGAAAGCGATATCTTCTGCATTCGTAGTTCTCTGTCCTTCTGGAGAAGGAACCTTCAAGTCTGGCTCTTCAGTTTCTATATTCTTCTCAAGTAGCTTTGCCTTTTTAAGCAATGACATAGCTTCTGCAACATTACCAGACCGTCTGTTTGCAACAGCCTCTCTTTTCAGAGCAAGCACTTGCTCTTTTATTGCCTCTTGATTTGATAACGAAGAAACAGATTCATGGTTTTCCAATTCATTGTCATCATCCTCACTCCAGCCAAATGATTTTAGGGCAGCAGCCATATCTGGGTCATTCATGTCATCATCTGTAACATCAAAGTGGCCATCAACGGCAAGATCATTAGAAGCACCAAGAATTTGTTCAAAGTTGAGAGAAGGGAATTTTGGATCGTCCATCAATACGTCATCATGCTTATCATCATCCATGTTCCGAATAATTGCAGCCAAATCATCATCAGAGTCTTCAGCTTCACCCAGAATCTCCTGTTCCTCAAGTTGTTTTTCCAAAATCTTGGCCTTCTTCAGCTCTTCCTTTGCTTCAGCAAGCCTACCCTCCCGCTTCAGCATTAAGGCTTGCCTCTTAAGAGCATTAACCTGAGATTTATCAATGCCACCGGTTTTCTTGCCCTCTGATGATTTAGGGGCCACCTCTCTAAGAAGCTGCGACAACTCTCCTTCCACACTCACGGGGGCTGTTTTTGTTTCATCACGAAGGTCTGCATCTGACCAGCCTAGTTCTCTGAGCTCAGAAGCAAGATCATTTTCTTTCTTAACCCTTCTACCAGCTGAAAACCTTTTTGTTTCAGCCTCTTCAGAACTATCAGTTGTTGGTGCAGTACCCAGAGCAACTATATTAGGAGTTTTTGTAGCCAGTCTCCTGCTCTTTCTCAATTCTAATTCCAGTGCTGCAGCTTGCCTCTCAAGTTCTTTACCATGCTTGAAAGCCCGCAGTGCTTCCTCTGGTTTACCTTCTGATTTCAGAGTTTTGTACCTATTCTTCTCTTCAACAGCTTGTTGGCGCAACTCCTCTGGGGTAAAAATAGATGCAGTGTTGTTGAGTTCATAATTGTGTGATTCAGTAGCAAGGCTATCGTCACCATTTGCATCCATACTGAAATTAGTTGAAGTTCTTTTGGAACTGGAACTGGAGGCACTGGCACTGCTTGCGGTTCTCCCAAGAAGTTCAGAATCCAGAGATGCCTTACGAGAATTCTGGATCTGCACTCCACCTCCAAGAATTTCACTTAGAATTTCATCCTCTGGTTTTGAAGTTGCTTTTGTGGCAGCTGTTGAAACAGTGTTGAAAGTTTTATTTTAAGTTAAATATTTCTCAAAGAATTATGAGCAATCATAGATGTCACCTAGAGTTGGAAGCCAAAAATGTAAAGCCTGCAGCATGGTAAGACCAACAAGTTTTCTGGAGTTTGATAGTGCAGTGCAGTAGTGCACCACTTATCATTTTGACATATTTGCATGTGCAATATAATGATAGGCAAAATGCTACATATGATATTCCAGATTAACTATGAAAAAGAGTGCAGCTTGACTTAGATCTACAAGGAATTGTACGCAAGTGAAAAGACAAAAACTATTTGACTGCAACTGGTTACGCCATTAGGCACTTATAGCTGTAGCTAACAAAAGATAAACCAGAGAATAAAATAATTTCCCTAACAGCATATAGCCTTTAATTCTTCACTAGTGAGAGACTGCAGGCATCATTTTTAGGATCTAGTATTAATAAGCTTCTGTAACGCATAATCAAATGTGCAGAATTGATTTTAGCGAAAGCATCAAACCTTGTGCACGAGTGCCCCATTGGTCAAAACATACTCTACATTATGATAGTCAAATTTGCGTGTAAATTGCATCTTCAGTGGATTCCATGATGATAGTATAAGACAATAACTCAAGAAGGCACTCCTTGTTACGGATTTATTACAATTTTCTATATACACACTTTTGATATATTTCACATAATATCAAGTATAACCCAAATCATAGTTCCTCCGAGAAACACATAACTCATAGAAAGGATATGCAAAAGAAAACGAACCTCTAGCACCTCTGTTTTTGTGTCCATATCTCATTTCATAGCGTGCTGCTTCCTCAAGCTTTTTGCAGGGATCACAAATTCTGACAGGTGAGTCACCCTGTCCACGTAAAACCATCCGTTGCTGGGTGCAGCTGCTGCAGAACAAGCCCCCACATCTTTGACAATGGTGCTACATATTAAATACACAAAAGTTAATACAACTCCTGCTCAAAGTCTGAGACTATAAGATACAATGAAGTAGATGAATTATAAGGTTACAATGAAGTTTACATTTTAATAGAATAGTAAATTCATAAGCACCATGAAAATGATTAATGCAAGTATTTAATATATTGAAACAAACAAGTGAGATATTTTTGGGCAGTGAATTCACACGTCATAACTTAATGATACACAATATTTACAAGCAGTAGATGAATTAAGGCAAAACCAGTGGATATATGAACCAAAAACACAAGGATTGTAGTTTAGTATCTAATACATTACCACCAGTGCATTTACTTTTTATTTATTTAGCACTACATTCTCACACACTCCAGATTCAGACCAAAAATGACATATTGTATGGAAAAACAAAAATTGTATCCCATACATAACCAGTCCTTCAAGCAAAAATAAATTGAGCTCCAGTAAACTGTGATTTGTCCATGGCCTGTAGCAACCAATTCAAGAACAACATGGCCATGGGAAGGGACGAGCCATGAGTGTCTGAGCAAGAGAATAGAGTCTTGGAGAGGCACGATCATGATACACAGGGGGTGACAAGGTCTTCTGTGATGAAACTGAGAACACCAAGGCGGCAAGGCCATTATCTGCCAGTAGATGCTTACGTTGACTCACAAATTTATTTTATGGGTTCGCTTTGTAGTCCCAAATTTAGTGAGTTTCGCTGTTAGAGGAACAAGTAATCTAAACCAAGCAGAAGCAAACCAAAACATCAATACATGCCCGTGAAACGAATAGTTACAGCAACCACGATCTCCTCTTCTATTAACCAAACAGAACTCGGAAGGCGAAGGTCATATTTTCTTATTCTCTTATACAAAGCCATCGCTGCATGAGAAGAGGGAAAAAAACAAGAGAGAGGTTACCTTCCTAGTGAACAAAGAAAACTGGACAGAACAACCCTGGCAGTGCGATGCATCCACCACCCAGGAGGCGCCTCGCATTGACGGCTTGGGCGGCAGCCCGATCTTCTCCAACATGGCTGCTAGTGCGAATAAACGCTCTTCTCAGGGGCGGACCCAGTATTAGGATCCAAAAACTGTCGCAAAAAGATCGAATTTAGTAGGCAAAATCATGGTCAGATCCGAAAACAAATACCATGCGTTAGGGATTTGGGTGTTTGATTTCGTGCACCAGGATGGGAAGGGAAGGGAATAGGCAGGCATACCCTGTTGGATGTTCGATACCGGCGAGGAGCACGAGCTCTTCTAGATCTCAAGCTGCTGCCGTAGAGGCGTAGAGATGGAGGCTGAAGCTCCTCGAGGTCGGTGAGGCCGGCGGCACAGAGGAGCCCCTGCCCCTGCGCGTGATGTGCGTGCTGTGGAGGACGCCGGTGCTGATGCCGCCGTTGCGCCGCCGCCGGTGCCTGCTGTGTAGAAAATCTGGAGAGGGTATCTTTTGGAGATGGAATATGTGGATTTGGATGTGGGTAAGTTTGGGTTTGTCCAAACCCTCGCAACGGCAGCTCTACCGCTGGGGGAGCGAACGGAGGACGATGGATCGCAAGAAGGGGGAAGAAAGCTACTCCCTCCTTCCCTCGAAACGTCGTTCCAGCAACTCACTGTAGAGAGGAAGACTTGGAACAAATTACCAAAATACCCTTGCTAAGTCAGAAAACAGATACCTGTTTGGATTGTGGGTTGAGGTGGGTTGGGGTGGGTTCACCCACACTGACCCGTGTTTGGATGAAAAATGATGTGGGTTGGGTCTGATAGAGAATGCCGGTCCTTTCGGTTCCTTGAAATTGAGCGGACGGTCAACCCGCGTGGACGGCGTTTCTTCCCGTCTCGCGTTCTGCCTGCATGAGCTTGACGAAGGGGCGGGGTGGGGCGGACGGGGACCTCAGGGCGGCCATGGCCGACGGTCGAGCTAGCATGGATGGCTGGCTAGGGTGGGCTCAAGCTCTTCGTCGGGCAGAGGCAGACTAAGCGGCAGCCGAGGCCTTGTGGGGCATGGCGGCCATGACCGCCGGCCGAGCTCACGGCCGCCGAGTGGTGATGGGCGGCGCGCGGCGCAAGAGCCACAACGGTTGTGCAAGTCAGCGGCAGCAGCTAGCAAGAGAAGCAGGGAGGTCGCATGCCTGGGAGTCTAAGATGGGCGGCCGCATGCCTGCGAGCTCGATTGGGAGTCTGGAACAGGCCACGGACGGCCGCCTGCAAGCTCGATGGCCAAAGGTCCGTGACCGTGAGGATAAGGAAGAAGATCAGAACTTGAAAAAAAATATAGAATATGGTGAGTGGATGACATGTGGATCCCCCAGATGACAGGTGAGCCAATGACTCTAAACTAACGACGTTATCCTGACATCCAACCCATATCTCCCATCTCTCCAACCAAACAAATATTTGGGTCCAATCCAACCCTCTCATCCAAACACAAAACGGGTTCAACCCAACCCCGAAAACTAGGTTGGAACCGACCCAACCTACTTGGTCCCAAAACCAAACACATGGTACCAGACGATAGTTCGACCGATTTCATTTCATCCGTGGGGGAGACCGACACGGAGTGATAATATAAAATAAATTAGTGTTTTAATATAATAAATTTAACGACTTAAAAAACAGACTAATCTTTCAAAATAACATAATTAATATTATAAAATATATATCAAATATTTATAGAAAGTAGTACGGTGAAAATTTCAATAGTTTACGGACATGTTTGACATGGCTCTCGAACTTAACTCCAGGGCTCCAACAAATTAAAGTCAAGGTCTAGGTCTAGGTGATTAGTGGAGATAAGACCGGATTGATAAGATAGAATGTCATACTATTAAGAGGTTTCTTGATGATGCTGGAGTCTTTTCTAGGTGTTGAAAGCTTAATCTTTCATATGCATATTAACCTTGGCAAGAAAACGATAGTTTGCAAAGTTGTTCATCAAATAGTTGATGGTAATGGTTGGTGATGAATCTTGGATTGCAATTCTGCTTTGATCCAATGTGTTTTGGGTCAAGCATTCAGTTGGGAGGTATGCTCCTCTAAATAAGCTTTTCATAGAGTATAAGATCATCTAATTTGGACATCAAAGGAAACGTTATGAGTGTTTAATTGAGTGTCAGTTGTGCTGAAAATTGACCCGCGAACAGTCCATCAAAGGGGGGTAGATAGTCTGTTGTTTTATCCTTCAGGTCCGAACATATATAATTGTTTTTTTGCTCTGGATTGAGTTCCAAAATAAACGGCGGACAGTCCGAACAAGATGGGCGGTCAGTGCGCCTCCTAACTTCGATTTTTGGACAAAAACTGGGTGTTTCTGTGTGGGAAATTAAAATGAACAACGGGCAATCCAGCCTTTGTACTGCGGACAATCCATAGATTTGAAAGATGGTCGTTTCCAATAGCTTTGATGTGACATATAGCTGTTGGGGTTGAACGGCGAACTGTTTAGGGCGGGTTTTGAACATAACAGTTGGATTTTGGAGCCCCCTCTATATATACCCAACTGGCCGGAGTGGGAGATAGCTCTTGGTCTTTGGACTGATTTGAAAAACACTCTTGAGCTCTCCCCTCACTCTCTCTCACTCATATGACTTGAGCTTGTATTCTCGTGAGATTGGGTGTCACCTAGTACATTTGCATATAAGATTGAGCTTTAGGCTGAAGGGTCAAGTGAGTCTTGACTTGTTACTCCTGGTGTTTGCCGACACCTAGACAGCATTGAGGTGCTGTGAGCCGGTGATCTTCTCAAGAGAAGCTTGTGAGAAAGCCCAATGTGCTTGTGAAAGGTTCTTGTGCTTGCCTCGTCGGAGTGGTGAAAGCAACTCTAGTGGAAAGGAGGTGTGGAGGGGTTCATTGTTTCCAAGCTGACTATAGACCTAGTGGATTATCGGTAGAGGAGCAGTTGGAGCTTTGAATCCACCTCACCTTGGATTAGGGATGGCCAACAAGTCATCGAGACCATGAGAAAAAAAATTGGTGTCTCTATTATGGTTTGTTTCATTGAGCTCATTTACTTTGTGCAATTTATATTCAAGCAAGTTTACTTTCTTAGAAATATTTTTGCTTGCTTGTCACTTTAGAATTGCAAACTTTGACATAGACATAGGGTGTTGCATGGCGAAGGTCACGCCAATGGACGGTAATAAGCCACAGCAGGACATTGTACACGGGGAGGACATTCACCCTCGAGCGGGCGTTTCCGTCACGTTCGAGGCTCAGCAAGCTCGAGCTTGCGGGCCAAGCTCGAGCTTGCCACGCCGGGAACAGCGCCCAGTGCTCTGCGATCATCACCACCGATCATAATGACTCTCCTCTGCGGTCAAAAAGAAGGAGGGATTCACTGCACCACGCCACCGCCCATACTGCGGAGAAGACACCGGTCAAATCCACCTGGCACAGTGGATTCTTATCTAACACTGCACAGGTCGGTCCTGGCAGTGGTACTATGCCAACCACTCCTTGACTTTGCTCGCCTCGGATGCGCTACCATCCTCGAAGGCAAACCTCGAAGGAGACTACGGAGGCTCGATCCGGACCCCGTGCTCAAGTTGCCACCCTCGAAGTTCTGAGCTGTCACGAGAAGAACATCACGTCAACCACTGCCATGCCGTCAGCTGGAGTTGAAAGGCGCAATTCCCGCTCGCATAGTGCACGGCATGGGCGGCACAGTGCACTTAGCAGCGTCAGCGCCATGAACACATGTACTCACGCCCTCCCCCTTAGGCCTATAAAAGGGGAAGGAAAGCCCATGCAAAGGGCAAGCAAAAAGAGCACACGCACAACAGAACACGCACGAAAACACTTAGCCAACGAACCCAGGGACGTGGGAGTTCATCTCCTTCTCCCACCTTGCTTGTAATCCCCTACTACGAGCAACGCGAAACCGGTGCTCCGCACCACTGCTGGACGTACGGCCCCGTGCCTGAAACCAGGATAAAAACTCTCGTCTCTCCATCCGCCATCGGGGCATCGAGTGGTTAGCATCGCAATCACTTGTTTGTGCCGGTGTGACCAAATCAGGCACCGACAGTTGGCGCGCCAGGCAGGGGATCAGCGCTGCGCAACTCTCGTTTCGTTCCCGATGGCGAGCTTCAACCAATGTCGGCCCCCGCTGGGGGAAAGCAATCTGCTCCCAGAGGGGCATGAGATCTGGTTTGGGAGCTTGCGGTTCCAGACATGTGGTAATGGTTACCACATGCACATCCTCCGAGAGGAACCAAGCAACCAGCCAGAGCCTCCTCAACCGCCACCGGCAGCTCCACGACGACGGAGTCGTCTCGGACCCCGCACACGACGAGCACGAGCTGCGAGGCGCGCTGCCGGCGCCAGCATCCCTCCTCCCGCAAGGGATGGGGAGATCCTGTGATCAGGGTCATGGGAAAGGGCTGCTCCCTTCCTCCCGGGACCCATTGCTGCACCACGTGCTACGGCAGCGTGTCCCTATGCCTATGGGCTACACGGCCCCACAACTACGTACGTCTCGTATACCCGCACCATCATGGGTGCGGATGATGGCCAACCAGACTGTCATCCGGCCTCGGAGCGCAACCTCGCCACCTTGACACCCGACGATTCCCACACGGAATCGGAGTATGGATATGCCTTTGGGCATGAGCACCCCGGTTGGGACTACTCTGGTCTCCGTGACCCAGAGGCCTTTCTAGCCTTCCAAACAGCGGCGGATTATTGCTTCGACTATTCCGATGATGAGTATGATCCAACCAGGGAGTGTTTCGTCATCGACGATGGGCGGGTCAGCAAAGGATCGACGTCGGACGACGATGGCGAAGATGACGACCAGGGAGGCAACAACGGCGCAGATCCGGTAGGCGCGCAGCCACCAGACCCATCGGATCACTTGCCTTCCGAGGACGAGCGGCATCCACGCCGCCAGCCGCGAGTTGCTCGCCCCCACGACTTTGGAGGCGGCGACGTCTCACCACTAGCGCACTCCGACCACGAGCCGCCCAATCAGGGCAACGGACGCAACACGGACGCACGGCGTGCGGGGCGGGTAGCTCAGGCCTGCATCCTCGCCGAGGACATAGATGACGACCTCGCTCCCAGGACGAGCCAAAAGCTCATCGCGGCGGCCGCGCTGCTCCGAGCCATGCCGGAGTCAGCTACCCCCGAGGGGCGGAAGCTGCATCTCGAGGCCCAAAAGCTGGTTGAGAACGCCGCACGACAACAGGCCGAGAGCTCAGCCTCCCGCCTTCGGCGCTCGTCGGCCTCAAAAGGCGAACGGAGAGGGGAGTCATCGGTACGCTCACCCCGGCCGAACGACAGGGCACGAGCGCAGTCCCGGGGCCACTCCCACCGGGACATTGCGCATCGCCACACTGAAGAACCACGCGCACCCGAAGCGGAGCCACTTCCCGCACGGGCGCCCGCGAGGTCACGCCTCCGGGACACCCGAGGCACAATGAACGATGGCGACGCCCGTAATACGCTGAACCAGATGAGGCAGCGAGAGGGAGCCTGGACCCGCCAACGCGGGCGCACCGACGCTGGATGGAACCAGGATGCGGCCCCGGAACCGGCGGGAACGCGCGTGTTTAGTCGTAACATCCGCACCGCTCTGATTCCCCCTCGTTTCCGACAGCCTACCAGCATCACCAAATACTCCGGGGAAACGGACCCCAGGGTATGGTTGAACGACTACCGTCTAGCGTGCCAGCTCGGCGGCGCTACAGATGACGACATGATTATCTGTAATCTGCCGCTCCACCTGGCGGATTCCGCGCGGACATGGCTCGAGCATCTGCCCCCCAATCGGATCCACGACTGGGACGATCTGGTCGAGAACTTCGTGGGGAACTTCCAGGGCACCTACGTGCGCCCCGGGAACACGTGGGATCTTCGAGGATGCAACCAAAAGGCCGGTGAATCCCTGAGGGATTTCATCTGGCGCTTCTCCAAGCGCTGCACCGAGCTTACCAACATTACCGACCATCAGATCATCCACTCCTTCCTCGAGAGCACCACATGCTATAGCTTGGTATGCAAGTTAGGGAGGAGCCCATCCCCCGACGCAAACCGGCTATTTGAAGTGGCCTCGAAGTACGCCTCGGGGGAGGAGGCGGCCAATGCTATTTTTAATGGTAAGAAGGGAAAGCGTCCCGAGGAAATGCCCGAGGGGGACGACAAGACAAAGGGCCCCTCGAAGAAACGGAAACACGGCAAGAAGGGAATAAAACCTCCGGGCACCCCGCGAAACAGGCGACGTCGAAGACGAGGCTCTCGCAGTCGACCCTAACCACAAGGGGCCTCGAGGTCCCCCGCGTGGTGGGGGCATCTTCGACGACCTCCTCAAGAAGCCATGCCCGTACCACAAGACCGCAGTCGCTCACACCCTCGAGCAGTGTGAAATGCTGCGGAAGTTTTACAACCGCATCCCTCGAAAGGACAGCGGTCAGCCCAAGGATGGCGGCGGCAAGGACGATGACGGATACCCCGAAGTCGGACACGTGTTCTTCATTATGGGAGGCCCCACAGCCAATCTGAAACCTCGACAGAGGAGGAGGGAACGCAGGGAGGTCCTGCTGGCCCAACCAGCGACCCCTTCGTACCTCGACTGGTCTTCAGAGACCATCTCGTTCGGTCATGAGGATCATCCCGACCATATCTCGAACCCCGGACAGTATCCCCTTGTCATCGACCCTGTCATCGGCAGCACACGCTTCTCCAAGGTGCTCATGGACGGGGGCAGCAGCCTCAACATCCTGTACGCGCCAACTTTGGAGCTCATGGGAATCAGCACCAGTGAGCTGCGCCCCAACAAGTCCTCCTTCCATGGAGTTGCACCCGGAAAACGCGTTCAAACTCTCGGGCAGATCGACCTGCCCGTCTGCTTCGGAACCCCGGCAAACTTCCGCAAGGAAGTACTCACCTTCGAGGTAGTAGGCTTCAAAGGAGCCTACCACGCCATCTTGGGAAGGCCATGCTACGCCAAGTTCATGGCCATCCCCAACTACACCTACCTCAAGCTGAAGATGCCGGAGCCTCACGGAGTCATCACGGTCGGCCCAACGGTCGAACACGCCTATGAATGCGACGTCGAGAGCATCGAGCTGGCGGAGGCTCTTGCCCTCAACGAGTCCCTCATAGCGGATCTGGAGGCGATCGTCAACACGCCCCCTGACGCCAACGAACGACAACCTGGGAGCTTCGCACCCGCCAAAGACACCAAAACTGTCCCCCTCAACCCCGATAGCTGCGACGGCAAGATGTTGAGGATCAGTTCCACCCTCAGTAACAAATAGGAAGTGGTGCTCGTCGACCGTCTCCGCGCCTACGCTGACATCTTTGCGTGGAGCCCCTCTGACATGGCAGGCATTCCGAGGGAGGTCGCCGAGCACTCTCTTGACATCCGCCCCCACTCCAAGCCGGTCAAACAGCACCTCCGCCGCTTCGACGAAGTGAAACGGCGAGCGATCGGCGAAGAGGTACGCAAGCTTCTGGAGGCCGGGTTCATCAAGGAGGTTTTTCATCCCGAGTGGCTAGCTAATCCTGTACTAGTAAAGAAAAAAATGGGAAGTGGAGAATGTGCGTAGATTACACCAGTTTGAATAAAGCATGCCCGAAAGTCTCATTCCCTTTACCGTGTATAGACCAGATTGTAGACTCCACGGCGGGATGTGAGCTTCTGTGTTTCCTTGATGCGTACTCCGGTTACCATCAGATTAAGATGAAGGAGTCTGACCAGCTCGCAACTTCCTTTATCACTCCTTTTGGCATGTACTGCTACGTCACGATGCCTTTCGGCCTTCGAAACGCCGGGGCCACGTACCAACGCTGTATGCTCCACGTCTTCGGAGATCATATAGGTCGTGTCCTAGAAGCGTATGTCGACGATATCGTTGTAAAAACCAGGAAGGCGGACAACCTGGTGCGCGACCTCGAGGTCGTGTTTAGCTGCCTCAGAGCGCACGGAGTAGAACTCAACCCCGAGAAGTGCGTCTTCGGTGTGCCTCGAGGTATGCTCTTGGGTTTCATTGTCTCCGAACGAGGCATCGAGCCCAACCCCGAAAAGGTCACGGGCATCCAGCATATGGAACCGATCCGGGACCTAAAGGGCGTACAGAGGGTAATGGGATGCCTGGCATCCCTAAGCCGCTTCATCTCTCGTCGCGGGGAGAAGGGGCTACCTCTGTATCGACTTTTGAGGAAATCAGAGCACTTCACCTAGACCACGGAGGCCCAGGAAGCTCTCGATCGACTCAAAGCGGCGTTAACGAACACGCCGATCCTTACCTCACCGAAAGAGGGCGAACCTCTCCTCCTCTACGTCGCAGCAACCACTCAAGTCGTCAGCGCGGTTATAGTGGCGGAAAGAACCGAGGAAGGACACTCCCTGCCGGTCCAGCGACTGGTGTACTACCTCAGGGAAGTTCTGACCAAGACCAAGACGAGGTATCCTCACGTCCAGAAGCTGATCTACGCTATTGTGCTGGGTCGACGAAAACTGCGGCACTACTTCGAGGCTCACCCAGTGACCGTCGTGTCGTCCTTCCCACTGGGCGAAATCATCCAGAACCGCGAGGTCTCCGGGCGAATCTCGAAATGGTCGATGGAGCTGATGGGGGAGACCCTCACTTATGCGCCAAGGAAAGCCATCAAATCCCAGATCTTGGCGGACTTCATAGCCGAATAGACCGACACTCAGCTCCCCCCTCGAAGTCCAGCCTCGACTGCTGGGAAATGTACTTCGACAGGTCGGTGATGAATACCGGCGCTGGCGCCGGCCTACTGTTCATTTCACCCCACGGGGAGCACCTCCGGTACGCAGTGCGACTCAACTTCCCCGCGTCCAACAATATGGCGGAGTATGAAGCGCTCCTTGCCGGCTTGAAAATCGCGCTCGAGCTCGGCATTAAGCGCCTCGACATCCGCGGCGACTCGCAACTGGTCGTCGACCAGGTGATGAAGGAGTCAAGCTGCCACGACGAAAAGATGGCGGCCTACTGCCAGGCGGTACGCGACCTTGAAGACAAGTTCGACGGCCTCGAGCTTCATCACATCGCACGAAGATATAACGAGGAGGCCGATGAATTGGCAAAGATCGCGTCAGGACGAGCCACCGTTCCCCCGAACGTATTCGCCAAGGACATCAATAGGCCCTCGATTACCATCACCCCCTCGGCCAGAGCCTCGACCGCAGTCGACACTCAAGGAGCCGCCCTCGGTCCCATGAGCACGGAACTCTTGGCGGATGAGGACGAGCCCATGGGGTACGAGGCTTGCTCGGAAGAAGAAGACAAAGCAGAGGCAATGGAAATCGACGAAGTCCCAGCACCTCGAGATTGGCGGAGTCCGTACCTTGACTGGCTCGATCAAGGCGTTCTGCCAAATGATCGAACGGAGGCAAGGCGTGTTGCAAGGAAGGCTAAGCGGTTCCTCATCATCGAAGGGGAACTATACATACGGGGAACCTCGGGGGTCTTGCAGCGTTGCATCCCGATACCCGAGGGAAAAGAGCTCATCCGCGATATCCATGCGGGTGTGTGCGGACATCACGCTGCCCCACGCACGCTCGTAGGCAACGCCTTTTGACAAGGCTTCTACTGGCCCACCGCCGTGGCTGACGCCACGGAGGTGGTACGAACCTGCGAAGGGTGCCAGTTCTACGCACGCAAGACGCACCTTACTGCCCAGGCGCTTCAAACCATCCCCATCACATGGGCGTTTGCCATATGGGGCCTCGACCTTGTCGGGTCAATGGCAAAAGCGCCCGGGGGCTTCACGCACCTATTGGTGGGGGTCGACAAATTCTCCAAATGGATAGAAGCTCGACCCATCAATAGAATCAAGTCTGAGCAGGCGGTGCTCTTCTTCACCGACATAATCCATCGGTTTGGGGTTCCGAACTCTATCATCACCGACAACGGCACCTAGTTTACAGGGAGAAAGTTCTTAGAATTCTGCGACAACTTTCACATCCGAGTGGATTGGTCGGTGGTGGCCCACCCTCAAACAAACGGTCAAGTAGAACGTACCAATGGCATGATTCTGCAAGGCCTGAAGCCTAGATTTCACGACAAGCTGAAGAAGTTTGGGCATAGATTGGTGCAAGAACTACCATCGGTGATCTGGAGCCTAAGAACGACCCCGAGCAGAGCAACAGGGTTCTCCCCGTACTTCCTCGTCTATGGGGCAGAGGCCATCCTCCCCACGGATCTGGAGTATGGGTCCCCTAGGCTCCGAGCGTACCAAGAACAACGAAACTACCGAGCTCGAGAGGACTCGGTGGACCAGGTCAACAAGGCTCGAGACGTGGCCCTACTCCACTCGGCAAGGTACCAGCAAAGCCTGCGTCGACAACAGGCTCAAAAAGTCCAGCACCGAGACCTCTGCAAAGGAGACCTCGTCTTAAGGCTTCGGCAAGAAAATCGAGGACGACACAAGCTTACACCCCCATGGGAGGGGCCGTACATCGTTGCCGAAGTCCTCAAGCCCGGGACATATAAGCTGGCAAACAAGGAAGGGCAGATCCTCACGAATGCGTGGAACATCCAACAGCTACGTTGCTTCTATCCCTAGAGTGGCCCGCGGCCCTCAAAACTTTTGTACATACTCTAGACTTGTACAAATCTCTTGATTAAGTGTCGGCTTATAGCCCCCGTAGGTTGTGAATGAATAAAACAAACTTTTTTCCATCACGTTTCGAGGGAGGAATGGTTCTACCCTTGATAGAACCATCCCTCCCTCGTGGGCTAAATGGGGAAGGACCCCCGAAAAAATCATCACTTTTTTCAAACTCCTTTGCAAACCCTCGAAGGGAACGCGCTAGGCGTGAAACGGACAAGGGCAGGGTCGCCTGAGCCGAGTGTTCGCCTACGCCTCGAGGCTACGGCAACACCTCACTTCCCCCCGCCTAAGTCATTCACGTACGATCAATCCTAGTGACGACTTCCTTTTGAGGCACATGCATCGGACACAATGCGCATCGCAAGGATATCGCATGAAAATAAGCCTCGTTTAAACGATACAAACGATGTTTAATGTAAACAAGTAGGATGTAAGCGAATTAATCTTACATCATGAAATTCGAATTCCTAAACTACTTTTCTACACTTGGGCTCGATGGCCCGAGACTTTCAGGGATTGCCCCCGCCGCCAAGGTTGTCCCAGCCACCATCATCCTCGCCAGGGAAGAGGACGCCCTCGAAGTGGCCCGCCAGCACACGCGCCGTCTCGTCGGCAGCAGCATCAGCTTCCTCGATCGCCGCCACTGCCTCCTCGTCGTTAAGGTTGTCGGCAACGACGTACCCGGCGGCGAGCTTCGAGAGGTTCGCTTGGTAGTGGGTCGTGACCACTCCGAGCGCCTTCCGAATCCCAAGCAAGAGGGCCTCCTTCACACGTGAGGTGAAGTGCCCCCCAAGCGCTCGAAGGCGACTGGCAAGGGAACTGCCAGACTGCACGTCGGCACCAACAACTTCGTTACAGGCCGCTGAGGCAGCCTGCACCAGCTCATCGAGCTCACGCTGGGTCGCCGAGTGTGCCACCAGCAGAGCCTCCTTCGACTCCGTCTCGGCCTGGAGCGTCTGCCTCAGCGCTACACCAACAAGGCTGTCAGAAACAAAAAAGAACAAAACAAAAAAGATCGAAACCTGAGCAAAATCGGCTTACCCTCGACTTGACCCTGGGCAGCCTCGAGGGCTTTTTCCCCCTCTCGAGCCTGCCGCTCCGCCGTGGCCCGAGCCGCCTGCTCTAGCTCGAGCTGGTCTCGAGCCTCCACCAAGAGACGCCGCTCCTCTCCAAGCGCCGACTCCGCCGTCTCACGCGCGGCTCGCTCATTGTCCAGCCAAGTGTTGGTGTTCGCGAGCTGATCGCGCATGGTGCGGACTGTGTCGTCCAGGCGGGAGATAACTTCGCCCTTCTCTCGACACTCGGTGGCGGCCTGGTCTCGAGCATCTTGAAGGTCGGCCAGTTGACAGTCTCGAACTTCCACCGCCCCCGATAAACGGCGTAGCTCCAACAGCATCGCCGCAATTTGGTCGTTCTTTGCGAACGCGTCCTTGCGGAGTTCCTGCGTGAGACGAGCTAAGCATCATCTGAAAAGCAATTGCGACAAAACACCGGCCGCAGCGAAACACACCTGGTGGACTTTGCCGGCCTCCTCATGAAGACGGAGAACGTCTCGCAGCGCCCGGACAACTTCCTGACCGTTCGCCAACTGGAGTCCCATAGTCGCTCTTCCGCTGCGGCTTCACGAACGAACTGCTCGGGAAGCTCGCTGCGGGATTGCCACATCACGGGGGATCCACGTTCGTCGACACGGGCAGGCACCCCGCTGGGCTCGGTCGTCGCTGGCCCCGTTTGAAGCGAGACGAGGGTCGACGACGCGGCCCCCCACTCTCGTGCTCCCGCGGCACGAGGGCTCGCACCTCTAGAGCCTCGGCCAGCTCCGATAGATGGGGAAACCCGCCGCCAAGGGCTCGCTCCTCTTCCCCCTCACGCGGGGGGCCACCGCGACGTCCGCCTCCACGTGCGCCACAGGCAGCTCCTCGACGAGAGGAGCCCCCCGTGGCGCGGGGGTGGCATCCTCAGTCCGAGCGACCTCGGCGCGGGGCTCAACGGCGCCCTCGAGGAATTGAGGCGGCCTTGGCTCCTCGAGGACCCGGGACGGCTCCTCGCATGTCTGCCGCTCGTCCTGCAGCCCCGCCTGAGCGTCAAAAAAAGTGACCAAGTCCTGGACCGCCTCGTTCGTCGGGCCCAGGAGCTGCGAGGACGGGTGGGGCGACGAGCTTGGTCCGACTTTAAGGGCCTTGGTCGGCGCAAGGGAAGGTATGGACCGTGCACCAGACCGACTATGCCAGGAAAGAATTCAGTTAGAAACAAAAATGAAGTCTCGACGAACAAGTAAGCGACGAAGAAAATTTACCGAACGATGGGCAGCTTCCGCTTCGGCCTCGAGGCTGAGACAGGAGCCACCCTCGAAACCTCCTCGCCTCCTGTGGAGGCGCCGGCCTCCCCTTGGGAAGCCTCTCCACCCGGCCCATGGGCTGGGGCTTCCTCTACAGCGCCCGGCCGCTCGGGTGCCTCGCCCCGATCTTGGGGTCTCTCGAGGGCAGCCGCCGCTGCCCCTGACGGACTCCCAAGAGCAGGCACCGTGGACGACGGCGGAGCCTCAAGGTCGATAGGCTCTCCGCTGCCACCCCTAAACGCTGCAGCCAGGGCGACCCCACTGGGGGAAGCTCGAGAGGAGATGGGAAGCTCGAGAGGAGACGGGCTCCTCGCCCCACCGTCCTCCTCGGACCCCTCACCAGCGGGATCTGGGGAAGTCTCCGGCGTCGGGAGCGGTGAGAGCCCGTGCCTCTCCCGCTCGCGGTTCTCCTCCATATGCTTCCTCTTCTTCCGCTCTTTCCGCTTCCGCCGCTCCTCCTTCCGATCCTTCTCCTGCTTCGCCCGCTCGACAAGGGCGTGGTTGGCGGCCCTGTCCTCAGGGACAGGAGGTTTGGAAGTATGGCCGCGGGATAGCCCCTGCGTAACACCAGTCACAAGGTCAAAAACACGAGAAATCGAGACATGAAGTTAATACGAGGGTCGAAAGACGCTTACGAAACTCATGTAGCCATCCTCGGGCCGCATGGGCACCGCCCACGGGTTGTCCGCCAGCCGGTCGACGGCACGCCGCGCCCGCTGAACGGCGACGGCGTCAGACAACGGCTCCACCGCCATCGCTGTGCCGGAGACGTCGGCATCCGGAACCATCCCAAACAGCGGGAGCCTCCTCTGCATGAGAGGAAGCACTCGCCGCCGATGGAAGTTTGCGATAACTCCACTGGCGGTAAGGCCGCGCCTCGACAGGCGCTGAAGTGCCTCGATCAGATGACTGAGCTTGTCCTTTTGCTCAGGCGGTGACACCCCATAACTCCAGCAATCCAGCTTCTCCGTCAGCAGCTTGCCGGTGTAGGACGGTAGACGCCCCCCGTCGTTGCGAAGGTAGAACCACCCCTTGTCCCAATCTTGGTTATTGGAAACCATGGAACAAGGGATGTAGAGGTTCTTACGGCTCCTCCGGACTTGGAGCACGAGGCCACCAACGCGAACAGGGCGACAAACCCCCTTGGAAACGCCCTCTAAAAAGAGCTCGTCGTAGAAGAGGTGGCGCCACAGTCCCAGTGGGCTTCGATGCCCAAGAAGCCCTCGCAGACGGCGACGAATACCGCCGCCTGGGAAATCGCGTTTGGCGAGAAGTTGTGCAGCTCCATCTTGTAGTGGAAGCACAGCGCCCGCATGAATCGCCCCGCCGGGACGCCGAAGCCTTGCTCATGGAGGCGAACGAGGCTGACGACGTAGCCCGCCGGCGGGGCGGGCTTCGTGGCCGCCCCCGGCGAAATCCAAACTGCCGGTTCGCTGTCGACGTTCGGCGGCAACACCCCGACTTCTACGAGCCCCTCCAGACAGGACTTGGAGGCGGTCGATGGCTTCCACGGCGCGGGATCGACAAGTCGGACCATGGCGACAGGTGGGAGCGTAGGCGAGAGAGGAAGACGAAGCAGAAGATGATGACGCAAGAGCGAGAACGCAAGAACGAGAAGGCAAGAGCTAGAAGGCAAGGGAGGCGTACCCTTGGCAGGAGCCCTGCTGCGCTATTTATACTCCCAGCGGAGCAAGGCGCTGCAGGACACCAGCCGTGACACGCCAGCCCCCTAGGCTGACAGTCAGGCCCGCCCCGGGAGACGTAACAGCACCGGCCGCGTCAACGCGCTAACCGCGTTAGCTACGCCGCAATAATCGAGGAGCCTGGCACAATAAACGTGCGGTCGTGTCGAATCGCGCCCACACGCCTCGCCTGAAAAGGCGCGCCCACTTCTCCCACGAGACCACGATAACTTCCTCGGTGGTCATCATCACCCACGCGAAACGAGGAAGGGTGCACTCAAGGCGCCAATCCTCGAAAGGAAGCCTCGAAGTTTGAATGCTCGAGGAAGACCCGTCGAGGGACAAAGGCCTCGAAAGCCTCGACAGATACCAGCCCCCGCAGGATTGAACCTCACCCCTGCGGAGGCTCGGGGGCTACTGTCGGGTACCTATAATAGGGGTACCCTAACTTGGGCCCAGAATTACTCGGTAACAAGGCCCGCAAACGAAGTTGGCCTGGCTCCATAGCCCAGCAAAGGCCCATCACGACAAACTTCACCATGACGTTCGTCCCGCTTGAAGACCCTTGAGCGGGGATGTCCGTGACGATCGAGCCCAGCCAAGCTCGAGGGGGACGTTCACCCTCGAGCGGGCGTTTCCGCCACGTTCGAGGCTCAGCAGCCAAGCTCGAGGAGGACATTCACCCTCGAGCGGGCGTTTCCGTCACGTTCGAGGCTCAGCAAGCTCGAGCTTACGGGCCAAGCTCGAGCTTGCCACGCCGGGAACAGCGCCCAGTGCTCTGCGATCATCACCACCGATCATAATGACTCTCCTCTGCGGTCAAAAAGAAGGAGGGATTCACTGCACCACGCCACCGCCCATACTGCGGAGAAGACACCGGTCAAATCCACCTGGCACAGTGGATTCTTATCTAACACTGCACAGGTCGGTCCTGGCAGTGGTACTATGCCAACCACTCCTTGACTTTGCTCGCCTCGGATGCGCTACCATCCTCGAAGGCAAACCTCGAAGGAGACTATGGAGGCTCGATCCTGACCCCGTGCTCAAGTTGCCACCCTCGAAGTTCTGAGCTGTCACGAGAAGAACATCACGTCAACCACTGCAATGCCGTCAGCTGGAGTTGAAAGGCGCGATTCCCGCTCGCATAGTGCGCGGCATGGGCGGCACAGTGCACTTAGCAGCGTCAGCGCCACGAACACATGTACTCACGCCCTCCCCCTTAGGCCTATAAAAGGGGAAGGAAAGCCCATGCAAAGGGCAAGCAAAAAGAGCACACGCACAACAGAACACGCACGAAAACACTTAGCCAACGAACTCAGGGACGTGGGAGTTCATCTCCTTCTCCCACCTTGCTTGTAATCCCCTACTACGAGCAACGCGAAATCGGTGCTCCGCACCACTGCTGGACGTACGGCCCCGTGGCCGGAACCAGGATAAAAACTCTCGTCTCTCCATCCGCCATCGGGGCATCGAGTGGTTAGCATCGCAATCACTTGTTTGTGCCGGTGTGACCGAATCAGGCACTGACAAATATTATCTATAATAGGTCAATTTTCACCTCTAAAACTTTTTATCTTGTAATGAATACTTTTAAATATTATTGAAATAAAATAGATATATACTCTTTCAAGATAATATAACAAGAATAGAAAGATTTTTTTTCATTAAATGAACATACTAGATAAAAGATATTTTAACAAAAGTATCATCTCATCTCTACTTAAAAAGGAAACTGAACACTTTCAAATATGATATTATAAAAGTACTAGTTAACTTTATATTTGGCTAGCGCAACAAAACTGTGATCCATTAAATTTTTTTATAAAGACAACCAATTGGCGACTTTTATCACCAAAGTTTAGGAGTTACCACTATATCTTCCAAAAATATGAGTCATGAAGATAAAACTCTACATCCACCACTATCTCTTTTTACTACAGTCATGAAGAAAAAAATGTAAAGAATACTTTTAGAACATTATTAAAATAAAATAGGTATATACTTCTTTGAGCTAATATAACAATAATATAAATATTTACTCTTTAAATAAAGGTTTTAAATAAAATATTTTTGAACAAAATATCATCTTCGCTATATATATATATGGCTGAAAGAGTAAATCTTGATCCAGTCCAGCCATATTATTGTGCCTAATATAAATGTGATCATGTGGCCATAATAATGAGACCACACAGTTTTGAGCCAAGTTGGTTTCAATCATTTTCAGTTTAGTCTATATATGTTCAAGCATAATTCAGTTTACGCTGATGTTGGGAAGACAAGCATAATAATATAGAGAAAAAAGAGAAATCATAATAATAACGATGAGTAAGAAGTAAGATAGTAGGACTGAGAAATAGAGAATAGGAAGTGAAAGCACATAGTGTGGCTTCTTTTTGCTGCATGCGGCGGCCATGTTCCCGCTGCTGCTCTCTTAGCCTCGGCGCCAGCGCCGATCAAGGTTGGATGCATCATAGTCCACCTCGCTGCGCTTCCTTTTGACACATGCACTGGTGAACGAGCTACTACTTTGGCTGTTGCTCTCGCCATCGGCTCACGGTGTCAATTAGCAGGGGTCGGCGGAAGGGAATAGGTCGTCGTAGTGATAGATGGCCTACGTCGAGGCTACAACAACAAGTAGATACCTATTTTATTTTACAATAGCGATGTCTCATGGCCAGCGGTGGTCTGAACTCTGAAGAAGGACGGGGTGTGGGGAAGCGAAAGGAGAGACGCGGAAAGACTTAGAAGTTAAAAAAAGGAAACAATGTAGCCTGATGTCGTGCGGCCGACAAGCCATCGTGGTCTAGTATGGTGGAATAAACTCATCAAGCCGCCATGCTCTCGTACGGGCCCTCTTCAACGTTCAACGACCGTACGGGTCTTGTTAAATATATCAACACATCCTTTCCTCGGCCCCAATCGAGCCACCTCCCATATGGTTCCTCCGCCCCAATCGAGCCACCTCCCATATGGATGATGGATCCCCAGATACTGGATATCGCCTTGTGGAGACGAGACATATGTACCTTTTCTACCTTTGTCGCAATTTATGAGCAGTTTCTATATTTTATTTGTCAATTAAAATTGTTTGGATTAGTTTTTGTTTTGCAAACAGAGCACTGATAGTGCCATCCTCCCTTAAATGTGATGTATTTGTATCTTATACTAAGATTGGGTGCGTTTGATAATTTTTACGCATTGGCGAATAAATGTATCCTCCTATTAATGAGATGTATTCGTATCTTATACTGAGACTAAGGTGCATTTGATAATTCTTGCGCATCAGTGAACAAAGGTCTCACTCTCACTTGGGCAGATCGCATACACTTATTAATGAAGAGATTGCATTACATGAACCTCATAGTTTTAAAATATGTATATCTGCATATCGAAAAGATATACTATATTACATGATTAGTCCTTGCACTTCTGAACATGAAGTTGGAAAGACTGAAGTTTAAAATCTATAACATCCTGGTCAATGACCAAAATTTCTTTGAGTTTGTCTTTGATTTTTGAGAAATGCTTCTAGAAAGAATCCGGATCCAAAACGTTTCCACAAGAATTTAGATCCCTACCAAACACACCCGTCCCACTAGAATCAGTTGACTCTCTACCAAATTGGAACACTAAACAGTGATTCTAGCTAGAACTGTTTCTAGTTATTCTAACTCTTTTGTAAGAAAAAAGAATCACCTATAAGCTGGTTTTTTCCAAGTGCAACCTTGTAAAATAGTCCCCATGTAAAATTTTCTTCACCCACAAAAAATGTGTTTTTGAAAGGACAATAATGTATTTTATCTTCTTATTAGAAACTGAATCCATGTACTTAGCCGAACGATCGGGAGGGTCTGAGCATTTATCAGATATTTTAGAACTTTACAAAATGGGTCGTCCTACCGCATATCACTCCACACTTACAATTCCTCTTGTATTTAGCCTGTGTAAAAACTAGGTTGTTCTAGTGTGTGATTGTTAGTGTGGTATTGATTGGTTTTTTGAGTTTAAGAAAATTTGGGGATTCGGAAGTTGCAGAATGCTGCATGCTTTTGATTTGGTTAAAAGGTCTATATACCAATAATAAATGAGATATTGTTTTCTCTAAAAAGTTGTCTTACATTTGTTTTCCTCCCTATTGATATATCTTCATTTAGGGGCATTGGAGAATTCCCTAGGGCACAAACTGGGCTTGAGGATATCATGTTACTATGAAGAGATTGGATGACGCATTCCTTCCGTAATATGCTCGTTTTGTAATAAGTGTGTGTTTGTGTCATTGCATATCTAGAAGCTATAGTAGTATACTGCAAAATAATAATTTAGTAAATATTTCTACTTCTGTAACATTGTGTGTAAACATTGAATTGATTACCAATTCTCTTTATACATATCTTGTATTTATATTGTCATTATTAGTCACATTCCTTATATGCATTTATGTATCACATGTTCTCACTTTCTTGTTTCAATCTGATTCTATTTTCAAATATTAATTGAGCTTCCACTACCCTGCAGTTTGCATGTCCAATATCCATCGATCCACTCTTGGGTTGATTTATCGAAGGATGCAGTATGAGAAATGTGAATTTTATTTTTTTCACCTTGGAAAGGTCTGCACAAAATTAAACACTGGTTTAAATAGTAGCCTATTCTCAAGCTCCTCATAGTGCTAAACAAACTCTATATTGGGATATTTGGTACTGAAGATTCCTCTACAATTGCAACTTCTCGTTTATTTAGCATGTGTAGAGACAAGCACCTTCTAATGTGGTACTGGTTGTTTTTCTTTACTATAATAAATTTTAGTGATTCAAAAGTTGTGGAGTGTACCGTACTTTTAATTTGGTTACAAGATGTATAGATATAATAATATCTGAGATAGTGTTTTTGCTAGAAAAGTTATTCCATATTTCTCTTCCTACCTATGGAGGAATAGTTTAGTTCTGCTTTGAAAAAAATTATATGTGAACTTTGAATTGGTCGGCACTCCCCCTGCTATGTATCTTATATCTTCGAATTGCCATTTATCGGTCACGTTTCTTTTATGTATTTATGTATCAAATGTTCTCACAATTATTCTTTCAAATATTAATTGAACTTCCATTGTCATGCGATTTTCATGTCTAATTTCCATCCATTCACTGTTGGGGCTTCTTTGTTTCGGAGGATACAATACTAGGACAAGGTAGTTTTTGTGTCATACCAAATTTCCGCAAAAGTCCAAGGCAGAAATATTGGTCCCTCAGAGTTAGATATGTCGTGAACAGAAGAAACTAAATTAAGTAGTGCAGTGGTGTGGGTAGAAATGCAGGAAAGAACTATATCTCCAGATCATTGTAGAATTATGCAACTCAACAAGCAAAAATATAGATGAGTGAAAGCTGTGTGTTCACCAAAACCCTGTATCAGTTTGAATTTCTCCTGTCAGTTAACCATGATTGATTACACATTCTCACTACAACAAGTAATCTAAATCTCAAGACGGTTCAAACCGAATTGAGAGATTTTGTAAAAAGAAAAAACATCACTAAACAAGTAAATCGACGAACATACACATTATCCTTCTTGTTGTCCACCAGAATGCTGCATCGATCTGTTGCATGCATGGTGCCTATGTTCCTAGCGAATCTCACCGTCTTCTACCTCCATGTCCTCAACATGAGAAGCGAGTGCAGCCTGCTGCTCGTCATCGTCGTCGCTGCCGTCGTCCGCCTTCAGGAAGACTCCCAGCTGCTGCAGAATGCTTGGTCCACCTGGCAAGACACGGAGGAGGCCGCCGCCTTCTCTCACCTGGGACGCCATCTCCGCCGTGCGCGCGCCCTGCTGCACGGTGCTCACCACGTGCTCGAACGCGGCGAGGCCCAGCAGCTCCATGTCCCGCCGGTTGACGCGCTGGTCTCGCAGCGCCGCCCTCTCGACCTCGACCAGCACACGGCGAGCCTCCGCCTTCGCGCGATCCTTCGCCTGCTGCCGCCGCCGCTCTGTCTCCTCCTTCGCCAGCGTTACCAGGTCGGTGATGCCATCGCCCGGCGCCGGAACGGCGACCACGCCATGGAGCTCCTCTGGCACTGCAACCTGCGTCGCCACCGGCGGCGCCATCTCAGAGGTATCATTCTGCTTGGGAAGAGATGTCGATGGAGGTGCACTGCCGCCGGCGATCGGGTGCACGGTTGCTGCTGCGGCCGCCACGCATGGGCGCCGGGGCTCCTCCGGCTCTGCAATCTGGATAGCTTCACGCGCCGGCAATGGTGGCTGCTTATTATAGGTGCCGTCGTTCTCCTTGGGAAGCGTCGCCGATGGCACTGATGGGATGCCGGTGACCAGGTGCACCTTCGGTGCGGCCGCCGGGCACAGATCCTGGAGATCCTCTTGCTGGGCAATCTTCAGTGTTTCTGGCGCCGGTTCCGGAAGCTGCGCGTAGGTGTCATTTGTTAGAGTATGGATTAATTAGGATATTGTAGTCATACTCTAAGTCTTTGACATCATTCACCTTGGGAGGAAGAACCGCCGGTGCAGGAGGGCTGCTAGTGATCGGGAGCACCGTAGGCACGGACGGCGCTCGCTGGTCCTGGACACCCACCGGCGCAGGCTCCGGTGGCGGTGCACAGGTGCCGATCTTCTTGGGGACAAGTGGCGACGGCGATCGGCTTCTGGCGCTCTTGTCGTGATCACTCCCGGAGTCGCTGATGAACGAGCTGCTGCTCGAGTCGGAATCACTCGATGACGTATCGGAGTCACTGCTGCTGATGCTATGGCCGGTGGTCTTGGTCGGGAACACGACGGGAGAGGCGTCGCCGCAGATGTCAACGTAGCACTCGCCCTTCTCGGCGAGGTCGACGTACTTGCGCTGGAGCGGCGACAGGAGCTTAACCCCAATGTCTTCCACGAGCTCGCCGTACTCTTCGGCGATGTCGCGGATCGCGATGCGAGAGACGCCGCCACAGATGTCGACGCCCTTCTCATCCTCCTCCTCTTGCCCCTTGGGCGTGCTCTTCTTCTCTGGCGCGAATTTGTCCAGCAAAATCTTGAGCTGGAACACGCCTGAATTCATGGACTTCGTCACGTCCTGCTTCTCGATCTTGCCACCGCCGTCGTCGTCGCCACGGAGATAATCGCAATAATCCCCAATCGCGCACTGGTTCTGCAGGAACGCGACGACGTGATCCGGTAGCACCGTCGCCAGAGAGGCCAGGCGGCCGGCGAGCCTCTCCCTGTCACCACCCAGCATCATCATCCGCTTCGCCTCCCCCGTGCTCTGCTTCTGCTCCGCGGAAGGAGACATCTTCCTCCTCGTAGCCGACCTGCCGCCGCCGCCCTCTCCCACCGGCGCCTGCGCGGCCATGAGCTGGCCGCCCTCGCCGGCGCCGCCGCGGGCACCGCAGGACACGAGCTCCGCCTTCCTGAGGGCGTCGCGGACGGCGTCGAGCTCGGAGATTAGCCGCTTCCGGAGCAACCGCCGCGCCGGGGCGGGCATCTTGGCAACCGCAAAGACCTCCCTTTTGACGCCGAACGCGCCGCGTCTCACCAGCACGCCGCCCTGCTTCCTCCAGGGCGGCGCGGAGTACTCCTCGTCGGCGCCGGCGCCGGCGCCGCGAACGGCGAGCTCTTGGGCCATCTCGCCAGCGCCGGGCTGAGGCCCCGGCCGCCGCTGCATCCGTTAGGGGACGGTCAGCTCCCCCGCGGCTGCCTGCTCCCCTCGGTGACAGATCACTGGAGGCAGCCAAGCGGAGGCGTTGGGGGAGAAGAGCAGCGAATGCCGAATGGTGGAGCTCGCGTCCCCTAGTTAAGGATGATGAGAAGGGAAGGGAGCGCCGCCGCGGCGGCCGACTTCTGCCCTGCCCGTCTGCAAAGTGGCCTGCGCGAGTACGCGATGGAAACGACAAGGAGGGGGCATGCACCTCACGTGCCAGCCAAAAAAAACATTGAGGGTGGAGTATGGCTGTGGCAACTGACATCGATGATTTGCTGCTAGGGAGAAATTACTGTTTGGAGCTGCTCATCAATGGAGCTGATTTTGGTGTTCAATGGAGCTGACACTCATGGTCTTGGGCCAAAAATAAATCAAATATTCGCCGTATTTTCTAAGTCTTTTTTTTTGGCAAATTACTACTAATATGTTTGAACTCTTTATACCACATGAGAAAGAATCATATAGCTTGATAGCTATAGCAAATGCTGATGCGCCGAAGATCATGTCCGCCGCGCATCTTGTGGCATCATATCTTGCATGGCGCTCCAACAAATAGCAAAAAATAAAATCTCATCACATATCTTTTTCAAAGGGAAAAAAAATTAAAAACGTTGCTATTGCGCGTATGGATATTCGTAGTTTTTATTAGAATATATTTAATATGTATCAAGTTTATGGTCAAACCTATAAGATCACGTTATTTGTCGTATCTGTCGTATCTACAAGATAATTCAATATATGAACAAATGGAAAGACATAAAGTGATAGAGCAATTAGACGCACATGATCCGATATCTATAGTAGGAAAAAGCCACGACATAGAGGTTACGGCGACGGATCCCAATCACGGTATCTCTTATCTTAGTTTGTCCTATACATCATGAGCGATGCAACTATAGCCAGGTTGTTACACGTATCATTACAATTGTCTTCTATGCTATTTTCCTCTTTTGTATTTTCGTAGTATAAATTGGTAGAGTGTATTCAAGTTGCCTATCAGTTTTTATACTATTTTACTATGTCAAATATAAATATAGCCATCTAAAACTTTCAAGAGCAATAATTATGTGAGGAGATCGAGTGATCCGTGTAGGTTAGTCCTTCTACGGTCACGCTAGACTATCCCTTATTTGGAGATAGGCCTTTTATATATTTATTCTATTTTAACGAAAAATACAAAGTCGCTATTGGTATATCGTTGCATCATTTTTGTATCCATGTCTCTACCATTGAAAGAATAACCATATATAGAAGCATGAATGATGCTAAGATAAGATCCATCACGCCTTCTCTAACAACTCAACTTCTTGCGCTGATACCTTTGTTCAGGCCCAGTATGTAAGCTCATTTTGCTTTCTTTAGTGAAAAAGAACTATAAATGTATTACAGTTTATTTTTCAGAAAGAAAATAGGCAAGGCGTACACATTATCTATCAGAGGCTCTGACTTGTAATGTGAGTTATGAACTTTCTTTGTTTCTTTTTTCCCTATCTGGAGGCAGTCAGGATGCATCATGGAATTCAGTACAAAGAACCACAGAAATCTTGTACAATAAATAGTAGGATCATAAGTACTCCATCCACTTCCCCCTCTTTTGCAGTTTGTCAGAGGGCCGGACATGCAATGCGCTCGATGGCAGCTGTGCAGGTTTTTGAGACTATGGTTTCTTTTAAAGGAAATTTTTGAGACTGTGGTTGCGTGCTACTTGCCTTGCTGGAACTCAGTGCAGAGCTGCCCTGCATCTTTGTTTTCTTCCACGTTATGTGACGAGCTCACGTGCTTCCCCCAACATATGTAGACTGTAGTGGGGTGTTGCCAACATCGCAGTGGAGTGCAGGCAAAATATTGTCTGCTATGAAATTTATGAAAAAGTGGCCTTTTAAGTTACATTTCTCAGCCGAAAATCTTAAGCTAATAGTCCTCGATCACCGATTCATCATTGAAAGCATTTACGTTCGGCAAACCGCACAACAATTTTATTGCTGCGCCCTGGCTGTTTTTATAAAATTGTGTCAAAGTTTTGTGTGTGTGTGTGTGTCCCCTGGAAAATTGGTTCAGCGTAAACTTTGGTGAATGCCCAAAATTCAGACATGATTTTTTTTGTGAAAATTGGATGGTTCTTGCAAAAATAATGAAACTTGAGAGCACAGGATTATTATTCGATATACTCACTCTATTCCAAACAGTTAGTCGTTTTGGCATATATATATATATATATATATATATATATATATATATAGATAGATAGATAGATAGATAGATAGATAGATAGATATTACTATGTACTTAGATCTACAATGTGTCTGGATACATATTATAATATATATATGTATTTAAATATGTCAAAATGACTTACAATTCGGAAAAGGGTGGAGTATATTTATTTGGAAAAAAGTCTCAATTAATCTCCTTGAATACAACCAAAGTATGGATGAGCCCCTGAACTATATATGTCATTTGTTTCAATTTATTGTATTTTTTGTTTCTCTATGCACAAGTAGAGATTTGAGTTGGAACTTTCTAAGATGGTAGCAGATTTCATAAGACATGTTAAAAAAATATATCATACATTTTTGGCATTATTTTGATATGATAGGATGTTTAGTGATAAAATTTATCAGTGAGATACAAATTATATAAAAAAAATTACGAACATTCCATAAAATATTTTAAAATATAGATTATGATGTCTACAACCACTCTACAAAGTCTCAAACTAAAATTCAGCTTGTGTACGAAGAAATACAAACGAGAAATTGCATTATGTTAAAGTGGAACCAAATTGCATAGCTTAAGGGGTAAATTGAACCAAAACATAGTTTGGGGCTTATCATAACTTTTACTATACTTGAAAGGAGTCATTTGAACGTTTTCCTGTATATTTCTTTCAATGTTGAATAGTATGGTGTGTATTCAGCAGATTATCACTTTACTTTTCAAGTATACTTTTGTTCTGAACTTTAATTTTGATAATCAATTGAAAAAATTCTGATTAGGTACCCAAGAGGAAGGTGCAACTATTCCCTAGGCTCTGTTTCTTTTTCCCCAAGACTCTGTGACACACCTCTCTATGCGTCGATCCGCTCTCCACCTTCTCCATGGCTGCAAAACACTCCGCTTCTGCCTACACGCTGCTGCATGCCACTCTTTCACCTCCACCTCACCATAGCTAGGGCTGGACGAAAAACTCGTAACTCGTAAACTCGCTCGAACTCGCTCGTTATTGGCTCGGTTCGACTCGACTCGTTAGGATTTTCAAACGAGTCGAGCCAAGCCTTTAGCTCGGTCCTATAACGAGCCAGCTCGAGCTGGCTCACGAGCTGCTCACGAGCTCAAATGAGCTGAGGTGGTTTTGCAGCCCAAACACCAAATGCAAATCAGGCCCAACAAACTATATGGGCCACAAGCCCAACACACTGCAAAGCCCACAAACTCACAAACCCTATCTCTTTCCCACCCACCAGGTCCACCCCACCATCGTCGCCAGCCCCCCACGCACGCAGCACGGTGAACCGACTCTGTGATTCTGTGAAGTGTGAGTCTGTGATTCTAAATGGAACATCTGTCCTCTGTGACTTGAATTCTGGATGCATCAAAGTATCAAACGTTGATGGCTTGATGTTTTATTTAATGGTTTATTTAGTGCTTTGTTTCTTTTTTCTTTTTTTTTTGATGTTGGGAGTTATATAAAATATCTCATATTCTCAATATATGTTAAATGGTCAAACTTTTGATGTCCTGGCTCACGAGCTGGCTCGAGCTCGCCAACGATCCGAGCCGAGCCAGGGTTTTAGATCGTTAGCTAGCGAGCTATAACGAACCGAGCTATAACAAGTCGAGCCACTAACGAGCCGAGCTGGCTCGATATCCAGCCCTAATCATAGCACACGCCACACTCTGAGTCTCTGACTTCCCGTAGCATACTACTACTTGTACTATCGCCTTATGCCGTCACCGGCATTCTAGTATCCATTAGCTAACGTAATCTCCATTGATCTCAATATCTCCTCGTGTTAGAGCTCGCTCACTATCTTCAACAGCCACCACCTCCAATCAACAAACGGTGAGGACTCACCCACCCGTGAAGGCGAGGAGCATGAATTTAGCTCTAGCGCTGTCTGGTATCTTGGACCTGGAGAGCCACAGGTGAAGGCGAGGCACACGGCTGTGGCACACGACATGGTGGACTATCCTCTTGAAAATACATAGAAAAGCCCAACTACCAAACACCTTACTTTTTATCCAGGCGGCATCTCCGACAAGTTGCTTTAGTGAGAAGTTGACAAAAACTTGCATAAAATAATTTTGAGTCATGCCAAATAAGGCATTGGTATATAGTTTGTGTGGAGTTGTAATCAGCAATACCATAGCACTATCCGATCCATTTAACATTTTCATCCGACGTTAGGTGTGGGTATGCGGAACTTTAATGACGTAATGTGTGAATCATATGAGGGTCGCATATCACGTGGGTACTGATGTCAAGCTCTACGAAGTTATTGATAATTTTGAACTTCCACGCTCTTGATCAAGAGCAAACTCTTTACCTTAGACTTCACTGCAGTGGCGGAGCTAGGGCCCAACGACTGAGTGGGCCAAATGCAATTACTTTAGGATTGTTTGGGTGGATTGAAAAGAAAAAAAATTTGATTTTGTAGATCTGCTACTGTTAAAAAAATGGATCTTAGCGTGGGCACGGCCCACCCTATCTACCCTCTACCTCCGTCCTAATTCATTGTAGAATTGCAAGAAGAGTTTTTTTGGAGGATTGCTATCTCAAGTGTTTTTTCTACTTTATGTACTTATTACTGCTCATTGATGTTTTTACGAAATGTTTGACTTAGGGACCTAGATGCTTTGTCTTTTTTATTATTCACTTTAAATACTTCTACTCAAATTCATCTAATTCTTCCATGACTTTACAACCACATCTGTATGGTATTATATACGGATAAGCCCATATAGGGTGAAGTATGGTTGTGGTGCTACCAATTAGAAATTAGTTGTTTGCAGGTGTTGACCATGGGGGTGAGGAGTGCTGGCTTTTCCCTTTTATCTAGTTGATATTGTGGCAAGAATATCTTGGCCTTTATGTACTCGCATGAATTATATGAGACCGTGAACCTTTCTCAATGCTCTTGAGCTTTGAACTTTGATGGTGGTGTGTTAAAGCTATGTATTCAAGTGAAAAATCATCAATAAAGATATAGAATTTTTTTCCAAGAACAAGAACAATTCTCTAAGAAATCAAATGGAAAATATAAATTATTCTGGAAGAAATAAAAAATACTCCATAAAAAACAGAAAAATATTCTGAGGCAAAACAAAATGTTCCAAGAAAAAATATTATGGACAAGATAAAATGTGCTGAGCAAACAAGAAACATGCCAATACTCCATTTTGACATAAAAAATGCTAACTTATTTGTAGAAAAAATGCTTAATTTTTTTAAATACTTTTGAAACTAATCCGACGAGCTCTGGGCCTCTGGCCAGCAGCGTTGAGGGGTCGGTCCAATTCGTAGCCGGCCCGAAAGAGATTGACTCTGAAGACTATGGCCCATTTAAGCCCATTGGCGACCTTTCACCTCAGATCGGGAGGAAGGGAGTTTTTATGCCTCCCTCCCCCGTTCTGAATCAGCTCGAGGCAGCAGCTCCCCCGCAAAAACCCTAGCTTTACCTCCGCCCCGTCGTCCCCCACCAAGCGCCTCCAAGATGAAGCTCGTCAGGTACGCCAGCGTCCCCCGTTCGTTCTCTTTTGTCACGATTCTGTTCTCTTCGCTGATCTGTTTGGTGCAATTTTCGCACGAATCGGTGCGGATTTGGGCGGGATTGCGCCTTTGCAGGTTCTTGATGAAGCTGAACAACGAGACGGTGACCATCGAGCTCAAGAACGGCACCGTCGTTCACGGCACCATCACCGGTATGTACTGCTGCGAGAACTAGGGTTTTATCTCTCTGTGTGTGTGAGGGTGGGGGAGGGGTCGTTGCTTTGGGTGTGAAAACTTAATATTGTCGCTTTGACGCAAATCAGGGAAGCAGGGCCTATTGTTGGTCTTTACCTGTCTTACCTGTCAAATTAGAGTGGATTTTAGCCATATCTTTGTTCGGATGATTTCCATACCTAGCTGATAGCCTGATATGTTGTGTGATTTGGAATAATTTTTTAACATTTTGTTTAACTCACATCTTTTTGTCCCATTGTCGGTTAAGCCTGATTTCACTAAGTAATGTTGCTCCTGTTCATAAGATATTGCTCAATTGCTGATGCGACTTTAGTCTGAAAAGCCCAATGTTGGAATGGAAGACAATATTAATCAACCTAAGTATAATGGGGGTGTTAATCAATTTTTTATTGTTCTCATGTTTGCTGATGCCTCATTTTTATTGTATAATGTCGCTCCTGTTTTCACAAGTTACTGGAGATAGGAAAACCTTTAGGTGGTTTTGACGGGAAGAACCTCGTGAGGTTGAAATAAAATGAAAGACAGTGTAAAAATGCAACGAAAAGGGAATTTTTCTACAGTCTTCGTCTTCCAGTTCTTTCTAAGCTAGATGTTTGTGATAATGGTGGGTGAACAAAGCTTCTATGTTTGCTCCACAGACCATGTTTTCTTTCATCAAGGGTTTTCAATTTAGGTTTCAATTTTCATGTTCCGCTGGCTTATTCAGTGGGGTACTAGAGCTCGTATTTGAACCTTGGAGATTAATCTTTAGTGTTCTCATCTTGTTAAATCTTATCTTCAGTGTAGGCAATAGGTTTCAAGCCTCCAAAGTATCTTATGAAGACTTACCTCTGATTTTAAATATAAGCCCATTTAGGTTTGTCTGAAATTAAACGCTTTTAGCTTGGACCATCAATCAATAGCTAAAAATCATATAGGTTGACAACATTGATTGATGTTATTATATTCATCAAAGAAATTGCTTTAATAATTTATATTTTTTCCATTTTAAACAATGTGTTTTTGTACATATTATTATTAGTCAATGTGTCAAGCCATCAGAGGATGCAATTATGTACTGGACTAATGCTACTTAGAATGCATCGTTCATAGTCGTCGTGTAATTTTTCTATGTTGTCACCCTTTATTTTAATTGCAACCTGCTGGTTGATTACGGCGTACAAAATATGAACCAAATTAGGTGGTAAGTTATTTTGGTTGCATTTGGAACTTACTGCACTATCCAACAAGGCAGTAATTAGCACCTAAGAGTAAAGAAGATTTCTGTCACTCATCTGTAGTGATGAATTCAGCCCTCAAATGAACCCTACAATTTTGGATTTTGCCTCATCGGTCGAATCAGTGTGCCCCTACTGATACACAACGAAATTACCTGTGACAAGATATGCAAAAACTCAATTGGAGAACTTTGAAGTTTGCACTGCTTCTGTTGTCGAATGTATTACTTTCCAGAAACATTGTAGATTTGTAGTAAACGCCATTATGGAATTTATTTGAGTTCATAAGGTGTCCAAGTCCATATGAACATTGGAGCTTTCAATAGCATTTTGGTGGTAGACCAAATTGACAGTTTTTACTGTCCTTATGACCGTGTTTGGTACCATGCTTTTCATTATTTATTTTTGAACTTGCATGAATGTTCTTTGACATTCCCTCCTGAGCATATGCAGTAATACTAGAAATTTGACCACTGGGTGTTCTGTGTTCTGAATTTTATCATTTTGTAGGCGTTGACATCAGCATGAATACTCATCTGAAGACTGTGAAGCTCACACTGAAAGGGAAAAATCCTGTTACCCTTGATCACCTCAGTGTGAGGGGAAACAACATCCGCTATTATATCCTTCCTGACAGCTTAAACCTGGAGACTTTGCTGGTTGAGGAAACACCAAGGGTCAAACCGAAGAAGCCAACTTCAGGTGAGATTATTTTCTTTCATTGAATCTTTTAGACTTGCTTACTGCTGGACATGGTCTCATCCAACATTTATCTTAAACCAGGGAAGCCTTTGGGACGCGGGCGTGGCCGTGGTCGTGGGCGCGGTCGGGGTCGGGGACGTTGAGCTTGCTACCCTTTTGGAAATTGCATTGCGCACATCTTTGCAATGTAATCTGCTTTCCTATCTGTTTGTGAGGAGCATTACTTTCGCTAAGACAATGGTGGTAGTGCCAGCTGTATGTGGATTGACGTTAGGTTACAATGTATGATCATCCCCTGAACTTTTGTGCATGACGACTAAATTCAATCTTAGTCAACCTTTTCTGTTTACTACCATTATTGTGGTGTCGGTTCTAAAAAGTAGTGTAAATGCCGATATGCGTTTGCTAATCGCAGATGCTCAATTCCGTCCATCTCAGGCCCTGTTCGTTTTGGGCTGCGAATTGTGTCTTGAAATGGTTCTAGGTTGAATGCTAAGGCTTCGTTTGGATGAAGATATTGGAGGGTGTGGCATTGAATTGGTCTAGAATACCAATGCTGAGGAGAATTGGAAATCGCCTCAAATACCAATGCTATTGTTTGGATGTGCAAGTATTTGAGAGCTAGAATCAAAGAAAAATAACAATTCCAATTCATGTTTGGATGTACAAAGGTGGAATTGTAGGTTGGGTTGTTTACAATGGTGTACATGCATTGAAAAATATATTTCACAACATGCATATTTATTTGCCGATAATATATAACTTTTCACTTTAAATACATGAGAATGTTACAAAATAATAGTAGGTATTGCAATAATATTATTAAAAACGTGAAAATTGATGGAAAGACCATTTTGCCCGTTTGCCCTTTCAAAGGAATTTTTAAAACAGCAAAAAAGTAAAAGAAACGTGATAACTATGTCACTGTAAAAAAAAAGAAAAATCGTAAATAAATTTTAAAATCAGAGAAAATCAGAAAACGTGGGACCTTTTTTCCTTTTATTTCTTTTTCTCCATCTTTCCCTTTTCTTTTCCTCTCTCGTTTTCTCTCCGCACCCCGCAGCGACCCATCTCGAACTTCTTCCTCTTCTGGTCTCTCTCCGGTGAAGCCCTCGTGGCTGTTGCAGATGGCAGCGGCAGGGGCCGTATCCTGGTGGGAGGAGCCAAGCAGGACGGGCGCCCTCCTCCGGCATCTCTTGCCCTGGCGCCGGAGCAGAGTCCTCCCGCCGTCCTGTGGTTCTGCTCCCTCGTCACGCATCTAGGTGAAGGCGGAGGTGGCGCTCCTCCTGGCAATGGTGGCTACTGCTCCCTCGCAGGCAAGCATTCCGCCCTCCCCTCCTCCTCTGCCGGCGAGCGCCGAGCAGCCCTCCACTCAGCCCTCCACTCCGCCGGTGTTTTTTCGGGAAGTGAAGGGTGAAGCGGTACGCAAGCGGGGCACGCACGATTCAGACCAAATCGGAGGCGGGGGGCTCTGAATCGTGGGTAGGCTGGCGGCTGTGGCCGCGAATGCCGCGGGCATTCGTTTTTCAATTCCGCCCGCCAATGCCGAACGCTTCCAAACAGCTATATTGGGGCTGCTCAATGCCAATGCCAATGCCAAATTCAAGACCTCAATATCAACTTCCAAACGTGGCCTAAGTCTATTTGTATTGAAATTGATGAGCTGGAACCAATCCAACCTCATTCAGGTCTAAACGAACAGGGCCTCAACGTGTTTGGTATGTGTTCTATGCCTTGATCACAGGTATCCTGTAACAGCTCTTATTCAGTGTTACGCAGGTAAATGTTTTTTTTTCCTCAAATTAATCTTGTGGGATTCCAGTGAAGCAATATGGCACGATTGCACCAAATTGTACATTACGATTGTATCATTGTATATTGACCAGATGTAATTGCGCTGAACCAAGATAAATGACCTGATAGGCCATAGAAGAATATTTACATTTTGAACAAATGAATACCATAATAAACTGATTTCAATTTGGTTACAGCAGACACTAAACGGGTTGACATCGTGAATGTTTTTGGCTTTACAGAAAGATTGCGCAGTATAAACGATAGCTAACACTGATTTAAGGTTTGTTCACGGATTGAAAGTCACGGGCTGAAAGAACACATCATCCTGTGCCAGCTATAGGCAACATCGAGATATTTGCGAGGAGGATCTTGTAGCCACCACTTCAGCTGCAGCAGCCACCTGCCTGAGAGGATGAGCCAGCACCACCTCCGGATGAGTTGGGGACAGCGTAGCCAACTTTGATGCCATTGGACTGCAGCACAAACACGAAAAAGGACCGTTAGGTCCAACTTGCATCTTGAAATTCATATTAAAGAATGAAACTCTCTTCCCACAAACCCCCAAAACTGTGGAAAGAGGATTCAAATGTTGGTTTCGTGCACTTAGTTTAGATCACACAGCAGCAGCATCAATACAAAACATTTTCTCCTCGAGCATCATGAATACAAATCTAAAAAGAATCTGACATCCAAACTTAGAAAAGAAAGCAAGAGTATAACCGCAAGATGTAGACTAGGAGTATAACTTCAAGATCTTTAATCATTAGCTAATAAATATTAGAAGTCTAGACTAGAAGTCTAGAATACGATAATAACACTTCCTAATGCATTAAGGTTTGAATTTGACATTTTGTAAGATTTTTCCTTATCCATAATAAAAATTTTCCTGCTGAGGATCCTACACAAAAGACTACATAGTGTATAGTAACTCAATGGCCATTGAATTTAAATCAAGTAAACAAATGCATCAGATACCCCACAGATATTTTCAGTCAGTCTTCTACATATTTCTGCAAACATTTCAACATTGTTGTATATTTAAACCATAACAGATGAAAGGATTTTGGGGAAAGTGCAAAAATGCAAAGTTTATTTTTTTTTATGCCACTTGAATCAAACAATTCTGGGACTAAAGGCTATGTTGTTGTTGTTGAATCAAACAATTCTGGTGGACTTTTTGTAATTGTCAAGTGGAAAGCTTGCAAAAATAATCCAAAACTATGGCGAGATTTAAGATGAATCTCACATTGAACTAAACTATTACTGCACTTTAAACTTGCAATCTCAGTAATCTATGATTAGCACAACCTTGGAGCAAACACTCAAAATGCAAGCACGCAGCTAAAAACTGACCTCGTTTGATACATCAAATATGCCATCTTGTATTTTCTTGTATATTGTTCCAGCTGTCTTAATGAATGCCTACATCAGGAAAAAAAAAAGATGTTGAAGCGGTCAGAAAAAGACGTGAGCTGGGCAATAGTAGTAAACATGTGGTATGGTATAAAATTACCTCCTCAACGTTTTGTGCAGTTTTCGCAGATGCCTCCATAAAGACGAGACCATGCTCCTTGGCAAACTGTTCACCTTCCTCGTAGCTGACAGCACGCCTATGAGACAAATCACATTTGTTTCCAATCAGCATAACTGTCATGTTAGCGTTTGCATGCTGCCTTGCATCTTCTAGCCAGCTTGCAAGGTGATTGAAGGTCTCCCTCCTGCAGTCATGCGAGTCAAATGTAAGCATCACTAGTATATGCAGAAGCACGATACATGACCCAAACAAACCACACACACACAAGTACCTGGTGATATCATAAACCAAAAGGGCCCCAGCAGCCCCTCTGTAGTAAGATCTAGTAATGGATCTGAACGATTCTTGGCCAGCCTGAAATTTCAGTGGCAATCTAATGAGATTATCACACTTCATGAAATCAAACTCAACAAGAATGGGATATACTGAACTCCATAAACAGATATCTGTGTTACAGCAAATTAGCAATCATCGCCACAAAATCATGTTACACAAATAAGCCAACATGAAGATATCATGATGAGTAAAATAAAGCAATCAGAACGATAAAAATGATTCTGAAAACCAAAATAACATGGGAAATGGTTATAAAAAGGGACTTCATCAGATGTTGTGGACACTTTACTTTGCAAGAGACTTCGTTGCAACCACAAAACTGTAAATGAAACTCCCTCCATTCTCTTTTGATAGCCCTATTTCCAATAACTGAAATGTTCACAAATGATAGTCCTATTTGCTATTGGCATGGGCCATGGCAATAAATAACACCAGCAACAAGGAGTTCCCAGTTAAAACATTGGAGGACCAACTAAAATGTTTGTATTGCATTAATAAGATGATAAGCAAGGTTGATCTCCTTGGTCACTGTGTCAAGGTGAAATAGGGTAAATTACAAAGTGCAATCTTCTACGAAATAATTTCCTACAGAACTCCACTACTCTAGAATCTGAGTCATCAATCCAGATCACAATTCAGATGCTCAAATCGACGCTTGTTTTGCTATTGCCAAGAGTAACACATATGGAAACAGGGATGAGTAACATATAACCAAAATGCGTACGGTCTGAAGGCTGCAAAGTAGCTAAGGATATATCAATTTGGCACCAAGTGGCTGGAGAGAACATGTGATTCCAAAACCGCAACATTATCAGGTCAACACAGCCAATGTTCAGCTACCTGGCCTCCAAATTACCCCTAAAGCTACCGGCCCTTAACAATCTCAAGCTGCACGAACCAGCACAATGATGGAGACAAAAGCGTGAGATAGGTGAAGGGGAGGAGGACAAACGGACCGTGTCCCAAATCTGGAGCTTGATGGGCTTGTTGTCGATGGTGATCATGCGGGCGCCGAACTCGACGCCGATGGTGAGGTCGTGGACGGGCTGGAAGCGCTTGTCCGTGAACTGCAGCAGCAGGCACGACTTTCCCACGCCTGCAAACAACGAGCAAACAACAGGCCGACCGGTGAGTCACCGCCGCGCGTATCCACGGACCACCACCGATGTCCACACGACGGTCCCGAGCAGCGGATCCCATCCAATCAATCTCCCCCGGGCGCGGAGCGGGCGGGGATCGGAGGAGCAGCGGATTCGGGGAGGCGAGACGGAGAGGGAGAACGAGCGCGACGGACCTGTGTCGCCGATGATGATGTACTTGAAGAGGTAGGCGTACGACATCCTCGGTCGGTCGGATCGGATCGGCCGGTCCCCGGCGACGGCGATGCTACGACGGGGACTTGGAGAAGAAGAAGCGGCGGCGAGTTCTGGAGGATTCGATTCGATTCGATTTGGGGGGGGGGGGGGGGGGGCAGCGGAGGGATTCGTCGTGCTAAATCGTTGGGGAGGGGTGGTGGGGTTGTGGAGGCCGAACTGGAAGGAAGGAAGGGCGAGGAGGCAGCGAAACGTAACCGACGCGACAGCTAATGGGGACGCACACGCGTCTGCCGTCAGAAGCGTTCGCTCGGATCGGAGGCCAGCCAGGATTCCAACGGTGCGCCTCGCTGGATGGGCGTGCCCAAACGAGGCTCGCGCGGTTCTGCACTTGGGCGCTTCTGCCTGCTCGCGCCTTCGTGGCTAAGGAAAACGTTCCCGGTCGCGGAAGGGCCGCGTATGCACTGTGTAGGAGAAGTGTGCAATCCATTTTTCTTAATAGAATACTCTTTTCCTCTCCATTATAAATTAGTTTCACATATTTAAATACATACTTGTTAAGCCAAGAATCATTCTGGGTCTTTCGGAAAAAAATACATATTTATTATTATAATGCACCTAGACATATATAGACATGTATAGTGCCTATGTAAGCATGTATGCAATAGCATATGCAGCTTAGAAATAAAAAAACGACCTAAAATTTAAGGCAGCAGCTCTGTTTAAAAATCTATGCTTTTACGTGCTAACCATAATTCACACGTGCGAAGGGAGATGTGCAATAGAAACAAATAAAATAGCTAGGTAACTGACTTCCATCTACTTGATAAGTGTTCAATCTCATCTGTTTCCCACTAGAGTTATGGGGAGAAAGAAGGAATCTTAGTTGTTTCATTGTTTGCTCAGTGCATAATCGCAAAGTAATCTACGAGGTCCGGATTCGGTGATCTTACTCTATCAAGTGGAGCATGGTGTTGTAGCCGCATTATAGATGGAGGGTCTGCCCATATGATGGTGGCCTTCTTGATGTGCTGCAGTTTGTTTGTTTTTTTTCCTTATCGACGCAAGATCATGCTGCATGTTTTTGCGATTATATAAACATGTATGTTGATGGATGCCGCATCCAGCAGAGCGAACTTGTTAATCTATCAATAGAAATATACTTTGTTTTTTAGAAACAATAGAAATATACTTCGTTGAGTGTTGTTCGTTGTTGTACTGTGTAATTTTTTTTGAAAATAACCTACGGTATAGACCAAACAGAGCGAGTTGTCTCTGCTGGGCTCGTAAAAGGATATCGGGCCCATTAACACAGTAGTGGGCTCCAATTCAGCCCACTACAGCCGATTTCTTTTCCTTTTTTTTTGAGAGGGATTTCTTTTCCTTTTGAAACCCCGTCCGAGTCCGACGACGCGCATGCACGCGGCGGCACCATGAATCCATGGCGTTGGATCATCCTCTCGGTCGATCATGGCATGACCAGACCAGCAATGGTCAAAGCTTCTGTATTCTCCTTAGAATATCTTTCTACGGATCGGAGTACTATCTCTGCCTCGATATGCTGCAACTTGTAGGCCAATCTAGGTTTGGTCTATGAAGATAGAGCGAGGGCCATATCTGACTCTGCTACTATCTGGCTAGCGCATCCATCACTTGCCTCCTTTGTCGACGCAAAACAAGCTGGCCCCGCGCAAAGTCAAGAGGCACTGGCGTGGCAGACATGTACATACACGCACGTATTATGATGTGTTTAGTTTCCAGAAGTACTTTTTACTTCCTATTTATCCTCCTCACAGAACACGCATCTCTAAAAATTTCTTTTTTATCTTTCCTGTTTATCTCCCTCACATAACACGCATTCCAAAAAAAGTACTTATTCCCACCCTCAACTAAACACAGCCCTAAGAGATTGAAAGCCAAGCTAGAGCGGCCGAGGAGTGACGAACGCACGCAGACACGGCCCCGTGCGACCTCGGGACGCGTGAGATCACGGGCTTCGAGGTATATGCCGTACGTGCGCCAGCACGCATCGTCGTCTCGCCCAGCCAGCGAGCCATGCGCGACAACCATCCTGCCAGGGAAGCCAAAGCATACAGCCATATGCACGCGCGCATCACCCTGCGACGACGACTGCCTGTGCCTGGCCTGCACGCGCGCGTCCGACAGAAACGCCGCACACGTGTGCGCGGCAGTCGTGTTATGGGGTCCCTCCCCCCTGGAGCTCCTGCCCGGGTGTGTTCGCGGGTTGCATATGCCAGAGCCAGACCACCAAGTGGTTGCATTGCCTCGGCTGCATGTCTTTTTGGAGTACACAGCACACAGCAGTATCGCGGCACCGTAAAAAACATGTTGTCCAGCAGCATTACTGACTAAGCAGTTCTGTACTGGTCTGTGTTGTGCCTAGTACGATAATATTTTATTTTTTAATATAACACAAAAGATCATACTTAGGTTTAAAAATTCAAACAAATTATAATCTACAATGGGTCAATGGCGGAGTAGCTCCGCCCCGCATGTGATTGCTTGTTGGATTCATCATCAGTTGGTTTGCGTACCAAAATTGGTTCGACGTATTCCTCGTTCTTAGATGCCTTCTTTTTATTACCATCATGTCTCGTACGAGGACGGAGGATCGAAGTACGTACCCTCCTCTAGCTACCAGACCATGCATTCTTCGGTCAGTAAAAAGAGTATATATAGAGAGAGACGCTGCTTGTGACGCCTCACCTTGGTTTTGCATTATCATATATCTCTACAACATATATCCCCACTGCTAGCCACACCAGGTATGTACTCCGATCCATAGCATGTCGACGTCTAGTAGTTGACTATATATTGGGGGATATTGATTCGGCCAAAGTACATCCCTCCACACAAGCGCGCATGGGTGGCTGCCCATGTCCACACAATGACACACGCAAAAGATTTCTTGCGGGTGGAGTTAGTCGCGGAAGTTAAAAATGAAAACAAATCTATCTATTTATCAATCTACTTTCTTTGTCACAAAAGGAATGCGACTTTTATTTTTTGAGAAGTCAATCAATCTAAACTTTAACTAAATTTATATTAAAAAATATTAGCATTCATGATAAAAAATAAGTATAATTAGATTAGTTATAAAATATATTTTTATAATTAAATTATATAGATACATAAGTACTAATAATAAAGTTGGTCAAACATAGATTAGTTTTGACTGGCACGGTTCTCATAATTACATCCTTTTTTAGGACATAGATAGTATCTATCTATCTACCTTCAAAGCTGTCTAGATGGACGCAGTCTAGGTGATTTGACAAAAAAAAAAGCCCATTGGTCTTGTTCAGGATCTTGTTGCATCACCATCAATCTAACTGAGATAAGTGTTGTTAATAGAATCCATTTTAATAGGCAAAGATAAATTAATTTAAAATTTTAAAAAATGGCAAATCAGTTCGACAATTATTGAAACTCCTTGAGAAGAATATACGTGTAGTCTGTTAAGTATGAAAATAGATCGGGACAACTAAGATGTTTTGGCAAGTTACTTGAGAAAATTGGAAAATGTTATAATCGTTATATGGAGGAGAGTTGCTTTTACAAGCAACCGGCATAAATACGAGCCATTTGCGCCTAACGGCCACTTAAGAGTAACCCATAGTCACAAATGCATTTGTGCTGAACAACGGCTATAACTATATGCATGGGTAACCTACCACCCCTCTAGCTTTTCTCTAAGCCCTACAAAAGAGAGTATCCTAGTTGGAAAGCCATTTTCCACTATCATGACTTGACTTGTGGAACATCTGCAACTATATATAATAGGACGTCGTCTAAAAATAACGGTATAAAGAAGGAATGCCTTATATGATGCGTAACTTCTAGGTTCAAACACACATAACGCCAAGTAGTTATGTGAAATATAACTTCTAGATTCTCTGCAACCTCAGCACCATATATGGCCAATACGTGTCCGGACAACTTTTCTCTAGTTAAGGGCGTGTTTGAATTTCTTGTCGTGTCTTGCTTTGCTTGGCGGGGCAAGAAAGCTATTGTTTGGTTTCTAAACTAGCTACCTCGGGGCCTGTGTTAGCAAGCTTCCCCCTTGCTTCCGGAGGAGGGCAAATTTCGCTCTCCTCGGCTGGCAAGGCGAGCCTTTCTCTAGCAGGCGAGGCAAGACGAGCATTTCCCAACTACTGAACATGTCCTAAGTCTGCAATAGAATATTCCTGCCGCCTTGATGGGAAGCTATTCCTCGCTAACACCAAAGGTTTTGACTAGTGTAATATTTGGCAACTACATATTCAGAGCTTGTCTAATAAGTACAATATAAAGCATGAATGCCTTATATGAAGCTACTAGGATCAGGCACCTATAATGATCAAAAGTTCCAATTATGAATTAGGCTAGAAAAAACCTACGTGCTTTATGTTTGAATACTTAAAGGGCATACAAAACTCAAAATTGACAACCATTTTTGATAATGTATTATATTTCGGATTCAAATAGCAGAGCAGAAGATATAGCATTTCCAACTCTTTCAATAGTTTGCCACCATACTAGCATCTGTAGTTTTACATAGTAGTTTTTTTTTTCCTTTAAGACATACATGTTGATAACTGGAGTTTGTGGTCCATTTTACACCCCCTTAATAATATCACAAGTTCAAAATAAAAAAATGCAACGGGCATAATTTCTCATATCAGAATTGAAAGTCCATACTACCCGGGGAAAAAAGGGGTTTGGGGGGGGGGGATCTTAAACGTTAGTATAATAATTCAGATTGAAGAATCAATTACACAAGTCAGTATGTATATCTCCTAAGATACACATTAACTACAAATATTTTTACATTAGAAAATGGAATAACTCCTGCTTTAGAATCATCTGCCAAACAACAAACCAAGCATTCCTTTCCAGTAAATGACTGTCCCGGTCAAAGCATGCTAATTAACTTAGAGTATAAAAAAGCTAGGAGGCTCGAGCCGCCGCCGCCGCCCCCATTATATTTTTATATGATATGACCAAATATATAAATTCTGGTTCCCTTCACACCTTTCTTGTAGAGTCCCCCCGTTAGTCTTGTACATCTATCTGTACAGCAGAAAGGTGTTGTGTACGAGTACTACGATGGTGATGGCTGTGCTGCTGGTTGCCTGCTTCATCGTCGTCATGGCCCTCCTCGCGGCGGTGGTGTTCCGCCACTTGCTGCCGCTTTTCCGCAACCCCGGCGCTCCCAGTGGCAGCTTCGGCTTGCCCCTCGTCGGCGAGACCCTCGGTTTCCTCCGCCCCCACGCCTCCAACACCACCGGCGCCTTCCTCCACGACCACATCACCAGGTCCCACTTCCACATCCACATCCGCCGCCGTTTCTTCCATGACTCGTTTCATGAAGCTTCCTTTAATTTGCTCCATGATAATAAAAACGGTCTCTAGCTCTCACGCACGGATGTGATGCAGGTACGGCACTGTGTTCAAGTCGCACCTGTTCGGGTCACCGACGGTGGTGTCGTGCGACGAGGAGCTGAACCACTTCGTGCTCCAGAACGAGGAGAGGCTGTTCCAGTGCAGCTACCCGGGGCCCATCCGTGGCATCCTCGGGGGCTCGTCACTGCTGGTCGTCACGGGGGAGCGACACCGCCGGATCCGAGCCATGGCGCTCGCCTTCGTCGCCTCCGCGGGGCTCAAGCCGGCCTACCTCGCCGACGTCGACCGGGCGGCGCGCGCCGTCGTCGCCTCCTTGCGCCGCCGCCGCGTCGTCGCCTTCTGCGCGCAGGCGCGACAGGTGAGGTCACGTCACCATCAGCTGGTGCTGCGCCGCCGCTCGTGCACAAGATCCCCGTGGGAAAAGATAGCTAGGGACCGCGCTGCGTGTAGCCGCTCGTGTGCATGTTTTGTCTGCACGCGTGGTCTTTGTTTACTTTCTCTGCTTCCGCAGCGTGCATGGCCTGCTTCCTGAGCTTTTATTTTGTCTGGTCTTGGCTTGACTTTGGCTGTTGTCTGTTTATTTGGCACTGTTGCTCAACACATGCAGTTCGCGTTCGGCGTGATCGTGGAGCAGGTGCTGGGCTTGTCGCCGGACGAGCCGGTGACCGGCAGGATCCTCGAGGACTACTCCACCTTCATGAAAGGGCTCGTCTCTCTCCCTGTCAACATACCAGGGACACCATACGCAAGAGCTGTAGAGGTAAGTAATTAAGATGGTGAAAATGGTACGGATATTATATGTTCACATTGAGTTCGCGCATTCGTTTCCAGGGGTTCAAAGAGGTCCGTATACTAGTCCTGATATTCAATATTCACACAGTATCTAAATCTGAATATCTAAGATTAGTATATAATGATGCCGTCGTTATCTATTTATATTTTATATCTAATGTAGTTGACACTATCCTTGTCCATATTGATATCTGAGTATATTCACTATTCGTATGGTATAAAATATGTTACCAAATATATATGAGAGCACGCATTGGAACAGGGTGAATGCTATAATCTGCACAAGAAATCTAGGCTGTTTTAATCTCATACTTTTATACTTATTTCTATATTCCATTTATATACTATACAAATAGCCCCTTATAGAATGCAAAAACACGCAGACGCCACTACAAATGTACTCACAGACACACACTGGCAAGTTAAATTTGCTCCCGTCCCTCCCTTTTCTTGAAATGAACCAAACATGAATATGTTCACCTTACCAAAGGCATAACAATGATGTTTGAAAATGCAGTACTGTGTATGTAAATCATAGCTATTAGGACTTACACTCTGCTGTACCAACAAGGTGTACCTTCACACATTTGCATACAAATTACTTTTGATATGTTGTCAACTCAATCTACTTGGGCTACTTAGGCTAGGAGGAAGATATCTGTCACTTTGGAGGGAATTATGGACGAGAGGTGGAAGGGCGATGGCTCAATCAAGAAGTCTGCGTTCCTAGACGTGCTCCTGGAAAACAAGGATCTGTCCCACGACGACAAGGTCACCTTTGTGCTGGACTCCCTGCTAGCAGGCTATGAGACCACCTCTGTTTTGCTGTCCATGCTTGTGTATTTCGTTGGACAATCACTCAAATGCCTCGACCAATTGAAGGTATGATGACACGATTCACATATGCCGTAGCTCGTGTATTTTGTCAGACAATCCCCTCGTCTAGGCTCCTTCTATTTAATAAAATCCGTAGCCTCTGCTGCCTAGTTTATTTTTCTTTAAAAGTTGGGGGATGCATTATATCCCGCTAAATACTAGAGTATATGTTGTAAATGCAGCTAGAGCATGAGAGCATAAGGTCCAGCAAGGGTACAGAGGAGTTTTTGACTGCTGATGACTACAAGAAGATGGAGTATACCCAACGTGTAAGATGATCAATTTATTTCCCGTTAAGAAGAGGACGGCAACAGCAAAACTCTCATTCCTCTTCTTTCTCTGAAAGAAAGCAAAAAGATTCATCCATGTTTCACTGTGATAGATAATATTCACGACAGTACACTTTTAGTTTGCACAAAAATGCAGTTCGATCACCATTTTTTGCTTGATGTTGCAGGTTATCAATGAGACGTTAAGATGCGGCAACATTGTCAAGTTTGTGCACAGAAGGGCCCTCAAGGATGTCAGATATAAAGGTAACTGAACATACTAAGCTCTAATTTTGGACTCTTGGATGTCATCATATCATTGGTAATGCATTTTCATGGGAGGACTATTATCACTTAATTTTATTGCAACTCGAAGATACCGTAGCATTGAGGTGTCGCAAGAGGATGTCGAAGGCTAATATATCCCACAGTACAATATATATCATCCTCGAGTTTTTTATGAGAGGTGGCGTGAAATTTAAGAAGCAAGGAGAGAAAAGAAAAGTACGTTACCATCATGAAGATAATAGTTTTAGCTGAACATCTAGGACTTACATGCTTTGGGCCTATCAGTCGCAAATACAACCTATGCACCACTAATATATACGGTGGGGGGGGGGGGCATCATAGCTTTGGGCCTATATGTTTGTCACACCTCACAAATACAACATACTTATTAGGGACGGAGGATAGTTGTGGGCATGGTGTGCCTTGCCCCCCGGATTCGTATTTTCCCTTTCAGTAACAGTGATTTGTCCAGATTAATTAAGCCTTTGTATTGCTAATTCCTTTTGATTGAACATTGCTGCCCCCCCTGCATATTAGTTGAACTGTTGAAGTTCTGCCACGCACTGGATACACTACTACGTGTATAGTGGCCATACTACTTATGTGACAACGTACCTTGGAAAGAGTGATGATACAATGCATCAATTGTCCGGCCGTACTTTTTTTGCTTTGACAGGGTATGTGATCCCAGCTGGCTGGAAAGTCCTGCCCATCTTGGGCTCCGTTCATTTGGACCCTGCACTCTACGTGAATCCTCATGAATTTGATCCGTCCAGATGGGAGGTATATACGCAAACTCGTTGAGATAAGTTTAGTGGCTCATCACGTGAATGTCCGATCCCACCCAACTGATGACATGCGTTCGCATTCAGGGGCTGAACCAGACGGCAGGCAAGAAGTTTGCACCGTTCGGCGGCGGACTCCGGCTGTGCCCAGGATCGGAGCTCGGCAAAGTGGAGGTTGCCTTCTTCCTGCACCACCTCGTGCTCAATTACAGGTGACAAGCAAGAAATTAAAGAAACAACATGTACATAAATGCCCTAGCTAGAGACTATATACATGCATTATCTGGTTACTTATAAGCTGTGGCTGGAAATTAAAACTGATGCAGGTGGAGGTTGGACGGCGTGGACACCCCGATGGCGCACCCGTATGTGGAGTTTAGGAGGGGCCTGCCGATAGAGATATCGTGCCACCAGCCGGACCCGACCCCATGGTTCGTCGGGCAGTAGCATATATAGCTGCTGCCTGCTGGGAAGGATCGGAGTTGAGGACGAAGCAAATTGAAATCCTTGAGGCCTTCCCCTTTGTCATTGGATTGGAGGAGATTAACTTCCTACAACGTTGTTGGGTTGGGATAATTAGTTCTCTCAAGATTAACTTCCTACAACGTTGTTGGGTTGGGATAATTAGTTCTCTCATCAATTCCATTCAGGATTAATCGATCGAACAAGACCACCGGGATAGTGTTACACTAGTACTCATTAGCTTATAGGGTAGCAAGGCTCTGTACCACTGCGGATGCTGTGTGCATGCGGTAAATGGAAGGATGTGCCTCGGACCCTCGGTCCACAAGGAAATTGGAAATCACAGGTTTCTTCCATTCACTTCCTGTTGTTGTGTTTTCTCGACTGCCGACTAGTGAGGCCGCGCACGGGGATGACCAGGTCTAGGAGGTGGCCTGGCGGCGGCGCCATTGACGGCGAGGAGGAAGACGTAGGTGGGGTCGAGCAGTTCATCTTGGCATCTACCGCTGGGCCGCGCCATTGACGGAGTTGGGCCGGATATTTCTGGTCCTAGACGGGCCTTCTGCAATGCGACGACGTGTGGGCAAAATCCCAGAGGCGCGGCATGTCGAAGAGCGGCGTAACGGAAGCAAAAAAATTTGTCCCGCACCGGCCGGTCAGTGTTGATCTTTAGTTACAGCTAGCCAACCGAACAGTGTTCTGTTTGGAATTTGGATTGAATAGAGAGTATAGAAATCTAGATTATAGATGGAGATTTTAAAAGCTTGATTTTAAAAATCTAGGTTTAAATCATCTAGGAGCTGTGCATACATTGTGGGTGTCAGATTATTAGTGAATAGCTATATAATTATCTAACTGTTTGGATTAGCTAAAGGTTTTCTTACCTGGTTTTCATAATCCCAAGATCCAAACAATCCCTTAAAAACTTGGATCCAAGAGAACGCGTTAGTCATTTTCTTCCTGGGTCTTGTGGCGCAGACATGTAACCCTAGGCATTTGAGGGTAAAGAATTTAGTAGGTGGTAGTATGGTACTGTCCATATGAACATGTATGCTATACACGTAATAGCATTCCACGCGAGATGCTGGTTCCTGCTAATTTCTTTTTAGTATTGGTTTATAATATTTCAGAGTTATACTGAATTACTGATCATATCTAGAAATATTGTGCTTTTTATTCAACAGGTTTATCTTTATAATTTTCTAGTCCAAACAATATAGAGCCTCGGCCTTCCCAGATGGTATATTTATTATTTGGCGACCTCCCTTTTCTATGTGTATAAACTTTAAACTCTCCTTTTTCTATACTATAAAGGAATGAAGAAATTGAAGACACTTTCCACCAAAAAACACACCCCTTTACCCCTCACAGCGGACCCACCTACCAGGGCTGAACTGTGGGCCTAGGACGACCAAAGGAGGGGGGAGATTGATTTGGTAGTCCTCACCCAGTTAAAAAACTCCAATCCGACTCCCCCACCATAATTCTTTTTGCACCAATATTTCACCCCTACCCTCCCATGGTCATTTAATTCTTTCCTTCTTGATCCCTTCTCTTCTATAGAAAGTAGAAAAGGAAAGCAAATTGAAAAAAAAAAGAAAGCAAAAAGAAATCATTTAAGACTCTCCATCCTGATCCCTTTACCCCTCACGCCCACGTACCCCTCACGCCCACGTAATTGAAGTGGGAAAAAAATAAAGAAAAAAGGAAGGTCATTTAATTCTTTCCTTCTTGATCCATTCTCTTCTATAGAAAGTAGAAAAGGAAAGCAAATTGAAAAAAAAAGAAAGCAAAAAGAAATCATTTAAGACTCTCCATCCTGATCCCTTTACCCCTCACGCCCACGTATCCCTCACGCCCACGTAATTGAAGTGGGAAAAAAATAAAGAAAAAAGGAAAACAATATTGATCCCTTTACCCCTCATTTAATTCTTTCCATCATGATCCCTTCTCTTCTATAGAAAGTGATAAAGGAAAGAAATTGAAAAAAAGGAAATGAGATTTCATGACCAATTTAACTATTATCACACCCATATATATATATATATATATATATATATATATATATATATATATATATATATATATATATATATATATATATATATATATATATATATATATATATATATATATATATATATATATATATATATGTTGTAGACACACCCTCTATGCCATCACGCACCTACACCTTGCCTCAAATTCTTTGAGATTTTTTCTACGAGAAGAAGAAGAGAAGCTGTTCAACGACGATGGTTTATTCAGCGTTTTTTATGACTCTGGCTGAGGGTCTTGAGATGGTTCATGGATCCGAGGTAGATCTATTTGCTGTAGTAGCTAGCGTTGGCCCAGTGACCCACAATTGCTCAATGTATCCATACACCACTAGGGAGATATGTTTGCAGGACAAAAGGTTCGTGTGTATATCATCATTACCCTTGTTTTGTAATTGTGTTTGCTCTCACTGTGCTCTAAACAATTTAATGGATCTTGATGTAGCCGCATCGCATTCCTTCGGATCATTACGGATTACTGCCAGGTTACCGGTGGTAGGCTGATCGATGCCGAGCATCAGAACAGCTACATGATGGCGACGAGGGTTCGCGTGAACCGTGACAGAGGTGCGTTGCAAAATTTTCTCGCTCTTTGTAGGATAGATCTTTATAGGATAGAATAGATATATATAATGCTTCTAATTTTTAACCTTAATGTTTTGCAGGGTGCTTTGAGGAGACCGCTAACACTTCAATTACATTGATTGAAAGTGAGGTATACCCTAGGATTCCGGATCTCGAAGGTACCATATTGTTCTTGTATATATTTATTTATGTATCTATTGGGAAGTTTTTTAATTTATTGTTTAAAATCGTGCAGCGGTGAGGGAAGAACTGCGTACAAACGTGATGGCTCATGATGCAGTTAAAGCTACAGTTGCCGCGCGAGATCGTACAACGACGAACGCAAGAGGAGATCATGCAGGGCCGCCGGTCGTACGTTCGCTGCAATACGTCTATGAGTACATGATCAACAGCGGACGGGACTTTGACGTTTAATTATCTTGTATGCGCGTGAGAGTAAGAGCGGACGGGGCTTTGGAAGAATATTTTATTTTTGCAGAACAAATTGGTTATCTGAATTTTGTTTGATGTGGACATTTGTGGTTATCTTAATTTTGTTTAATTTAATGTGCCACGGACAGACCAGTTTGGTCTGGAAGAATATTTTATTTTTGCAGAACAAATTGGTTATCTGAATTTTGTTTGATGTGGACATTTGTGGTTATCTTAATTTTGTTTAATTTAATGTGCCACGGACAGACCAGTTTGGTCTGGAAGAATATTTTATTTTTGAAGAATAAAGAATCAATTTTGGTTATCTTAATTTTTTTAACGTGGATTTTGTTTAATTCTGAATTTCTGAATATTTCTTGAACTGAACCCTCCATTGCCGGAAACCCAAGGCCCTCCATGTTGTTATCTTAATTTTGTTTAATTTTATTTCTTGACGCTGGAGCCAGTACAAGATCGTGAGGTAATTTCTTTCCTTGACTTAAATAAAATTCCATTGCTATCAGCTCATGTATGATGGATTGGTGACTCTGCTGCTACCTGCTTGCAGACGGAGCTGTTGGAACCTTCCGTGCACGCACAAGAATGAAGGCAATGCGGAGAGCCATTTGAGGATCTTGAGGGCACGGAGAGCCAGTAAGCTGCTGCAGCGCCCAATGGATCACGTGTTGAGCTGTAGCATCTAACATACAGTCGTTGGTTAATTAGGTCCGAAGAACTGGTTGCTTGGGGAGCTCATATTTTAATTAGATGCAGTGAGCTATCACTTGTAAAGTGTCTTCGAATGTATGGAGGAAACACCAGATTCGATATGGATGATGCTTTTGTATATACTTTCCTTTAAATCACAACATATTTTAAATAAACAAAATATGATGTCATTGGTATATTTTCTGTATTCCTATAAATAAAAAATAGATATTAGATATTACCTCACGATCGGGAAAACAATTGACAAAAAGGAAAGTACAATGAAATGAAAGAGCAATGAAGCAATAGACTAGGAAAGAATAGACCTGGTAATTTCTTTCCTTCCCACGTCACTGGTGCAAATAAAGCAGGATTGTTGTGCAAAAAAGGAAAGTACAATGAAATGAAATAGCAATGAAGCAATAGACTAGGAAAGAATAGACCTGGTAATTTATTTCCTTCCCACGTCACTGGTGCAAATAAAGCAGGATTGTTGTGCAAAAAAGGAAAGTACAATGAAATAAAATAGCAATGAAGCAATAGACTAGGAAAGAATAGACCTGGTAATTTATTTCCTTCCCACGTCGCTGGTCCCACAGAATCCATGATTGGGGGAAACAATGGGAAAAAAAAGGAAACAACAATAAAATCAGCAAAAAAATAGACCTGGTAATTTCTTTCCTTCCCGCGTCGCTGGTCCCACATAATCCATGATTAGGGAAACAATGGAAACAAAGGAAAGAACAATAAGATCAGCGAAAGAATAGACCTGTAATTTCTTTCTTCCCATGCACGTGATCCCACATAATCAATCCTGCTTTATTTGCACCAGCCACAATCACGGATGCCCCTTCCATTCTCTTTATTTGCCTTTTATCATCCTGCATATTTTGCACTTCTTAATCCAGCCCACCAGCAAGTAGAAAACAGAACAGATCAGACTTGGTGTCGTGCAAGCTACACAGCTACGAGGTTCTTCCGTCATCGACTATTCCTTAAGCACACTAGCGACGATTCTTGACAATGGAGGTTAATTAGTGGTTGCATTGACATTACTATATTTTGACCATGGCTTTAATCTAATCTGCTTTTTTATTTGATGTTTATGATATACAGGTTTCATCAGATTCTTCTGGTCCTGATGGAGTGCAGTCAATGAATCCTTATGGTCCCGATGGAATATAGTCAATTGGTGACAACCAACACACAATGGAGGTTAGTTAGTAGTTGGGTTGACCTTGCTATGATTTGATCTTGACTCAGAACTAATTTTGCTGTTTAAATCCTCTGCTTCGAATACAGATGTCAACGGAAGTCACCATGAAATCTCCTGGTCCCGATGAAGTCCAGTCAATTGGCCAAGAACGACTCGCAAATGAGGTTAATTGGTGGTTTCATTGACATCTCTATACTTTAACCTTGACTTTGATGTAATTTTCTTGTTAAATTCATGTTTCTGAAGCAGTTTTCATCGGATGTCACAATGATTTCTCCTGGTCCTGATAAAATGCTGCCAATTGGCAAAAAACGACTCGCAGAGGAGGTTAATTAGTAATTTTATTGACATCGTTACATACTTTTAGCTTGACCTTGATCTGATTTTCTTTTTAAATTCATGTTTTTGAAATAGGTTTCCTCATATGACACTATGATATCTCTTGGCCCCGATGAAGTGCAGTCAATTGGCGAAAAGCGAATCGCAATAGAGGTAAATAATTAGTAGTCGCATTGACATCAAATTACTTTAATCTTTAATTTGATTTGATGTACTTTTTTAATTCGTGTGTTTTGAGTCAGCTTTCATCGGATGTCACCATGGTTTCACCTGGTTCTGGAGGAAAGCACTTTGGTAGCGATGGTGTCGTTAACAGTGCAGAAACACAGTGTGCTCTTGAAGTGGTCAGTTCAGATGCATCCATGTTGAACAACAGTCCTTCGTGGTCGAACAAAGATAGAGGGAAGCACGACGACATAGGGATAGAATCTGAAGATGCGGAGAACCTGCGCAACCTCCTCACTCAGATTGAGATGGAGGAAAATGCTGAAGGTGGACTAGAATCAGTAGATATGAAAGTTAGTCGTCATAACAAGCCGAAAAAGGTCCATGTCAAAGTAATCTGTGCACAAGGTATGTGTGCAATCACTAAATTATATGCTATCTATATTTTCCCAATATATTCTCATTATGGGATGTACTTTCTACTGGCCATAGATTATGCGTGTGATGAGCAAGATAAACAGATTATTAAGTCAATTGGAGGTTTAGGAGACGATAGGACTGTTGTGCGAGTGGGAGATGCATTCGTTACCATGCACAACTTCAAATGTCTCCTTGAAAGATATGAATATTTGAATGGTGATGTAAGTAATGTCCATATAGAGCTATTAGATTATTAGGGCATGCATGAAGTTACTCTAAACCCAAGTCTTTTTAACCTGTAGGTCATAAACGCATACATAAATCTTATTGCCGCTGAGAAGCATCTGTTGTATAGGGATGGTTCAAGTATTTATTTGGAGAATTCTTTAACTTTTTATATACTCTACCGTGATGGTAGATACGGAGAAAAAAGTAAACCAAGTCTCAAAGAGGACACCATCGTCGAAAGGGTAACAAATTATGTATCACATGACATGGTAATTTTGAACCAAATATAATCTCGTGTTTTGTACTTACCTGCTTCATGATTAGTCTTCATTTAATCTTAGTTGACTGTTCTTCGCTTGCATTAGGTATTTATCCCAATTAACATCGAGAGGACACATTGGTACCTTGGGGTCATCAGTGGCGAAAAACGTGAAATTCAGGTGCTTGATTCTATGGGGAAAATGGGTCGTGATGAACTGACATATGCGGTGAGTATTAAACTGATGTATTTTGATATATATAAATGGCGTACCTATATGGTATCTGATTACCTTTAAATTCCTAGATTCGGGGCCTGCAGCTACAAATTGATATGACATTAAAAGTTACAGAACTATCCGACAACAAGTGGCCTGATCTAGATGTTTCTTCATGGCCTGTTGTTGAGAAAATTACTGAGAAGATGCAGACTGATGGGTACATTGTCAATATATATTATATAACTAATATAGCTTATAACTGATGTATTCTTTAATTATATTTGTTTGTAATTTGGTTATTCATGCAGTGTGTCATGTGGTCTGTTTCTATTGAACTTCATGGAATACTGGACAGGAGAGAAGCTATCTGATATTTTTGGCCAGGTAATGATAATAGTTAAATTGGTCTAGGTTAGTTTATAATTTATTATTATGTTTTTATTATGTTTAGATTTTGATTTTACATGTCTATACACTGCAGGGAGATATGGAGAAGTTCAGGCTTAAGCTGGCTGCCATTCTTTTGGAATCAGACAACAACACTGCAATAGAATCCGAAGATACCGAAAGCAATGCGGATGAGACGATTGATCCAAATGACTGTGTCATTCTAGAAACACCACAGTCATTCCAGTGCACATACACGAGCTTCAGAGATACAGCTGAAGCGATTTGCGACTACATCTTATCCATAGCAGATGGTGATGCTTTAGGGTAAGTGAGTCATATATGATTTCGTCCACAACTTATAGAAGTATAATCCCGGATCCTTTTTTTATTTTTTGTTTTATGCATACAGTAAAGAATGGGTGATAAGTTCCAATCCTTACCCTATTACCGTAAACTTGGAAAAGCTTCAAGGGATACTAAATGTGAATATGCCTATGGACCGTGACATTTTCAACCTAGGAGCGCGCATGCTTGCATGTGATGTGTTAACATCATTCAGGGAGCCAAAGTGTCACTTCCTAGACCTGAAGTTTTTTGTAAGTTGTGTGTCTATCTCTTTTATGCTTATATATTTAATAATATATCATGTGTATATCTTAAGATTTAATTTTACCTTTGTACAGTGGGACTGTAATTACAGACGCCATCCTTTGCATCGTGTAAAACCCGAACCCAAAAAACTGGCCACCTACTTTGATGTTTGGCCTAACAGTGGAGTTACATTTTCAGAATGTCAACTGGTAAGTTTTACTCAACCTACATTGGTGCTTCACAAATGTAATAAAAAGGAATTTCAGGGACATAATATACTAACACAGTCATTGTAGGTTTTTGTGCCTTACCGTTCCTGTGAAAGTTACGGCGTGTTCGCATTGGACAGGAAGGACAGGATTATAGCTATAATTGATCCTACACCATTTAGCCAGTGGAATGATTATAATCATCCGTCTTTTTACTATCTTCCTAAAATACAGAAAATTGCGAAGACGTATGAGCGAGCTATGGAAGAAGTCGATCCAATGTGGAATGACGATGTTTATGATTGGCGTCACATATTTCCGAGCTTTGTTCCTAAAACAATGGACAGGTAACTATAAAGTTGTCCATCCAATGATAAGTGTCATTTTTTGCTTGATAAATCTTCACATTGGATGTGTTTTAATTTGCAGTTGTTTGACGGGGTTCTTAGTTTTAGAACTCATGAACAGTTGGGATGGTCAACTATTCCATCGTTTGCTTCGTGCGGTTAGCAATAACATCTCATTACTTTATTAACGTGCTTATTAAAGTATTCTCATTGTTATTGAAATTTCATGCTGATAATTGTTTTTTTTCAAAATTACAAGGATGCAAGAATGCTCAGGAAATGGTTCCTCATTGAAGCACTCAAATTCACGTGGGATAGATGTGCACCGAACATTCCTGAGGATCTAAAAGCTGCTCTCCACTCCATAGGGGACACACGTAGAGGGAAATATATCTAAGAATACATGGGTGTCTTGGCCGCTTGGTCGTCATGTAATCAGTGACAATAGCAAAATTTTGTCTTAGCGTGCAGTCCTGATACAATAACTCTACTTTCCCTTGTGAACCGGCAAATACTACCCTTTCAGTTACTTTGTTTATTTTTTTCTAATGCATCTAAGTACTGGCCCTGGATACTTGTTTTAGTTTATTTTTCTATGAACGAATGGGTGATACCTTGTTTAGTTTATTTTTCTATGTAACTATTTATTTCTGAGCTTGTGTGCACACGAAATTCTCAGCTTTGTTATTTAATTTGTCACCCTGCCTAATTTGCACCAACCCCAATCATGGCTACCATCCATTATCTTTATTTCCTTTTTTACACCCTGTCTAATTCGCAGCAACGCCATATAATCCAGCCTTCCTGATTGCATAGGCCCCACTTAGTCACACTACCTTTCCATAGCCTTCCTTTTTTTTCAACATGGCTAATTCGCATCAACACCATGTAATCCAGCCTCCCTAATTGCACTGGCCCCACATAATCATGTCTACCCTTTTATTCTATTCATTTCCTTTTTTCAACATTCAACATGCCTAATTTGTAGCAGCTCCGCTTAACACTGCCTCCCTAATTCCAGCAGCCCCACATAATCACGGCTACCCTTCCATTATTCCTCTTCATTTCCTTTTTTACTTGCCTAATTTGTAGCAGCACTATAAAATGCAGCCTCTCTAATTGCAGGCACCTCAAGAACCCAGCCGCCCAGCAGTCCAGACTAGCAGCAAGCATACACGGTGCCTTGTGACCTTTGCGTCGGGCGTGCTATGACTACCCAGCGGTGAGGTCACATCCTATCCTGATCCTTGCGATGTCGGCACCTAAGTTATCATCCTGTGAGGCGAACGACGATTCCTGACCGTGCTAAGTACACTGGTGAGATCTGCAGTGCACTCTTGTTTTTTTAAGTTTAAGCAGTGCACTCTTGTTCCATTTGTGGTCTCAGTTCTTAGGTTCAATTAATTCCTTCCGTTTTCAAATGCAATTTGCATCGCCTGAATTATGATCCGTATTCACAGCTTCAGAGGTGGTAAGAATGAGCAAACGCACTCCATTGGGAGATGTTACCAACACGCAATCCCAATCTGCAGCCCCCAACAACAAGAGGCGAACCCAGCCGTTATCTGCAGGTGAGTTCGCTTTGACATTTTTTATTTATTTACGAGTGTTGTTCGACGGCACCGACAGTCAACCACGTGATGTGATAGATGAAGTGAGGGATGCAAGGAATGCAAAGAGAAGGGAGAGATATGCAAATGTGAGCGATGAAGTGAAGGCCGCGAGGAATGCAAAACGAAAGGAAGATCGCCTTCGTAAGAAGGCTGAGGAGCAGACACCCTCTAACATGACTCAAGTATGTGGTCCATCCACATCTGTCGTGGAAAATCCTACTCCTGTAACAGGTTTGTTGACTAAACATGGCGTGTTATATCCTAAAACCCACATTTTCACATGCCTGTCACATTGCTATTCAATGTTTAAATTAATTGTTCGACCCTTTGGTATTGGACCAGATGGTTCTGGATTGATAGAATCTAATCCGACCAGTTGCCAAACGACAAATATACCTCCTATAAATTTTTCACAGCTGCATTGCTCAGTAGGTTGGAATTTTACATGTCTGCTTTTATCTGGTTATTATATGTGCTGACAAGCTTATGGTCTGTGTCATGTGTCTACAGGCTTGCTGCATGAGTATATGACAAGCACGGACGCAGCGATTACATCAATCGAAAATATTATAGAAGGCGAGGATGAACATGGAGATTGGCTGCATCGGAATGATGCATTCACATTGAGAAGGGCAGCAGCTGGAAATTATTGTGATACAACATCGAATTTTGAAACCCCAGTAACAACAGCAGGTGATTAGCGCCCCCACAGTTCCTTTCAGATATAAAAATCCTACAATCCTATGTTCATGCATTATGATATTCATTCTATTCCATAGGTGTCATTGAATTGTCTTCGGAAGAACGTCAGAAGGAAAAGGACCGACAGAAGAAGAAAAGAAAGTATTCAAGATTGTCAGAAGAAGAGAGACTATCTAAATTGGCAAAACAAAGGGAAAATTACCAAGCTAAGAATGCACAGGGTTCTAAAATTGATTGCCAAACACCAGGTATATATTATAAAAAATATTAAGGACCATGCCCTATTGATATGTGTTAATTTTGTAGCCTCTATTCCTTTGAAAATTCAATTACAGGGGCCTCGGTCTTGACACCGTGCGCAACGCCTAATTTTACTTCAGGTTTGTTGCTTCATATATCATTTCATACTTTTAATGTGTCTGTTTTAAATCACTTGTATTTGAATGCATGTTCACTAACTGCAATGATCGTGTAATATAGGTGGTAATATACATTCAAATCCTGGGGAGACCATGCAACAGTCAGCTGTAACGCAAGCACACACTGCTCGTGTAAATGGTGGAGAGCCTGACACCACTGGTCTTTGGGAGCCAAACGATCCATTGCACGGCGTAGAAGGTACATATGAGTTCAATATTTTATATGTCCAATGTTATTATTACGGCCTAATAATTAAAAATGGTCGGATATGGTAGAACACGATTTGGATCAGATGGATCCATGTGAGGAAGGAGATGACATGTTAGAGGATGATGAAGCGAGGGTCTTCCACCAGATGGGTATGTTTGCTTTTATAAAAATAAGCGTATTGCCTTCATGGACAAATACTCAGTCTGTGCTTGACTTATGTGCAGATGTTATATACACGTACCGTAGAGATCCAGATGTCGCGATAAAGGACACCGACCCATATGATGCAGTGTACAAAGATCTGCCTAAGAAGCATCATGTGTTGAAGAAAGCAAAGAATTGTGAGTTCTGTCGTGCAAAGAGGTTCCCAGGCGAAGGCCCTTCTTTCTGTTGTAGGCAAGGAAGAATTAACATATATATCCCAGAAGTGCCTCGTGAGCTTCAGCGATTGTTTTCAAGTCAAACTGACCATGATGCACGGTATTTTCGGAAGCACATCCGGTACTTTAACTCTCACTTCTCTTTCACGAGCTTCGGGGCTTCTATTGATCACCGCCTTGCAACTGCACGTGGTAGCGGGGTGTACACATTTAAGGCACATGGACAGATCTACCACAAGCTGGATCCACTTCTGCCAGGTGATAAAGGTCCACGTCATATGCAGCTATACATATACGACACTGATGAGACTATAGAACACAGGGTGAAGAGGTCACCTAATCTTGATGAGAGTCTGATTCGTAAGGTCCGGTGCATTCTACAGGACAACCCGTATGTCCAGGTGTTCCGAAGCCTTGGAAATGGCGCAAACATCCAAGAGTACACCATTGAGCTGAATACAAGTATATCTGTGGACCAGAGGAGATACAATGCACCCGCAATGGATCAGGTTGCAGCTATATGGGTTGATGGAAATGACCCACAACATAGGTTCGACCGGAGCATTGTGATATATGGAAAATCCAATGATCCGCACTATATTAGGTCATACCATGGCTGCTATGATCCATTGGCCTATCCTTTATTCTTTCCTCATGGTGAGACTGGATGGGAGGACAAGAAGATAAAGTTGCAAGACGCACCTCCAAATAATCCGAAACGAAAATATACAAAGCGTAAGAGACAAGGTAAGGATGTTTACCTTTTTCAATAAAATAATTCTCTGTAAATTTCTAATTTAGAAATGTAAATATCAATTAACGTCTTATTAGATGGAACTGCATTGGATGGAGAAATAAATGGAGATGAAAGAACATGTGTGCAGCGACGCGCGAAGCGTGCCGCACAAGGTATATATTATTGATAAACTTATTAGATATATTCACATTTGAATGTGTCGTCTATCAATATGACTAGGAAACTAAAATTATTATATCTTTAGGGACGCACATGGATGAGCCGGCTGATAATGCATGCTCTGACATGTACCAAGGAGAAGGTGTGCTTGCCATTGAATGCTTCACAGTCAGCACCTAATATGTCTATTTTTTTTTATTGCAACAATGCTACAATTTTCTTGCTTTGTAGGTGATGATCATGATGACGATGATGGTGAGGCTAACATGTATGGAGATATTGAAGGACTAGGTTTGAGTTTGATACAGTAAACTTTTATTTTGTTATACTATAACAATTTTGTGCATTAATCTCCCTGTGTCTTTTTGTAATTTTTGTAGAAAAAGGACAATCACGTCTCTATGTGAGCGCTAGGGAATATAAGTGCTTCAAGCTACAGATACGTCCAGGGGAGTTCAATGTGTTCTTTCATGCTGGACGACTTTTCCAGCAGCTGTTAGTTGACTGGTATGTTAAAGTTGAGTCTATGCGCCTTGATTGGTACTCAAAGCCAGCGAACCAGGCATTGATTCGTGCAGATCTATACCAGGTAATATATAAATTTTAATAATTTTTAAATCCATTAAATGCTGCCAAATGGTAATATATATACTAATATTTACTGTTTTGAGAAGGGACTTCTCGACACTCTCGCGACTGGTGAGGCTGATGCTTCCAAGGCGGGTCTTAGGATTGTTCTAAGCAAACATTTTCCCGGTAGTGATCGGGACGTCCAGTGTAGATTCATGGATGCAATGACTTTGGTCACACGGTATGGGAAGCCTGATTTTTTTGTTACGATGACATGCAACCCATACTGGGAAGAAATATTGGAAGAATTATTGCATGGCCAGACCCCGCAAGACCGGCCTGATGTTGTTGCAAGGGTGTACCATGCTAAGCTCTTGGACCTGCATGATTTCTTGATCAAGAAGGGTCATTTGGGCACGGTTGCTGCATGGGCACATGTGACTGAATTCCAAAAGAGGGGTCTTCCACATGAGCATTTTCTGTTGGTCATGGCACCAGATGATAAGTTAAAGAGTCCTGATGACTATGACAGGTACATATCAGCAGAAATTCCAGACCCTGAAAAGTATCCTGAGCTGTATCGTCTTGTTTGTAAGCATATGATGCACGGCCCATGTGGTACTCTCAACAAGAATTGTCCATGCATGGTTGATGGGCAGTGTCGTTTTCGCTACCCTCGACAATTTTGTGATGCAACCCAACAGGGCAAGGACTCATATCCAATTTATAGAAGAAGGGATGATGGACTAAAAGTCAAAATACGTGGGGAGGAATTGGACAACAGATGGGCCGTGCCCTATAATCCAAAGCTACTGATGAGATATAATTGTCATATCAATGTGGAGGCATGTAGCAGCATCAAGTCTGTAAAGTATCTATATAAGTACATATATAAGGGGCATGATCGCGCGTCATATACTCTGGATGCAAAGGGAAATGAGAGGCTTGTTATCAATGAGATCAAACAATATCGTGATGCGAGGATGATAACCGCTATAGAAGCAGTCTACAGGTTGTATGCTTTTAAATTGTACTCAATGTGGCCGCCTGTCTTGCAGATGCAGGTGCACATGCCTGGTATGCACATGGTTGCTTACAAGTCTACAGACAACATAAATGATATTGTGAAACGGGAAAAATCGCAGAGGTCCATGCTAACTGAATTCTTCAAGGTCAATGCAGCCAACCCACATGCTCGCCGGTACCTATACAGGGAGTTTCCAGAACACTTCACATGGAACAAATCTAAGAAATTATGGAAACCTAGAACAAGAAAAAACAGACTTCAGATCGGACGACTGGTGTATGCAAAACCCAACGAAGGTGACAGGTATTACCTTCGGGTGCTGCTGACCCATGTGAGGGGTCCAACCTCATATGAGGATCTTAGGACTTGGCGTGGTGTCGTGCATGCCTCCTTTAGAGAAGCTGCTGAGGCCATGGGTCTTGTTGAGTCAGATAAGTCACTAGATGCTTGCCTCACAGAGTGTGCTGTGTTTAGTATGCCATTTGCTCTTCGGAGGGTATTTGCCACTATAATGGTTTTCTGCGAGTGTTCTGATATACGTCGTTTGTGGGACAAGCATTTTGAATCATTGGCAGAGGATTACCGTCGTACCACTGACAATGCTAAAGTACTCGAGCAAATGGTGCTCCATGATATTTCAGACCATCTAACATCCTTGGGCAAAGATATCCGGGACTATGGTCTTCCAGAGCTACATGTGTCAGGTTAGCTATTCAATTATATATTTTTCTGTTTCCTTTGTCCCAAGCAGTTTTAGTTGGAAACTTTCCAAAGGAATCAACTCCTTTACAATTTTACCCATGTTCCCGTAAGGCCGTAAACCGGATCGACGTTAATTTGTTGTTGCATATTCAAACACAAATTAACTCAGATAGAGTTCTGTTTATGCATTATAATAGTAGATGTAGATACAGTCCTTATATGCATCTAATTCATTACTCCATTGTAATTAATGTCGACTTTGATTTGTTTGATGTTTCTAGATGAACAACGCTCCAGAGACCATTACAGGGAGCTCAATGAGGAACAAAATCTTGGTTTTGACAAGAGAGATTTGAAGATTGTCGATACTCTTAATGCAGAACAGAGGGCCGCTTATGATGAGATACTTGATCATGTTTTGAAGGGCAAAGGGCGGGTTTTCTTTGTGGACGGTCCAGGGGGCACCGGGAAGACCTACCTATATAGGGCATTGCTAGCTAAGGTGCGCTCTATGGATCTTATTGCAGTCGCAACAGCAACATCTGGTATAGCTGCATCCATCATGCATGGTGGTCGAACGGCACACTCGAGGTTCAAGATTCCGATCAAGTTGGGTGACAACACTATGTGCAATTTTACTAAGCAGAGTGGTACGGCCGCTCTTCTTAGGAGGGCGTCCCTCATAATTTGGGATGAAGTAGCAATGACTAAGAGACAGGCAGTTGAGGCTCTTGACAGAACATTGCAAGATGTAATGGATTGCACAGAGCCATTCGGTGGTAAGGTCATGTTGTTTGGTGGTGACTTTAGACAAGTCCTGCCAGTCGTTCCGCGTGGTACAAGAGGTCAAATCACTGATGCTACTTTGCTTAGGTCTTACCTATGGGAAAGTGTTCGGCGAATCCGCCTGACAAAAAACATGAGAGCTCAGTCAGACAAATGGTTTGCTGATTATCTATTAAGGATTGGCAATGGGACTGAGGAAACGTTTATGGACGACTATGTACAGTTGCCTGATGGTATTATGATTGAAACAGCTGAAGAAGATGGGTCTATAGACATGCTCATTGATCGCGTGTTCCCAAACCTTAATGCTAATTGTACATCTGCAGCCTACATGCGTGAGCGTGCAATCCTTTCTTCTAGAAATGAGCATGTTGATGCCGTGAATGCTCTGATGATTGAAAGGTTTCCTGGTGAAAAAAAGGTGTACTACAGCTTTGACTCAGTAGAGGATGACCCGAGGAATAATTATCCTCTAGATTTTCTCAATTCAATCACGCCTAATGGGTTGCCTCCACACGAGCTTACAATAAAGAAGAATTGTCCTATCATCCTACTCCGTAATCTAGATCCTCACAAGGGCCTCTGCAATGGCACTAGACTGATAGTGAGAGGTTTCCAAAGCAATGCCATTGATGCTGAGATAGTTAATGGACAACATGCGGGTACTAGAGTGTTTTTGCCACGGATACCATTATCTCCTTCTGAGGATCTAACTCTGCCATTCAAGTTTAAGAGAAAGCAATTTCCCATCCGCTTAAGCTTTGCAATGACCATCAACAAGGCACAGGGTCAGACAATACCTAATGTAGGTATATACCTTCCTGAGCCTGTTTTTTCTCACGGACAGTTATATGTGGCATTGTCGAGAGGCGTTTCTCGAGAGACGACGTGGGTTCTTGCAAGAAAAAATAAGGATATCGATCCCACTGGAAAAGGAACAAAAAATATTGTTTATAGGGACGTCTTGGAATATTGAGTTGTGTTGTATTTAAAATTTATTATGTGCATTATAATTCTCATTCAATGTACATATGCTTTATTCATGTATGTTTGGCAATGCTTCTCATTAGAATCCGTTATCTTTTTAATCTAATTTGTTTTAATAGCACGTGCGTGTCGCACGTGCCAAAAGACTAGTTCTATCAAAGATTACAAGGTTTACATATGGGAATGCATGCGTGTTTGCGGATGGAGTCAGTAAATCGGAACATTAATTTGCCAAAGTTGACTTATCCACACATATTTGACAATACTAGCAACGCGGCGACAACCCGCTGGAAGTGCACTTAATCATCTAAAATAATGTGGCTAGGACCAAAAAAATCCCGGGATGGATATATGGTGTGGTTAGCTTGTGAAAACTTCTTGGAAGCAATATATCCATATTAAGATCTAGAGTTATTTAACTAACAAGTGGTTTCAAATAAGGGCTACTTGACAAACTCAACGATGCATGCAGTCTTAAGTTTCTTCAAACCATTGACACGAAAGTAAGGGGAAAACTCAATCCAATTCTCATGATCGAGCGTTCGAGATGACACGGTGAGTTGAAATTTCACGGTTCTATGGACCGAATGTAGTAGGCGTGGACGATGGGACAGTCAGACGGTTACAGCCGCCTGCCGCCGCCCCTGGTCCCTTGACCATGCATCCTCTTCTTTCCTGGCTGCACAGGCTTGCTTGGGTCTCGAGCAATTAGCTGAAAGAGGGAACCAATTTTGAACAGTCACGGGACTCCATGAAAAAGGCTGTGTCAGCACCTGCTTTTTAGGGTGCGTTTAGTTTTAAAATTTTTCCCCCAAAAAACACTATTTATCCAACTTTTCTCTATTCATCCCACTCCTCTCACTCACAGAACACTATTCATCTACATTGTTTTTTCAGATCTACAGTGTTTTTTCGAAGAATCTTTCCCAATCTAAACACACCCTAATTTGCCAGGTCCCATACGTGGCGCGGTGCATATACTGGATCAGATCATCTTTGGAACAAGCATATGCCCTAATCATCTCGGCAACTCCACTCGGCATGCGTGACAGGGGAGACGAGGGCTGTGTTCACTAAAAGATGGGAAGAAGTATTTTTTTTCTTTTGGAAAGCGTGTTATATGAAGGGGATGAATAGGAAAAGTGAAAAAAGAATTTTTAGAGATACGTGTTCTGTGAGGGGATGAATAGGAGATAAAAAGTACTTTTAGAATCTGAACATGGCTGAGCAGCAGTAGGCATCGCTGCAGATGTCTTTTTTTTTGCTGATTAAATTGAATAAATTCGACCGATCGATCGTTGATGGAGACATATATACGCACGCTGCAGCGTTCGACGCGGCAAAACGTAGCGGTGAGACGGGGCCGATATCTATCTATAAAACAACGAGTAGAATTTAAAACATTTCTCACCCAATCTAGACCCACGGTACCCCTCAAGCTGGACCCACCTGTAAGGGTCAACGGAGGTGGGAAGAGGGTCAAACCCACAAAAACTGATATTTAGAAAATGTTTCTGTCAAAAACATAATTATTTTGTTACCCATGCCTTCTCTACCCGGCCATGGTACTCCTGGTTTCTTTCTCAAGTTCTGCGAGTCGTGCTCTGGTTGGACATCGTGTTGTCAGCGGTGCATCTGCTTGCGTATGCGCGAGAACCGAGTGTTGGTTGTGCCTCTTGACGCCTCTGGAATACAACGATCTCGCTGCAAATTTTAGGCGAGCGACCGGCCATGGATTCAACTATTCAAGAGCCAGCGATCTGGCCGTGACGCCCATAGCCGGGATCCGTACCGCTTGGGCTGATGGACAAGGATTGATAGGCGGATGAGCGCAGGAGCCGAGCGGACGGTGTGGGCGTGTGGCAGACGGAGGAAGAGAAGTGAGAGTGGTGACGACATGAACAGGAAGGGAGAGTTGGAATCACGTGAATTCAGCTAGGGTAGTCAAGCAGAACAAATTAAATCTATGTGTGCTTTATAGAAAATTATGTTTTTAGTATAGTCCATGGTCTGCCAGTCAAATCCATTAAAAAATACTGAAATTGTCTATACATGCCGCTTATTCTACCAGTAAAATTTATCAAAATAATTGAGAACGAACATAACGTACCTTTCACAGAATGTGGACATATATTTGAAAGGTTAAATCAATCTAAGTGGTTTGCATTTAAAAATTGTATCGTGGATTATTAAGAATAAATAACATTTAGATTTAGACTAAGAAACATTCATGATCATAATTGATTCAGATATAAAAATAATACCCTATAAATCAATATGATATTTGTTCTTTTTCTTGGTTGGTTTTGATTGGTTGTATAACTGTATGCATTTACTGCAACCAAACACAATTCTTATTTGCTCATTATTATGTAAATAACACTGTTAAACCTTGTATTTATGTTGTTATTAATTTTTCATGTATAGACATCAAAGCTGGTAATGCAACCAGGATTGACACTATTTGTTCCTTCTTAAATCACTATAACTAACACCCGTCTAGCCGCCAGTGCTGCGTGAGCTCACGCTCAACATTTATAATGACAGACCCATCTTCAAGAGAAAAGACCAATAATTTGGTACCACGTGCGTCTTTACTAGTACCGATAAAATGAACAAATTAAAAGGACCGGTATTAATTCAGCAGAGAGCTAGACGGGCCGGATCTTTTGTCGCATTGCACGTGCTAGACCATAACACTATCGTGTATACGATGTTGTCGATACGTACCTATATTCATTGTAACTTCATGTATATTACGTTTTGGTATTTTCTGTCATCATCATATTCCCAACGACTAATAAAGCTTGTAATAAAGAAGACTGAACAGAAATATTTTGGTCTGCCTCTGCCTGATTCTCACAGCCGATGTTTACTTTGCTAGTTAATCTTAGGCGCCGTTTAGATTCAAAATGATTCCCCAAAAATCCACTATTCATCCAACTTTTCCCTATTCATCCCACCTCTTCTACTCACATATCACTATTCATCTACAATGTTTTTTTGGTGAACAGTGTATTTTCGGGGAATCTTTCCCCAATCTAAACACACCCTTAAAGTGTTTGCTCTTATTAAGAGGGATAAATCGAAGGCTGCCTGACCGACTTGGGTTGGTATCTTGCCTGCAGACCTCAGTGTGTCATCTCTGATATCATTTTGGAACAAAATAATATCTATCAATCTCTTACTTATTGATTGAGCACACTCAGCGTACATCATCAACTACTAGTTGATCTTTAGTTACTGATTTTTGTCCAATTTTATTCAATGAAAAGCCGTCGCCGGCCTTGTTGATCAACTTGATCTATTGGTGCACATCCTATATACCCAATTCGTAGGTCCACACATATGGCACTCAATTCTCTCATTAAAATTAATCCGCCGGTGACAGTAACAGAATGCAAGTTTAATAGCCGGCGGCATTAGTTGGCACATCTATTGGTTACAAGAAACACTTGCTTGGGTGGTATACAAGTTTGGGGTATTGTTCCTTGAATGGAGGAGCTCAATAGCTCATAGCGACCACTTGTTGTCTTCCTAGAACCTGATTTGATTCACCAGTTTCCCCATCTTAGGACTTTGTCCTTTATCTTCACGAGACCTGACTAAAAGTGAGTGTCTAGCTTGTTGTGTCTACTCAACTTGACTTCTTGACCTACTGTTTTTTGTTTCAAGTATTTCTTCCTCCAGCTGGAACACTGGAGGCGGATCCCCGCCAGCTGCTTGGGTGTGGGGTCCCCCAGTGACGGGCGAGGGTGCTGTCGTCCACCGGCGCTTGTCCGCCTACGCCTCAAGCTCCGCGGAGTATTTTTTCCGTAGATCCCCTTCTTGTATTATTCTTCTAGCTCTTTGCATTCTTCTTCCAGCTCCGGATGTGTTTCCCCCTTTGTTTGCCCACGACGGTGCTCCGATAGGCATGTTGACTGGTTATAAGCAAGCATATCAGGGATTCCATTGTCGATTTGGTACTATTCCCTGAACGCCATGTAATTGTTCATAGTTATAGCTATCGCAAATCTAAATCAGCGGGATGGGCTGAAACTCTGAGTGGATATTTTTTTTTGCTTTAATCTATAATTGATTGGTGTCGATTTCGAGTTGAATTTGAGTCTGAGCTGCCGCCGTGTCCTGCTGGGAATCGAATTTAGAGGCGCGAGGGTGGAGTCAAGGCCGGACCGCAAGAGGGAGAAGACGTCTAACCGAGTTGCGTTTGACTGACAGGTGGGGCCCACCTGTCAGGACGGACCAAAAATTGGGCAAAAACATTACTTGTTTTAGAAATAGGTAAAGATAAAAGAAAACAATATACAAGACAGTACATAATTACAGGGCTTGAAGCCCAAAAGAAGGAAATTGCAACAGATGACTACTCAGCCACGAAGATAGCTCTTCATTCAGACTTGGTTTTGCTCTAAGAGAAACCAAAGAAAGCTCCTTGTTGATGTCCTAAATACAATGTATATTGAACCGGTGGATAAAATTAAATGTCAAAAAATATTGACGTGGTCGTACAAATTAAAGCTCAGTCCGACAACATGGATAGGCAGCAATACATCTCCCAGGATTATTGAATGACATGAGTTCGTTGGTGCATCTCTGATTCATTGCATCTATACTCACATACTATCTGTACTGAAGAATGGAACGTATGAGTGCGCGGTCAACGCTACATGTATACTGCTGTTGGTGTGGATATATAATTGCATGTAGTACGTGACAGCTTCAAAGTATGTGGTCAATGTGGATATCTGGATCTTAGCTGGGTGCGTGGCTGCCGTTTGCTTCTCTAAAGATTTCCTGGATATCTGGATAAACATGGTGCAGTCAGCTTGTGAACACTTCCTGGATCGACGGACGATATCCAGTCATTCACATGATCGAGTCCTTACATTTTTTTTTAAAAAAAATATTTCGTTGGATAAATGACTAGAGCTGTTTCCCTTGAACTTGAAGGCTTCTTAGATCCGGAAAAGTCTTGAGTATTTTGAATTATTTGTTGACATGGACAAAGTAATACAAGGTGGACAGGCTACCCAATAAAAGAGATCAGGCGCTGTAGACGGCAATCACATGATATTTCACATCAGAATAACTAAAATAAAACATGTTGTTAGTGCGTCACTACGGATCTATCGCCACGCGCAAGTGTATCTAACAGGACTGAAGCTTCAAACTTCATGTGCAATATATACATACTCGTATCCATGGGTCGGATCAGAAACGCCATGTGACAAAAAGGACCGGCTCCTATTTGTGGCTTGTACTCGTATCCAAAGTGGGGAACGGACAACGAATCAAATTTTGGACAGACGCCTGGGCACAAGGAAGGCGACTAAAAGATATTGCACCCAACCTCTATGCGCGAACAAAGGGGAAAAATAAAACTTTGGCGCAGGCCCTGCACCGTAGCAATTGGATCAGAAATCTCAGCTATCGTCACGGACTCAACAGAGCCTTGCTACACGAATATTTCGCTTTATGGGATCAAGCTAACCAGGTCGAACTGCACCCCTCGCAAGAGGACAGCATTACGTGGAAACTAACCGAAAATGAAAACTACTCAACGGCATCAGCATACAAGGCACAGTTCGTTGGAGTTACAAAAAATCCGGCAATAGCATCAATATGGAAATCATGGGCCCCGTCTAAGTGCAAGTTCTTCGCCTGGCTCATAGTACAAAACAGAGTGTGGTCCTCAGACAGGCTAGCGGCGCGGGATGGGATCATAGCCCGACCTGCCCCCTATGCAGGTGTGCGATGGAAACAGCTCACCACTTGCTCGCAGAGTGTCGGCTAACAAGGCGAATCTGGACCCTTGTTTCTTCCTGGATCGCCCAGTCTGACCTTCACCCCGAAAGATGGCCACAAAGCATAACAACCATACAATGGTGGAGCAACATTACTTCCATGCCCAACATCCCTAGGAATGCTTTGCGCAGTTTGACGCTACTCGTAATATGGGAGATGTGGAAAGAGAGAAATGCGAGGGTGTTTAGGCAGTACGGTAGGCCTGCGACGGAAATAGTGGACTCCATAAAAGGCGAGGCCCTACTGTGGATAAAGGCTGGTGACACAGCCTTAGCGAACTTACTAGTGCGAGAATAATGTTCTTGTAAATACCGCTTAGGCGGCTTGTAACCACTCCTCTTTTTCAATGAAATAAGCACAATCTCGTGCTATTCGTTAAAAAAATATATATATACATACTCATAGCAGACGTTTGACTAAATAGCAAGTATGGATACATAGCCAGCTGTCCTTTGGTAAATTTTCCAAGTAGTGCCTAACACAAAATTAAGGAATTCATTCGAATTAAAGCTATTGGACCTAGACCCATTCTGAGCAAGTCGAGATATTTGGAATTATTTGTTTCTTGACAAATGGCAAAGTAAACTTAAGGATAAATTTTGATCCCCAACAATTAGGGGCGAAACTGGTGTGGATAATTTCCACATCCTATCCGAATTCGAATTTTATATATATGAAGAAGGGTTTTAATATCTGCGCCAAATATGAGATATGTTCGTAGCATCACAATGATAATGGAGAATATGTTCTTTCCCTAATACATAGAGACTAACACATGCATAGATGAACACATACTCATCCTATATAGTTCAAGATATACCATGCCAATGTATTTTTCCTAGACTTTATCATTACAGGATCATCCACTGTTATCGCGGTTATGAGATATGGAAGAAAATCGTGTCGGGTTCCTCAAAAAAAAAAGTGTCGGCTACGAAAATGATTGTATCACACGTTTGTATCTTTATATTTTCCTACCGGTGCATCCATGAACAATCAATATGCGCTTATGTACACTGGTTGATCGTCACCACGTACGAGGAGGACATGTATTTTTTCCCCCAATTGGTTCGGTAGATGTAGTTCGTGGAACCAGCTAGGTAGCCCACGTTGTCGCGAGCAACTAACTCTAACTGTGGAGGTCGATCGATCACATGGACATTGGACTTGGTGGTTCGTTGAAACAAACAAAGACCGTTCAATCAGTTGTGTTTAATTTCTTGATTACAGCTGCATAATGCTTGCATGGACCCTGATTGATCCCTTCAAATTAAGTTTGAAACGAACCTCATTGGTCCAAACAGTTGATCACGAAATCCCGTAATTGTAGTACTTGGTTTACAAAATACTACTACGCCCGTCCCACTTGGTATTTCGTTACCGATGTCAAACAGTCAAAGAGAAGAACGCATGTATGTGCAGACACGGTTTTGCGTTGGTTGGCTGCCTGTCCTTGTCCCTCAAGTGATGATGTAGGCTGATCATTTCTTCACCCCCTCGCCTGTATATATGAACACGCAGCCCCCACGGCCTTCCCTATCACCAACACAACAAGATCGAGCAACCCCAACCCGGTGGTCCTTCACACATCTCCACCGTCATCCATGGGCGCTCTTGCTGATCCAACGCACCTCTCCACCCTCGACCTGGCCTCCTCGCCGAGGCTTCTTCCACCACCACCCGGGAGGAAGAAGAAGCCCGACGCCGACGCCGCCGCCGACGACTCCGACTCGGACCATCCGTACCTCCACCACGAGCTCCCCGGCGGCTCGCCCTACCTCCGCCACCTCGGAGCAGTCGCGGTGGACCCACCAGTCCACGACCCACGCGACGCCGGCACGGCGGACGCGTGGGTCGAGCGGAGCCCATCCCTGACCCGCCTCACCGGCAAGCACCCGTTCAACGGCGAGCCGCCGACGTCGGAGCTGATGCGGCACGGCTTCATCACCCCGGCGCCGCTCCACTACGTGCGCAACCACGGCGCGGTGCCACGTGGCGACTGGGCCACGTGGGCCGTCGAGGTGGCGGGCCTTGTCCGCCGCCCGGCCCGCTTCACCATGGACGAGCTCGTCAGGGAGTTCCGGCCGCTCGAGCTCCCCGTCACGCTCGCCTGCTCCAGCGGCCGCCGCAAGGAGCAGAACATGACGCGGCAGACGCTGGGCTTCCACTGGGGGCCCGGGGCCGTGTCCACGTCGCTGTGGCGTGGGGCCCGCCTCCGCGACGTGCTGGGCCGGTGCGGCGTCGAGCGCGGCGCCAAGTACGTCTGCTTCGAGGGAGGCGATGACCTCCCCGGAGGTGGAGGGTGTAGGTATGGCACGAGCATCACGTGCGTGAGGGCCATGGACCCCACCATGGATGTCATGCTGGCTTACATGCAGAATGGGGGCCCGATTCTGCCGGACCATGGGTTCCCCGTGCGGCTCATCGTGCCTGGGTACACGGCCGGGCGCATGGTGAAGTGGCTTCGACGCATCGTCGTCACCACCGCTGAGTCCGATAACTACTACCATCACCGGGATAACCGGTTGTTCCCGTCCCATGTCGACGCCAAGCTCGCCGAAGCCGAAGGTGAATTACTGATAATTACTACTAGTAGTATGTAGTAATGTGATTCTATCTAGCTTTCAACATATACTTAATTAGTCTTAACCTAAAAATTAGTAATAAGCTAGCTAGCTTAATTCATGACTAGCTGAGATAAACATGCATATATTGATGTATTCACTGCTACCTGCTGTTTCAACAACCGAACGCATGCATGCAGGGTGGTGGTACAAGCCTGAGTATGTCATCAACGAGATGAACATAAACTCGGTGATCACGACGCCGGCGAACGGTGACGTTCTGCCAATCAACGCCACCACCGCAGAGAGCTCTTACACCGTCAAAGGATTCGCCTTCTCGGGTGAGTCTTGCTACACCACTGACTTTCCTTATATCTTCAAGACTCTTCGAATTGTATATATACGTGCACCTTGTGCTTGTGTATGTATATATCCACAAGGTGCTATTGCCACGACACAACAAATAATATCCATATTTTCAAGTATATTAACTTCATTTGAGTCTCATAGGTTGCTTGTAAAATCTGTTCAATTGATTTAGACGACCAATTCTGTTTTATTTATAGCAGTTGTTCCTGTCACACTTGTCGTGTCACACAGTCACAGGATATATACATGCATGCATGTTGATCGATAATGTTGCTTGGACGATCTTGCATTGAAAAAACGGCAAGGAACCAAATCATGAAAGAAGTCAGAAACAAGTTCAACCAAATAAAATTAATACTAGAACGAACATGGATCGAACTCTACCACGCGGAATGAAAAAAATAATGTAAGTGAACTCCGTTCTTCTTAGGCAAAAAAAAAAAAACTCGAGCGGATCTTCATGCCTAATACAGCAGCGAAGGTATTTGTCCAGACCTCGATCGATGATCTCATCTGGAAATGCATTAGCGTATAGCTATCTCAGTAAGCTAGGTAGCAAGCTATCAATAAGTAGTTAAGTAGTACTAGCAATAATATGCATGTGTACTATGGTACACTTTTCTGTGACCAAAATTCATTGTTACTCTATGGCGTTGATTCTGTCTCAGTTCACAAGCAATTGGTTTGCCCGGTTAACTAGCATTGTTTTTTTCAGACTATATTGTATTAGTTCGTCATGTCTCTATATACATATCGGACACGTGTACTTCCCTGCTAGATTGAGTGCTCAATGGCTGAACCGTGCCGATACAAATTTGATCACACAATCTATTATATTGTAGAGATAGATGCATCGTGTATGTACTCACATCTATCCGGCCCTGTGCTTTTTCCGTACGTCTATATAGGTGCTGGCAAGAAGGTGACGCGGGTGGAGTTGACGCTGGACGGCGGAGAGACATGGCTCTTCTGCTCAGTGAACCACCCGGAGAGGCCCACCAAGTACGGCAAGTACTGGTGCTGGTGCTTCTGGTCCGTCGACGTCGAGGTCGCCGACCTGCTCGCCTCCAAGGAGATCGCCGTCCGCGCCTGGGACCAGTCCCTCAACACCCAGCCCGAGAAACTCACCTGGAACCTCATGGTACGTACGTTCCCATGGCGACATGGGCGTTCTCCGTTCTCTGTTCCCGGCCGCAATGCGCTGATGCTCTGTCGTTGATCTGATCCATCACGCACGGTTTTGCATTGGCAGGGCATGATGACCAACTGCTGGTTCAGGGTGAAGATCAACGTGTGCCGGCCACGCAAGGGTGAGATCGGCATGGCGTTCGAGCACCCAGTGCAGCCGGGTCCAGGCAACCAGTCCGGCGGCTGGATGGCCCGCCAGAAACACCTCGACATCCCAGACCCCACCGCCACGCCGGCGACGACGACCTCGAAGGAAACCGTCGTGAATAGCAACGCCACCACCAGCACCAAAAAGTTCACCATGTCCGAGGTGCGCGAGCACGCGTCACGTGACTCGGCGTGGATCGTCGTCCACGGCCACGTCTACGACTGCACCCCCTACCTCAAGGACCACCCCGGCGGCGCCGACAGCATCCTCCTCAACGCCGGCACCGACTGCACCGACGAGTTCGACGCCATCCACTCCGACAAAGCCACCTCCCTCCTCTCCTCCTACCTCATCGGCGACCTCGTCGACGTCACCTCCGGCACCGGTGACAGCCCAGATGCTAACACCACCGGTGACAAGGCCATCACGGCGGCGGCGGCGGCGGCGCCGCCGGTGGCGCTCTCGAACCCACGGGAGAAGGTCCCATGCCGGCTCGTCGGAAAAAAGGAGCTGTCCCGCGACGTGCGCCTGCTCCGGTTCGCTTTGCCCTCGCCGGACCAGGTGCTGGGCCTCCCCGTCGGGAAGCACCTCTTCCTCTGCGCCACCATCGACGGGAAGCTCTGCATGAGAGCATACACGCCGACGAGCTCCGTCGACGAGCGCGGCCATTTCGACCTCCTCGTGAAGGTCTACTTCAAGGACGAGCACCCAAAATTCCCCTCCGGCGGGCGCATGACGCAGCACCTCGACGCGCTCCCCGTCGGCTCCTACGTCGACGTCAAGGGCCCACTCGGCCACGTCGAGTACGCCGGACGCGGCGTCTTCCTCGTCGCCGGCGAAAGACGCAAGAAGCCGGTGCGGCGGCTCGCCATGGTCGCCGGCGGGAGTGGGATCACGCCGATATACCAGGTGATCCAGGCGGTGCTGCGAGACCAGCCGGAGGACGAGACGGTGATGCACCTCGTGTATGCCAACCGGACGGAGGATGATATCCTACTACGTGACGAGCTTGACCGGTGGGCGGCGGAGTTTCCCGATAGGCTCAAGGTGTGGTATGTGATTAGCCAGGTGAGGCGGCCGGAGACGACGAGGTGGAGGTACAGTGTGGGGACGGTGAAGGAGGAAATTTTGAGGGAGCATCTGCCGGAGGGAGACGATGACACGCTGGCACTCGCGTGTGGGCCGCCGCTGATGATCCAGCATGCTGTCTCGCCCAACCTTGAGAAGATGAAGTACAAGTCCGATTCTGTCATCGTGTTTTAGTTTAATATATGTGAGCTTGTATGTATAGATTATAGAAGTGCAGTGCATGCCTCTGGTCGATCAATAAAGGTATTTCTCTCCATCTACTTGTAAATAGGGAACCAAATAAGAGAGATTTACCCACTAGTATGTGTGTGTTTTTTTAGGTTGAACCCAATAGGTGTATAGCCTGTTGGTATGTGCATTTATAGATAAAGTTCTTATATATATTGTATTTTGTTAAAAGGTTTGGAATATACTTTTGTTTTTTTTCTTTATAGATGGGTGTTGTGCTGTATTGTGCTCAAAGTAATTAACCACTACCTTTGATTAGAAATACTTGGCACTTTGACATAAATTCGATGAAACTTTTGAACCTTTCTTCACCGTCGATAGCTTTCGAAATATTTAGTTTCGAAAGAAACATTAAACTCATTTGTATATTTCTTATTAAGAGTACTTTCAAACAGAAATAATGGTCCGAGTCATATCATAAATATTGTTTTCCATCCATAAAAAAAATAACCCAACAAAGTTGACAACGAATAAAATAGCCCCACCACATGATCTAGTTCGCCAAGGCTTGTAAGTTGTAACTCATCGACTAGAAAACCTTAGACAATTAGAAGAAAATGTGTAAATTATTTCTCGCGAAGAGTACTTTCAGTTTTTCAAATATATATGAACTAGTCTAATGGCCCGCGCAAATAGCGCGGCTAGCTAGTTTTTTATGCTAATATTTGATAATATAAATGTGGTTAGTTATATTTGGTTTAGACTATAGCTATTTTACTTCTCAAATAATTTAAAATATATTTTGTATTGAAGCCCAATTTGATCTCCAAATAATCTAATATAAATTATGTTTGGTATAAACTTTCTATTTAACTAAACATCATAAATTATTTATAAATCAGCAGCTCCATCCTGCTAGAATATTGCTATGTTTAGCTTTGTTTAAGCCAAAAGTTTTTAACTTTAACCGTAAATAAGAAAAAATAAAGATTGCCAGCATAATAATTATGTTTATAGGTTTATCATGAAACCAACTATTACAACATGTAATTTTTATTTGAAATGATTTATATTTTTAGAAATATTATTGGTAAAAATTAAGGGGTTGTTTGGTTCATCGCCACATCTCGCCACGCCACAACGTCTCATGCCACGGAATAGTACGCCACGTAACAGTCAACAAAATTTTCAGCAGATTGTGTGGGGCTGTTTTTCTCCTCCTCGGATTGTGGCACGCCAAACCGTGGTGTGGCAGCCTCTGGCTGGAGACCAAACAGGCCATAAGAATCTTTGAGTTTAGAAAAACATAAGTGTAATTTATTCTAGGATGGTGGGAGTATTATTTTCTTACTTTTAATTTAGTTATAAATTTAAAGCAACCTAATAAAGGTCTTGTTCCTAGAAATTGCTCCGCATGCAACAACATGGTTCTTTGACGGTTACAAACATGCTCTCCTCTGTTTCCAAAAGGATATTAGCACCTTTATCGCCAAGTTCATGGACGAAATTGTGTTTATACATGTCGTCGTCTTTGTCTATGTTTCCCCATAGTTTTTCTGTAAGCATGCATACACGTGTCATCGTCTTTGTCTGTGTTTCCTCCTAGTTTTTCTCTAAACATGCATACCTGCGCTTGCTGTCGAAAACATGCATAGCTGAGCTTGCTGTGGAATCCAGCATCATGGACCTGCTCGACTTTGTTGCATCATATTCAACTAAGTTCATGTCAAGCAGCTCCACGTGTGGCCTGTAAACCAATTCTAGCTTTGTTGCAACCTGCTATTGGGGTCGCCGGCGAGGTGGCGAGGCTTGCTGCTCGTCATGTCTTCCATTGGGTAGCAATCTGCTTGGGATCTCTTTATCACCACGGGTCACAGGGAGCCCATTATTTATACATGACGATGCATTTTAATTTTAGCAATCTGGAATATAATGTTTGCGGTAGGGTTATTATTTTATTTGTGGAAAACAATCTTATTTGTGACCGGACTCTTGTATTCCATATGTTACGGACTCCAAAGAGTTTTTTTGGGGGGAACTTACGGACTCCAAAGTTTTTTTTTTTTGGAAATTACGGACTCCAAAGTTTTTTTTTGGAACTTACGAACTCCAAAGTTAGGCATGGATACTTGCGTGTTGTTAGATTCTAAATAAAAGATAAAGATATGGTGGACTCTTTTATATTTTTCTTCCAAATTAGTGTAAAGCTAAATTACTTATAACTATTTATTCCAGAATTATTGTTTATTATAATCATCTAATACATGGAGTTCTTTATAAAATATGATATTTTTTATTATTTAAAATATATTTGTTAGTTGTATCCGATATGAACTCTTTACTCTAGTCTATTTGTTAGACATATAGGACATGGTCTTTTTTATGTAGTCGTACTTGACTTGAACTCTTTAGCCTAGTATATTGCAATCATATTGAACATAGACTCTTAAGACTATTATAGACCGCTAGATCAACATTAAATCCGATGGCCCGAATCCTTCTTTTTTTCTGATTAACATTGGAATTTCTTAGCCCTCTCAGCGAACGTGGTGACTCCTTTTTTTCTTCAACTAATAATATAATAGATGATGGTCAAAGTTGCAACACAAAGCTCGAGGATGAAGAAAATAGCCCCACCACATTATCTTGTTCGCCAAGGCTTGTGAGATATGGCTCATGTACAAATAGAAAACCTTAGTCAAATAGAAAAAAAAATGTGTAAATTTCTCATGAAGAATACTTTCAATTTTCAAATATATATGAATGATGGTTGAAACACAAAGCCCGAGGACAAAGAAAATAGCCCCACCACGCATCCAAATCTTGTGACTTGTCAACTAGAGAACTTTAGACAGTTAAAACACAATTTTGGTTGGAATAGCTGTTATTTGTTGGAGAATGTGGCTCAACCAGAATGATTTATGCAGGTTTTGTTCAGAGCAACACACTGGTCACATTATTTGGGCACTGAGGAGGATCGGAACCTTGTGCGTGGCGGGTCGGCATGCTTTGGAGATAAAAAAAAACAATGAAGATATTATATTCTTCAACCATGATAGAGCTTTAGTCTGCTATGCTATGGCAAAGTTTGATGACATTAGGCATTTAGGTTTTTTTTTAGAACCATTTTGTGAAGCTATCTCGTTGTCTCGGCTGATTGGATTGATTAACAATAGTCCCAGAAAATACTCTCAACAAATAAAACCTCCTGAAAATCGGATGTGCCAGGTCTGTTTGGTGTCGGCGTGTATGTCTTCAAAAGAGGCCTGTAACCTCATGTTATGCTTATATACTACTCCAGCTTGAAGCCTTACGGCTAGGGCTCTTTTATGGATAGAGCTCAATCGAAAGAATTCTCCTCATCCTACCAACTCTTTTATTTTTCCATGAACAATGGATGAGTTTCAGGTGACCGCATCTGTGTGATTGTGACATGGAAGTATACCAAGTGGCACCTAGTTTTTTGTGGCATCTTGCTCATAACACTCATCAGGTGCATCTGGCACTTTCATAATGGAATTTTATACATTCTATGCAACTATGCATGCAGCTGTTGTCAATCGAAGGGGGCATTTGTGGCATGTGAAAAGTTCAAACGTCAACAGTTGGGTTGTATAAAGGTGTCAACTTCTGAAAACTTCTAAAAGCAATAATACCTCTGCAGGATTGAAGCCTTAGATCATAATCGTGTAATTAAAAATGAAGTGTATCCTTTCTAACTTATGTAGTTGTTTCGATAAGATGAACACGTTGTGATGTTATGGACAAAGATAAAATCAGAAAGAAAAAAAAAATGAAGTGTATCCTTTCTAACTTATGTAGTTGTTTCGATAAGATGAACACGTTGTGATGTTCTGGACAAAGATAAAATCAGTAAAAAAAACAAAAAAAAATTACAAATTGGCCCATGCAGGTCTCGAACCTGCGACCTTCGCGTTATTAGCACGACGCTCTAACCAACTGAGCTAATAGGCCTTTTGTTACAAATCCACCGCATTATACTATTAAACGTAAAGCACCATCAGCTCAGCAACCGCCTTATCCAGAAGCCAAAGTCAACGAGATCGTTGCATACGCGAATGTGGGTCCCGTAGATCCTAATGGTGTGGCCATTAAGCGAGGGCGGTATAGCTGCCTACCATGAAGCAAGTCAGCAAGCCGAAGGGATAGACCTTGTCACCTGTGACTGTGAGTACGGGAGCTTGTGTCTCCAGACACCACTCACCACCTATATGTGTTTCCAGACAACGCTTGCCATCAAGCCAGACCTGGATAAAATAGGAGGCTTACCTTGCCGGGTCCCTTGGAGGAGATTGGAATGTGTTAGGCCCCACACCCTCAGCCTCCACCTCCACAATGTGTGCCTTGAGCCTTTGAGTGATGCTGAAAACAAAGAACATTTAGGCATCACTCTTTCCACGATAGCGTGCGAATTACATGCCAGAGCCACGGTGGTGTCTGCACCATGCCACCATGAAGCGCGGTGCCTTTTTTTTTAAGTTGGGTCTAATTTTTTTTAGCTTCACTTTTGCACCGCAGAAGGCCTTATGAGGGATTAAATCCGCAATAATTCCAAAGTTCAGAAGGGTTGCGTCACACAGATGTTTTCCCTTTTTTTTAGTCACAGATTTTGTTTTTTAGGGTTGAGTCATGTTTTCCGCTAAATAACTCACACGTGTGGATTTTGCTCAACATCTTGAACCCACTAACCCAGCAGGCCGGCCTTTGGACCAATAATCATCAATGGGCTTATGGGCTCGTGCGCAAGTGCATACATGTTTTGACACCGTTATCGGCCTAATGCGAAAGGGTGGCCATGCAATTGATTGGTACTGCATTCTTCCAAAAAAATTGATTGGTACTACATTCGCTAAAAAAAATTGATTGGTACTACAGTACAAGTCATGTATACACGGATAACACAATAACAGTTCGTTTAGTACCAAGAGGATGAATGGAACCATATCATACGTGCATAAATAGAGCCGTGCTGACCCTTTTGACGCCAGGTCTGGTAGCGCAGGCTTGTAACCCTAGTCTTTGGGGGGCAGGAGTTGACAGGTGGTGAGCCCTTCCCGATGATGAGCTCCCACGGCTGTGTTGCATTTGGTGACTCAAGTGTCGTTGGCGCCTAGGCTTTGTTGTCTAGACGGCACAGCCGGGGGTGTAGCAACACCCTGGATCAACCCGGCGGCATGGATGAGCATCAGCATCACCGTGGACCCTTGCCTTGCAAGGGCCACGCTAGCGCCATCCATAAGAGTGGTGGGGGTTAACAAATTACCCTCATCTAGCCCTAATCGGAGCATAAAGAACAAGAGCTCTCTCGCATGTTGTGTTCATCCTGCCAACTCCTTTAAAAAAAAAAAAACCCTCCATGCTCCTATCTAGCCCTAATCGGAGCATAAAGAAGAGGCTCTCTCGCGAGTTGTGTTCGTCCTGCCAACTCCTTTTTTAAAACTCCATAAAAGAAAATCGGTGCTACTAGCGCACAGCCGTCCCGATGGAGGCGTCTCCCGTCGAACCGTCTCTGCAACATCCGAAAATAACATCTGCGCGAGTTGTGTTCATCATGCCAACTCCTTTTTGAAAACTCCATAAAAAAAATGGTGCTACTAGCGGGCAGACGTCCTGATGGAGGCGTCTCCCATCAAACGGTCTCTGCAACATCCAAAAATAATGTCTACAACATAGAAATAAAGTATACAACATGAAGAACATATAGATGCAATGTTAAGAAATATGCAAAAAAGTTAATGAAGTAGATTGATTCTAGGAGGAAAATTACCGTCTCACCATCAACACTATGTTTCATACAATATTCACCATAAAACATGCAGAGACAATGATTGTAACATCGGATATTAACCATTGCAACATATCTTGTGCAGTCTAATTTTTTCCCCATCAAACGTCCTAGAACTAGTATTACCATAACAAATTTTCTCCGTGCATATAAACAATGGCTGGAGCTATAAAAGTGTATTTTCCCTAATTTGTTTTGTTCTTTCTTTTAAATATAACAGACTATTGAGGCTCTGCGGAGGTGCAGCTAAAGAAGTCCGCCGCTAAAACCTATAGCTTGTTATTTAAAAACAACGATTTTGTTCATTGTAGCCTGTACTAATGCAGGCATAGCACCTTTTGCAGCGCCTACTACTACAACAGAACACTGGACTCAGTTCTAACTGAAATGGTAATAAACTGCAGCATAACGCTTTACTTTTAGAGCCACACAGGGTCTTCCGCTAGCTGCAAATTGCGGGAGGATAATTGCATCGTTGTAGCCAATTTTGGATTGCAGCAACCAAATCGGTTTACATCAGGGCGTGTGACTCGGACCTGCCTGAGAGGATCCTCGAATGGCTCCTACTGCAGGACCTATGCCTGGTGAGGTGCTCCGGCAGGACTGGCCAGCTTATCCAATAGTTGCTGGAGGAAATGCCTTGCAGCAGGATCATCCTGTGTTTGCAGCACCGTGATACAGAAACATTAAATCTGGTGTAACTGGAGAACCTGTAGATTTGCGATGTGATGAACTGGGCGGAAAACTCACCCTAAGGCAATTACTAAATGTTCCGTTTCTCAGAGCCTCAGGAAGGTGAGTTTGCAGCGCAGTACAGGCCCTGCAATCACGAGGGGAATAGACATATGTCCTCGGTTGGGAGAAATTTACATGCTATTAAGTTGTTAATATGCAAATGTGACAGCACATACCTGGGATCATCCGTCAGCCTGAGGTAGCAGCAGATAACGTGCTTCAGCAACCTGGTGGAGGGCTGTTCGGTTAATGCAATCACCATGTTTGCTAAAATACTAGCTGCCTGGAAGAAACACTCTGGGGTGGCACAGATGTGCTGTAACCCAACTTCATCTAGCATAATCTTATGGACAATGAAAGTGGCCACCTGCAAACGCATCTGGCTCATTAGTGAATCCAAACAGTTTCTGAAGTTTCTGAAGCTCATTAGTGTCTTGTTTTGTGTTTACCAAGTTATAAGGTAGCTTTAGGACAATCTGAGACGAACATAGCCTGGATCAAAATAATCTTGACAAGGATGCATCATGCATGACCTTATTGGCTACATCCTAGAACAGAGTAGTAGCCTACCTCACCTAGACAACATGTAAAGTTGTAAATTGTATGACATATTGAAAGATACTAGCATGCAAATACAGGCTACTCAAGATCAGGACAAGAAGTGGCCAACAACAAGCAAACAGAAGTAGATGGGCATTATAGTGACAAAACATCCCAACTGACAAATACTTAGTCATGCACTCATGCATAGCATGCCAAAATACGCATGACCCATAGCATGACAAAATCCAAGCAAACTTCAAGAAGCCAAAGCATGTTAAAGGGTACGACAGGATAGCATGATGTGACATGACAGCAAACGCAAAAGATGAACGGCATACTGTTTTTGAAAGCTCCCTGCCTGTCCCCATGATTCGCAAGCACAGAGGAATGACTTCACTTGTAAGCAGGAATTTGACAACTTCAGTGTCATCTACCTGCATGTATCACAAGATAGAAGTTTCTTTCTCACTTGCAGAAATAGCGTTTGCTGAAACAACAGATGGATTTTTGAAACGGATTTATCGCTGTTAGGGTAATGACTCCTGTTTTACCAGTAGGAACTCAAAATGAGAAATGTTCAGAAACATAAAAAATGTTTCAGAAATCCATAAGCAGTCTCACATATGGGGCATGTTGCCATGTGTACCTTCTGAATATCACAATTTACAAGGTATCGCTACGAAGCAGAAGGGAGACCACAGACATAGGGCATGCCATTTTTTATACAATTTTGCCTCATCTGCCTTTGTATACTTCTGCAGATGAATAATTTGACATCTACATCTTTTTTTCTAAAATTTTGAAATACTCCACATCTGAACAAAATGGAACACCCATTCCTAGGAGTATAATTTATTTTTCCCATGAGTGATTTAATAATTAATGTAGGCAAAATTGGCTCTAAAGCACTACAAAAGTGTGGAATTGCTTGAGAGTGCTCTAAAATGAATTATTCTTTTATGGACACTAAAATTAAAATCATTCACTAGAACATGATATGACAATAAAATATAGGATATTCTTGTTTTCAAGAGGCACGTGACTCTTTCCTGTCGCTGTTGATGATGCACAAAAGATCTCATTGTCCAATAACTTGAAATTATTTTGGATGACAGAAATTAACACAACTAATATCACTAGGAATGGTTCTAGTCCAAGGACCTAAATGACACAATTTAACAAGTTAACGGACCCAGACGACACTGCACAAGAAGTTTAACAACACCGTCCATTTTACTGGTTATTGTTTTCAATGTCTGCTTCCTCACATGCAGCATGAACCAACAACTCCATAACCATACCATCGAATCTTCGGTAACTAAAATTCATATTTCTTAGTCTTTCTGAGTTATTCATTTTTCTGCATTACATTATAGAATGGGCAAAGCTGGGGGTCCTGGGGACATGCTAATGAACGAAAAATCAGAACTAATATTGTGGTGACAAGGTCTATTGGAAATAAATCATTACCAGATGATTTCATTGTAAACAAGATGGGTCAGTTATTCGGTACATTATGCTCAAAAATTACAAATCATTCAAAAATTTGAGGAGAGGAGACACTAAAGATTTTTAGTAAACCTGAACTAAAAGTTAAGTAGCTATCCTTTACTTCAACAGAGAACAAAGATGTGTTCCAATTTCATAGCCAACCCAAAGAAGCTGGGAAATATGAACGTGAATATATTATATATATTGACAATTGCGAACGGGCCTCTAGCTGGATTGGTTAGATGGCCTCAGTAGCACTCCTCAGGTCCTGAATTCGACTCCCCGTGGGAGCGAATTTCAGGCTGGGTTAAAAAAATCCCCTCGTTTGTCACCACGGCAAAGCACAGGTCTAAGGCCCGGCCTAGGTCGCTGGTCGTCTCATATGGGCAGCGGTGCCGCTGTGTAAGGGTGGGGCAGGGGTTCGGGGGTTTTCTCGACCTGCGTGATAAGGTCTTCTCTCTCAAATTAAAGCCGTGGGGGCAGTCTTACTCCCCGCAGGTCGAGTTTTTTTATATTGACGATTGCATCGCATGTTTAATGAAGCAGACCCAGGCTATTTGCTTCAGTGTTGAGGCAATGTGACTAATCTTCTCAAGTTGCTTCAGTAAGCTTACAGATGGCTCCCGCCTCTCCGCCTCCCCCTCCTGGCGCACCCCGTCCACCTAGCCCCACGCCGGCGCTCACCCCGAGCCCAGCGGCCACCACCAAATCCACGGCCTGCTGGCCGGCGGCCTCTCCCTCCCCCGCACCGGGAGCTCTTCCGCTCTCCCCTGTACCAGCCACCGTTGGGCGCTCTAAGGCCCAGAGGTGGGGCGACGAGTCCCCTCCCTCGGGGAAGTCCGGTGGTGAGGGCAGCTCTCCTCGTTCTTTCATGGAGGCCCTCCTCTCCGGCGGTTTTCCGGCGGCGACTTTGCAGGAATCGGTGGCTGCCCCGATGGTCTTAGCTGTCGCTGACGTCGTGCCTCCGCGCGCGTCGCCCCGCATTGTGCTCAGGGAGAACCATCAGGGGTGTCCGAGGGCGGCGGCACGAGCCCCTGATGCCGATGGTTGGGTGAAGTTGGATCACCGCCGTGGTCTCCAGGAGGGGAAGCGTCATGAGCACCGCCCCCGTCGACCGGTTCCAGTGGACCTCCGGGGGAGATGCTTTAATTGCTTCTCTTCGCACCACCGTGCGGCAATCTGCCGGTCCTTGACGCGATGCTTCCGCTGCTGTGAGTTGGGACATCGTTCCTTGGACTGCCGGCGGTGTGGTGAGGCCTCGCGGTCCGCGGCCTCCCATACCCGGCGTTTGGTTTGGCGGCCTAAAGCCCCCCTGGAGGGGTCTGCTCCGCCGGGTGAGGCTGCCACCAGCGTTGCGCGGGGAAGCCATCCTCCTCCAGCAGTCGTGCTGGGCACCAACGATGCGACAGGGTGCCCCCAAGGCTGGAAGAGAAGACGGCACAGGACGAGGAAGAAGAAGGCCAAGATGGCAGTTTCCCAGGACCAGGATGTCGAAGAGGTTGGCGATGGTGAGGATTCTGATCACGCGCCATCTAGTGGGGAGGAGCGGCAGGAAGTTGTGGCGATCCCTGCTCGCCCTCGTCGGATTCTGGATCGCTCATCCTCCCTGGACCAGCGAGAAGACAGTATGACTCGCGCTCTAATCGTCACCGTACTCTCTGGCTGCCCGGACTCCATCCTGGGCGCCATTGCCGTTCGGTTTGAGGTCGAGGTTTCCATGCTGGCCCTGAAGCGTTTTGGGGCTGCAAGATACCTCTTGATCTTGCCGAATCCAGAGCTCACGGAGAGAGTGTTCAACGGCGGGAGGCCCTTCATCACCTCCTCCCTCCGTCTTCATGTCATGCGATGGACACGTTTCCTGGGCTCCACGGCGGCAACGCTACCCCTGCCGGTCAAGGTCGACATCTGTGGCATCCCGGCACATGCTTGGGATCTCTCCACGGCGGAGCTACTCCTAGGGGAGCACTGCTGGATTGGTGGTGTTCACCCAGACACTAATGCCCACCGAGACGTGTTCAAAACACTGGCCTGGTGCTCATGCCCAGCTCGCATCCTGAAGGAGCTGGACCTGGAGATCGTCGAACCTTCCATGGCGGGGGCTAATCAGCCGGGGAAACGTACCCTCGTGTACCCTATTTCGATCACGACAGCTCTGGTGGATCTGCCAACGAGCCCGTTTGATCCCCCGCCACCTCCGCCGGCTGACGATGACGAGCAGCGACCGACCGACGACGACGAGCAGCGGCCGGATTTTCGGCAGCGGCGGCGCAACTCTTCTCCAACATTGGCGGCGCCTTCAATGCCGCCTCGGGTCTCGGCGCATACGCGCCTGGGACCACGCGCCGGAGGGGCTAGACTCGAGGAGCCGCGGGACTCCGCCGCCCCATCTTACTCGGAGCCGCCCCTGAGCGACGTTTCGGCCCCCGCGTGCATTCACGCCGGGTGGCTACCCCTTCAACCGATGCGTCGCGCCAGACTGGGTCTCCGTGCATGGAGGGGGCGGTGGGCCCTCTCTGCATGGACACCCCCTTGTCTGGCAACGAGATCGATGATGCAGTCAATGGCGCTCTGGTGGACAACATGGCCGGTTTGTGCCTGAGTGATGGCATGCACAGGGTGGAAGTTGGGCATGGCGTCTGCGTGGGCCTCGGTGGACCGTCGGATGGCTCACCTGGAGGACTACCTAATCCTTCAAACTTCAACGTCGAGCAGTCTTCCATGGCCCAGCCTGGGAACGTTGGGCAACCTTCCAGGGCCCAAACTACTGAGCCTGGCCAACTTGTGTTGACCCACACCATCGCCACATGTCAACCAGAACCGGGCAAGCAGCTCCTTCCCCCTCCCCCCTGGTCGCCTTCCACCTCATTCTGTCGCCGCCCTTTGGTCCCAGCCTTTCCGCTGGCCTACTCGAGACGGAGACGAGATGGTGGCGAATCGGAGGCTCAGGATGCCACGGCGGCGGCTCAGGCCACTGAAGCTCAGCAACCTTCACCGCAACCTCTCACGCCGGTAGCGGAATTCATCTCCAAGCTGACCATCGAGCCGGGGGCGATACTGTCGTTCCCCGTCATCAACAAAAGAAGGAAGAAAGCACCCCCACCACCAACTACGGCACCGAGGCGTAGCAGCAGACTGGCCAAACCAGAGACTGCCAAATCCAAGGTATGCCCGCCACATCTACTGAAGGGGGTTATGCGAGCCTTAGACATGGATGTCTCTGATTTGCCCAATGAACGGGTACAATTTGATCAGAAGGTGCTGGAGGAATATGCTAGGCGCTTCCGCCAACCTCACGCAACACAGGTTAAGGCTCTGGCGGCCCTGTTCGGCTTGACTCCTCCTGAGAACCTCGGAGTTGAGACAGTAGAACTAGTGGCCTGATTGATGTACTGCCCGGGTCGTTTTCTCTATATTATCTTTTTATGGATCCTTCTCATATTCTTGTATGGAATGTACGGGGGTTAAATTCTGTCTCTAGGAGAGATGCGGTGAGGGTGATAGTGGATTCCTCCAAAATTGATGTAATCTGTCTCCAAGAAACAAAGATGGAAGCTATCACCAGAAGAATGGTCCTGACCATGTTGGGAGGAGATTTCGATAATAATTTCTGTTTTGCACCCTCCAATGGGGCAAGTGGGGGAATCCTGATTGCTTGGAGAAGCCGAGTTGAGGCAATTGGTGCTAGCAGAATCGACACCCACTCTGTCTCAGTGCAGTTTTGTCGAGAAAATGGATGTCATTGGTGGTTCACAGGGGTATATGGACCCCAGGATAATCTGGACAAGATCCAATTCTTACAGGAGCTAAGAGATGTTCGGGCACAATGCCCTGGACCTTGGCTAGTCGCACGGGATTTTAATCTAATTTATAAAGACGAAGACAAAAACAATTCGAACCTCAATAGAGCCATGATGGGAAGATTTCGAAGGTGGATTAATGATATGGGTGTAGCTGAAATTCCGCTGCATGGTCAAAAATTCACGTGGTCAAGTTCTCCCACTAGTAATTCTCCTACTTTGGTGAAGCTGGATCGGGTCTTTTGTTCAGTTGACTGGGAGGAGAATTTTCCTGGGTGTCTCCTGACCAGTGGTGCCTCGGATGAGTCTGATCATTGCCCTCTCACCCTTGGCCTCAGCGCCATTGTGCCAGGCAAAAGAAGATTTCATTTTGAGAGCTTCTGGCCAACTCTGGATGGTTTCATGGAGGCCGTGGAGGGTGCTTGGGGCTCGGTTCAGCAAGGCCGCTGCCCTCTCCAGACCCTCTCTTTGAAGCTTAAGGCAACTGCAAGAGGCTTTCAAAGCTGGAGTCAACGGAAAATTGGGCATCTGAACTCACGGCTTACAATGGCAAAGGAAGTAATTCATCAACTCGAGATAACTCAGGATGGTCGGGCTCTGATGTTGGACGAAATTTGGCTACGGAACAGCCTGAAAAAGCATGTTCTAGCGCTAACGTCCCTGCTGAGGACAGTGGCTAGAATACGCTCCCGTATTGGGTGGTTGCAGGATGGAGATGCAAACACCAGAATGTTCCATATGCATGCAAGATACAGGAAGAGGAAAAATTTTATTGCAAAATTAACCCATGGTGATCAGGTCTTGTTAAAACATGAGGAAAGGCTGCTGCAGTTCTGGAATTTTATTCCAACTTGATTGGCTCAGATGGCAACCAAGCGAACTCCATTAATCTGAATGAGTTGGAAATCCCCAGCTTTAATTTGGAGGAGTTAGACAGCCCCATTTCCGAAGAAGAAGTGTGGAAAACTGTCAAAAACCTCCCATCTGATAAGGCTCCGGGACCGGATGGCTTTACTGGAAAATTCTATAAGGCCTGTTGGCCTATCATAAAGGAGGATATCATGGCTGCCATTAGTGCCATATGGAGTAAAAATTTCAGAAACCTTTGGATGCTGAACTCAGCATACATCACACTCATCCCCAAAAGGAACGATGCCGAACAGGTCAAGGATTTTAGACCCATTAGCCTAGTTCCCAGCTTTGCAAAATTGGTGACCAAAATTCTTGCCAATAGGCTGGCTGGACGCCTAGATGAGATGGTCTCCCCTAATCAGAGCGCATTTTTAAAGGGAAGATTCATACAAGACAACTTCATGATGGTTCAGCAAACGGTGAAGTTCCTACACTCCCAGAAACAACCAAGGATCCTCCTCAAACTAGACATCACAAAGGCCTTTGATTCTGTTTCTTGGGCTTTTCTCTTGGAGGTGCTCGGCAAGTTAGGATTTGGACAGCAATGGAGAGATTTATTGTGTGGGCTACTCGTCACATCCTCCACTCAGGTCTTGTTAAATGGCACGCCAGGGGAGGTCATACAGCATAGGCGTGGGCTACGGCAGGGGGATCCTCTATCCCCTATGTTATTCATCTTGGTCATGGATGTTTTGAACTGGATGGTCACGGTTGCAGCTCGAGATTGTAGAGACCAATAAAATTGGGAAAACACCACACACCCTAGGAGGGGGGTGACCTCTCATTATATAGGCCATATAGGCTTGATGTACAAGGAAAACAATACAAGTCCTAATACAACACCTATATGTCTAACACCCGCCCGCAGTCGCAGGGGAAGAGTCACGGACACCAAGACTGGACCTAAAGTCAGTATACAACCGTACAGGAAGACCTTTGGTCATAATGTCAGCAAACTGATGCGACGAAGGAACATGGAGGACACGAACTTGACCCAAAGCCACCTTCTCGCGGACGAAGTGAATGTCAATCTCAATATGCTTCGTTCGTCTATGATGGACAGGATTGGCAGTCATATAAACAGCACTGACATTATCACAGTAGACGAGTGTAGCCTTCATGAGAGGAATGTGAAGTTCCTGAAGAAGTTGCCGCAACCAGCAACATTCGGCGACGACATGAGCAACAGCCCGATATTCTGCCTCAGCACTAGAACGAGATACCGTTGTTTGGCGCTTGGAAGACCAGGAGACGAGTGAATCACCAAGAAAAACACAGTATCCAGAAGTGGAACGTCTAGAATCAGAACAGCCAGCCAATCGGCATCGGAGTAAGCTGTGAGAGAATCAACAGGACCAGTACCAATATGCAGACCATATGAACGCATTTGGAAATCCTGGGCTCCCCCGAAGTGCCAATTCTTCATGTGGTTGGCTGCTCATAAGCGTTGTTGGACAGCAGACCGACTTGCTCGGAGGGGGCTTCCCCACCCGGCTCAGTGTCCCCTATCAAGAGAATGAAGATATAGAGCACCTACTGGTGGGGTGTGTTTTCTCTAGGCAGCTTTGGTTCCAGCTTTTCCAGCAAGTTGGACTAGCTTCCCTTGCCCCCCAACCTACTCATTCCATTGACAACTGGTGGGCCAAAGTGGAGCAGTCGACTACTGGGGAGTTAAGGCAGGGAATTAATTCGCTAATCATTCTTGGATGCTGGACCATTTGGAGACATCGGAATGATTGTGTGTTCAATGGTGCTACTCCAAATCTGAGTTCTATCTTGGTCTTGCTGAGGGATGAGGCCCTGATGTGGTCTATGGCAGGGGCTAAAGGTCTCTCCCTAAGGGTCGCTTCAGGGGTCGGTTAGCCCCTGGACAGAGTGGTCAGGTCCTGCTCTTCAGTATTGTCTACTGAAGATGCTTGGGGGTTTGTAAAATGTGATATGTATAGTAGGTGTGTGTTTGTGGGTGCGTGAGTCTGGTGGTGAATGGTGTATAAGTGTGAGTCTATTTTGGACTCTTCCCCTTCTTTAATACAATGATGCGCAGTTCTCCTGCGTATTCGAGAAAAAAACTAATCTTCTCAAGCATAAATCCCAACAATAAATTACCTTAGCAAGAGAACCGAGAACACCAAGGCTAGTAACACGCAAGTGCTCGAATGATTTGGCCTCGCTGGTAGTGTTCAAGAATGGGAAAAGGTACACGGGGATGCTAGCTGCAAAAAGAAAGGATAAAAACACTGGGCAAAATAAGTACTAGCTAATAGCAAGATATCTAGAACTACAGAGTTAACCACTGCTGTACATGTAAAAAAAATATCTGTAGTACTCCCTCCATCCATCAATATAATGCATATTAAGATTCGAAAAGTCAAGCTTTGAATTTTTTGACCTACAGTTTGTCAAACAATATGCAGGATGAATGTTTAGTGCAGAAAAGTTGCATCATCAATATATTCATACTGGAAAGTTTGCAGCAGTTGACAATACATTGCAAGAGAAGGTCAAAATCTAGCTTCAAAGACTCACTAAAAATATGCATATCGATAGGCAGGAGGGGTACTTTATAATCATTACTACAGCAAGTTAGACAAACGAAATTTGTAAATGTCAAATACAGCAAAACCTTGAGCAGTTCATAGGATGGCTAACAAAGCGCACACTCAATGCATTACAGCTCTGACATAGAAAGAGTCATGCTCTTATGGTTATTACCTTGTAGAAAAGGAGTCCTGGTCTCAGGGTGTGCTGCAACAGTCTGTGACAAATTTTGGAAGACGTGAACAAAGCATGTGATAAAAAAATATAATGTCGGAACATTAAAATGATTATAATAACAACAAGAATAAAAATCCCCAATGCGGTACAGTATGTCATGGGAAGGTTCCGACCACCGGGCAACTTTCTGTCGTTATCCCCATTTTGCCCTAAAACCATACCTGAAGAAGTGCAATTGCATTGCAAGCTCTGCTAGCTGCACTCGCCAATAATGTTGGGGGTGAAAGTGCAGGGTAGACTGCCACAATTTCCTATTTTTTTTTCAAGTAGACAAACATAGCAAAAGTGAGACCAAAAGGCTGACCAACAGTTCAATATAGTATTGAAGTAAAGTTCAAGAACATAGATTAATGAAACTGACGGCCATGAACTCAAGGTTTGGATCAAGAATGACTAGCCTAACAGACCATTTATGATTACACTACATGGCAGAGCATACTCAAAGTTCCTATTCAAGCTTTCTCATACTATAAGTAAGGAAATAAGAGGGCAAGGGGTTACTACACATACCTGGAGCAGTGCAGCTATTGTGCCAAAAGAATACCACAGCAGCAGAGCCAAATCATTAAACGTCTCCCTTTTCTGAAAAAAAAAACGTTGCAAAAAGAACATTATATACAAAATTTGTTGTTTTCATCAATAATGTGGCAAGTTAATGACTGAACATGGATCAACAATTGTTCAGACAAAGAGTTCACTTTGGAATGGGTTCATACTCCTACAAATTTAGAAAGGCATTAACAATACATAACTCAGGCATCCAGCATGATAGTTTGTTTGACAAAATCTGAGCAGCTGAAATACAGAATTGGAGTACTAATAAACAGTGAAAGGACTATTAACTGAAAACATCAGAAACAAAGAGATATCAAATAATATTCTTAAACCTTTTACTTAGAAACACAAACCCTTTTTAATAGTACAAATAGACTCCTTCCATACGTAAATATCCTTACAACTAATACATTTGAGTGTAACACTTCACTCTACTACTTAGACAAAGAAATAAATAATGATGAACACTTTTGTAGCCCAATCAAACATCGCGTATGATACAAAACCAGAAGACCGATAACAGAGATCAAATGGGCAGAGTTGCTGAATCAAGATGTATCAGACATCATTGATATGAACCTTAAACAGTTTGTGTGAAGCAAACCACCTCTAATAAACTCAAAACCAGATCTAAACCAAATCTCCTGATGAAGTGATACATGCACAAGAACTCCAACTACGAACAAAAATTAAGGCATCATGCATAAAAATCTGTAAATTCCCACAATTTCCAAATGGAGAAGCAGAAACAATTAATAGATGGATCTAAATTGCACAATATGACCATGGATCCTCCTGTTCAAATCCGCTACAGTTCAAACAGTACAACATTTGCATACCAAGAATAGATCGGAAAGAAATGCCACGAAATTGCCTTAGTTATATGACAATTCCCAACCCATTATTAAAACTGAACCATCCAAATCCCAAGAAAAGAAAACGCATAGCACCAACAGGAGCAGACTTTCACCAATAAGAATTCCAGGCAAGAATCCTCTCTAGAAACAGAAAGGAAGGCTAAATTTGTAATCGCGGGAATGTAATCTGGAGATGAGGAAAGGCACAAGAGGGACCTTGGCGAGCTCAGCAAGGGCATTTCCACGCAACTCAGGTTTGCAGAGGTTGAACACAAGGTCCTCCTCCAGCCTCAACTCAGTGTCCTTGACTGCCTGTGCCATGGAGTTGCAGCCTCTGCTGCCTCTTGCCACGGAGGGAGGCAAAGGCAAGGCTTCGGGGAGGAGCAGGTTGTGTACAAGGAAGATGGCAGATTTTCCGTTTCAAATAGGCACAGAAAAAAAAAGAAGACTATCATTGTTGGTATATTCTATTTAAAGACCTTTCTACCCTTTTCCCCCTTCTTATCAGGTAAGCATAAATACTTCTTTCTATTTATCCTTTGCTTTTAGGTTTGTTTCTCTAATAACTTATCATTTTAGCTTATGTATATTTTAGAATGCTCTATGCATAGCCTTTTCGGATATAGTGTTTTCGGTATTTAAGATTGTCATTGATTTAACAAATAGGCCGGTTGCCATGTGAATGAAATGTCTTTTGGATGTCACCTTACTTAATTGTCTTTACTACGATAGCAGTACACCATCGTCAGGGGTGGATCCAGGCCATTTTGGTGGTGTCCTGTGACACCAATTGATTTTAGCAATCTCAATTGAAGCATATGCTTGTTAGTGCTAAAATTCTTAGATGACATCATAACACAATAGAGATGACACCAAATGATTATTTTATCTGGATCCGCTCCTGACCATCGCATTATCTCTGAGCGCATTAGAAAGAGCAGGTTCCTAGCACATGTGGCCTAATCGCTAGAAGCTAATACATACAAAATTCTTCACATATATAACGAAACAGAAAAGGAATAATGTTTACCATTTCAAATCAAGGAGAGAGGAAAGATACAGTAGCAATGTGTCTCGTCGAAATATAAGTTAAAAATGGATGTGACATGCTTTATGATTAATAACAACATATTAAAGGTGGAGAAGGAAGGTAGTGCTAATTGCAAAATTGATAGTTTGTTAGGGATGCACAATCTAGATTGGTCACATGGGAATAAATTTCATTCATATTAAGAAGAACACGCATTTAGTTCCAGATGTTAGACAATAACATAAACAGGTGCCGATGGGTAAATAAGATAGTATCTATAGTGGAACTAGAAAATCAGACATCAGTCCTTTATTAAAATAAAAAGGAGGAAAAGAACTACCTATATGCATTTTACAATCATTGGGGAAGCATGTTACCTCATAATTTCCACATTATGTTAAGTAGACAAGCAGTCAAGCACCAATATTCTCAAATGAGTTGATCATTTAGTACTCAATAAAAGAACAAAACGTTAGAGAAAACCTCATCTAAATTTGTGAACGATAGTTTATGGCTGTATCATGCCATTAAATCTTGGTATAAGCAGTCTAGGCTTGAAACCACTCAGTGGTCAGCGCTGGTTCCTTTTTGATATATTATGCCAAGTGAATAGGAGCCAGATGAAATAGACAATACAGAGGAGAAATAAATTACCTTAGGTAAGACAGAAAGGGAATACGCTTTATTTTCTTAATCTAACAGATCAAGGAGAAGAGATTCGACAATTTCCGGATCTTTCGGACTAGGAACCTTAAGTATTGCAATTGCCGAGTGAGAAAACAGATTCAACAATACTAAATTTCTTCTGCAATTATGAAATGCAGCACCAGTGGGTGATGGGGTTTAGAAATAGATGCCGTGCACAAAACAAACACTAGAGAACTTCACGTGTTTGTTCACTGGAATCCAAAATGGCCTATGGAGTATGGACACTATCAACCCCCACTGCAATTTTATCATGGTCGATTCCCACCTTAATGAGCTGTATGCAGGCTGTATTAGCTGTAAAGATAATCAAAACCCCCAAATCTCGCTAAACAGTTCCCACAATCTAAATCTCGCCCACCGTATTCAGCCATCAGTCATTCCGAGGATAAGTATTAGGCTTAGCTGTCTTTTACATGTCATACCTCTGTCATTATGTGTGGACAACAAGCTGGTAGCATATATGGCCATTGCTCATTACTCATAACTCCATACCATAATACTATGTGCAAGTAATAGCACCTGCCTAAGTGGTTGGCAACGTTCACATTCACATTTCTAGCTGGCAGCAATTTACTCTATTACAGCTCAATGATTCCCATCTTATATTGTTTAACTTGCTCACAAAACACAGATGGTTTTTGTAGGAGGTTAGACGTGTTTTTAGAAAGCAAAATCTAAAATCCTCCTAACAAGGCTGGACACATCACAGACCATTATAATCTGGAAATAGAAGATGAATACGCATGTTGAAAATGTGAATACTCTGATTGTAATACAACAGGTGATTTGATAATCTTGTCTCAATCACCGCAGAAGACAAAATTACCTAAAATGTAGCCTCCCCCGAGAGAAATCGCGCGCCGAGGCCAGGCGGATGGTGCTCCTCATCGTCCCCGCCCACTCCCGATCTAGCCGCTCGATACAGCCGCGTCACTGGAGAGTACGTATCGCGTCACCTGAGCTCGCGGAAACGGATGAAGCCGCCGTCGCGGAACGCGACCCGCTCGAGCGCCGCATTGCCGCGCCGCCGCTCGCCGTTCGTCTTCCGTTTCGACGGGACGGAGCCACGGAGGGGATGCTGGCACGAGCGCCCCAGGACCCAAACCTTGCTCATTGACACGTGGGTCCACTTCTCTCTCACACTACCGTGCCGAGGCAATCCGGAAGGATCCCAAGTTTTTTGGGGGGGCCCAGAATCATCCAAGTTCCCAAGCCCATGAGTAGCAACTCCTGCCATTTTGATATAAAAAAAAAAAAACTCCTGCCATTTTCTATTTTTTTTCTCCACACGCATTGGCAATCTTCACCGTACCTAATTGGAACAATCGATCGATTGTTGAGCATCTTCGAGAGCCTCTCTAGTTGTGCTAGCTAAAATAGAGAAAAAAGGAGGCAAAATCCCATCCAACAGGCTCAGTAACCAAATCGTTATCTTCCTCGGTGGTGGTGGCGGCAAGCGGGGTAGGGTCTCATGTGTTTAACAAAATGTTTTCTAAAATAGCTCCAATTTATCAAAGAAGCTGGGTTCTTCACCAAAGAAACCATAGGCGAAACTATTTTGGCAGAAGTCGAAAGCCTACCAAACGATCCTCTGTCGTGCCAAAAGCACGAATGCATGATTTCACCTAGCCGCACTCTTCTCCTCTCTCAACTCCTTCCATAGTATTTTCCTCAGAAATTTGCACTGAGAATCCTAGTGTCACATTGATGCCCTGTTAAGCTATTCTCGCACTACTACAAGCTCCCATTATGTTCGTGCCATGCTCTGCATGAATGCATCGTACAGCAGCAACGGGCCAGCCTTTAATTAATTTCCGCGCTGGCTGTCATTTGGGCCCGCGTGGCTACCTTAAGAAAGCCCATGCGCGCTACCACTGGTGCCAATGCATGGGTCGCGTATATACAGACACTAGTCTTTTGGCACGTGCGACACGCACGTGCTATTAAAATAAATTAGATTAAAAAGATAACGGATTCTAATGAGAAGCATTGCCAAACATACATGAATAAAGCATATGTACATTGAATGAGAATTATAATGCACATAATAAATTTTAAATACAACACAACTCAATATTCCAAGACGTCCCTATAAACAATATTTTTTGTTCCTTTTCCAGTGGGATCGATATCCTTATTTTTTCTTGCAAGAACCCACGTCGTCTCTCGAGAAACGCCTCTCGACAATGCCACATATAACTGTCCGTGAGAAAAAACAGGCTCAGGAAGGTATATACCTACATTAGGTATTGTCTGACCCTGTGCCTTGTTGATGGTCATTGCAAAGCTTAAGCGGATGGGAAATTGCTTTCTCTTAAACTTGAATGGCAGAGTTAGATCCTCAGAAGGAGATAATGGTATCCGTGGCAAAAACACTCTAGTACCCGCATGTTGTCCATTAACTATCTCAGCATCAATGGCATTGCTTTGGAAACCTCTCACTATCAGTCTAGTGCCATTGCAGAGGCCCTTGTGAGGATCTAGATTACGGAGTAGGATGATAGGACAATTCTTCTTTATTGTAAGCTCGTGTGGAGGCAACCCATTAGGCGTGATTGAATTGAGAAAATCTAGAGGATAATTATTCCTCGGGTCATCCTCTACTGAGTCAAAGCTGTAGTACACCTTTTTTTCACCAGGAAACCTTTCAATCATCAGAGCATTCACGGCATCAACATGCTCATTTCTAGAAGAAAGGATTGCACGCTCACGCATGTAGGCTGCAGATGTACAATTAGCATTAAGGTTTGGGAACACGCGATCAATGAGCATGTCTATAGACCCATCTTCTTCAGCTGTTTCAATCATAATACCATCAGGCAACTGTACATAGTCGTCCATAAACGTTTCCTCAGTCCCATTGCCAATCCTTAATAGATAATCAGCAAACCATTTGTCTGACTGAGCTCTCATGTTTTTTGTCAGGCGGATTCGCCGAACACTTTCCCATAGGTAAGACCTAAGCAAAGTAGCATCAGTGATTTGACCTCTTGTACCACGCGGAACGACTGGCAGGACTTGTCTAAAGTCACCACCAAACAACATGACCTTACCACCGAATGGCTCTGTGCAATCCATTACATCTTGCAATGTTCTGTCAAGAGCCTCAACTGCCTGTCTCTTAGTCATTGCTACTTCATCCCAAATTATGAGGGACGCCCTCCTAAGAAGAGCGGCCGTACCACTCTGCTTAGTAAAATTGCACATAGTGTTGTCACCCAACTTGATCGGAATCTTGAACCTCGAGTGTGCCGTTCGACCACCATGCATGATGGATGCAGCTATACCAGATGTTGCTGTTGCGACTGCAATAAGATCCATAGAGCGCACCTTAGCTAGCAATGCCCTATATAGGTAGGTCTTCCCGGTGCCCCCTGGACCGTCCACAAAGAAAACCCGCCCTTTGCCCTTCAAAACATGATCAAGTATCTCATCATAAGCGGCCCTCTGTTCTGCATTAAGAGTATCGACAATCTTCAAATCTCTCTTGTCAAAACCAAGATTTTGTTCCTCATTGAGCTCCCTGTAATGGTCTCTGGAGCGTTGTTCATCTAGAAACATCAAACAAATCAAAGTCGACATTAATTACAATGGAGTAATGAATTAGATGCATATAAGGACTGTATCTACATCTACTATTATAATGCATAAACAGAACTCTATCTGAGTTAATTTGTGTTTGAATATGCAACAACAAATTAACGTCGATCCGGTTTACGGCCTTACGGGAACATGGGTAAAATTGTAAAGGAGTTGATTCCTTTGGAAAGTTTCCAACTAAAACTGCTTGGGACAAAGGAAACAGAAAAATATATAATTGAATAGCTAACCTGACACATGTAGCTCTGGAAGACCATAGTCCCGGATATCTTTGCCCAAGGATGTTAGATGGTCTGAAATATCATGGAGCACCATTTGCTCGAGTACTTTAGCATTGTCAGTGGTACGACGGTAATCCTCTGCCAATGATTCAAAATGCTTGTCCCACAAACGACGTATATCAGAACACTCGCAGAAAACCATTATAGTGGCAAATACCCTCCGAAGAGCAAATGGCATACTAAACACAGCACACTCTGTGAGGCAAGCATCTAGTGACTTATCTGACTCAACAAGACCCATGGCCTCAGCAGCTTCTCTAAAGGAGGCATGCACGACACCACGCCAAGTCCTAAGATCCTCATATGAGGTTGGACCCCTCACATGGGTCAGCAGCACCCGAAGGTAATACCTGTCACCTTCGTTGGGTTTTGCATACACCAGTCGTCCGATCTGAAGTCTGTTTTTTCTTGTTCTAGGTTTCCATAATTTCTTAGATTTGTTCCATGTGAAGTGTTCTGGAAACTCCCTGTATAGGTACCGGCGAGCATGTGGGTTGGCTGCATTGACCTTGAAGAATTCAGTTAGCATGGACCTCTGCGATTTTTCCCGTTTCACAATATCATTTATGTTGTCTGTAGACTTGCAAGCAACCATGTGCATACCAGGCATGTGCACCTGCATCTGCAAGACAGGCGGCCACATTGAGTACAATTTAAAAGCATACAACCTGTAGACTGCTTCTATAGCGGTTATCATCCTCGCATCACGATATTGTTTGATCTCATTGATAACAAGCCTCTCATTTCCCTTTGCATCCAGAGTATATGACGCGCGATCATGCCCCTTATATATGTACTTATATAGATACTTTACAGACTTGATGCTGCTACATGCCTCCACATTGATATGACAATTATATCTCATCAGTAGCTTTGGATTATAGGGCACGGCCCATCTGTTGTCCAATTCCTCCCCACGTATTTTGACTTTTAGTCCATCATCCCTTCTTCTATAAATTGGATATGAGTCCTTGCCCTGTTGGGTTGCATCACAAAATTGTCGAGGGTAGCGAAAACGACACTGCCCATCAACCATGCATGGACAATTCTTGTTGAGAGTACCACATGGGCCGTGCATCATATGCTTACAAACAAGACGATACAGCTCAGGATACTTTTCAGGGTCTGGAATTTCTGCTGATATGTACCTGTCATAGTCATCAGGACTCTTTAACTTATCATCTGGTGCCATGACCAACAGAAAATGCTCATGTGGAAGACCCCTCTTTTGGAATTCAGTCACATGTGCCCATGCAGCAACCGTGCCCAAATGACCCTTCTTGATCAAGAAATCATGCAGGTCCAAGAGCTTAGCATGGTACACCCTTGCAACAACATCAGGCCGGTCTTGCGGGGTCTGGCCATGCAATAATTCTTCCAATATTTCTTCCCAGTATGGGTTGCATGTCATCGTAACAAAAAAATCAGGCTTCCCATACCGTGTGACCAAAGTCATTGCATCCATGAATCTACACTGGACGTCCCGATCACTACCGGGAAAATGTTTGCTTAGAACAATCCTAAGACCCGCCTTGGAAGCATCAGCCTCACCAGTCGCGAGAGTGTCGAGAAGTCCCTTCTCAAAACAGTAAATATTAGTATATATATTACCATTTGGCAGCATTTAATGGATTTAAAAATTATTAAAATTTATATATTACCTGGTATAGATCTGCACGAATCAATGCCTGGTTCGCTGGCTTTGAGTACCAATCAAGGCGCATAGACTCAACTTTAACATACCAGTCAACTAACAGCTGCTGGAAAAGTCGTCCAGCATGAAAGAACACATTGAACTCCCCTGGACGTATCTGTAGCTTGAAGCACTTATATTCCCTAGCGCTCACATAGAGACGTGATTGTCCTTTTTCTACAAAAATTACAAAAAGACACAGGGAGATTAATGCACAAAATTGTTATAGTATAACAAAATAAAAGTTTACTGTATCAAACTCAAACCTAGTCCTTCAATATCTCCATACATGTTAGCCTCACCATCATCGTCATCATGATCATCACCTACAAAGCAAGAAAATTGTAGCATTGTTGCAATAAAAAAAATAGACATATTAGGTGCTGACTGTGAAGCATTCAATGGCAAGCACACCTTCTCCTTGGTACATGTCAGAGCATGCATTATCAGCCGGCTCATCCATGTGCGTCCCTAAAGATATAATAATTTTAGTTTCCTAGTCATATTGATAGACGACACATTCAAATGTGAATATATCTAATAAGTTTATCAATAATATATACCTTGTGCGGCACGCTTCGCGCGTCGCTGCACACATGTTCTTTCATCTCCATTTATTTCTCCATCCAATGCAGTTCCATCTAATAAGACGTTAATTGATATTTACATTTCTAAATTAGAAATTTACAGAGAATTATTTTATTGAAAAAGGTAAACATCCTTACCTTGTCTCTTACGCTTTGTATATTTTCGTTTCGGATTATTTGGAGGTGCGTCTTGCAACTTTATCTTCTTGTCCTCCCATCCAGTCTCACCATGAGGAAAGAATAAAGGATAGGCCAATGGATCATAGCAGCCATGGTATGACCTAATATAGTGCGGATCATTGGATTTTCCATATATCACAATGCTCCGGTCGAACCTATGTTGTGGGTCATTTCCATCAACCCATATAGCTGCAACCTGATCCATTGCGGGTGCATTGTATCTCCTCTGGTCCACAGATATACTTGTATTCAGCTCAATGGTGTACTCTTGGATGTTTGCGCCATTTCCAAGGCTTCGGAACACCTGGACATACGGGTTGTCCTGTAGAATGCACCGGACCTTACGAATCAGACTCTCATCAAGATTAGGTGACCTCTTCACCCTGTGTTCTATAGTCTCATCAGTGTCGTATATGTATAGCTGCATATGACGTGGACCTTTATCACCTGGCAGAAGTGGATCCAGCTTGTGGTAGATCTGTCCATGTGCCTTAAATGTGTACACCCCGCTACCACGTGCAGTTGCAAGGCGGTGATCAATAGAAGCCCCGAAGCTCGTGAAAGAGAAGTGAGAGTTAAAGTACCGGATGTGCTTCCGAAAATACCGTGCATCATGGTCAGTTTGACTTGAAAACAATCGCTGAAGCTCACGAGGCACTTCTGGGATATATATGTTAATTCTTCCTTGCCTACAACAGAAAGAAGGGCCTTCGCCTGGGAACCTCTTTGCACGACAGAACTCACAATTCTTTGCTTTCTTCAACACATGATGCTTCTTAGGCAGATCTTTGTACACTGCATCATATGGGTCGGTGTCCTTTATCGCGACATCTGGATCTCTACGGTACGTGTATATAACATCTGCACATAAGTCAAGCACAGACTGAGTATTTGTCCATGAAGGCAATACGCTTATTTTTATAAAAGCAAACATACCCATCTGGTGGAAGACCCTCGCTTCATCATCCTCTAACATGTCATCTCCTTCCTCACATGGATCCATCTGATCCAAATCGTGTTCTACCATATCCGACCATTTTTAATTATTAGGCCGTAATAATAACATTGGACATATAAAATATTGAACTCATATGTACCTTCTACGCCGTGCAATGGATCGTTTGGCTCCCAAAGACCAGTGGTGTCAGGCTCTCCACCATTTACACGAGCAGTGTGTGCTTGCGTTACAGCTGACTGTTGCATGGTCTCCCCAGGATTTGAATGTATATTACCACCTATATTACACGATCATTGCAGTTAGTGAACATGCATTCAAATACAAGTGATTTAAAACAGACACATTAAAAGTATGAAATGATATATGAAGCAACAAACCTGAAGTAAAATTAGGCGTTGCGCACGGTGTCAAGACCGAGGCCCCTGTAATTGAATTTTCAAAGGAATAGAGGCTACAAAATTAACACATATCAATAGGGCATGGTCCTTAATATTTTTTATAATATATACCTGGTGTTTGGCAATCAATTTTAGAACCCTGTGCATTCTTAGCTTGGTAATTTTCCCTTTGTTTTGCCAATTTAGATAGTCTCTCTTCTTCTGACAATCTTGAATACTTTCTTTTCTTCTTCTGTCGGTCCTTTTCCTTCTGACGTTCTTCCGAAGACAATTCAATGACACCTATGGAATAGAATGAATATCATAATGCATGAACATAGGATTGTAGGATTTTTATATCTGAAAGGAACTGTGGGGGCGCTAATCACCTGCTGTTGTTACTGGGGTTTCAAAATTCGATGTTGTATCACAATAATTTCTAGCTGCTGCCCTTCTCAATGTGAATGCATCATTCCGATGCAGCCAATCTCCATGTTCATCCTCGCCTTCTATAATATTTTCGATTGATGTAATCGCTGCGTCCGTGCTTGTCATATACTCATGCAGCAAGCCTGTAGACACATGACACAGACCATAAGCTTGTCAGCACATATAATAACCAGATAAAAGCAGACATGTAAAATTCCAACCTACTGAGCAATGCAGCTGTGAAAAATTTATAGGAGGTATATTTGTCGTTTGGCAACTGGTCGGATTAGATTCTATCAATCCAGAACCATCTGGTCCAATACCAAAGGGTCGAACAATTAATTTAAACATTGAATAGCAATGTGACAGGCATGTGAAAATGTGGGTTTTAGGATATAACACGCCATGTTTAGTCAACAAACCTGTTACAGGAGTAGGATTTTCCACGACAGATGTGGATGGACCACATACTTGAGTCATGTTAGAGGGTGTCTGCTCCTCAGCCTTCTTACGAAGGCGATCTTCCTTTCGTTTTGCATTCCTCGCGGCCTTCACTTCATCGCTCACATTTGCATATCTCTCCCTTCTCTTTGCATTCCTTGCATCCCTCACTTCATCTATCACATCACGTGGTTGACTGTCGGTGCCGTCGAACAACACTCGTAAATAAATAAAAAATGTCAAAGCGAACTCACCTGCAGATAACGGCTGGGTTCGCCTCTTGTTGTTGGGGGCTGCAGATTGGGATTGCGTGTTGGTAACATCTCCCAATGGAGTGCGTTTGCTCATTCTTACCACCTCTGAAGCTGTGAATACGGATCATAATTCAGGCGATGCAAATTGCATTTGAAAACGGAAGGAATTAATTGAACCTAAGAACTGAGACCACAAATGGAACAAGAGTGCACTGCTTAAACTTAAAAAAACAAGAGTGCACTGCAGATCTCACCAGTGTACTTAGCACGGTCAGGAATCGTCGTTCGCCTCACAGGATGATAACTTAGGTGCCGACATCGCAAGGATCAGGATAGGATGTGACCTCACCGCTGGGTAGTCATAGCACGCCCGACGCAAAGGTCACAAGGCACCGTGTATGCTTGCTGCTAGTCTGGACTGCTGGGCGGCTGGGTTCTTGAGGTGCCTGCAATTAGAGAGGCTGCATTTTATAGTGCTGCTACAAATTAGGCAAGTAAAAAAGGAAATGAAGAGGAATAATGGAAGGGTAGCCGTGATTATGTGGGGCTGCTGGAATTAGGGAGGCAGTGTTAAGCGGAGCTGCTACAAATTAGGCATGTTGAAAAAAGGAAATGAATAGAATAAAAGGGTAGACATGATTATGTGGGGCCAGTGCAATTAGGGAGGCTGGATTACATGGTGTTGATGCGAATTAGCCATGTTGAAAAAAAAGGAAGGCTATGGAAAGGTAGTGTGACTAAGTGGGGCCTATGCAATCAGGAAGGCTGGATTATATGGCGTTGCTGCGAATTAGACAGGGTGTAAAAAAGGAAATAAAGATAATGGATGGTAGCCATGATTGGGGTTGGTGCAAATTAGGCAGGGTGACAAATTAAATAACAAAGCTGAGAATTTCGTGTGCACACAAGCTCAGAAATAAATAGTTACATAGAAAAATAAACTAAACAAGGTATCACCCATTCGTTCATAGAAAAATAAACTAAAACAAGTATCCAGGGCCAGTACTTAGATGCATTAGAAAAAAATAAACAAAGTAACTGAAAGGGTAGTATTTGCCGGTTCACAAGGGAAAGTAGAGTTATTGTATCAGGACTGCACGCTAAGACAAAATTTTGCTATTGTCACTGATTACATGACGACCAAGCGGCCAAGACACCCATGTATTCTTAGATATATTTCCCTCTACGTGTGTCCCCTATGGAGTGGAGAGCAGCTTTTAGATCCTCAGGAATGTTCGGTGCACATCTATCCCACGTGAATTTGAGTGCTTCAATGAGGAACCATTTCCTGAGCATTCTTGCATCCTTGTAATTTTGAAAAAAAACAATTATCAGCATGAAATTTCAATAACAATGAGAATACTTTAATAAGCACGTTAATAAAGTAATGAGATGTTATTGCTAACCGCACGAAGCAAACGATGGAATAGTTGACCATCCCAACTGTTCATGAGTTCTAAAACTAAGAACCCCGTCAAACAACTGCAAATTAAAACACATCCAATGTGAAGATTTATCAAGCAAAAAATGACACTTATCATTGGATGGACAACTTTATAGTTACCTGTCCATTGTTTTAGGAACAAAGCTCGGAAATATGTGACGCCAATCATAAACATCGTCATTCCACATTGGATCGACTTCTTCCATAGCTCGCTCATACGTCTTCGCAATTTTCTGTATTTTAGGAAGATAGTAAAAAGACGGATGATTATAATCATTCCACTGGCTAAATGGTGTAGGATCAATTATAGCTATAATCCTGTCCTTCCTGTCCAATGCGAACACGCCGTAACTTTCACAGGAACGGTAAGGCACAAAAACCTACAATGACTGTGTTAGTATATTATGTCCCTGAAATTCCTTTTTATTACATTTGTGAAGCACCAATGTAGGTTGAGTAAAACTTACCAGTTGACATTCTGAAAATGTAACTCCACTGTTAGGCCAAACATCAAAGTAGGTGGCCAGTTTTTTGGGTTCGGGTTTTACACGATGCAAAGGATGGCGTCTGTAATTACAGTCCCACTGTACAAAGGTAAAATTAAATCTTAAGATATACACATGATATATTATTAAATATATAAGCATAAAAGAGATAGACACACAACTTACAAAAAACTTCAGGTCTAGGAAGTGACACTTTGGCTCCCTGAATGATGTTAACACATCACATGCAAGCATGCGCGCTCCTAGGTTGAAAATGTCACGGTCCATAGGCATATTCACATTTAGTATCCCTTGAAGCTTTTCCAAGTTTACGGTAATAGGGTAAGGATTGGAACTTATCACCCATTCTTTACTGTATGCATAAAACAAAAAATAAAAAAAGGATCCGGGATTATACTTCTATAAGTTGTGGACGAAATCATATATGACTCACTTACCCTAAAGCATCACCATCTGCTATGGATAAGATGTAGTCGCAAATCGCTTCAGCTGTATCTCTGAAGCTCGTGTATGTGCACTGGAATGACTGTGGTGTTTCTAGAATGACACAGTCATTTGGATCAATCGTCTCATCCGCATTGCTTTCGGTATCTTCGGATTCTATTGCAGTGTTGTTGTCTGATTCCAAAAGAATGGCAGCCAGCTTAAGCCTGAACTTCTCCATATCTCCCTGCAGTGTATAGACATGTAAAATCAAAATCTAAACATAATAAAAACATAATAATAAATTATAAACTAACCTAGACCAATTTAACTATTATCATTACCTGGCCAAAAATATCAGATAGCTTCTCTCCTGTCCAGTATTCCATGAAGTTCAATAGAAACAGACCACATGACACACTGCATGAATAACCAAATTACAAACAAATATAATTAAAGAATACATCAGTTATAAGCTATATTAGTTATATAATATATATTGACAATGTACCCATCAGTCTGCATCTTCTCAGTAATTTTCTCAACAACAGGCCATGAAGAAACATCTAGATCAGGCCACTTGTTGTCGGATAGTTCTGTAACTTTTAATGTCATATCAATTTGTAGCTGCAGGCCCCGAATCTAGGAATTTAAAGGTAATCAGATACCATATAGGTACGCCATTTATATATATCAAAATACATCAGTTTAATACTCACCGCATATGTCAGTTCATCACGACCCATTTTCCCCATAGAATCAAGCACCTGAATTTCACGTTTTTCGCCACTGATGACCCCAAGGTACCAATGTGTCCTCTCGATGTTAATTGGGATAAATACCTAATGCAAGCGAAGAACAGTCAACTAAGATTAAATGAAGACTAATCATGAAGCAGGTAAGTACAAAACACGAGATTATATTTGGTTCAAAATTACCATGTCATGTGATACATAATTTGTTACCCTTTCGACGATGGTGTCCTCTTTGAGACTTGGTTTACTTTTTTCTCCGTATCTACCATCACGGTAGAGTATATAAAAAGTTAAAGAATTCTCCAAATAAATACTTGAACCATCCCTATACAACAGATGCTTCTCAGCGGCAATAAGATTTATGTATGCGTTTATGACCTACAGGTTAAAAAGACTTGGGTTTAGAGTAACTTCATGCATGCCCTAATAATCTAATAGCTCTATATGGACATTACTTACATCACCATTCAAATATTCATATCTTTCAAGGAGACATTTGAAGTTGTGCATGGTAACGAATGCATCTCCCACTCGCACAACAGTCCTATCGTCTCCTAAACCTCCAATTGACTTAATAATCTGTTTATCTTGCTCATCACACGCATAATCTATGGCCAGTAGAAAGTACATCCCATAATGAGAATATATTGGGAAAATATAGATAGCATATAATTTAGTGATTGCACACATACCTTGTGCACAGATTACTTTGACATGGACCTTTTTCGGCTTGTTATGACGACTAACTTTCATATCTACTGATTCTAGTCCACCTTCAGCATTTTCCTCCATCTCAATCTGAGTGAGGAGGTTGCGCAGGTTCTCCGCATCTTCAGATTCTATCCCTATGTCGTCGTGCTTCCCTCTATCTTTGTTCGACCACGAAGGACTGTTGTTCAACATGGATGCATCTGAACTGACCACTTCAAGAGCACACTGTGTTTCTGCACTGTTAACGACACCATCGCTACCAAAGTGCTTTCCTCCAGAACCAGGTGAAACCATGGTGACATCCGATGAAAGCTGACTCAAAACACACGAATTAAAAAAGTACATCAAATCAAATTAAAGATTAAAGTAATTTGATGTCAATGCGACTACTAATTATTTACCTCTATTGCGATTCGCTTTTCGCCAATTGACTGCACTTCATCGGGGCCAAGAGATATCATAGTGTCATATGAGGAAACCTATTTCAAAAACATGAATTTAAAAAGAAAATCAGATCAAGGTCAAGCTAAAAGTATGTAACGATGTCAATAAAATTACTAATTAACCTCCTCTGCGAGTCGTTTTTTGCCAATTGGCAGCATTTTATCAGGACCAGGAGAAATCATTGTGACATCCGATGAAAACTGCTTCAGAAACATGAATTTAACAAGAAAATTACATCAAAGTCAAGGTTAAAGTATAGAGATGTCAATGAAACCACCAATTAACCTCATTTGCGAGTCGTTCTTGGCCAATTGACTGGACTTCATCGGGACCAGGAGATTTCATGGTGACTTCCGTTGACATCTGTATTCGAAGCAGAGGATTTAAACAGCAAAATTAGTTCTGAGTCAAGATCAAATCATAGCAAGGTCAACCCAACTACTAACTAACCTCCATTGTGTGTTGGTTGTCACCAATTGACTATATTCCATCGGGACCATAAGGATTCATTGACTGCACTCCATCAGGACCAGAAGAATCTGATGAAACCTGTATATCATAAACATCAAATAAAAAGCAGATTAGATTAAAGCCATGGTCAAAATATAGTAATGTCAATGCAACCACTAATTAACCTCCATTGTCAAGAATCGTCGCTAGTGTGCTTAAGGAATAGTCGATGACGGAAGAACCTCGTAGCTGTGTAGCTTGCACGACACCAAGTCTGATCTGTTCTGTTTTCTACTTGCTGGTGGGCTGGATTAAGAAGTGCAAAATATGCAGGATGATAAAAGGCAAATAAAGAGAATGGAAGGGGCATCCGTGATTGTGGCTGGTGCAAATAAAGCAGGATTGATTATGTGGGATCACGTGCATGGGAAGAAAGAAATTACAGGTCTATTCTTTCGCTGATCTTATTGTTCTTTCCTTTGTTTCCATTGTTTCCCTAATCATGGATTATGTGGGACCAGCGACGCGGGAAGGAAAGAAATTACCAGGTCTATTTTTTTGCTGATTTTATTGTTGTTTCCTTTTTTTTCCCATTGTTTCCCCCAATCATGGATTCTGTGGGACCAGCGACGTGGGAAGGAAATAAATTACCAGGTCTATTCTTTCCTAGTCTATTGCTTCATTGCTATTTCATTTCATTGTACTTTCCTTTTTTGCACAACAATCCTGCTTTATTTGCACCAGTGACGTGGGAAGGAAAGAAATTACCAGGTCTATTCTTTCCTAGTCTATTGCTTCATTGCTCTTTCATTTCATTGTACTTTCCTTTTTGTCAATTGTTTTCCCGATCGTGAGGTAATATCTAATATCTATTTTTTATTTATAGGAATACAGAAAATATACCAATGACATCATATTTTGTTTATTTAAAATATGTTGTGATTTAAAGGAAAGTATATACAAAAGCATCATCCATATCGAATCTGGTGTTTCCTCCATACATTCGAAGACACTTTACAAGTGATAGCTCACTGCATCTAATTAAAATATGAGCTCCCCAAGCAACCAGTTCTTCGGACCTAATTAACCAACGACTGTATGTTAGATGCTACAGCTCAACACGTGATCCATTGGGCGCTGCAGCAGCTTACTGGCTCTCCGTGCCCTCAAGATCCTCAAATGGCTCTCCGCATTGCCTTCATTCTTGTGCGTGCACGGAAGGTTCCAACAGCTCCGTCTGCAAGCAGGTAGCAGCAGAGTCACCAATCCATCATACATGAGCTGATAGCAATGGAATTTTATTTAAGTCAAGGAAAGAAATTACCTCACGATCTTGTACTGGCTCCAGCGTCAAGAAATAAAATTAAACAAAATTAAGATAACAACATGGAGGGCCTTGGGTTTCCGGCAATGGAGGGTTCAGTTCAAGAAATATTCAGAAATTCAGAATTAAACAAAATCCACGTTAAAAAAATTAAGATAACCAAAATTGATTCTTTATTCTTCAAAAATAAAATATTCTTCCAGACCAAACTGGTCTGTCCGTGGCACATTAAATTAAACAAAATTAAGATAACCACAAATGTCCACATCAAACAAAATTCAGATAACCAATTTGTTCTGCAAAAATAAAATATTCTTCCAGACCAAACTGGTCTGTCCGTGGCACATTAAATTAAACAAAATTAAGATAACCACAAATGTCCACATCAAACAAAATTCAGATAACCAATTTGTTCTGCAAAAATAAAATATTCTTCCAAAGCCCCGTCCGCTCTTACTCTCACGCGCATACAAGATAATTAAACGTCAAAGTCCCGTCCGCTGTTGATCATGTACTCATAGACGTATTGCAGCGAACGTACGACCGGCGGCCCTGCATGATCTCCTCTTGCGTTCGTCGTTGTACGATCTCGCGCAGCAACTGTAGCTTTAACTGCATCATGAGCCATCACGTTTGTACGCAGTTCTTCCCTCACCGCTGCACGATTTTAAACAATAAATTAAAAAACTTCCCAATAGATACATAAATAAATATATACAAGAACAATATGGTACCTTCGAGATCCGGAATCCTAGGGTATACCTCACTTTCAATCAATGTAATTGAAGTGTTAGCGGTCTCCTCAAAGCACCCTGCAAAACATTAAGGTTAAAAATTAGAAGCATTATATATATCTATTCTATCCTATAAAGATCTATCCTACAAAGAGCGAGAAAATTTTGCAACGCACCTCTGTCACGGTTCACGCGAACCCTCGTCGCCATCATGTAGCTGTTCTGATGCTCGGCATCGATCAGCCTACCACCGGTAACCTGGCAGTAATCCGTAATAATCCGAAGGAATGCGATGCGGCTACATCAAGATCCATTAAATTGTTTAGAGCACAGTGAGAGCAAACACAATTACAAAACAAGGGTAATGATGATATACACACGAACCTTTTGTCCTGCAAACATATCTCCCTAGTGGTGTATGGATACATTGAGCAATTGTGGGTCACTGGGCCAACGCTAGCTACTACAGCAAATAGATCTACCTCGGATCCATGAACCATCTCAAGACCCTCAGCCAGAGTCATAAAAAACGCTGAATAAACCATCGTCGTTGAACAGCTTCTCTTCTTCTTCTCGTAGAAAAAATCTCAAAGAATTTGAGGCAAGGTGTAGGTGCGTGATGGCATAGAGGGTGTGTCTACAACATATATATATATATATATATATATATATATATATATATATATATATATATATATATATATATATATATATGGGTGTGATAATAGTTAAATTGGTCATGAAATCTCATTTCCTTTTTTTCAATTTCTTTCCTTTATCACTTTCTATAGAAGAGAAGGGATCATGATGGAAAGAATTAAATGAGGGGTAAAGGGATCAATATTGTTTTCCTTTTTTCTTTATTTTTTTCCCACTTCAATTACGTGGGCGTGAGGGATACGTGGGCGTGAGGGGTAAAGGGATCAGGATGGAGAGTCTTAAATGATTTCTTTTTGCTTTCTTTTTTTTTCAATTTGCTTTCCTTTTCTACTTTCTATAGAAGAGAATGGATCAAGAAGGAAAGAATTAAATGACCTTCCTTTTTTCTTTATTTTTTTCCCACTTCAATTACGTGGGCGTGAGGGGTACGTGGGCGTGAGGGGTAAAGGGATCAGGATGGAGAGTCTTAAATGATTTCTTTTTGCTTTCTTTTTTTTTTCAATTTGCTTTCCTTTTCTACTTTCTATAGAAGAGAAGGGATCAAGAAGGAAAGAATTAAATGACCATGGGAGGGTAGGGGTGAAATATTGGTGCAAAAAGAATTATGGTGGGGGAGTCGGATTGGAGTTTTTTAACTGGGTGAGGACTACCAAATCAATCTCCCCCCTCCTTTGGTCGTCCTAGGCCCACAGTTCAGCCCTGGTAGGTGGGTCCGCTGTGAGGGGTAAAGGGGTGTGTTTTTTGGTGGAAAGTGTCTTCAATTTCTTCATTCCTTTATAGTATAGATAAGGCGTATTAACATGTGCACTTCCTCGTACTTTAGTCCCAAACCGAAAATTTTGCCGAGTTGAGATCTAAATTAAAGAGGGTAGGCTATCACTTTTGCTGCCAGGTCTGGTGGCGCAGACTCGTTACCCCATGCTTTGGGGGGCAAGAGTTGGCTAGAGGGGATGTTCAGGTGTATGCTCATGAGCTGCTTACTGGCAACGGTGCCCCTGCTAGTTATCAACTCTTTTTAACATAGATATTTTGTAAAGTACATATATGCCGTATTCTATTTAGGCCAATATGACCTTTATTGATTAATGACTGCTCCTAAATCACCCTCATTTTTAGAGCATCCAAATTTTTAATATATATATTTTGTAAAGTACATATATGTCCTATTCTATATAGGCCAATATGACCTTTGTTGATTAATGGTTGCTTCCTAAATCACCCTCATTTTTAGAGCATCTAAATTCAATTAAATGTGGAGATTTTTTTTATTTTTAATGATATATCAAACATATTTCCTTTATTTTATTAGCTAGAAATATTTTACCTAAACAAAACCTATAAAGTATAAACCCACAAATCAGTTATGGGCCGACTTCTTATCTCTGGCCCAACCCACTATCCATTCTTCAGCATGCGTTCAATACGCTGGTAGGTGTCATTGCAGCCAAGGTCGCCGTGTCAAGCAGAGCTGCAGGGTGCCAAATCTTGCCGCTCCAGTCTTTAGGTTCGTCCTCTCACGTCTCAGCCCGCACCTAGACGTGTCAGGGTAAGAGACGCCGCGGTGTGATGACGCCGATCATCGGAACTTGAATGGTGTAATATGCTCACATGCATGTGAAATACTGTGTGGGCAGTGTGGCTGAGTTGCTCCGCTCTCAAATCTCAAGCCTTCCTGCCACACAGCTCGTGCTAGCCAAGAACCATCCTTGCGTTCTTGCCTTGCCTGGCCCAGGTAGTAGCGTAGCGTGCCACACTGACCGGCATAATCATGAGCAGCCATGCCCAGCCAGGCCGCCCCGGCGACGACGTCACTGACGGCGCCAAGGAGGAGGAGGAAGAGCCGGCTGCCATGGAAACGCTCACCGTCGGGCAAGCTCTACGAGCGGTGGCGATGAGCCCGGCCGGAGCCAGGCCGGTGGACCGCGCCGACGCGGCGGCGGTGGAGGCGGCGGAGAAGAGCGCGACGGGGCTGGGCGTCGTCGTCCCCGGCGGCGTCGCCGCTGCGGCGCACAAGGCCGCCGAGAAGAACGAGCATGATGAGGAGGCGAAGGCGGTGACGCTCAGGGACGTGCTGGGCGACGCCACGAAGGCGATGCCGGGGGACAGGGTGGCCACGTGGGTGGACGCCGAGAAGGTCGCGGCCGCCATGGGGAGCAGCGCGGGGAGGGAAGGCGGCGGCATGGGGGAGGTCGCCGACGCGATGGCGGCAGCCGCGCAGATCAACGAGACTTCGACGCTCTGAATCTGATGCTGTGCGGTGCAAAGAACTAGTAGTAATGCCAAGCTACCTAGCAGCAACTGTAGAGTAAAAATAAACAGTAGTGAGATGCATGTAGACATAGAGTATTGCGTCTACCAACAGCCCGAACTTTATCTAAATCTTATGTGTCTTTGCAATTTTGCATACAGTTTCCATCAAACGAACGAGAGTTTCTCGAGTGGTAATCTGTGAGGTTACTCTCTTTATGCCCCTGCGACTGGTGAAATCCTACCGTCAAGTGCCATCGACAATCCCTAAACCCTAATCCTTGTTGTAAACTATCTATATGGAATATGGTGCAGTTGAGCAATAGCGGGGGTGATTGAGGAGCTGCGAGAGGGAATGGCACTTGTGTGGAGTGGTCAATGGTAGGAACATCATCGGCAAGAAGAAGCTCTGTAGCCTGGCGTTGTTGACAACGGTTACGTGCTTGTGACTTGTGAGTTAGGCGAACGGCACTGTCGTCCTCCTTTTGCCGACAAGACGCCTGGTCGGCGGCTCGACGCCTAGGACTACTAATATATTTTCGGAGGCGATAAAAAAGTATTATTTTTGGAGACAGTTTTTGTGTCCGCCTCTAGCGCAGAGCTTCTGTTAATCAAGTATTTCCGGAAGCGGTTTGATGTCCGCCTCCGTTAATCAAAATAAAAAAATAAAAAAACAAAACCCTAGATGAGCCCGCCCAACCCATCAGGGCCCGCAGAGCCCATCTAGGGCGTCGCCGCCGCCGCTCGCGCCCGCTGCCACCGGTCGCCGTGGCCGCCAGCGTCCAGATCTGGGAAAGGCCACCGCCAGCCGAGGCCGCCATGGGGTCTCGACGCTGCCACCAGCCGAGGTCGCCGTGGAGGCTCGATGCCACCGCCAGTCGACGCCACCGCCAACCGAGGTCGCCGTTGGGGTTCGATGCCACCGCCAGCCGACGCCACACCACGTCGCACCGACGTCTTCGTGCAGTCGCACCTGGTGGAGGAGCAGCCGGAGGAGCCATGGCTTGCGCCACTGGTGGGGAAGAGGAGGGGGAGACGTCGTTGGAGAAGAGGAGGGGGGCAACACTGGTGGTGGAGGGGGGCGACGTCAGTTGAGGAGGAGGGGGCGCTGCCAGTGGGGGGAGAGGAAGAGAGAGTGAGACAAGTATGAGTGGTTAGGGTTGATGGTTCGCATATATATATGAGGATTGGTTATTGGGCTTTCTGGACTCAGTTTGGGCCGAGTTGTTTTAGGAGGCGGGATTTTTAAGTATCCGCCTCCGAAAATTGATTAACGGAGGCGGACACATTATAACGTCTGTCTCCGAAAATAGGCGATTTTCGGAGGCGGTTTTTTTAAAACATCCGCCTCCGTTAATCGATTTTCGGAGGCGGTCAGATACGAGCGCCTCCGAAAATAAAAAAATATCTGTCTCCGTTAATGTCTGGTATTAACGGAGGTGGTCGGGTTTTGTGTCCGCCTTTGAAGTGTTTTTCCAGTATCTCTTGAAATCTTATTCATAGTAGTGAACGAATGATAGAAGGCTCCTCTATGTACAGCTTGCTTGCTGGACGACAACAATCTCCTTATTAACCAAGATTAACCACGCCATCAATATCGGCATGGTAGTCTTTTTAAGCATGTATAGTGTGCCACATTAATGGTTGCTGTGCGCGAGAGCCTACAAATAAAAGTGCTTCTGCCGTTTTAAACATTTCAGCGTGTCCCTACCTCAAGCATGCATCCACCAGCTGCAGGTGTCACTGTCACGGCCAACGAGCGCATCGTGTCATGCATGCACACCATCCCAGTATCCCACTGCCAAACTTTTGCCGCTTTCCGTGGTAGGAGTACGTTCTTCAGCCAACCCGCGCACACGCGTCGTTCTAGGCCTCCTAATAAGCTAGACGTGTCACTGCGAGACGCGAACGTGCAAAAGCTTTTTTTCCCAGCTACATCCAACAAGTTCTAAGAATTTACACACACCTGTTTTTTTTTTTGTTTTTTGAGGAGAATTTACACACACCTGTTGTGTAGCCAGCCAGCCGGCTACTTCAATTCCTTCGCAAGCCATTCGGCATTCCCCGAAGCTTAGCGAAACCAAGTAACCAACCGTTCTTTGCTTTGCTGTTACGTTGCTCTTGCCCCCACTCTCCCAGCACGCACGTATCTAGCTAACTTTGGAGTCCACGTACACAGATCGATCGGCCAGCATGAGCCAGCCCCAGCGCGTCCGCGGCGGCGACATGTACCCGGCGTCCGCCACCGACCACCACGAGGCGCGCCGCGAGCGGGACAAGGTCGCCGAGCAAGTTCAGGAACAGCGCGGCGACGTCGGCGTCCTGCGAGTCACCGAGACCGACCTCCCCGAAGGCAGACGCATGGTCACCTCCAGCGTCGACGGCCAGGTACGCTACACGCACTGTCAGACCATTTTCTATGACCGATCTTTGACGGTTATATGATCCTCTCTCTCTCTCTCTCTCTCTCTCTCTCTCTCTCTCCAGGTGTTGTCGCAGTTCACCATGCCAGTGCCAGACCGGAACGTGGCGGAGGCCACGGACGCGGTAACCGTGGGCGAGGCCCTCGAGGCAGCTGCACATACATCGGTAGGCGACAAGCCGGTGGGCCACGCCGACGCAGCGGCGCTGCAGGCCGCGGAGACGCGCGCGACGGGGCTGGGAGGTAACCTCCCCGGCGGCGTGGCGGCCGCGGCGCAGCAGGCAGCGGAGAAGAACGTGAGGGCGGAGGGCGGCCAGGTGGTGACGATCAGGGACGTGGTGGGCGACGCCGAGACGGTGCTGCCAACCAACAAGGCGGCCACGAGGGAGGACGCTGAGAAGGCGGCGGCCGCCGCGGCGCGCAACGAGGGGAAGAAGGGAGCGGCCGCCGGCGTTGTTGATGCGCTGGCGGCAGCCGCTGACATGAACGAGCCAAAGAAGAGGGGCAAATGATGTAATCGTGACTACATCAGTGTAGTTTTGTCACGCTAAGGTGTACCTCGCCTAGCTATATATCAAGCTAGGACGTGTGTTTTTTTTCTTCAATAAAAACGAGCATCGTCTAAATGGGGAAAAGAAGAAGACTGACCACTCATGCCTCATGGCCGGCATGGGCATGGCGAGCGGCCGTCGAAAGTTGCCGGCGGGGAGTTGGATTGAAACGACATCATTCATTTGGTGGTTATCAGGAAGGAAAGGAAGGAAAACTTTATCCAATCGGAGGGAAAAATTTATGCGAGAGCCCGTAGATAGGGCCCATTGCGGCCTGGCCCAGTCAAGAGGGGAAGAGAAAACAAAAATCTTTTTAAAAAAAATTAAAAATGGGCCATGCAGGTCTCGAACCTGCGACTCGCGTTATTAGCACGACGCTCTAACTAACTGAGGCAGTGTTCGAGCCCCCAGCAGCAGCTGCAGAGCAGCCAGGCAAACACTGCGTGAGCTAAGCCAAACACTGCGTGAGCTAATAGGACTTTAAAGTGACATCACGTACAGTGTTTTGATTCGTGTTACAGAACCTAGTTTCTTTACCTGCGTGACCTCAGGCAACAACAGACGTCTCCGTGTTTGTTTGCTCCAGCAAGCATCTCGAATTAAACCGGGCCGGCTTTTTTCATGTCCATCCAGCGGACAGCCTTTTTTTTTTATCGTTTTTGCGGCTATAATCCGAGAGGCACACGTCACAAATACTATACGTCTACAGCATGTCGGAACGGTAGTTTTGTACCAAACGGAAAGCTTTTATCGCACCGAGCCTCCATAACAAAGGGCGTGTTAGATCCTTCCTCGCCAGGTCCGGTGACGCGGGCCTGTAACCCAAGTCATAAGTGTGCAAGGAATTTGCTAGGAATGGGGTATATCCTCTTTCATGCCCACACGATACAACAGTATGCTGTGTGTCGCATCTAGCGTCACTCGCTAGGTGCAAGCAGAACCGTTGGGGTCTTCCATCTCTCGTTAGATGGGCAAGATTTGATAGGTAGGGCATGTCATTTGCCCCACCGAAGCCCCCCCTTTAATTGATTGAAGCGGATGGGTAAGCATGTTAGAAGTTGCTCTCTCTCTCCTAGCAAAACTCCTTTTTCTTCATCTACTTTCCCTGCTGCGACTAATATAATTATATGAGTTATATAAAGGCATGATGTTGTCTGACCAACTCTTGTTTCCCTGACCATGCCTGAGCATATCTTCGACCCGGGCCAAAAGAAAATGACCACCTAGTTTGGGCCTAAAACGCGTGGTATGATGTGCCTATATGTTCCTATGGGAAACTTTGGTCCATGTTCTCAACGGTGGGCTTGGGCTGGGCATAGTCAGGCTTCCCATTAATAAAATAAGAAAAAAAGTCCTTTTAACCTCTCCCGACATTGGGCCGGGTAATAAAATTAGATTTTTATTTTTATGATTTTATTTTATTTATTATGATTTTCAAATTTTCTGTTGAAAAAAATAAAATAAAAAGACAAAACAGCCTTTAAAACCGTTAATATCGGAGGTAAAAACTACGGTTTCAAAAGTTCAAAGAGGTCGTGCCCGGTTTTACGATTTAGGGAGAAAATTTAAACTCCACAATGTTTAGGGGGGTGAAAAGAACTTTTTTCACAAAATAAATTGCCGGGCTTATTGGACTTTTCTTTAGGCTTGTGTTTGATTCTTGCCAAGCCTAGCCCGACAGCAGACCAAAGCTTAAAGTTGCAAGCTCAGGTGCAGAACACAATTGTTCTAAAAAAAACGGTGCAGAACACAATTAGCACAGCAACAATAAGAACCTATGACGGAACAACCACACCAAAGAGACCAGATACATCTGAAATGTAGCATATACAAAGAGATAACGTAACCATGCCTACGACCTGCAAATGACGGCTATATATACGAGTAAACGATTATGAGAATGTGGTAGGGTGCCAAGCTTCTCATCTCCTAAGGTTACTCCCTCGCTTGTCGTTTCTATTCCAGAACGAGAGAACAATCTCATACCTGTTTTGTCAAATATGTTCCAAGTATCATTCGTGCAAAAAGAATGTGTTCCAAGTATCATTTCTCGTTTCTTTAGTTGGAGTCGAGCCTCGTCACGGGGAAAGGCGGAAAGCAATTGAGTTGGTGAAAAAAAAAACGAAAACATAGTACATGGCGTCGAATCGACCTGCGACTTTGGCAAGCGTTCCGGGCACGTACCGAACTACTGATACGCCGTGCACTGTCATGGTCCCGGCACACTGAAGGGACCGTGACACTTTAAATTAGGTGTCTTTAAAAACTAAGACTCCAACTGCACATATGAAAACCTATTTCAATTTCTATCTAAATGTGTTCTAGGTTTTCTCTATGTGTTGCTATCTCTACCGCTACAAAGTTTTGTACCCTAGGTCCAATCCTATACTAGCATGGCAAGTCTAGGAAAGGTAAATACGGAAATTAGTGCAAGTATAAAATACGGAAGCTTAAAGAGTAGAGAAAAGCAAACTCCTGGCACGGCGATTTTTACCGAGGTATCGGAAAGCTCACGAGCTTTCCACTAGTCCTCGTTGTTGGAGCCCCTCTCAAAGGGAATGCTCGCGCAAGGGCATAAACTCCCCGGTCGAGTAACTCCATAGGTAACCACGGTACTTCCCCACATGCAAGTGGGTCTCCGCTCGTCCCTCCCCGGATGCTCCTCGCCGCCTTCACTTGGTAGAGCTTCGGCCAAACGCCAAAGGCCTCTCCTCCCTTGCACAGGCACCAGCGGCCTCTCCACAAACTCGGTTGGAGGGTCTCGCAAGACTACAAGCCCTGGATTACAACACTTGGTGCGTGCAAGCACCGGTACGCAAAGAGTTATGCAAACCTCGCTAAACTCTAGGCTAAACACCTCAGAGATGCGCTAAAGGGTCTAGACTAGCACTAAGCACTTGGCTAATCACCCAGATCTTCTATCTAGCACTTTGGTAGATTGAGCACTTAAAAATATGTAGAACACTTGCCAATATCTTCCCTGAGCTCAAGCACACTTCAAATGGCCGGGGCACCTCTTATTTATAGCCCAAACCAAAGAAACTAGTCGTTGCTACTTTTGTTCGAACCGTCGACTGATTCGACGGGTACCCCGTCGAAATAGTCGTCGCCCACCAGAGACGAACACACGCCGGTCTTCAACCACCATCGACTGATTCGATGGACCGTCGACTGATTCGACGAGTGCCCCATCGAACTAACCGTCGCGTACCAGAGACGTGCGCAGCTTCGGCCTTCTGACACCATCGACCTATTCGATGGGCCGTCGACTGATTCCACGGGCGCCCCGTCGAACTAGTCGTCGCGTTCCAGAGACGTGCTCACCTTCGGTCTTCTGACACCATCGACTGATTCGATGGGCACACCGTCGAATTAGTCGTCGCCTCTGCGTCCTGTAGTTCTTCGTTGCTTCTTCGTAGGTCTTTTCTTCTATCTTTATTGTCATCTTTTGGATATACTTGAATATGACTAAGGACACTTTTACACATGAATTGGATGGCTTCAATTTAGATACATCATTTGGATATTGGTTATATAAGCATTTGGATGGCTTCCAAAGTATCCTTAGGACCTAGAAGTATGTACAAATATCATCTAGACAAATTGTTAGTCCCAATGATTATGTTGTCAATCAATCACCAAAATCACGAACAACGGCCTAGGGCCATTTTCCTTCACACACCTCTCTCTGGTCGATCGGATCGTTCCGCGTACGCGCCGTGTGGATCGGTTAGTCTTTTGGTCAGTCGTCTCTCATCTCAGGTCAAGTCGTCTGGGCCAGAGTTTAATTAATCCGCGATGCATCGGTTGTTAATCGCTTGGGTCCCAGTTATTAAAGAAAAATCTACATACGTGTTCATCACTCGTTTTCGCACAGTGCGTAGTAGTAGAATGTTACACCTCACCGTTCTCTCCGCACGTTGCAATCGGTGACTTGAGGTCAAGCTCCGTTGGATCGCTTTCGGAGTTTCGGTAATTATTACTTTTACCGAATCGATCACGTGCCACTTGATGCGACGCTCACGGCTCACGTATACCTTAATCTCGAGGCGAGTCGAAAAATGACGCAGCTAAGCGAGACGGCACCGTAGTCGCTGGTTACGCACATGGGGGAAGTACTAGGTAGTTAAGCAGCCTCACTGACACTCGACTGCCTTACAGGCTGGTGACTGTGAGCCTGCCGATTTCTTGGCTGCGGCCTCGCGTGGGAGACGGGAGGGAAACGGTAGAACCGTCAACCACGTCGGAGAGATTATTTGACTGTGGGAGCCACGCGCGTCCAGAGAGGCAGAAACTCCAGTGATTCCATCAAATAAAAATCGCCGGGGGGTTAATTGCTCTTGGGTCGGGGCAACGGATGTGGATGTCGTCTTGACCTACCCAAAGTCCGTCGTCCGTGTCGTAACAAACCAACGTTTCTTCGTATAGCCACGCCACCATTCCTGTTCCCGTGGGGCCTCCTCGCCATACCACCATTTTGGGCCACCCGGACTGGACGAAATAATTGCAGCATTTAGAAGCCAAGGGAGACAGGATCCTGTCGCGGTCGAGACGAGGTGACACTCCAAGCTACTGAGGGGTGTGTTTAGATTATAGGAAAAAACACTGTAGCATAAGAAAAACACTGTAGCATTCATTGGGAAACGTGTTTTGTGAGGGAGGAATAGTAAAAAATTAGAATGAACAGTGAAAAGTTGGAATGAATAGTGAAAAGTTGGGAATCTGAACATGGCCTGATACGAAGGGTGGACTGGGTGGTGGTAGCCTCGAGCACCAAGGAAGGAAGGAGCTCGCCGAGCCGAGCGCGCTTCTTCCTTGGCGGCCAAGGCGGGAGAGGACGGAGAGCGACGCGATCTGGGAAGCTGCTGACCGCTAGCATGTGCCGCTAGTGCGCTGGAGACACGGTTTCCGTCAGGCTAGACAAAGGCGCGCGACTCTTCTGCTGCTCGTGGTCACCACCACGGCCCCAAGTCTTCGCTTCAGTGCGCCGTGCGCTCAGCACGTAAGCGTCAGCAGCCGCGTGCACAGCGGCTATAAAGCAGCTCAGAGGGCGGCTGCTCTGCTCCCACACCCCAGCAGTTAGGAGCCAGCAAAGCCACCAAAGTCTCTTGTCTCCATTCCACCTCTGTCTCCGTGCCAACGCGCTCGATAGAGAGAGATCCACGCCTCATCAAGCTCCAAGCCTCCCACACGATCTCGATCGGTAGCCGCGAGGCGCTCCAGCTCTTCAAGTTCGTAGCTAGCAGCACCGCGCGGCCCCAAGAAACCAGCCATGGCGAAGGTACGGGAGCATCTCCTCCTGCTCATCTCTGCATCAGCTTATCTGCTCCAGCTCGTGCTTGGGATTCATCAGACGCTAACGTGCTCTGCTTCTTCGTTTTAACTTTGCAGCAAAAGATCGTGATCAAGGTGCAGATGGGGAGCGACAAGTGCCGGTCGAGGGCGATGGCGCTGGTAGCGTCCACGGGCGGCGTCGACTCGGTGGCGATCGCCGGCGACGGCAAGGACCAGGTCGTCGTGGTCGGGGAAGGCGTCGACTCCATCGGTCTCACCAGCGCGCTGCGCAAGAAGATCGGGTACGCGGAGCTGGTGCAGGTGGGCGAGGACAAGAAGAAGGAGGAGGAGAAGAAGCCGGACCCCGTGGCGGCCGCCGTGGCAGAGTACAACTACAGCCAGTGGTACTACCACCACTACCCGCCGCCGCACGTGTACGCGCACCACCCCGCCGGATACGGCAACGACCCCTGCTCCATAATGTAGGGAAAAGGTGTGCAGGTGAAAGTTTGTGTTGTGTGACTCTCGTATCATCCTCCGAATACGTTCAAGCTGAGTCACGCTACTGTTATGAACGTTTATAGATTGTTTTAATCAGATTAGTACCAAGAGAAAACCATAGGATGCAAAGTCTAAATGGTTGGTTACTCTTTTTGGACGTGGGGCTGAGGCATACTCTTTTTGGACGCGTACTGTATATGTTGATTTTGGCTGGCTTCAGCTCGTCCGGCAAGTGCAAATGTCTAATGGAATAATGATTAATGCCTATTCTTTCCAAGAAAAAACTTAAGAAAACTGGAGTCTTTTAACCTTTTTTTCGGTAAGGAGTCTTTTACTTGGAAAATTGAAATTATAGGATAATGGTTCTGATTTTCGAAACTGATGCAGTATCTGTTTTTGTTGACGCACCCTAGCACTGATGGGGCCTGGGGGTACTGGGCACAAAGTAGAGTAGCCCATGCGAACTCAAAGCATGCATCGTTTTGTTTAATAAACTAACAAATTTATATTAAGAGGCTTGTTATGGTGCTTGAGGGGAACCAAAGGTTCCTCCTCTCCCCAATATTCTGGACCATTGATCTAAAAAGAAGGTGTTTAATTGTAAACAAGGGTAGTTTAGTAATCCTTAACTCATTCCTCTGCTCCAAAATACATCGGGGCAAATAAACCGCCGGCATTTCTTCCCTCCGCTGGCTGCCGGCGGCCTGCACGCCCCTCTCCCGTCCATCCATCCATCGATTCCTAGGCAGCCCCTCCTCCAATCAAAGCACACTTCACCAGCGTGGGGTCAAGTAGGATCGTGCTACGGCCTACGACATCGCCGCGAAGGGGCTAATCAGCCAAGGTTTTGCAGTGGGGGGACTTATGGGCAGATGTTGATCCGAGGACAACGGTTGGAACCGGCGGACGGTCACCTACAACTGCCGGCTTCGGAGAAAACCAATCATGTGCATGCCGCCACCAGGACGGTTGTCCCAATGTGCTAAAAGCATATCTGTTTGAATATTAACTTTTGGGCGTATTTGTGATTAGGTTTTGGCAGGCAGATTAGTGGCATGATATCCATTATGTTGAATGTTAATTTGCGTTGTGTAACAATGGCTGCCCTTTCGTGAGATGAGTATGTACTGAATAGTACATTGACATGATTTCTGTATTGAACGATGAAACCCATCAAATTAAACTCAGAATAAAGAACAGATACTCAGACTATTAACATCACTAGATGTGTTGCTGGTCTATACTAGTATCTCATTGACGGCCAGGCAGCAAGGAAAATGCAGCCGATCATGTCGACGCTGGCAGCGAGGGAGATGTAGCGGCGCTGGCAACAAGGGAGATGTTGCGAATCTGCGGTGCCACCAGCGAGGGAATATAGAGCGCTAGCGAACCAGCATCAACGAGATGCGGCAGCGACTCCGACCAACAATGACGGAGGGGTAGTTTTGCCGTGGTCATGAAGGAGATATGTTGAACGGAGAGATGGGCTTGTGAATGGAATCGCCAGAATGGGATTTGGGCAGATCCAATATAAACTGGAACCAACGTGAAAATACCAATATACCTATTTTTGTTTTTGTCGGAAAAGTTCCTATCCCACAAATTATAGGTACTGGTCCACAAATAGGTTCCTTTTACTTCTTAACCGTTAGATGTAGACTCATGAACGGCTCTTAAAATTCCCAAGCACCGTAGAAATCCTCTTATATTAAAGCAGCAGCCACATTACAGAAAGACCCTGGAAAGAGGATCCAATTGCAATGGTTGAAGAGAAGGCAGCACCAGCACGCGTCCAGCTACGCGTCGCGAGCGCAACGCCGTCGAAGCAGCAGATCTCCAACTGCTTGGAGAATTTGCACCAAGACGCGGAATCTTCTTCCGCGTTGGACGCAGCCGATCGAATAGAAAACCCGACCACCTGATGTCCTTATTCAGCAAGGACGAACAAGTCATAAACTAATGCTTAACTTCTTGTTTAGAAGCAGGAGCTTTACTAATTGATCGCCGTTCCGGTTTCAACAGTATTATTATTGAGCGTGCTGAAAGGGAAAAAATAAACTTTTCTCTTTCTCTCTCTTTTACTCGCGTCCAACACTTCGTGTATTGGTGAAGAAGATCGCTACGCGTCAAAATCTGTTTTTACTCGTGTGTGTCAGCCAGACTTGTTCCGAGCAGACAGTGTGAGTACTGTACTCTGTTTTGGGAAGCACATGTTGGTGGTGACGGACCCAGCGCCGTGTGTTACAGTACACTAGTGCAATGTACGGAGAGGGTACCGTTTGTCGTGAGCCGAGGTCGCGTCCTACATGAACTGGAACCTCCGGTCGTATCGAGTCGAGCGGCTATATGCACCAACCACATAAAAAAAACTTTGAAAAAAAAATCCCCCCAAAGTAACCGTCAGAACGAGCATGCAAGCATACCACAAACCAGAGAAACGAGCTAAGCATCCCCGTTTTTTCAAGCTCGACAGCGTCAACGTTCGAGACCCGAAGAACGTAACTCGCCACATTATCTGAGTATCTGACTCTGGAACCCCAGAAGGAGCGCGGCTAAAATTACCTGGTTTGGGTCGTGTTTAGTTCTCAAAAGTACTTTTTACTTCCTATTCATTCTCCTCACAGAACACGCATCCCCAAAAATTTCTTTTTTACCTTTCCTATTCATCCCCTCACATAACACGTATCCCAATAACACGTATCCCAGAAAAAAATTACTTTTTCTTCATCGGCCGGCACAAGCTGTCAAGCACGTGCTCGCAGGTCGCAGCTGACTTGTGCGGCGACGACGTACGCCCACCGCCGCCAGCGCGCGGATCGGACCTTTCCAAGGACACGGCTTCTTCCGAGCGCTGGGCTGGCCGGGCGCATCGATGATTAGACGTGCTCTCTCTCGGTCTCTCTGGAAGGCGCTAATAAACCAAGTCATAATTCGTAAACGAACGCCTCGATCGCTCGTCTCCATCCTGGGAACAAACTTTCCTTACTAATCGCGCGGTAAAAACCAAGTCGTAGTTGGTAAACGAACGCCTCGCTCGTCTCCATCCTGGAAACAAACTTTTTCTTACTAATCGCGCCCTAAAAGCGACGAGCCGACGACCCCCCAAACAAAGTACAAAGCGCCTTGACGTTAGTTGCAGTGAACGCGGCGCAACTGGGTCCGCGCACACTTTCCACCAGCTCGACCCGGTCACCCGGGGCTACCGCTATATAAACGCTAGCTCTGCCCAAACCTCTCTGCTCCAGCCACCTCAGCAAACCAACAGCTAGCGAGCTCTAGCCGTTTCCACCTCATCGACCTCTTGCAGTCTTGCTCCGTCTCTCTCCATCTTCTTCACCGATCGACCTCGGTACACAGTACCATCTATCAACGAAAATGAAGGTATGTACACGAATCGATGATCGATCGATCATGGCCCTTCCGTGATAATGCTGTTGCAACTAATTTCGGCTGAGCTAGACGTACGCTAACATACATACATGAATGGTGTCGATCGATGTGGCGCAGCAAAAGATCGTGATCAAGGTGCAGATGAACTGCGACAAGTGCCGGTCCAAGGCGATGGCGCTGGTGGCGGCCAAGTGCGGCGTCGACTCCGTGGCGATCGCCGGAGCCGACAGGGACCAGGTCGTCGTCGTCGGCGACGGCGTCGACTCCATCGAGCTCACCAGCGCGCTGCGCAAGAAGGTGGGGCCCGCGCACATCGTCGAGGTCGGCGAGCCCAAGAAGGACGACAACAAGAAGCCGACGCCGGCGCCCGTGCCCGACTACGCGTGGTGCTACGCCCCGCCGCCGTCGCAGCCCGTCCGCTTCGCCTACGACCCCTACGGGTACGGGTACGGCTACGGCTACCAGGAGCGGCAAGAGAGCAGCTGCTCCATAATGTAGATTTGTATACACATACTAGTGATGTAGAGAGACTGGTGAGAGAGAACAAACACAAATACGTACGTACGGGCAAGTTTTTGTTAGTATATAATGATGATTTTAGTTTTCTTTTTCTTTTTACACGAGCAGTACTGTTATTTGTATACGGATACCTCTTATATATATTTGTAAGTTTGTATACGGCCACGCAGACTGTGAAATTGGATACCAATTCCAGAATTGTCGCGGTCCAACACGGATGGAAACGTTCATTGGTCCTTTTGTGTTTGGAAATCAGTGTATTAACAATTGGAACAAGATTGAAGTCAGACGACGTCCAGATCTTCCGAGCGGTTTTCAAATATCCTGATTAACCAATAAGTGGATCCCAGCTAAAGGATGTGCGTAAAATACGCACATCACTCGCTTTCCAGAGCGTTGTGCATCTGACATTGCAACCGCTGACTTGGAAGTTGGAAGTCAAGATCGCTCCCCGTCCTCGTGAGGACCAGTGGTCACCATGAGATGATGAGTGATTGACAACCGTCGTGTGTGATGTGCTTTTGTCTTTGATGTGCAGGTGTAGGGTGCGACGTGGCGGTCGACGGTGCGTGATGAAGGTCAGGCGCGAAAGGTCACACGCGATGGACCGTGGTGAAGGTTGAGCGTGAGTAGGCTTGGGCCGTGAGGACAAGCGAAAGGTTTAGGCTGAATTCAGCCCGAGACGGTGAAGGTGACACGAGTAGGCTTGGGCCGAGAGACCCGAGGATACCGGGCGGAGTCACGGGCGGCTCGCATGGTGCACGGACGAGCAAAAGTACATGGTGAAGATGGTGTCGGTCAGGTTAAGAAGGATGGCGATGACGAGCGTCAAGTAGGCTTGCCGTTGCGGCGGAGGCGTGAAAGAGTTGAAGGCGTCGTGGCACTTGGCGGAGGCCGGACACGCATCTACACCGAGGCGTCGTGGCACTGGTTTCGCCTCAAAACCGGGGCTTCGGCAAGTCGTGCGGCGACTAGCTGAGGGGTTTCGGGGGGTTTCCATAAAACCACCACGGAGGCAGGTTTGACCGGTTTGGGCCTCAAAACCAGGGCTTCGTCACGGCGTGTGGCGTCGGATGGAAGGGTTTCGGTGGTTTGGCCACAAAACCACCCAGGCGGAGGGTTTTCCGGTTTGGGTCTCAAAACCGGGGGCGAGTTTGGTGCGGCCGGGCGGCGTCGGATCGGAGGACGCGTGGCACCATCGCGAAGCTTGCGTCGAGGCGAAGCGAAGTCGTGAAGTTGTCGGGTCCGTCCGATGTACCGAGAAAAAGTTGGACGATTTTACCCCTGAGAGGTATTTGTGTTGTATGCTTCATGTAGGGGCATTTTGGTCTTTAGACCAAATGCCTATATATATGAGAGGGCTGAAATTTCAGCGACATCTCTTTGGGGCTTGGTAGGTGGAGGCATCTCATTTGTTTTGCGAGAGTTTTGGGAGAGAGGGGAGAGGGAGAGATGAGTAGCTCTTTGTGTTGAGCTTTTAGCCATCCTAGTTTAGATTAGTGTAGGATTGGTTTGTAATCGAACCTATGGAGTGAATCAACTCATTTATCTCGTGACTAATCTTTTCATCCTGAATTTATTATTTTTGGTGTATTTTCGGAGCTATTTTTGAGGATTTTTCGTTCGTGCAATTTGAGTGCGAAATTCGTAAAATTTGTTGGATGATTGTGATGCTAGGAACCTTGTGAGCAATCTTGATTGATCTCCTTCGAATCTCTCACGAATTTGGTTTGAATTTTAGCTTTCCCCAAATGTGTTTTTGAAGCTAGGGTTTCGGGAATTTCCCAAATTCATAAGATTTACATGAGATTTTTCAAATTCACTTATAGATCTGCTAGAGCATATTGTAGCGCATCCATGGCTCAAGTTTAGTTTCGTTTCGTTATGATTTGACGGAGTAATTTTGGTTCGAGCCTTGCCGTGTTCTTGCGTCTCCGTTTCTGTTGGCTTCTGTTCCTGCAGGGTCGGGGCGAGCAAGCATCGCACGGAGAGCGGCCTCAGGCGCGCGGCACGCGAGGCCCAGGCAGCGGCGCTCGGTCCAGCAGCACGCGCGGCGCTAGGTCTGCTACGGCCGGCGGCGTACCGCACGGCAGCAGCACGTGCTCGCTCCTTGCGTGCACGAGGCCCAGCTGCAGTTCATCTACGCCGAGCCCAAGCGCAGGCTTCCTCGGCCCACGCTCAAGCAGCAGCTGCAGGCTTCCTCCGTCCGGTCAGTCCAGCAGCCGTGCGCACGGCAGCAGCAAGCAAGCGCACGAGCAGCAGGCAGCTCCAGCTGAGCGGCCTACGCGTCAGGCAGCTTGACTTGCTAGTTCGTTGCCTCAGGCAGGAGCTGGCACTTGGCTGCTGGCCTAAGCAGCGACAACATCATCAGGTGAGGTTCTGCATTATTGAACAGGTTTGCACTGAATCCGATTCAGACCAGCAGGTTAACGTGAACTAATTTGTGAGCTGTCCTTTTCTTCTACAGTGATGCACTTGTTAGCTTGATTGCCGAATCATTGCTTTTGCTAATTAGCTCTCCTAGTGTATTTGTTCCTTGTTAATCTGAGCTCTCGTGACCGTGGTGATTCTAATAGTTTAACATTGATTAAAGTAGTTAATTGTTCTTGTGTTCTCAGTTGGCAATTGAACTATTTATTTGAGCAAGTGATTAGCCTGGTGCTTTGTGAGCGGTTTTCTTTTCTTGATTGTATCGCTTCCGCATTGATCGGAGAACTCGCTTTGCTTTGAGAAGTCCTAGTCGTTCCTAGGGTGAGCTTGTCACTAGTTGACTCGTGTCATCTTGACGACTATAAGAGATGTGTGTTTGTGTGGCAATCGGGATATAGGCCTAGTTCTTCATCGGAAGAATTTTTATCAGGCTCCCATTCACCCCCCCTTTGGTCGCCCAGTTCGGTCCCACACTTTGTTAACTGGTCAGTGGAAGAGAAAAATATTGCTCCCATGCATGTGCCGTCGATGGTGACACACGGCAAGTTACTAGTACTCCGTAGTAACTATACCACGTTTAGCTAAACCTTCACCTTAATCTTTGTGAGAAGATATAGGGGGGAAATGGTTAAATTTACAAGACTCATTTCAAGCTACCCTGCAAGTTAATCTCACAAGACACATTAAAAATAGATAAATTCCTAAAAAAACCTCCCATAGAAGCATAAACGCATCATGCAGAGTCTGTTTTGTAAAAAAAGTAATCGGTTTTATTTTTTTAAAAAACATAAACCCCTGGCATTATAAAAACATATGTGACCCTCTAAATGTACATATAAATTACATATCTTTGCCATTTTAAAAACTAACCTAAAGGTACCCTTGAATCTTTATCAACTTCTCAACTTATGCCATTATAAAATATTCTTATGCAATCCCTAAAGCTAAATCTAAAATATTAATCTCTGTATTATTAAAAACGAACTAAACTAAATCTTATAGTGTGATAAATTATATACCTAGTTTATTATCAACAATAATTGAGAAAACCTAATTTATGCCTTTCAGTTCGCAAGATAATTTGTTTTTCAACCCTAAACTAAATAAAAAAAGGACACCGAAAGGCCATCCAGCTATTGAAAATGAACAATTGTTGTGAAGTAGATGGTATTATATTTCCTATATATTTTTTAGATAAACTAGTTTAACCTAAAAATAACAATATTGGTTCGTTGAATTAGAAAAATATTAATATAATTCGATGTAATTTGATTTACTTAATGATTTCAGGATTTTTGTCGAGTGGAGTACCGGATTTTAGATGGATTTTTTAGATCAGGTCATGCAGTTCTAGACAGGGTTTTAACTAGTAACTAGTATCATGTTTACTTTGAGCAGCAACCTGTTTGTTTTGAACTTGAATTAAATTTAGACTAGCTCTAGATCTCTCGTGGAAGAGTTATACACCAGATCCAATGGGTGTGTGTTTTTAAGAGACATGAACCTTGATAACAAAAAATGAAAGTGTACCTTTATGATACATTGCGCCTTGTGGATCACGGTGAAAGTTTTGGTGTAGTAGACCAGCTTGTCTCAGGTGGTTTTACTCCACGAACCCGTCAACCAAGTTCGGTCGAGAGTGTACACCGTCAGCTGCAGCAGCTGTCGTGATAGTACTCATATGGACTGATGCACCAAGTGGTCTGAATAAGGCCAGCTACTTAGCCGGAACAACGTACGTATAGTAGTATGAAGCGTTGACTGTGATCTGAATGCGGTTAACCCGTCAACCAAGTTCGATCAAGACTCGAGAGTACCCCTGCCCCCGAACGCACATCTCTCTCGTACCACCGATAGTCCATCAAGAGCGGGGCTAATAAAGACGCAAGCAAACGGGTGTGTAACGTTCCACCTTACTTGTGTGTAGTGATGAACCCTAGCAATCATCAATGTCTTTTGTGTTGCAGCACAACATGAGCCAATAGAAATCACATGGTCCTCTTGCGCCTACTTGAGCTAGCGACTCACGAGTCGTCCCTTCCTTCTCTCTGTCAGTGGTGCTTTTGTCTGACGTGTATGATGATTGATGAGTCGCTGGCTGAGTGAGTGTTATTGTACTTGCTCTAATGGCCAGCAGCTCCAACCTCCGAGGTTTTCACTGGCGAGATCGAGTACACTAGTCGTGCGGTCGTGCCACTATAGCAGCTAGCATGCCGCACGGCTCCTCTCCCGTGAAGAACGCGGCGGTCGACGAGCCCGTGTGTGACGGGCACGTTCGGGCCGGCGCCGGCCCCTCTGCGCTGGCACTCGGGCCATCCGGTGTCCGCCCCGCCAGAGAAATTGGCGCTAGTTGTAGAGCAATAGTTTGTTGGAGTGGTCGCCAGAGTCCGATGGCCGAGGATGCATGGCGAGGTGGTGAAAGCATCCTCCTCCGCGGTTGTGGAGGATAGCCAATTGGGGGGCCATGGCAGCGGCAAGGGGCTCATGCCAGCAAATAATAAAAGTCTGTCTTTTCTTCTTCTTCTTCTGAAACCCAACAGAAAACTACCTCCTCAAAAGAAAAAAAAAGAGTTCCACAGTATTACAGTAAATACTTTGTCAGCGTTGTAACTTGTAACAGCGGCAGCTACATACGGGATCGAGAAGCCAGCGTGCTTGCTTGACCGGCAAATGTGGTTGGTTACTCTCTAAGCACATGCAGCTTCCTCGCCGCTGACTTGTCTGCTGCCCACCATGGTCCATCCACGGCTCTCATCACTCTCATCAAGCTCTGAAACACGGTTTCCTCCCCAGCGCCGCTGCGCGTTGGAGGTAGAGGCAATCAGACAAAAGCGACGACCCCATCTGCAAGGACAAGTCGTAAACAAAAGACCTCCCTCACTCACCCACCATCTCCATTCTCCAGTCGCAAAGCGAGCTCTCTGATTCTTTAATCTCTTGTAATTTAGAACGCGGCCGCGTGAATCCGTAGGGCTCCGCCTCCGATTCCGATCTCCATCGCTTAATCAATCCCAAGCTAACAACCCCCCATGAGACAAGACTACGCCATGACTGCAGTCCGTGCATACGTACAGTTCAGCTAGCCACTGCTATCGCTTTACACCCCAGCCAGCAGCCACCCACCGCGTTCCTGCTCGCTATATATATCTCCACTGAGAGCCTCTTCTCCCACCACTCCATCCCTGCTTGCTTCACTTCACCTCTTGCTGCATACAACACATACCAAATCTTCCCGATCGACGCGGCATTTCGGTTCTGAAGCTTTGGAGAGCTCAATACCACCCGAAGAATCAGCAATGAAGGTATGCGCGAGTCACATCATATCCCTGGAATCCGTTTGTTCTTAGTTTGCAACCGTTCCCTCTTGCTGCTCTCATGATTCGGAGCGAACGAACAATCATTTCACACTGACTGACATTGTGACCCATTGCTCTGTCTGTCTGAATTTTCTGCAGCAAAAGATGGTGATCAAGGTGGAGATGAAGTGCGACAGGTGCCGGTCCAAGGCGCTAGCGCTGGTGGCGGCAGCGCGCGGGGTCCACTCGGTGGCGCTCGCCGGCGACGCCAGGGACCGGCTCGTCGTCGCCGGCGAAGACGTCGACTCCGTCAAGCTCGCCGGCGCGCTGCGCAGGAAGGTGGGGCCCGCGCAGATCCTGACGGTCGACACCGAGGCGGCCAAGAAGAAGGACGGCGGCGGCGGCGACAAGAAGCCCCCCGCCGCCGCAGCAGCTCCGGCCGCAGTGGTGGTCCAGTACGTGCCGAGCGCGTTGTGCTACCAGTACGCGCCGCCGCAGGCGCCGGTGAGCTTCGTGTACAAGCCCCCTGCCACCGGGTACGCCGTCGGGTACCACCAGCCGCGCTACGACGACCCCTGCTCCATAATGTGAGTACTCCTGTAGTCCTGTTGTAGCGGGAGTTTTAGAGGTAACGCACGTTGTACGGTCCGGTTCCCTGTCTACACAGTGTTCTTTCGACAAAAAAATCCATTTTATTTTCTTCACCTTTCCACTCTATCCATCCGACGCTCTAACCTAAACGTTGGCTTAATTTACTACCTCCTACTATGATTTAATTTAACCATTAAATAGGATTTATATCTAATTTTGTCTAGGTGGCACAGTTTTGACCCGTCTCTAATAATTGTTTTGCTGCCACGCCATCTAGTCTTACATGGAAACATGCAGAGCCAATCCAAGCCGAGCGAAGCCGATCCCCATGCGGCCTAGAGCAAAGAGAGGCATGCAGAAACATGCGGTGGCATCTGCCCTGCTCGGTAGGCGGCAGCAGACGAGAGGCATCGATGATTGTGAGACTTCCACAGGGCAGCAGGCAGCTAGAGCAGCTCTCGACTCTGAACGCATGGGAGCGATAAATGGCCATTGGTAACTTTGCGTGGGGCACTTGCGGCTCGGCTCATCGAGAATAGCGGAGGAAGGAAGCGGCAAAACTGTGTGGGGCTCGGCTTCCGCTCGCCTTGGCTCTTGTCAGATCGGCTCCGCATATTTTCACTTTAGACGAGGACGCGTGGCAGTCAAAACAATTAGGGACCAGTCGAAACTGTGCCATGTAGGTAAAGCCAGATGTAAATCCTATTTAAGGGCTAAATTAACCTTATATCGGATGAGGTAGGAATTAAGCCAACATTTAGGTTAGGGTGTGTGAGTGGATAAAGTGGATAGATACGATTCGCCAAGCTAGGGCAAAACAAAGCAGGGGTAAAATGTACTTTTTCCATCTTTCCCTAACTAAACACAATGATATTTGCGTACCGGCGACTACCTTGTTTAGTTTAGTTGGCGAAGTTGGAGGTGTTAATAGTGCATTGGTAAATATGTCTGTGATGAAAGATGTGACTCGATGTGACTAAAAAATTGACACGAACTAAATCAGGCCTAAAGAGTTTTTTTTATTGAGACTTCTAGCGCCCGGACGTCCGATCCGGGTGCTGGCGTCGGACGGTGGTTTGCAACATTCGATCTGGGAGAGAAACCGTCGCAACATTAATCGCGTGTAGCTTGCAACATACAGGGGCATGCGTAGAATCGGACGGATAGGGGAAAAAACCACCGCAACATTGAGCGATAGATGGTTGCAACATACAGACTGCCTGAAACAAAAATCGCGATGCAACATTTCATCCGAGGGAAAAGCCATTGCAGCATCGATCAATCTATGTTGCAACATACACACACGCCAGAAACAAACATTGCAACATCGTCAAAACATCGAAATGTTGCAACATTGAAACACTAAAACATTGCAATACTGAGTCAAATTTTGCAACATTAACCAAATTGGAACATTGCAACATCCTCTGTAAACATCAAAAAATCAAAGAAAAATGCTACAACGTAAAAAGAAAACACTGCAACATTGAAAGACATCGACCTCTTCCTCATTGGGGATCCTTGCTGCTGGAAAGCTCGGCCACGCAGCCAGCTCTGCCGTCGCCGGGGTACAGCCACCCAGGGGGTCGCCGGACGAGCTCGCCCCGCGGGGCTGCCCTGCCGCTGTTGCGAGCGCACGCGGGGCTCTGGGGGACTAGGAGGGAGGAGGAGGTCGAGTCGCCGGGGGGAGGGGGCGCGTAGGCCACCACGGGGAGCAGGAGAGGGAGGGTGGCGCGCGCTGGTGCTGGCCGTAGAAGCAGGAGAAGGCGTGGGGTAGAGGAGAGGAATAGAGGAGACGTGGAACAGCAAGCAGTCATGAGGGAGAGAGATGAGCAAGACGTGCCGTGCGGAACGAGAGGCAGGAGAAGATAACGATGGAACAACCGTGTGGAAGAGCATGGGCCACGTAGCCGTCCGAACGAAGAGCCGTGCGTCAGACGGCTGACCCATTACCGGTTTTTCTTCTTAAAAAAAAAAAGAGAGAAGGTGTAGAACTGTAGAAGTGTTAGTAGCCTTGTTTGGGCTTCTGTTGATCCATCCCGTCGTGATTCTGTTTCATGAGCCTGATGTCTGTATTCTAGCCCATTAACGTTAACATTTCCCATCGTACTTCTCCTTGAGAAAGAAAAATGGAATTCTCAGCTTTAGTTATTTCACGATAACATTGAAAGACAAGAAAGGGCGTGACATTCCCATCGTACTTCTCCTTGAGAAAGAAAAAAAAAAGGAATTCAAGAGAAATTCAGCTTTAGTTATTTCACGATAGGCAAAATAGACAAATTCGTCCCTGAATTCTTGGCAAAGAGTCAAATTCATCTCTGTTCTTTTGATTTGGCCAATTTAGTCCCTGACCTATTGTTTTATGGTACAGTTAGATCCTCTATTCCATTTTCATATTAACACCGTTAGGTTACCTCTACCAGACCTGCTGAAATTACCCGTTTGTCCCTTCTTCACGTTAAGTCTCCTTTCTTTCACATGATATTTTCTGTCATAGCTCTAATTTTGAAAAAAAGTCTATATCACACCCTCACCTATGGAAGTTGGACTACATAACCCCCCAACCTATGAAACGGTCCATATCACCCCCTGAACTTCTCAAAACCGATCAAATTACCCCTAAACCAATTTTGGAAAATCATAGTAAATCACAAGAAAATCATAAAATGGAAAATCAAATTGTGTTGGACTCCAAATGGGTAGATATACACACTGAACATATAATATGTTATGCTTTAATACTTTTGTTACAACTATAGAGAAAAGCATAGATCTAAAGCTATAGTGAAAAAAATGTACTAAAGCATACCCATGTTCACTGTGTATATCTACTCATTTAGAGTCCAACACAATTTGATTTTCTATTTTATGATTTTTCTGTGATTTACTATGATTTTTTAAAACTGCTTTATGGGGTAATTTGATCGGTTTTAAGAAGTTCAGTGGGTGATATAGACCGTTTCATAGGTTGGGGTGTTATATAGTGCAAACTCCATAGGTTGGGGGTGATATTGACTTTTTCTCCTCTATTTTTTCAAATGGTAATTTTTTCTCGTAGCTATGTTTTTCCACATGGTATTATAGCTATGAGAAAAAAAGTATCATGTGAACAAAGGAGACTGGATGTTAACGTGAAGGAGAGGCAAATGGGTAATTTCAGCAGGTCTAGGCTAATGGTGTTAATGTGAAAATAGGATAGAGGATGTAACTACACCACAAAACAAGAATTTAGTGACTAAATTGGTCAAATAAAAAATACAGAATGAGTTTAACCCTTTGTCAACAGTTCAGAGATGAATTTATCTATTTGCCTTCACGATAACATTGAAAGACAAGAAAGGGCGTGAAAAGTTTTCAGTGTAACGAGGCCAAAGTCTAAAATCTTAGGCGGTAGGTGCGGCTCGCTATTTAAACAAGCCAGCTCGGCTCAGCTCGTTATTATAACAAGCAGACTCGGCTCGCTCCGGCTCGCGAGCTGGCTCGAGCAGCTCGCGAGCCCGTCTAGGTACAAACCATCGGAGACTAAATCAGGCATACAAATGAATTACATGAATAACAGATTCTTATCCTTTATGAAATCCAATGTATATTTCATAGATTAAAGCCAAATCCTCCACAAAGAATCGACTAATCTCTTGAATACAATATAGTTTAAGCCCAATCCCCAAATAAGAGATCAATAATCAGAAAGAAGCAAGAACGTGGAAAGAATCTCGTGGAAAGAGAAAGATTCGAGCATCAAGCGTCCATGCGAACTGTGTTTGCTCTGTGCACCAAAACGAAATAGGAAAAGAAATCAAGAATTAAATAATGAAGAAAAGAGGGATCTAATGCAAGCTATCAGAAGAAAAGAGAGGCTGATGCCAAGCTCCGTGCGTCACCCATGATGACGCTAGCTCGAGGAAGCACCACCTTACCGTGTGCACGTGCTGTTGAATCATCAGAGACTTGACCGGATGGTGCTTGGCTACCTCATCTGAGAGGAGGGGAGGGAACGACAGGCGAACGCTCGCGAGATCGACGAGCTGCAGCGAGGTGGGCAGACGGGGCAGATGGAAAAAGGGCTCCAGAGCCAAAGGGGAGTGAGGAACCAGGCGAGCGAGAGACGGAAAGAGGTAGGAGAGCGAGCGAGAGATGGCGGGCAGGACGGCGGCGGTCTGTGGCGGCTGTGCGGTGCGTAGGAGAGGGGGTTAGCTGGTTAGGGTTGTCTTGTTGGGCTTTGCTGGGCCGAGCATTGCTGTATAGAGCTCTTGTTGCCTGCTGGGCCGGCTCGGCTCGTTTAGCTCGCGAGCCAGCTCGAACTCGCTCGAAAAATTAACGAGCCAAAACGTTGGCTCGGCTCGTACAAAAAATAAAACGAGCCGAGCCGAGCTGATGTCCAGCCGAGCGAGCTAACGTGTTTCGAGCATTTCGTTCAGCCCTAGCGGTAGAGAGTCAAGTTGCTTCTTCCAACAGTGATTGTAAGTTTCGGGGAAGCTGAACGCCGGGCCGGCTCCAAAGAGGTGGCGCCATATAGAAAAATATCACAAATTGTTAAAAGGCTAATAATTAGTACCAGGGTCCATCTAGACAATAAAAATATCAAGATACAGATCACAAATCAGTTCCATACGTGCACTAATATGATGTGCATTAGCATACAACAAAAAGGCCTACAATGTCGAGACCAGCCACTGTGGCAGAACCGCCAATTTAAACTGGCTCAAGTGCGCCATAACGACCTGTTACGGTCAGCGGACGCACTTCAAACAGTTTAAACTGGTGATCTATCGAGTGTCCCATGGACTCCTCGATAAACCACGTTAACTCATATCTTTGCCATACATCAGGATCGTTTTCGGTAAGGAGAACACAACGAACATTATCATTTTTACACAACCTACCAAGATTCTTACTTAATACAAGCCAGGTTTTGAAGAGAACTTAAATGCAAGTCAAGCCATTACTAAGAGTTTAATACAAACCAGTCTGGGTAGTTCTATATCACATATATCTACAGCCTCCGGCTTAACCCTAGAATCACCGGGGCCACGATGTTCTAGGTCTTCTGGATCTTCTTGGTGATCTCCTCCGTAACTTCTTCTGAAAAACAAAAAGGGAGATTCCCTGAGTACGAAGGTACTCAGCAAGACTTACCCGCCTTACCAAAGAAAAGACTCCCAAGGAATATGATTGGGCTTTATGTGGATTTGGCTGACTCGACTCTTTTGCTTAAAAGCATTACTAAAACTGGATCCTTATATTTTATGTATTTTATGCTCAGTTGAGTTGTTACTTATTCATCTAGGTTATAAAATATTTTGCATATAGGTTGTACTAAGCTCAACCAGCATTTATGAATCACACTGATCTTGTTCAACTTGTTTCCTCTACGATGTTTAAAACCTGATCAAGTGCACTCATAACCAAGAGTTGTGTCGATCCGGATCAATGTACATCCTGCAGGAGATACCTAGCCCCCAGTCACGCACAGTCGATCTTACTGTACGCAACAATCTTTCAATCAGCTGGGCCAACTACCGGAAATATCCTTACTCAAACCCGGGAACGCACCCCCACGTGGGTCCCACGTCTGGCGACCACCCCGTGAGTTACAGGTTACGATCCCGCCTTTCTCCGACCCAGCAAGCACGGGTAAGCGATATTTCCAATCAGTGAACCAACTAATCTAATTGGCTTTACTGGTCCCATAACCCAGTAAGAAACCAGGTAGAATCACTTGATCAATCACTTAAACAACGGAACGGTCCTTAGTCACTTAAACAAGTAGGCAGAACTATGGATCGAGCTTACCTCAATCTCTCCTACCAGCTGCTGCCCACTATCTTTCAACTCGAATCTTTCATGATTCATATAAGATTGGTGATGGCCTAGTTCATCATCTTTTACTTAACCTTTCTAAGCATAGCCAATGTAGACATTGCTAATCAAATTTCTTAAGTAAGCAAGAATAGTTCTACCAAGGATTATTTTATACATCAAAGGGTTTCAAGCAATCCCTAACCTAATGCACATAAAATCATAAGATTTGGACTCATGAATATTATGAAATAAATGGGTGATTCAAAGATGCACCGGGGCTTGCCTGGAATCACGAACAGGTTAGATTCTTCCGCGATACGAGATTCCGGAGCGACGACGATCACTTCCTTGACTTGTCGCTGCTCCTCCGCGAATCCCACGAGCTCGTACTCCGAAGCTTGAGATGCTAAAACGTAATGCAAGTTAGCGATATGCTATGCAACACTTTTCAAAGAACTATGCAACTTTCCCTTCTCGATAAAGTTGCAAGCCAACACAAACTACCCAAGATTTTTAAGAGACAACCCATATTTTCCTTTTAACAAAACTTGCCCTAAATCATTTTTAGTTTATTTTTAATGATTTTAAATCATTTTCTAAAGGGTAAAGCATTTAAATAAATACATAAAACCATTTTAGAAATTATTTCTAATTATAAAAGAATTAATCAGAATTTTAACCCTTTTAGAAATTATTAAACCTTTATTTAATTAATCTAAATAAAAGAATTAAATTAATTATCTACACAAGGTTATTTACCATTTTTAATGGATGACAAATTTTAAAACAAGTTTAACAAAATTGATTTCATCATTTTTGGACTTTCCTATGATTTTCTATGAATTAAAAGGTGAAATACTCGAAATTTAAATCTATTTCAAAAATCTAATTGGCAGTTTTGCAGAAAACCCCCTGGGAAAAACCCTCCTTCTAACCCGCGGTCCCTCCCCCGTTCAAAACAGGGGAGCGCGCTGACCGCGCTCCGGCCGCGCTGACCGGCGGCAGGCTCGCCGGCGGCGAGGTCCCCCGACCCCGACACCGAGCCCTACGGCACCGCCTCGCCTCCGCGCACTCGCTTAGCCCCAAAACCCGACAGCTTCCCAAGCACCCTCGCCTCCGCGACGACTCAGGCGGCGGTGCACGACGGCGACACGCCGGCCGGCCAAACCTCGACGTCGCAAGCCACGCGAGCAAACCCACGAGCACCAGCGAGGCAAGACGAACCTAACGCACTGCCTAGCACGAGCCGAGATGCCCCCAGGCACCCTGCTCACGTGCGCCAGCCATGGCGGACGTGCGCACGGCGGCGAGCGGCGCCCCCCGGCTGCCCCAAGCCGCTCTCGCCCAACCGAACCCTTCTACACCATCTATGGCTCCAGCACAACCTAGAACCACACTCACATCTCGACCAAACCCACCACGCCAACCACTTCAACGAGAACCGACCTTGTTGAACGGAGCCCACCGAAGATGCTGAGGAAGATGGCGGCGCAGAGGCTCTGGAGGTGATGAGAGCGAAATATAGTTGGTCTGGGAGGTAGAGAAGGTCAAGGCGAAGCTATATGCGGAAGGAATCGGACGGAGGTGGCTGGACAAGGAAACACGACGGCGAGCTTCGCCGGTGACCGAGAAGTGAACGGAAACGAGGAGGAGGAAGAAAGCGATAGAAAGGAGGCCAAGGAGGAGTATTTATCGACGAGAGCCGACCCTAGACGATCGCCAGCTCCTGCTGATCACTTCGCCACGGTGATGCCATGCCCGGCGACACGTGGCCGAGCCACCGACGTCGAACCGCCATTGCCACCCATCCAAGCTTTGGAGCCGAGAGATTGCGGCCCCAATTTCTTCCAAACATCCTTCTCAACTCATCCAACTCCAAACTTAGAACTTGTAGAAGAAACATAGCACTCCAACTTTCGTATTGCAACCTTTTCGATTCGAGCAGTGTGTAGCGCGAATTCGAAGCTCCAATGTCGGCCAATTTCATTCCCAATTTTCAGACAGCAAACTTGAAATCTTCAAATTACTTTCAAATTTCCATTCAAACTCTCCTCGATCCCCAAATGGAACTTATCTGTAACACATTCAATTTCATTTTCTATTTTGGCACTACACTCAAATTCTTGATCAAACGCTCGAATTCGAGCTTGGATCATCGGTCGGGTTAAGGTGTAAATAAGAACTCTGAAACCCTAGGTTGGTTCAGAAATTCAAACTCAAATTACTCCCAAAATTTGAACAGAATATGCTATTCCTCAAAACACAAAAGTTCTTTGCCTTGACTTGAATTTCATTTCTTATTTTTGGACCTCTTTCAGATTCTCAACGGTTTGAGCTCAATTTAAGAATTTACATCTCAGCCACTTAACCCTAAATTTTCTCAAGTCTTTTTCTGATTCGATTTTCAATCACGTTTTTCTCCTTGATTTACATCTAAGCTCACGCCGAACCCAAAAACAAAGTTGTTCTTTATACCTTACTTTACAACTTTTGTTTTTGTACCACGGTCAAAAGATCAACCAATGAAGTTTTATGATCACTCAAACATTGCTGCTCAACATGGCCAAAACTGAATTTCAAACTCCTATTTTCAGATTTGCAATAGTAACTTTTCTCATTTTTCTTTCTCCATTTAATTGTGCTATTTCCATACCCTAGTTCATTCCAATTTTGTGTCAAACATGTTCTCCCAATCTTCTTGATCGATTATACATTTTTACTCCAAATTTATGTCGAATTTTGATCAAATTTTGACTTTGGTCAAACTTCGTGCCGTCCAAAAATCGGGGATGTCACAGCCACCATCTAAATTTGACTCCTATTTGAAGAATGCGTCAGTGCCATCTTCCATCACTAAACACTGCATATCCGTATCCACATCACTTTCAATATCACCATCAGTCATCTCAGTATTATCAATACCATATTCTATGGAATTATTAATGTGATATTTTCCAGAATTAAAATCTTCCTTGCTTATGGTGTCATCAAAGTGCAAGACATTTTCATATACGGCAAGACTTTTATGAATGATACTATTAGGGTCTTTGTCCTTTCCAAGAGCACAGCCATCATACTCTAGATCACAATCTGTCTGATAATATTCTGTCTCGCGCTTAGATTCTACCCCTCCATAGTAGTCTTCTTCAGCTGGAACCTCCATTAAGTATATCATTATTACTGTCGAATAACCCACACCAAAAGAACTAAGTATATCATTCTGGCCAGCGGTGGAGCCAGGAATTTTTAGTGGGGGGGGGCGACCAAACATGATTGATATGTCATACTACATATTGACAAAAAAATAAGATCATACATATGCATATCATCATTTTTTTCGATGTACTACATGTATTTAGTATTTATATCCTACAAAAACAATAATCATGAGAGTGAAAAGTTAGAGACACTTCAATTTGCATGTACGCTTTCCTAATAAATAAAGCTCTCTTTGTTTGCGCAAAAAAAAAAAATCATGTAGGCATATGTACATACGAGACAATGTTCCCCGGCCATTGGAGACGGTAAGAAAAACGACGGTAAAACATGTCGAATAATGGTCAGCGCCTGCCTCTGTCCGGTGGATAATAATAACTGAGATGCATGCAGGCGGTGGAGGCTTGGAGCGAATTTGCATGCCGAGGGAGAAAGCATAAGTAACTGGCAGTGTGCATGCAAGGGAGAAAGGATCCATGCGCTGCGGACATGTTTGGTTGGAGTCCTGGGTGCATTTTGCCTGGACAGATTGTTGCCTGGACTCTGCCTGTGATGCATTTGGTTTGAGTCCTGGATAGCTGCCTGTCCCAGGCAACTCTTCCTCCGCCAGGCCACCAAAATCGAGTGCATGGACGTTGCTCGCTGCTGCCTGAGCTCTAATCACCGTTGCTACTTGATTTTTGTGCATAAGGCTACAACCAAAATGATATGCTCTACCAGCTGCCTGACCAGGCAAAATAGCACACGTATACAGGCAAACTACAGGCAGCCTTTGCTCCCAGGCAACTCATCAAGGGTTCCAACCAAACATGCCCGCAATGCAAGGCACTCATGCACTTGGAATACAGGGTAGCTGGAAAGCTTTCACCGTGTTAGAGCAACTCCAACAGTTTACGCAAACAGGGTAGCTGGAAAGCTTTTACCGTGTTAGAGCAACTCCAACAGTTTACGCAAAGGAACTTGGTTAGGTAAAAATAGCAAATGACTTCTAAATCTGACTTCCAAGAGACAAGCTAAAAGCATTGGTTCTGTTTCTCCTTCGTCAACCCGTGAAAACCCGGTAGGTATTTTTGCCTATGCGCGTCCGTTTGCAATCCCAGTCTCCTGCACGCATGCCCCTCCTGCGCACGTCCTTCCCACGTTAGATATGGTCGCACACGGGAATTTTTTTATTTTAATTCTTTTTAATGTAAAATATTATAAAAAATCTGTTCCTAACTAAGCCTTATTTAGATCGCCAACTTATTTTGCCAACTTGTCATATCGAATGTTTGGATATTAATTAGGAGTATTAAACGTGCAAAAATAAACTAATTACATAGATGGACTCCACATCGTGAGACGAATCTATTAAGCCTAATTAATTCATCATTAGACACTATCATGCTACAGTAACCCCTCAATAAAAATGCACTAATGACGGCACATATTAGACTTAATAGATTTGTCTTGCGATGTAGAGTCCACCTGTGTAATTAGTTTTATAATTAGCCTACATTTAGTACTCCTAATTAGTGTCAAAAGGATGGATGTGACATTTCGACAACTTCTCTTCCCCCATTTGGTCGCGCCAAGCTTTTTAGCGCGACTAATAAGTCAGTCACGCCATATAAAATGGCGTGACCAAATATCCACGCTGGCACATAAGATGACATGGCAGGGCTTATATGGCGTGACCAAATATCCACGCTGGCACATAGGCAGGGCCGAGTCACGCCGTATGCAGTGTCGCGACTCCGGTCACGCCACCACACTTGGCGCGACCAGACCTAGGAGGGCGCGCGTGCCGCAGACCCGCATTGAGAGAAAGGGCAGAGGAGAGAGAGAGCCGCACGCCACATGACAAGGCTGTGTGTTCTGATTGAAGGAAGTGGATGAAAATTTTCGATGAATAATACACTGAGAAACGTGTTCTGTGAGTGAGATAAATAAAAAAAACTTGTTGGAGAAGTATTTTCTCACGAATCTGAAAACAGCCCGGAGAGAAGAGCAGCATGCACTGAACATTTCAACGTGCTCATGTCATGTGCATATAATAATTGCTTTGTCTCCCCCATCTAAAATCCCAGACGTGTTTCATGTTGCCAAAATAAATGTAAATTAGTAATTATTAAGTGCCCCAAGATATTAGCACATTTAAATAATTTTAATTAGGTCAAATTAATCACTCAATAAGTAGTCAATTAGGAAAGGATAGGGCCGGTAAAGACAGTTGACAATTTGTGATATAGATCTTTAACTTTTTAATACATGCTGGTGTCATGTCTATTTCAACTAGCTGTTTAGACATGAGTGAACTAAGAAACCTTTATGTAATTTTGTGGAATATATGATCGTTACACTATAAAAAATGTCTTGATGTTTACTTGTCAACTAGTTTGAGCCATACCGTCAGGCTCCTTATGACAAGAATTATGAGTATTAAATAAGGATAACTGATAGAATCCATTGCCTAAACCCAGTGAGATTGCGAGACAAATCTTATTAGTCTAATTAGGGCATGTGTAGATAATTTACTACTATAGTAAACAATCTCTAGTTATTAATTAATTAATCGTGTCATTTCAAGTATCATGTAATTAGTTTTATAATTAGACTCTATTTATATATCATAATCTTTGTTTATAATTTTTAAAAAATGTTTATAATTGATATATTAAATTTTAAAACCGATTTTAACAGCATGATATAATTCTCGATGATATTGTTAGGTCGACCACATTGTGCTGAACCATATAGATTAAAATACTTTTTTCTTTCATATAGCTGAACCATCGTGTTTGTGCAACCTACTAGCCCTTTGGTCACTGGCCCTTTGGTTGATGTGCCAATTTTTTCTCGGGCTTTGGGTCTGTTTAGATCGGGGAAAGATTCCCCGAAAATACACTGTTCACCAAAAAACACTGTAGATGAATAGTGTTCTGTGAGTAGAAGGGATGGGATGAATAGTGAAAAGTTAGATGAATAGTGTATTTTTGTGGGAACTAAACGGAGCCTTTCTCTCCCTCTCACTGTGGCTGGCGCTCAGGCTTTCTCTCTCACTGTAGCCCTGGCTCTCTCCCTCTCGGCGCTCAGACCTCTCTCTGCCCTTTTCATTACTGCGGCACGTCCGCCAAGGAAAGGCGCTCTCTCTCCCTCGTGGCGTGACTGGAGTCGCGCCACTGCACGTGGCGTGCTAGCGTGGATGTTTAGTCACGTCATGTTACATGGTGTGACTGATCTATTAGTCGCGCTAAATAGCTTGGCGCGACCAAAAGAGTTATTTCTTAGAATATTAGATAGAAAGAGGTTTTTTATAATATTTTAGATTAAAAAAGATTAAAATAAAAAAATTCCGCACAAGGCCCGGTTACATATGCCAGCCCTTGATCAGATGTAGTCGCACGAGGTATATCGTTGGACAGAGCAATGATGCCCTTTATTAGATGATTTCCTTGATCAGAACAAGAATACGGCGGCTAGAGTCCAGCGGCAAGGAGCGGAGTCGCGTCCGGCGTCGGTGGAAAAAAAAAAAGATCAGAGTAAAAAAAAAAATGATTGGATCGAGCTTGAGTGAAGGTTTTGAAAACAGAGTGCAGATAAGGGTGAGTTTAGATTCACCAACTTTCTCTCAAAACACACTATTCATCCAACTTTTTTCTATTCATCACATCCCTCCCACCCACAGAACATTATTCATCTACAGTGTTTTTAGGACCACACGATGTTGATCTAAGGGCTCGTCTAGATTAGGTGGAAGGGATGATTTGCAAAACTCAGACGAGGTGGGAGGGGTGATTTGTAAGAAGTATTTGCAAATCACCCTTGCCATCTGATCTGGTCGCGCCCTTGGATCAACATCGTGTGGCCTAGATTTTAGTTTTCATAATTTTCATATAGAGGTTGGTTTCTGTAGGATACGTTGTCAATTCAAAAGGATGCAGTGCAACCTATGAGCGCTTAGGTTGTCCGCACTCGTGGTACTCTATTTTCATTCCAAAAAAATATTCCTGTCCTAGTCATCGAGATTCTATGCTCCATCCCAACTTTTCCCGCACCAGTCATACTCTATATCTTATTCTCTATACCAACTAACCTATATTTTATTCAACCATCCCAACTTCCATGTGTTCCCTCCTTATATTTTTTCTTTCCTTTCTTTTTTTCTATCTCCTATTTTTTTCTTTCTTTTTTATTCTTCTTAATTCTTTTTTCATCTCTCGTTTATCTTTTTTCTTTCTTTTTTACTTTTCTTAATTATTTTTTCATCTCTCTTTTTTTTATATTTTTTCTTTTTATCTTTTCTTTGTTTTCTTTCTCCCGTTCCTTTTACCCCTTCTCGGTCTTTCCGTCGGCGTCGCGTCTCTTCCTCTCTCGCATCTCTCGCTCTCGCACCCTCCACCGGCGGGAGATTGGGATCCCATCGATCGATCCATCCCTACGGCGGCCGGCCCAGGCGCCAATCGGAGGTCCCGACCTCTCCGCGGCCCGATTTGCCACCGCGCGCCATGGCTCCCCCTCGAGGCCTCTCCTGCTTGACCGCAGATCGAAAGGAGGCCGCGAGAGCCCTCCTCGGTGGCGACTGTGGATCCAAGCGACGGAGGAGCTGCTGCTGCTCGCGGCAACGCGGAGGAGGCCTGGCCCTCCACCCGCGCAGAGGAAGAAGCGGCAGATGAGGAGCGGCCTCCATCTTCGGCGGCTGCTTCTCCAATCGACGAGGAGCGCCTTCGCCACGCACGCCGCTGCCGTCGTCGTCTCCCTCTCGTTCCTCTCTCTGTTCGGCAACTGCGTCGACGACGGCCCTCTCTCTCTCCGCTCGCCGGCCGGAGTGGTTGGGGCTGCGCGCGACAGGCCGTGGGCCCGCGCCCCATCGCGCGTTGGCGCACGGCCGCTAGGACGCCAGGTTTGGCGTTCCGCGAACGGTGCGCGAAGATAGCGCCCGCTTTAGCGCCCATCGCTGCAGAGCTGGTTTCTGTAATGTTAAGAGCCACGTCAGATTTTTCACTGCTGGCCGAGAGAGAAATGGAGAGCGGGCGTCTCACACAACGCCGGCTCAACCAGGCTGATGAGCGTGTATGTAATTTTCATTGGTCAGACTCCTGCTGCGCTAGCTCATCATTGGCTGCATGCGTTGTGCCACTGTTACTGCTGCATTAAAGACACTCCAGGCTGGTGTTTATTTAGCCCGCTGCCGGCTGAACCATAAGCCATGCTCTAAGTTGGAAGTAAAAAGAGTACTTTAACAAAGGGACACCTGTTTCTTTTTGAATCCCACTGTACACATATGACAATGCAGGAAGTGGATCTGCTTCTACAGATCCACAAAATCCAGTGAAGTTGCATGCGTCCACTGGAGAAGCAGCAACGCATTGTGTTTCCGCAGGAGTGCTACAGTGCTCTATGTTAACTGTGGCTTCATTCATGGAGGACCTGCTGTGGTGGAGAACTGGAGATTGGGGCCGCTGCAACGGCGGAGGAGACGGAGGTTGAAGACGAAGGGAAAGGTGTGTACGGTTGTAGCAGCTGCGTACCCGTGTCCTAGGGTTGGAAACGAATCTGGAAACATTGTCTAAATATCTGCCTCAATGCCGCACAGGGCACCAAGGACAGGGAAGTCCTCACTCCTCAGGCCAAACTGAAGTACACTTGCACGAATCCTGAAGCCTTTACCATCAAAAGATATTTTTCGAGAATACGCATTAGTGCTGCGTATCTTTGTATTAAGAAGAAATTATAAATGTTATAGAATACACGCGGGCCTATCACCGGACGCACGTACACGGTTTACAAATAGGTACTAAGGCCAGTCTTAGTGGGGTTTCACGGACACAGTTACCAAGGCAGCCACATTAGCTTTTCAATAGGATAAAACTGACACTCTCAGTGCACAGTTTCCTGACACTATGAATAGTTTGCAGCATTTAAATTTTATATGTTGTTGTGATTAAATGTGGTATAGGAACTCAGTAGCATTTTAATCTTGGACACGGTCGATGATCAGATGCCTCTTCCTCAAGTGCTTGACGCTATCTGTCGAGATCACCGTTGCTTTATCAAACACAACACCGAATTGCTCATTCAAATTTGATTCACAGAAATAAAAAAGTGATGAACTAACTAGTTCACACCCACATATATGGAGCACGCACAAACGTGGTTACAAAATTACAACCAGATCACATAATAACATAATCCAGTTTCAGACTCCAGTTGCAACCACAAAACTAAAAACAATTGACAAAAAGATCATACTCCAATAGCTCAGACTCCATTTCAGATTCCACTTCCACCTCTCATGAAAAGATCATACTCCAGTAGCCCAGATTCCATCGCAGACTCCATCTCGGGCTCCACTTCTACCTCTCACTGACCAACAAAGATCATCAGAGAACAGAGATCAGATACAACATGAATAGAAGATGCAACTGGACTAACCTCACGCTTTTTCTCCCTGCAGTCGGACCCCAAGGCAGCGCCGTTCAAGGTTCGGGTCGAGGTTGGATCTCGTCGTGAAGAAGCAGACCTCTTCCGTGCGCCACCCTTCTTCTCCCTGCTCGCCATCGGAGACTGACGCAGCAGCGTCGAAGATTGCTAGGGGGAGGAGTCGAGATTGGAAGGGGGGATGTGGGATTGGAAAGATCCAGACACGAGATTGGGACTTCCATATATGCTTGCTGGAGAAACTGGGAAGGAAAACGACGAGGGAAGGATTTGTCGGGCGTGAGAGATCGATGCGCGCCACACGGGGGAGATTGGCAGGAGCCCCGAGCTCCGCCGGCGCAGCAAGATCCGGGGATGAAACGATTCCCCCTCAGTGCGGGTGTCGTGCAGTTACCGAGTTCTCGGTAACCGGTGCGACGGTGCTGGACTCGGCCGAGATCCACGCACCAGCGAGTACAAAGTCGTCCAGCCATTCCTCCGGGCCGTCTTCCTCAATGACCATACGGTCCACGTCATGGGGATGGAGGTGCTCACCGTCGGTGGCAATGGCGTCTGGAGAGAGACGATGACACGTCCGCCGTACCCAGTGGTGACCTGGAGCTAGCATTTAGACGCAGGCACACGCATTGAGGCAGGGCTCCACATCAAAGGATTCATCTACTGGCGCATCGATGAGTACGAGTACCACTAGCCAGCCCCCCCGCGGGGTCTCCTCCGGCTTAGCCTCACCGACGAGCGGTTCGAGGTCGCCGGCGGCTTGCCGGAGCCGCTAATGCGCTCGTCGACGTGTTCTCGCTTTACGTGATGGGGGGAGGAGTTGTGCCTGAGCCACGTCACGCTACATGACAAAGCACTGCCAGGAACCCAACCCAAGGACCCGTAGGGCAAAAGGAAAGTCAATATAGAAAATTATCTCCCATAACCCATAGTTGATGGAGATGAAACGGAGCAACAATGAGCCACTATCACCCAGGTGATGCAGTGCAATATCTCCCATCTCACTAGAAAGGAAAGAAATTGAATTCCCAAATGAATGGAGATCTGGAGGCGAGGACGGAAAACAAGTTTCAGAGGCCAAAGAGTTGAAAGACAGAGCGAGTCAAACACAGCAGGGATGGTTGAGATGAAGGGGTTCCTAGGGGGAAAAAAAGAGCGAAAGAATAGGGCAGTGCCATTACAAGACCATCCCGGATGGGATAATGTAATAGGGGTTTCTTCTTAAAAGATTACTCCTGAAAGAAGTGGTGTGGGGAACGCCAAGACTTTTTAGTCACGTTTCACACAGGCAATATATGCCAACACAGGAAATAGCTATCAAGCTCAAACCTAGCACTGGCATGAACCGGACCCTGAATGGCTATAAACTTGCCGTCACTGTAATCATGGTTCATACTTTGTTCACTATTCACACTGCTAGATCACCAGAAAAAAGATCAGATAAGAAAAGGCATGGCTTGCATTTCATAACCACATCTACAATTGAAGAAATGACATTGAAACAAACATGGGGCAAACCATTGAGACAGTCATTGGTATATCAACTAAAAACCATTTCAGTAGTGTGCTAAAGCAATTAATGCTAGGTTTAGCAACAAAATTCATGACCAGAGATACAACTTTGCCTATTATTGCATATGTTTCTTCTGACTAAACGAATAACTCAGGGATTCTTCAAACAGAAATTACATGCACCTGCTTCTTGTCTCAGGATGAAAAATCCCAAATTGACAAATAGCTTATACCAAGGAAAATAACTTATTTGAGATAAAACTATTAACAATTGGATCAGCTGGCGAGGATTAATGCAATCCAAATGGTGTATTCATACATATTTTATGTAAGTTGACCTCCAGTCTTTAACAATTCTTTAGTCCTCCAATCCTCCATAGAACGATTAGATTAGCAAGGTTTGCCAATCTCTGTGCAGAAAATAAAATAAGAAAATCTAATACTTTTGGTACTATGGTTAAGAAAGGATTAGTATTGGAAAAGTATTTACAAATGCACATTGAGTTGATTTTCTTTTCAAATCAGGATCTGCGTCCCGATGTTTTCCTCGATTGATTGGCATAGCAAAGTTCTAATGAAAAACAACCAACATCACCAAGTAATAATGGTTTGCAAATGCCCATCAAGGTGTGAAATTCCTGCACATTTAGTAGAATTAATATTATAGTAGTATAAAAACCCCATTCCAAATGAGGAAGCGGAGGTGGGCTACCTTTAGATTGTTCTGCAGTGGTGTTCCTGTCATGATTTCGTGAATGCATTTCTTTTTTGTTAGGGATTATGCTAGTTTCATTATTTTTGGCACGGTGGCCTTCATCCATGAATACCTAATCCTATGTTTCTACATCAACACCTAACATTGTGTCCTCGACTTTGCTGAACATGCCATAGGTTTTACAGGAGCAGTCTACAAGATATCATCACGACATGGTTGGTTAAATCTCTCATTGTTCAGAGTAAAACTTTTGTCAAGGGAAGAAAAAGGGAACTAACTATAGTCAGCCTAGTATTTAAAACCTGAGCACAGATCCAAAATGCCATGCATTTGTATATCGAATAACATTCCAGTAAACACATTTATTACTACTACCAATCTTATGTGCTAGAATTGAGGAACATCTAACCAATTTGGTTTGGCTCCTTCCAATAAAAAAGCAGTAAGATTGAATAGGTATGACTTACATTGCTTCGATGTACCAAGTTTGTACGAAGCTGCCTTCTTGAACTGGAAATGCTTGAACGGTTATACTAAAAGCAAAAGTTTTTGCTGACCCCAAGTCTCCAATAGCAAATCTCTATTGACGACATTCCTTCAGACATACTAACATGACACTGCCGCTTGATAGGCAATGCATGTTAATGTCGTCGGAATAAGTGACAAAGTGGAGATAGTTACCTTTGTTGCTGCAAGCACCTTTCCTTGTACCCTCAATAAATCATTTGTCACAAGAGCCTCATAATTGTTAACCCGTGCACAAGGTAGGTTTCCAACACACTCATCAAGAATCACGTTGACATCTTTAAAGACAAACAAGGACAACAAAGGTCACTTTATATCTAGGAAAATAACTTATTTGAGGTAAAAATATTAGCAATTGGATCACCTAGCAAGGGGTTAATGCAATCCAAAAGGCGTATTCATACTTATTTGATGTTAGTTGACCTCCAGCCTTTAATAATTCTTTAGTCCTCCACAGAACGAATAGATTATTAAGGTTTGCCAATACTTTTGGTAATATGGTTAAGAAAGGATTAGTATTCGAATAGTATTTACAGATGCACGCTGAGCCAATATTCTTTTCAAATCAAGATCTGCGTCCCGAAGTTTCCCTCGATTGATTGGCAGAGCAAAGTTCCAATGAAAAGAATCAACATCACCAAGTAGCAAGTTTGTACGAAGCTGCCTTCTTGAACTAGAAAATGCTTTGAACGATTATTCTGTGAGATTAACACTACTCATTACTTGAGCTAAGGCCACTAAGCATATATATACTAAAAGCAAAAGGTTATGCTAACCCCAACTCTCCAATAGCAAATCTCTATTGATGACCTTCCTTTGCTTGATTTATTCGATAATTCAAACTAATATTAGACGTTGAATGCCAACGCAATGCATCCATTTTTGTCTGCTAAATTGCTCAGACATACTAACATGACACTGCCGCTTACCTTGATAGGCAATGCATGTCAATGTCGTCAGAATAAGTAACAAAGTTGAGATAGTTACCATTGTTGCTGCAAGCGCCTTCCCTTGTACCCTCAATAAATCACTTGTCACAAGAGCCTCATAATTGTTAACCTGTGCACAAGGTATAATTTTCAGCACACTGATCAAGAATCATGATGACATCTTTAAAGACAAACAAGACAACAAAAGTCACTTTATATCTAGGAAAATAACTTATTTGAGGTAAAACTAATAGCAATTGGATCACCTGGCAAGGGGTTAATGCAATCCAAAAGGTGTATTCATACTTATTTTATTTAAGTTGACCTCCAGCCTTTAACAATTATTTAGTCCTCTGCAGAACGAATGTATTAATAAGGTTTGTCAATCTCTACACCGAAAGTGAAGTAAGAAAATCCAATACTTTTGCTACTTTGGTTAACAAAGGATTACTACTAAAAAGGTATTTACATATGCACGTTGGGCCAATATTCTTTTCAAATCAGGATCCGCGTCCAGATGTTTCCATCGATTGACTGGCATAGCAAAGTTCCAATGAAATGAATCAACATCACCAAGTAACAAGTTTGTACGAAGCTGCCCTCTTGAACTGGAAAATGCTTGAACAGTTATTCTATGAGATTAACACTACTCATTACTTAAGCTAAGGCCACTAAGGCAATGTTTGGTTGCTTGTATGGAACTCATGCCGTATCCTTCCATCCTGAATCTGTGGTAGCCGGCATGTTTGGTTGACTGAATTGAACGATCCGGTGCGGGATGACTTGATTCAGATTCTTGGAATATTCCTATCCCATCCCGAACCATCTAGTGTGGCAAAAAACATCGAACGAAGCCATCCACCCGTCCGCCCAGCTCCCATCCTCGTCATTCACTAGTCTTTTTGTCGCTCGCGACTTCTGTGCTCCCTCCCGTTCCTCCTCTGGCGGCACCGTAGAGCGCCGCCACACCTGCGCCGGCGGCACCCAACCCTCTAGCAATCAAAGCCGACGACATCAACCAGATAGGGCACTTCCCTCTCCCCTCTCTTCCCTTCCCTTCCCTTCCCTTCCCTTCATGTTGGGGTAGCAAGTTTAAACCCTAATGATTGTTTACCTCTTTTCTCCTCACAGTACGAGTAGGCTATCTTGCTGCTCGTGATTGGATTTGTTCTCCCCCTCAAACAAGGTACATATATGAAATTCCTCATTGTCAACTTGTGTGATGCTAGTAATACCTGCAGATCTAGGACTATTGTGGGATTGCTGTAGAAATTGAATGTTGTAGCCATGCCTAAGCTTCTGTGTTTGTTTTCGTTGTTTCGTGTGCAAACCAAAATGTTCAGTATACTACAATTGCATTGATAATCATCTTTATTTGTCCTTGTAAATTTTGAGATATGTCCTACTCTCTTTTGGGTCATGTAGATGGACAAAAGGAAGCTCAACAAAAAAATATTGTGTGTGCTTATCACTGCTGCAGCAGCATATGTGGCTTCACGTATGGTGGCTTTGTTTGTCACATCGAGACTGCTACACAATAAGAGGCAACGTATTACTTATGGGCCAATGGAGGAGAGGGATAAGACTACGATTGTGTGTCTTAATTCAAAAATTTACCATGATGATACAACCTGCACAAAAATGATAAGGCTGAAGAGAGAATCCTTTTTCCGGTTGTGCCAGCTTTTGAGGGAACGCTCTCTGTTATGTGACACTAAGTGTCGGTGCCTGATTTGGTCACACCGGCACAAACAAGTGATTGCGATGCTAACCACTCGTTGGCCCGATGGTGGGTGGAGAGGTGAGTTTTTATCCTGGTTCCAGCCACGGGGCCGTACGTCCAGCAGTGGTGCTGAGCACCAGTTTCGTGTTGCTCGTAGTAGGGGTTTACAAGCAAGGTGGGAGAGGGAGATGAGCTCCCAAGTCCCTGAGCTTGGCTATCGCTATCTAAGTGTTCTGTGTGTGGTGTTGTGCGTGTGGATTTGAGTGCGTCTGGCCGTCGTGAACCTGCCCTTTGCATGGGCTTCCCTTCCCCTTTTTATAGACCAAAGGGGGGAGGGTGCGAGTACATGTGTGCGTGGTGCAGACGTGCTAAGTGTACTGTGCTGCCCATGCCGCGCACGATGCGAGCGGGAATCGCGCCTTCTAACTCCGGCTGACGGCATGGCAACAATTGACGTGATGTTCCTCTTGTGACGGTTCACGGCTTCGAGGATGGCAGCTCGCGTACGGCGCCCGAATCGAAGCTCCGTAGTTCCCTTCGAGGTTCGCCTTCGAGGGTCGTAGCGCATCCGAGGCGAGCAAAGTCAAAGGAGTGGTTGGCACAGTGCTGCTGCCAAGTTAGGTCTGGCCGTGCAGCATGGTGCTCAGAAGTCCACTGTTGCGAGTGGATTTGACCGGTGTCTTCTCCGCAGCGTGGGCGGTGGCGTGGGGCAGTGATTCCCCTGCTTCTTGACTGCAGAGGAGCGTCATCATGACTTGGAATGATGGGTCGCAGAGTCTCGGGCGCTGTACCCGGCGTAGCAGGCTCGAGCTTGGTTCGCAAGCTCGAGCTTGCCGGGCCTCGAACGTGACGGAAACGCTGGCTCGAGGGTAAACGTCTCCCTTGAGCCTTACGGCCGAGCCTCGAACGTGACGGAGAGCGCCAGCTCGAGGGTGAACATCCCTCTCGAGCTTGGCTGGGCTCGATCGTCACGGATCTCCCCGCTCGAGGGTCTTCAAGTGGGGTGAGCGCCACGGTGGCGTTTGTCGTGATGGGCCTTTTGCTGGGCTATGGAGCCAGGCCAACTTCGTTGGTGGGCCTTGTTATTGAGTAGTTCTGGGCCTAGGTTAGGGTACCCCTTTTACAGGTACCCGACAGTAGCCCCCGAGCCTCCGTAGGGGTGGGGTGCAACCCTGCGAGGGCCGGTGCCTGTCGAGGCTTTCGAGGCCTCCGTCCCTTCGCGGGTTCTGGGAATCCGTGGGGGCGCGCTAGCGCACCCGCGGGTGTAGCCCCCGAGCCTCCGCAGGGGTGAGTGGCAACCCTGCGGGGGCTGGTATCTGTCGAGGCTTTCGAAGCCTCTGTCCCTCGATGGGTCTTCCTTGAGCCTTCGAGCTTCGAGGCTTTCCCTTCGAGGGTGGGCGTCTTGAATGCGCCCTTCCTCGTTTTGCGCGGGTCATGATGACCACCAAGGAAGATTTCGTGGTTTTGTGGGAGAAGTGGGCGCGCCTTTTCCGGCGAGGCGTGCGGGCGTGGTTCGACACGACCGCACGTTTCGCTGCGCCAGACTCCTCGAGTATCGCGGCACGATTAAGACGGCTAGCGCGGTTGACGCGGCCAGCGCCGTTACATCTCCTGGGACGGGCCTGACTGTCAGCCTAGGGGGCTGGCGTGTCACGTCCGGTCGTCCTGCCGCGCCCGGCTCCGCGGGGGAGCATAAATAGCACTGCAGGGCCCCTGCCAAGGGTACGCCTCCCTCGCCTTCTAGCCTTTGCCTTCAAGCCTTTGCCTTCTAGCCTTTGCGTTCTAGCCTTCCCGTCGTCTTCCTCCTTCGCCTAAGCCTCCACCTGTCGCCATGGTCCAACTCGTCGACCCTGCGCCGTGGAAGTCATCGACGGCCACCAAGACTTGCCTAGAGGGGCTCGTGGAGGTCGGAGTGTTTCCGCCAAACGTCGACGGCGATCCGCCGGTTTGGATCTCGCCGGGGGCTGCCACGGAACCCGCCCCGCCGGCGAGCTACGTGGTCAGCCTCGTGCGCCTCCATGAGCGGGGCTTCGGTGTTCCGGCGGGAAGATTTTTGCGAGCGTTGTGCTTCCACTACAAGGTGGAGCTGCACAATTTCTCGCCCAACGCGATCTCGCAGGCGGCGGTATTCGTCGCCGTATGCGAGGGCTACTTGGGCATCGAGGCCCATTGGGACCTGTGGCGCCACCTCTTCTTCGGCGAGCTCTTCTTAGAGGGCGTCTCCAAGGGGGTCCGTCGCCCTGCTCGCGCTGGTGGCCTCGTGCTCCAAGTCCGGAGGAGCCGCAAGGAGCTTTACATCCTTTGTTCCATGGTTTCCAACAACCAAGATTGGGACAAGGGGTGGTTCTACCTCCGCAACGACGGGGGGCGTCTGCCGCCCTACACCGGCAGGTTGCTGACGGAGAAGCAGGACCGCTGGGCCTACGGGGTGTCGCCGCCGGAGCAGAAGGACAAGCTCGCTCCGTTGATCGAGGCGCTCCAGCGCCTTTCGAGGCACGGCCTCAACGCCGGTGGGGTCATCGCCAACTTCCATCGGCGGCGGGTGCTTCCCCTTATGCAGAGGAGGCTCCCGTTGTTTGGGATGACTCCTGGCGCCGACGTCACCGGCACAGCGATGGCGGCGGAGCCGTTGCCCGACGCCATCGCCGTTCAGCGGGCGCGGCGTGCCGTCGACCGGCTGGCGGACAACCCGTGGGCGGTGCCCATGCGGCCCGAGGATGGCCACCTGAGCTTCGTAAGCGACCTTTCGTCCCTCGTATTTGCTTTACGTTTCGATTTCGCGTGTTCTTTACCTCGCGACTGGTGTTTCGCAGGGGCTGTCCCGCGGCCACACTTCCAAGCCCCCTGTCCCCGAGGACAAGGCCACCAACCGCGCCCACGCTGAGCGGGCGAAGCAGGAGAAGGATAGGAAGGAGGCGCGGCGGATGCGGAAGGAGCGGAAGAAGAGGAAGCACTTGGAGGAGAACCGCGAGCGGGAGAGGCAGGTGCTCTCCCCGCTCCCGACACCGGAGTCTTCCCCGGATCCCGCTGGTGAGGGATCTGAGGAGGATGGTGGGGCAAGGAGCCCGTCTCCTCTCGAGCTCTCCGTCTCTTCGCGGGCTTCCCCCAGTGGGGCTACCCTAGCTGCAGCGTCTGGGGGCGGCAGCGGAGAGCCCGTCGACCTCGAAGCTCCGCCATCGACTGTGGTGCCTGCTCCTAGGAGCCCGTCGGGGGTAGCGGCGGCTGCCCTCGAGGTACCCCAGGATCGAGGCGTGGCACCCGAGCGGCCGAGCGCTGTCGAGGAGTCTCCAGCTCCTGGACCAGGAGTAGAGATCCCCCAAGTAGAGGCCGGTGTCTCTTCGGGAGGCGAGGATTCGAGGGTGGCTCCTGAAGGGGAGGCTGGCGCCTCCTTGGGAGGCGAGGTTTCGAGGGTGGCTCCTGTCTCAGCCTCGAGGCTGAAGCGGAAACTCCCCGTCGTTCGGTATGTTTTCTTCGTTGCTCACTTGTCATTGATACTTCGTTTTTGTTTCTGACTTAGTTTTTTCGTGGCGCAGTCGGTCTGGTGGACGGACCGTGCCTTCCCTTGCGCCGACCAAGGCCCTCAAGGTCGGGCCAAGTTCGTCACCTCACCCGTCCTTGCAGCTCCTGGGCCCGCGAACGAGACGGTCCAGGACTTCGTCACCTTTTTCGACGCTCAGGCGGGGCTACAGGTCGAGCAGCAACCGTGCGAGGAGGCGCCTCGGGCCCTTGAGGAGCCAAGGCCGCCTCAACTTCTCGAGGGCGTCGTCGAGCCCCGCGCCGAGGTTGCTCGGACCGAGGACGTCACCTCCGCGCCTGAGGGGGTTTCTTGTGTTGAGGAGCCATCTGCGGCGCCCGTGGAGACGGACGTCGCAGTGGTCCCCCCGCGTGAGGGGGGAGAGGGACGAACCCTTGGCGGTGGCTTGTCCCATCTGTCGGAGCTGGCCGAGGCTCTGGGGGTGCGAGCCTCCGTGACGCAGGGGCGCGAGAGCGGCGGGGCCGCGCCGTCGACCCTCATCGTGCCTCCGCCGGGGCCAGCGTCGGCCGAGCCTAGCGGGACACCTGCCCGTGTCAACGAACGTGGATCCGCCGTGATGTGGCAATCCCGCAGCGAGCTTCCCAAGTAGTTCGCTCGTGAAGTCGCAGCGGAGGAGCGCCTGTGGGACGTTCAATTGGCGCACGGTCAGGATGTTCTCAGGGCGCTGCGAGACGTTCTCCATCTTCATGATGAGGCCGGCAAGGTCCACCAGGTGCGTTTCGGTGCAGCCAGTGTTTTGTCGTAATTGTTCTTCAAAAGAGGCTTAGCTCGTCTTTCGCAGGAACTCCGCAAGGAGGCGTTCGCAAAGAACGACCAAATTGCGGCGCTGTTGTTGGAGCTCCGCGGCTTGTCGGGGGCGGTGGAAACTCGAGACCACCAACTGGCCGATCTCCGAAATGCTCGAGACTGGGTCGCCGCTGAGTGTCGGGAGAAGGACGAAGTCATCACCCGCCTAGACGACACGATCGGCACCCTGCGCGGGCAGCTCGCGAACAGCAGCACTTGGCTGGACAACGAGCGGGCCGCGCGCAGTGCGGCGGAGTCGGCGCTTGGGGACGAACGACGTCTCCTGGTGGAGGCTCGAGACCAGCTCGAGCTAGAGCAAGCGGCTCGGGCTACGGCGGAGCGGCAGGCTCGAGAGGGGGAGAAAGCCCTCGAGGCTGCCCAGGGTCAAGTCGAGGGTAAGCCGATTTTGCCCGGGTTTCAATCTTTTTTGCTTTGTTGCTCTTTCATTTCTGACAGCCTTGTTGGTGCAGCGTTGAAGCAAGCGCTCCAGGCCGAGACGGAGTCGAAGGAGGCCGTGCTGGTGGCACACTCGGCGACCCAGCGTGAGCTCGATGAGCTGGTGCAGGCTGCTTCGGCGGCCTGCAACGAATTTGCTGTCGCCGAGGTGCAGTCCGGCAGCTCCCTCGCCAGTCGCCTTCGAGCGCTTGGGGGGCACTTCACTTCTCGTGTGAAGGAAGCCCTCCTGCTCGGGATTCGGAAGGCGCTTGGAGTGGTCACGACTCACTACCAAGCGGACCTCTCGAAGCTCGCCGCCGGGTACGTCGTTGCCGACGACCTTAACGACGAGGAGGCAGTGGCGGCGATCGAGGAAGCCGATGCTGCTGCTGACGAGACGGCGCGAGTGCTTGCTGGCCACTTCGAGGGCGTCCTTTTCCCTGGCGAAGATGGTGACGGCTGGGACGACCTTGGCGGCGGGGGCGATCCCTGAAAGTCTCGGGCCATCGAGCCTGAGTGTAAAAAGTAGTTTAGGAACTCAGACTCTTTTGATGCAAGATTGATTCACTTACATTCTACTAAACATCGTTTATTTCGCTCTAAACGGGATGTTATTTTCATGTGGTATCTTCGCGACGCGCATTGTGTCCGATGCATGTGCCTCGAGAGGAAAACGTCACTAGGATCGATCGTACGTGAATGACTTAGGCGGAGGGAAGTGAGGTGTTGCCGTAGCCTCGAGGCGTAGGCGAACACTCGGCTCAGGCGACCCTACCCTTGTCCGTTTCACGCCTAGTGTGTTCCCTTCCAGGGTTTGCAAAGGGGTTTTTTGAAAAAAGTGACGAATTTTTCGGGGGTCCTTCCCTATTTAGCCCCCGAGGGTGGGATGGTCTACCAAGGGTAGAGCCATTTCTCCTTCGAAACGCGCATGGAATAAAAGTTCGTTTTATTCATTTCCAAACTGTGGGGGTTAAAAGTCGACACTTGAATCAAAAGATTTGTACAAATCTAGAGTATGTACAAAAGTTTCGAGGGCCACGGGCCACTCTAGGGATAGAAACGACGTAGCTGTTGGATGTTCCAGGCGTTCGTGAGGATCTGCCCGTCCTTGTCAGCTAGCTTGTATGTCCCGGGCTTGAGGATTTCGGCGACGATGTATGGCCCCTCCCATGGGGTGTAAGCTTGTGCCGTCCTCGGTTGTCCTGTCGAAGCCTTAACACGAGGTCTCCTTTGCAGAGATCTTGGTGCCGGACCTTTCGAGCCTGTTGTCGACGTAGGCTTTGCTGGTACCTTGCTGAGTGGAGTAGGGCCACGTCTCGAGCTTCGTCGACCTGGTCAAGCGAGTCCTCTCGAGCCTGGCAGTTTCGCTGTTCCTGGTACGCTCGGAGCCTAGGGGACCCATATTCCAGATCCGTGGGTAGGATGGCCTCTGCCCCATAGACGAGGAAGTACAGGGAGAACCCTGTTGCTCTGCTTGGGGTCGTTCTCAGACTCCAGATCACCGATGGTAGCTCTTGCACCCACCTGTGCCTAAACTTTTTCAACTTGTTGTGAATTCTAGGCTTTAGGCCTTGTAGAATCATGCCATTGGCACGTTCTACTTGACCATTCGTTTGTGGGTGGGCCACCGCCGACCAATCCACTCGGATGTGGAAATCATCGCAGAATCGTAAGAACTTCTTTCCCGTAAATTGGGTGCCGTTGTCGGTGATGATGGAGTTGGGAACCCCAAACCGATGGATTATGTCGGTGAAGAAAAGCACCGCCTGCTCAGACTTGATTCTGTTGATGGGTCGAGCTTCGATCCATTTGGAGAATTTGTCGATCGCCACCAATAGGTGCGTGAAGCCCCCGGGCGCTTTTGCCATTGGCCCGACAAGGTCGAGGCCCCATACGGCAAAAGGCCACGTGATGGGGATGGTCTGTAGCGCCTGGGCAGGAAGGTGTGTCTTGCGTGCGTAGAACTGGCACCCTTCGCAGGTTCGTACCACCTCCGTGGCGTCCGCCACGACAGTGGGCCAGTAGAAGCCTTGTCGAAAGGCGTTACCTACGAGCGTGCGCGGGGCAGCGTGATGTCCGCACACGCCCGCATGGATATCGAGGATGAGCTTTTTTCCCTCGGGTATCGGGATGCAGCGTTGCAAGACCCCCGTCGGTATAGTTCCCCTTCGATGATGAGGAATCGTTTAGCTTTCCTCGCAACGCGCCTTGCCTCCGTTCGATCGTTAGGCAAAATGCCTCGATCGAGCCAGTCGAGGTACGGGCTCCGCCAATCTCGAGGCGCCGGGGCCTCGTCGATTTCCATCGCCTCCGCTTTGTCTTCCTCTTCCGAGCAAGCCTCGTACCCCATGGGCTCGTCCTCATCCACCAAGAGCTCCGCGCTCATGGGGTCGAGGGCTGCCGCTCGAGTGTCGAACGCGATCGAGGCTCGAGCCGAGGTGGCGACGGTAATCGAGGGTCGGTCGATGTCCTTGGCGAACACGTTTGGGGGAACGGTGGCTCGTCCTGACGCGATCTTTACCAATTCGTCGGCCTCCTCGTTATACCTTCGTGCGATGTGGTGGAGCTCGAGGCCGTCGAACTTGTCTTCGAGGTTACGTACCGCCTGGCAGTAGGCCGCCATCTTTTCATCGTGGCAGCTCGATTCCTTCATCACCTGATCAACGACCAGTTGCGAGTCGCCACGGATGTCGAGGCGCTTAATGCTGAGCTCGAGCGCGATTTTCAAGCCGGCAGGGAGCGCTTCATACTCCGCCATGTTGTTGGACGCGGGGAAGTTGAGTCGCATGACGTATCGGAGGTGCTCCCCGCGGGGTGAAATGAAAAGCAGGCCGGCGCCTGCGCCGGTCTTCATCACCGACCCATCGAAGTACATTTCCCAGCAGTCGAGGCTGGACTTCGAGGGGGGGAGCTGGGTGTCGGTCCACTCGGCTACGAAGTCCGCCAAGGTCTGAGACTTGATGGCTTCCCTTGGCACATAAGCGAGGGTCTCCCCCATCAGCTCCGTTGACCATTTCGAGATTCGTCCAGAGACCTCGCGGTTATGGATGATTTCGCCTAGTGGGAAGGACGACACGACGATCACTGGGTGAGCCTCGAAGTAATGTCGCAGTTTACGTCGAGCCAACACAATGGCGTAGATCAGCTTCTGGACATGGGGATACCTCGTCTTGGTCTCGGTCAGGACCTCGCTTATGTAGTACACCGGTCGCTGGACCGGCAGAGAGTGTCCTTCCTCGTTTCTTTCCGCCACTATAACCGCGCTGACGACTTGAGTGGTCGCTGCGACATAGAGGAGGAGGGGTTCGCCCTCTTTTGGTGAGGTAAGGATCGGCATGTTTGTTAACGCTGTTTTGAGTCGCTCGAGAGCTTCTTGGGCCTCTGCGGTCCAGGCGAAGTGCTCTGATTTCTTCAAAAGTCGATACAGGGGTAGCCCCTTCTCCCCGAGACGAGAGATGAAGCGGCTTAGGGACGCCAGGCATCCCATCACCCTCTGTACACCCTTTAGGTCGCGGATCGGTTCCATCTGCTGGATGGCCGTGACCTTTTCGGGGTTGGGCTCGATGCCTCGCTCGGAGACAATAAAGCCCAAGAGCATACCTCGAGGCACACCGAAGACGCACTTCTCAGGGTTTAGTTTTACTCCGTGCGCCCTGAGGCAGCCAAACACGACCTCGAGGTCGCGCACCAGGTCGTCCGCCTTCCTGGTTTTTACGACGATATCATCGACATATGCTTCTACGATAGACCTATATGATCCCCGAAGACGTGGAGCATACAGCGTTGGTACGTGGCCCCGGCGTTTCGAAGGCTGAAGGGTGATAAAGGATGTCGCGAGTTGGTCGGACTCCTTCATCTTGATCTGATGGTAACCGGAGTATGCATCAAGGAAGCATAGAAGTTCACATCCTGTCGTGGAGTCTACAATTTGGTCTATACGTGGTAAAGGAAAAGGGACTTTCGGGCATGCTTTATTCAAGCTGGTGTAATCTACACACATTCTCCACTTCTCATTTTTCTTCTTTACTAGTACAGGATTAGCTAGCCCCTCGGGATAAAAAACTTCCTTGATGAATCCGGCCTCCAAAAGCTTGCGTACCTCGTCACCGATCGCCCGTCGTTTCACTTCGTCGAAACAGCGGAGGCGCTGTTTGACCGGCTTGGAGTGGGGGCGGATATCAAGAGAGTGCTCGGCGACCTCCCTCGAAATGCCTGGCACGTCGGAGGGGCTCCACGCAAAGATGTCAGCATGGGCGCGGAGACAGTCGACGAGCACCACTTCCTATTTGTGACTGAGGGAAGAGCTGATCCTCAACACCCTGCCGTCGTGGCTGTCGGGGTTGAGGGGGACAGTCTTGGTGTCCTCAGCGGGCGCGAAACTCCCAGGTTGCCGTTCGTTGGCGTCAGGGGGCGTGTTGACGATCGCCTCTAGATCTGCTACGAGGGACTCGTCGAGGGCAAGAGCCTCTGCGAGCTCGATGCTCTCGACGTCACACTCATAGGCGTGTTCGACCGTTGGGCCGACCGTGATGACTCCGTGAGGCCCTGGCATCTTCAGCTTGAGGTAGGTGTAGTTGGGGATGGCCATGAACTTCGCGTAGCATGGTCTTCCCAAAATAGCGTGGTAGGCACCCTTGAAGCCCACCACCTCGAAGGTGAGCACTTCCTTGCGGAAGTTCGCCGGGGTCCCGAAGCAGACGGGTAGGTCGATCTGCCCGAGAGTTTGGACGCGTTTTCCGGGTGCAACTCCATGGAAGGAGGACTTGTTGGGGCGCAGCTCATTGGCGCTGATTCCCATGAGCTCCAAAGTTGGAGCATATAGGATGTTGAGGCTGCTGCTGCCGTCCATGAGCACCTTGGAGAAGCGCGTGTTGCCGATGACGGGGTCGACGACGAGGGGGTCCGGGGTTCGGGATATGGTCGGGATGATCCTCGCGACCGAACGAGATGGTCTCTGAAGACCAGTCGAGGTATGAGGGGGTCGCTGGCCGGGCCAGCAGGACCTCCCTGCGTTCCCTCCTCCGCTGTCGAGGTTTAGGTTGGCTGCGGGGCCTCCCATGATGAAGAACACATCCTTGGGCTGACCGCCATCCTTTCGAGGGATGCGGTTGTAAAACTTCCGCAGCATCTCACACTGCTCGAGAGTGTGAGCGACCGCGGTTTTGTGGTACGGGCATGGCTTCTTGAGGAGGTCGTCGAAAACGCCCCCACCACACGGGGGACCTCGAGGCCCCTTGTGGTTAGGGTCGACCGTGAGAGCCTCATCTTCGACGTCGCCCGCTTCGCGGGGCGCCCGGAGCTTCTTTCCCTTCTTGCCGTGCTTCCGCTTCTTCGAGGGGCCCTTTGTCTTGTCGTCCTCCACGGGCGCTTCCTCGGGACGCTTTCCCTTTTTATTAAAAATAGCGTTGGCCGCCTCCTCCCCTGTGGCGTACTTCGAGGCCACCTCGAATAGCCAGTTTGCGTCGGGGGGTGGGCTCCTCCCCAACTTGCACACCAAGCTATAGCATGTGGTGCTCTTGAGGAAGGACTGGATGATCTGATGGTCGGTGATATTGGGAAGCTCGGTGCAGCGCTTGGAGAAGCGCCGGATGAAGTCCCTCAAGGATTTGCCGGGTTTTTGTTTGCACCCTCGAAGGTCCCACGTGTTCCCGGGGCGCACGTAGGTGCCCTGGAAATTCCCCACGAAGGTCTCGACCAGGTCGTTCTAGTCGCAGATACGGTTGGGGGCAGATGCTCGAGCCATGTCCGCGCGGAATCTGCTAGGTAGAGTGGCAGATTGCGGATGATCATGTCGTCATCTGTTGCGCCGCCGAGCTGGCACGCTAGGCGGTAGTCGTTCAACCATACCCTGGGGTCCGTTTCCCCAGAGTATTTGGTGATGGTAGTAGGCTGTCGAAAGCGAGGGGGAATCGGAGCGGTGCGGATGTTGCGACTAAACACCCGCGTTCCCGCTGGCTCCGGGGCCGCATCCTGGTTCCACCCAACGTCGGTGCGCCCGCGTTGGTGGGTCCAGGCTCCCTCTCGCTGCCTCATTTGGTTCAGCGTGTTGCGGGCGTCGCCATCGTTGATCGTGCCTCGGGTGTCCCGGAGGCGCGATCTCGCGGGCACCCGCGCGTGAAGTGTTCCTGCTTCGGGTGCACGCGGTTCGCCGGCGTGGCGTCGCGCCATGTCCCGGTGGGAGTCGCCCCGGGACTGTGCTCGTGCCCTGCCGTTAGGCCGGGGTGAGCGCACCGATGACTCCCCTCCTCGTTCGCCCTTCGAGGCTGACGAGCGTCGAAGGCGGGAGGCTGAGCTCTCGGCCTGCTGTCGTGCGGCGTTCTCAATCAGCTTTTGGGCTTCGAGATGCAGCTTCCGCCCCTCGGGGGTGGCTGCTTCCGGCATGGCTCGGAGCAGCGCGGCCGCCGCAATGAGCTTTTGGCTCATTCTAGGAGCGAGGTCGTCATCTTTGCCTTCGGCGAGGATGCGGGCCTGAGCCACTCGCCCCGCGCGCCGCGCGTCCGTGCTGTGTTCGTAGCCTTGTTTAGGCGGCTCGTGGTCGGAGCGTGCCGGTGGTGAGACGTCACCACTTCCCAAGTCGTGGGGGCGAACAACTCGTGGCTGGCGGCGTGGATGCCGCTCGTCCTCGGCAGGCGAGTGATCCGACGGATCCGGTGGCTGTGCGCCCACTGGATCCGCGCCGTCGCTGCCTCCCTGGTTGTCCTCCTCGCCATCGTCGTCCGACGTTGATCCTTCGCTGACCCGCCCGTCACTGATGACGAAACACTCCCTGGTCGGATCATACTCATCATCGGAATAGCCGAAGCAATAATCCGCCGCTGTTTGGAAGGCCAGAAAGGACTCTTGGTCGCGGAGACCCGAGTAGTCCCAACCAGGGCGCTCATGCTCAAGGGCATATCCATCTTCCGATTCCGTGCAGGAACCGTCGGGCGTCAGAGCAGTGAGGTCGCGCTCCGAGACCGGACGACAGCCTGGCTGGCCATCATACGCACTCATGGCGGTGCGGACGAACAAGGCGTACGTGGCCGTAGGGCCGCGTAGCCCGTAGGGATAGCGACGTGCCGTCGCAGCACGCGGTGCAGAAAAAGGTCCCGGGAGAAAGGGAGCAGCCCGCTCCTGTGACCCTGATCGCGAGATCTCCCCTTCCCTCGCGGGAGGAGGGATGCTGGCGTCGGCGTCGTGCCTCGCAGCTCGCGCTCGTCGTGCGCGAGGTCCGGGACGGCTCCTTCGTCGTGGAGCTGCCGGCGGCGGTTGTGGAGGCTCCGGCTGGTTGCTTGGTTCCTCCCGGAGGATGCGCATGTGGTAACCATTACCACACGCCTGGAAACGCAAGCTTCCGAACCAGATCTCCTGCCCTGAGGGGAGCAGGTTGCTTTCGCCCAGCGGGGGTCGTCCTTGGTCGAAGCTCGCCATCGGGAACGAGAGTTGCGCAGCGCTGTCCCCTACCTGGTGCGCCAACTGTCGGTGCCTGATTTGGTCACACCGGCACAAACAAGTGATTGCGATGCTAACCACTCGTTGGCCCGATGGCGGGTGGAGAGAGGGGAGTTTTTATCCTGGTTCCAGCCATGGGGCCGTACGTCCAGCAGTGGTGCTGAGCACCAGTTTCGTGTTGCTCGTAGTAGGGGTTTACAAGCAAGGTGGGAGAGGGAGATGAGCTCCCAAGTCCCTGAGCTTGGCTATCGCTATCTAAGTGTTCTGTGTGTGGTGTTGTGCGTGTGGATTTGAGTGCGTCTGGCCGTCGTGAACCTGCCCTTTGCATGGGCTTCCCTTCCCCTTTTTATAGACCAAAGGGGGGAGGGTGCGAGTACATGTGTGCGTGGTGCAGACGTGCTAAGTGTACTGTGCTGCCCATACCGCGCACGATGCGAGCGGGAATCGCGCCTTCTAACTCCGGCTGACGGCATGGCAACAATTGACGTGATGTTCCTCTTGTGACGGTTCACGGCTTCGAGGATGGCAGCTCGCGTACGGCGCCCGAATCGAAGCTCCGTAGTTCCCTTCGAGGTTCGCCTTCGAGGGTCGTAGCGCATCCGAGGCGAGCAAAGTCAAAGGAGTGGTTGGCACAGTGCTGCTGCCAAGTTAGGTCTGGCCGTGCAGCATGGCGCTCAGAAGTCCACTGTTGCGAGTGGATTTGACCGGTGTCTTCTCCGCAGCGTGGGCGGTGGCGTGGGACAGTGATTCCCCTGCTTCTTGACTGCAGAGGAGCGTCATCATGATTTAGAATGATGGGTCGCAGTCTCGGGCGCTGTACCCGGCGTAGCAGGCTCGAGCTTGGTTCGCAAGCTCGAGCTTGCCGGGCCTCGAACGTGACGGAAACGCTGGCTCGAGGGTAAACGTCTCCCTTGAGCCTTACGGCCGAGCCTCGAACGTGACGGAGAGCGCCAGCTCGAGGGTGAACGTCCCTCTCGAGCTTGGCTGGGCTCGATCGTCACGGATCTCCCCACTCGAGGGTCTTCAAGTGGGGTGGGCGCCACGGTGGCGTTTGTCGTGATGGGCCTTTTGCTGGGCTACGGAGCCAGGCCAACTTCGTTGGTGGGCCTTGTTATTGAGTAGTTCTGGGCCTAGATTAGGGTACCCCTTTTACAGGTACCCGACACTAATCATGTATGCATTGTGGAACAAGGCGCCATGTTCGTGAACACAGTTGGCCACAACCTAAGAAATAGACTAGTTGGTACTAATTTCACTAAGTCGGGTGAAACAGTTAGCCGTTACTTTGGATTAGTTCTTCATGCCATAGGTGAACTAAGCAAAGATCTTATTCGACCTCCTTAACTTGAGACCCCAGCCAAAATTGCAGGAAACCCAAGATGAGATCCATACTTTAAGGTGTGAAAAATGAAAGCATAAACTTATAGATATATATAGTCATGCTTTGTGTGTTCTGATTTTTTTTTGTTTGACAAGTAGGATTGTGTTGGTGCCATTGATGGAACACATAGTATCGGTTAGTAAGTCAATGGAAGCAGCCTTTCGTGGTAGAAAGTCATTTCTTACCCAAAATGTGATGGTGGAAGTAGATTTTGACTTGAAATTCACTTACGTGTTGGCTGGTTGGGAAGGGACAGCACATGATGTTGTGGTTTTAGCAGACGCACTAGAACGTGACACTGGGCTATGAGTTCCAGAAGGTAACATAATTGTTTCTTGATCTTTATGCCCACAACAATTTAGTTAGACCGAGATCTAATAACCATGTTCCTAATATGTTAGGAAAATTCTACCTAGTTGATGCTGGATACGGAGGCAAACCTGGGTTCATGCCTCCGTTTCATGCTGTACGGTATCACTTGAATGAATGGGGGAACAATCCAGTGCGAAATGTTGAGGAGTTATTCAACCTTAGGCACTCTTCTTTACGGGTTACAGTAGAACGTGCCTTTGCATCAGTCAAGAGGAGGTTCAAGATTCTAGACGATGCAATACCATTCTTCCCATTCCCCACTCAAATTGATATTGTCATAGCTTGTTGCATCCTTCACAATTGGGTTCTTTCTCAAGGGACAGATCGCTTCATTCTACCAGAGGACACTTGGACGCCTAACCCTAGAAGGATGAATAGGCATCAAGCAAATGACCATAGGTCTATGGTTGAGAAGAGGCAATTGATTGCTGAAAGAATGTGGGCAGACCGTCAAAATCATTATGGCCAGTAGTAGTGTGCCTTCTATTCTATCAATGGAGTACTTCTTATTTCTTCAGATTATTGTACCACCTATGTAATGTGAACCGTCATGCAGTTGTAATATGAATCAGTGTACTATGTTAATATGAATGCTTGTGTTATTTTTCGCAAAATCCTTGCTGATTTAATATGAACTCAGGTGATGTTTAAATCTGAATTCTTGTTTTGCTTAAGTTGTCGGAGATGGACCAGGAACAACAAGGTGACAACTTGGCTGGACATGGTGGAGGTGCAATTCATTGGACAAGTGCTATGTCCAGCTTTATGCTCACTTACTTGTCTCAACTTGTGCCTAGTAGCAGTAAAACCTCTACAGGCTTAAGGCAAGTGCATCTTAATGCCTGTGCAAGGGCTTTGAATGAGAGCTTGGGTGTTCATGTCACTGGTGCTCAGGTTAGCAATCATCTCAGAAAGTGGAAAAAGATACGTGGAAAGATTCAGAAGCTAAAGAACGTGAGCGGCGCTAATTGGGATGAAGAAAGTTGCACCATAAAGCTTGACCGTGAGTATTATATTGGTTATATTCAGGTGAGTTATGTTACCATAAAGCTTGACCGTGAGCATTATATTGGTTATATTCAGGTGAGTTATCTCTACTCCTAAAAAGAGTGTAAGGGGTAGTCGCGTCGCGCCTCACCATCGACTTCACGCGACCGTCCGTCCGCCCGCCCGCAATCACCGCGGCCTTCACCGTCTCCACAATCATCGCTCTTGCGCCCCTCGCGTCGCCTCCTGCGCCTTCCCAAATCCGCCCCTCCTTCTCTCGCGTCGCACGTCGTCCTCTCCGCCTGCGCCGCCTCCCTTCTGATCCGCGACGCCCCTCCCCACCTGCGCCACCGCCCACGACCCCGACAACCGCGTTGATCCGTCTTCATTCTCCCCTCTGAAAGGGCGAGTCGCGTCGCATCCATCGTCCTGCACCTTCCTCTCAGTGAAGCCCCACGACACAATACTCATCGGCCTGTCGCCCTGTTCGTTCAACCTGCCCCGAGGAAACGCGGTTCGCCTTGTGATCTGTAGCCACCACTGCGTCCCAGCCGTTTGCTTCCGTCCGTGACGCCGTAGTCGTCGCCGCCGCCCCACCTGCCGGCATCGACCGCCATTGCTCCCTGCATCCGCGCAACACCTGACGCCGGTCACATGCGCTTGCGTTTTCCAACTTCCAACCCAAGATCCGATCCTCTACCACCATCTTATGAACATGACGACGCCGGGAGGACGAGAACCTAAGCCCCCTAGCTGCAGTCCCCATCATTTGCGAAGATGGTGATGTCGCACCACCGTCCACCCACATCTTGTGCAGGCCTGCCTGTCGAAGGTCTGGATCTCCCTCCTTTGTTTATTCTGTTGTGTTTGCAGGTGTCGATTATAGTTCTTTCCCGGTATCACATTAGTCCAATAGCTTGTCTGTTTTTCTATTCTTGTGCTGGAGTATCTGAAAAAAATAGTAAATATACTATTGTTCCATACATATACATTACATATGATTATTAATTAATAACAATGTGTTGTAGGTACTGCCTGAAATGAAACTTGGAAGTGTATGAAACTTGAATTGATGTTGCTTGATTGGCTCCTGTGAGTATTATTTATGCTTGAGTGCCCCGTGCAAGAAAAGTGCATAGTTCAGTACATGCTAAATATATATGTCTATTTTTCCAAAAACATTGTCTTCCATACCTGTCTAGATAGAATTGATCACCCGATAAATAACGTTTTCATAAAAAAGTTGTAGGTTTTAGACAATTCAATTAAGAGCCTCTGAAACTCTGGATGTTTTTTAGAAATGATAGCTTGAATTATGGCGATCGCCAAAGAGCAAAGTCTGAACTTTTTTAGCCATGAAAGTCTAAAACTTTGAAATAGTATTTGTCTTTCATTAAATGCATTGTATATTTTACTAAAATCTTTCCATCACCGGTAGCAATGTACAAGCACAAACTTATGTATCTATAAGCAGCCCAGGTACGGTTATATTATTTTATTGAGTCTCCTCAAATTTGAGTTATGAAACATCTAACTGCAGTTTTATATTCTGGTCCACGCAGTATATATATTGCCCCATTTGATAAAGATAAATTATATCGTTTCTTATGATATATCAATTATTACATGACAACAATTATTATATGTAGTGATGTCAGAGGAGCCAAGCCATGAAGTGGATATTAACTATCATGAAGCAAATCAGAGGAGCAAAGATGGATCGTTGCCAGTTAACATATATGGGCCGAAAGCCGTTCAGGGAGTTATCAGATACCATAAATGGATGTATCATTTTTAACACTTCTAGAATGAGACAACTTATGCATATATATAAAATACAGTTCAGTTATTAGATGCTCATAACATGTATAATAATATCAATTTTAGGTAAGGTTGACCCGAAAGAACGTAGGTGGGAATGCAAAGGGCTCGACGTACAATAATGTCAAAAGAGAATAGCAATGAGGTGAATAAGGAGCGTCATGAAGTCCGTCACAAAAAAAATCACAGATCGTAGCTAGGTATTTTTTGTTTTAAAATAGTTCAATATTTTTAATCAATAAGTATTATATTATTTTCTGTGTTGAAGAATATTTTATTAAGATTTTTTGCTATTCGTTTTTTTATTTTTTTAGTTATATATAATATTAGAAAGTATTTAAATAATTGTTTGTATATAATTTTATATTATCAATTTTATTATTAATAATCTTATGTTATTCGTTGACTACAATTTGACGTTTTCTGTCATAGTTGGGCCACTGTCACTTGAACCTAAGCAATACCTCATGCTTTTTAATGGCTCTTAATGCTTGATATTATTTTTTTTTGCAATGTTCTATATTGTTTCTTATATAATTTTTACCGTCCCGTAGCAACGCACGGGCAAGAAGCTAGTGTTACTATAAAGCTTGATCGTGAATCTTCATACTTTGCTAAAATTTTGTATGTATGTGTTCTTCCAATTAGGACCACCGTGAGGATACCAACTATTTGAACACTCCACTAAAGTACTACCATCAGATGGCAACTATCTTTGGCAATAGTTTGTCAACTGGTGCATAAGGGATCAAATGACCCTCTAGCTAGTAGCTACAGAGGTGACTGAAACTGAAAATGCACCAAAAGGCACACTAGAAGCTTCACCAACAAATGAACCAGAGACTAGGGCTGATGACATAACAATGTCTACCAACAATACTGGAGAGTCCTCAGGTACCAAACGACCTCCACCAAAGAAGGCTAAGGTGAATGTGGAAGTGGTCATGGTGACTATGATCAACCAAAGTCTTGCGAATCTCGCAACAGCCATGACAAATGTGACAAAAGCCATTACTTCAGAGGGTGAGATTCCAGAAGGACTTTATGATGCCATGATGAGTATCCCTGGTTTTGATGTGGCACATCTGGATCACTACTATTCTTATTTGTGTGAACATCCACCACAAGCAAGGGCTTTCTACAGGCTGCCCCTCTCAAGCAAAATGATATGGGTTGCAAGGTACATCAAGGAGCACCTTGCTGATGCTGATTTGTAGGTCCTGAGCTAAGTCTTTTGCTAACCAGAAGAACACCTTGGGTGGTATGTGATCTGTGTTGCAACTAAGCATGAATTGGAACTTGTCATCATGGTAGTTGTGACCTAGGATAGTATTTTGCTAACCACAAGAACCGAAGCTATGGTGGTTTATGTCATGTATTAAGCACTGAACCAGTTTGGTGGTTTACGGTACTCCATTTGGCTTGTCCCGTACTTTTGTAAAAAAAAAAATGATCTGAGCAGTTAAGGTTATAATTAGACAAGATGGTCCTCGTCTCATTCTTATTTGTCTCTGGTTGATGAATTTTTAATACCGAATGCAGTATATTACTTGTCTGTGGTTGATGAATTTTCTATTAATATATTTGTCTACACAAATATGATATAAATATTATGATTAATATGATAAAGACACAATTTACAATAAAGGGTGGACATAAAGTAAACTATGTAATGCACATGATCCATTCATCCAACCAAACATGAACTTGTACCATCCTATACCATCTCATACAAGCAACCAAACAATAAACTTGTATCATATTGCACCATTTCATAAAATCAACCAAACACCCTACTTGTATGAGCCCATCCAGGATCGTCTCATCCAGGTGAACCATCTCATACATGTCCACTTTGATTCCAGCAACCAAACACTACCTAAGCATATATACTAAAAGCAAAGGTTTTTGCTGACCCCAACTCTCCAAGAGCAAATCTCTATTGATGACATTCCTCTGCTTGATTTATTCAATAATTCAAACTAATGTTAGACGTTGAATACCAACCCAACGCATCAGTTTTCGTCTGCTAAATTGCTCAGACATACTGACATGACATTGCCTCTTACCTTGATAGGTAATGCATGTTAGTGTCGTCAGAATAAGTAACGAAGTTGAGATAGTTATCTTTGTTGCTGCAAGCGCCTTCCCTTGTACCCTCAATAAATCACTTGTCACAAGAGCCTCATAATTGTTAACCCGCGCACAAGGTAGGTTTTCAACACACTAATCAAGAATCACGATGACATCTTTAAATACAAACAAGATTAACAAAGGTCACTTTATATCTAGGAAAATAACTTATTTGAGGTAAAACAATTAACAATATGATCACTTGGCAAGGGTTAATGCAATCCAAATCGTGTATTAATACTTATTTGATGTTAGTTGACCTCTAGCCTTTAACAATTCTTTAGTTCTACGCAGAACGAATGAATTAGTAAGGTTTGTCAATCTCTACGTAGAAAATGAAGTAAGAAAATCTAATACTTTTGGTACTATGGTTAAGAACGGATTAGTATTAGAAAGGTATTTACAGATGCACGTTGAGCCGATATTATTTTTGAAATAAGGATTTACGTCCCGATGTTTCTCTTGATTGATTGGCAGAGCAAAGTTCCAATGAAAAGAATCAACATTACCAAGTAACAAGTTTGTACGAAGCCGCCTTCTTGAACTGAAAAATGCTTGAACGGTTATTCTATGAGATTAACACTACTCATTACTTGAACTAAGGCCACTAAGCATATATACTAAAAGCAAAAGTTTTTGTTGACCCCAACTCTCCAAGAGCAAATCTATATTGATGACCTTCCTTTGCTTGATTTATTCGATAATTCAAACTAATATTAGACGTTGAATGCCAACCCAACGCATCAGTTTTCGACTGCTAAATTGCTTAGACATAATAACATGACATTGCCGCTTACCTTCATAGGCCATGCATGTCAACGTCACCAGAATAAGAAACGAAGTTGAGATAGTTACCTTGTTTGCTGCAAGTGCCTTCCTATATATCCTCAATAAATCACTTGTCACAAGAGCCTCATAATTGTTAACCCGTGCACAAGGTAGGTTTTCAACACACTGATAAAAATCACAATGACATCTTGAAAGACAATTAAGAATAACAAATGTCACTTTATATTAAGGAAAATAACTTATTTGAGGTAAAACAAGTAGCAATTGAATCACCTGGAAATGAGTTAATGCAATCCAAATGGTATATTTATACTTATTTAATTTTAGTTGACCTCTAGTTTTTAACAATCTTTTAGTCCTCCACATAACGAATGGATAAGTAAGGTTTGCCGATCTCTGCACAGAAAGTAAAGTCAGAAAATCCAATACTTTTGGTAGTATAGTTAACAAAGGATTACTATTAGAAAGGTATTTACATATGCACGCTGAGCCGATAATCTTTTCAAATCAGGATCTGCGTCCTGATGTTTCTCTCGATTGATCGGCAGAGCAAAGTTCCAATGAAAAGAGTCAACATCACCAAGTAACAAGTTTGTACGAAGCTAACTTCTTGACCTGGAAAATGCATGAATGGTTATTCTATGAGATTAACACTACTCATTACTTAAGTTAAGGCTTCTAAGCATATCTTTACCTAATCCTAAAGCACACATAAGGTTTCTGTCCATTTTTTTCGTCCGTCGTACGGACGGTGGGGACTACATGTCAGATGTCTCTGTTTCCTTCCGTCAAACGATCGCTTTTTCCGTATCGTAAAGAAATCAAATAACAGAATACAACGCGTGATGGAAAGATGAAGCAAAACAGAATGGAAGTCCAGGTATAACAAAGATTCAATGTTGAGTTTGATCCGATCACAACGAAATAGGCAGGAAAATATACCTTTAGCAAGAGATTGAAAGGAGAAGCAAGAGAAACAAGGCAGCTGGTCTCTACGAGGAGGATGACCAACATGATCCAATCAACTACATAGACTATGATTAATCGTTTTCGATGGATTTCCTCACCGGTCTCTACGAGAGGCATTGATCCCTCATGCGTGAAGCCTGCTGCTTGCTTGGCTCCCACGCTCGGCGGACTCCTCGCTGGTGTGCTCGCTGCTTGGCACTGCAGCATGCTTGAACAGCCGCTCACGTGTTGCGCCACGACTCGATGTACCTGCGTACCCGGTACCCACACCACAGTGCAGGATAGCCACAAATCTACGGGATCTGGTAGCCACACCTAGCTTGGCCTTGGCAGCTTGGGGTGGCGGCGGGGACAGGTCGGGAGGAGAGAACAACAGGAGAGATTAGAGGGATTTAGGGTTGGAGTCAGAAAACATACATATGCACATGGACCTAGGATTTGTTGGGCTGGGCCGATTTCATATGGATAATTTTGGTTGAGCTGTCTTGGTAAATTTTAGCCCACACTTATTTAAATTTTGCTTAAAAAATTAAATGTTGTTCTATGTAAAAAGTCATATACCCCACGTCCAGACTTGTGATGTTGGTCGGGTCATAATTTTTTCGGGCGGGGTGAATGGGTTCTGCGGTCTGGCGGTCCACGATCGAGGCTAAAGAGCAGGTCTAATGACTACGCTCGCTAGCCGACGACCGACATGGTAATGTGGTGTGTGGTGGTGGCGGCCCCACTAGCAATTAATGGATATGAGCGACCTCAACCGATTGGAGGGCTACGATCCGTTTTCGCCAGCCTCGTTGGCACACCGCCACATGCACATTTATTTTCTCTCTTCATTTCTCCCTCTCCACATCGGACTACGCTAGCTTGTTGCCCATAATTAGACTTGCACATTATAGCTAAAGCCGTAAAATACGACAATAAAATGTATCGCCCGTAGCAACGCACGGGCAAAATGTGCTAGTATACTAAAAGCAAATGTTTTTGCTGACCCCAGCTCTCCAAGAGCAAATCTCTATTGATGACCTTCCTTTGCTTGATTTATTCAATAATTCAAACTAATATTAGACGTTGAATGCCAACCCAACGCATCAGTTTTCGTCTGCTAAATTGCTTAGACATAATTACATGACATTGCCGCTTACCTTGATAGGCCATGCATGTGAACGTCACCTGAATAAGAAACGAAGTTGAGATAGTTACCTTGTTTGTTGTAAGTGCCTTCCTTTGTATCCTCAGTAAATCACTTGTCACAACAGCCTCATAATTGTTAACCCGTGCACAAGGTAGGTTTTCAACACACTGATCAAGAATAACAAATGTCACTTTATATCAAGGAAAATAATTTATTTGAGGTAAAACAATTAGCAATTGAATCACCTGGAAAGGGATTAACGCAATCCAAATGGTACATTCATACTTATTTAATATAGTTGACCTCCAGTTTTTAACAATTCTTTAGTCGTCCACATAACGAATGGATTAGTAAGATTTGCCGATCTCTGCACAAAAAGTAAAGTAAGAAAATCCAATAGTTTTGGTACTATAGTTAACAAAGGATTACTATTAGAAAGGTATTTACATATGCACGCTGAGTCGATAATCTTTTCAAATCAGGATCTGTGTCCCGATGTTTCTCTCGATTGATTGGCAGAGCAAAGTTCCAATGGAAAGAATCAACATTACCAAGTAACAAGTTTGTACGAAGCCGCCTTCTTGAACTGAAATATGCTTGAACGGTTATTCTATGCGATTAACACTACTCATTACTTGAACTAAGGCCACTAAGCATATATACTAAAAGCAAAAGTTTTTGTTGACCCCAACTCTCCAAGAGCAAATCTATATTGATGACCTTCCTTTGCTTGATTTATTCGATAATTCAAACAAATATTAGACATTGAATGCTAACCCAACGCATCAGTTTTCATCTGCTAAATTGCTTAGACATAATAACATGACACTGCCGCTTACCTTGATAGGCAATGCATGTCAACGTCACCAGAATAAGTATCGAAGTTGAGATAGTTACCTTGTTTGCTGCAAGTGCCTTCCTTTATATCCTCAATAAATCACTTGTCACAACAGCCTCATAATTGTTAAGTCATGCACAAGGTAGGTTTTCAACACACTGATCAAGAATCACGATGACATCTTGAAAGACAATTAAGAATAACAATCTAAATAGTGTATTCATACTTATTTGATGTAAGTTGACCTGCAGCGTTTAACAATTCTTTAGTCTTACTCAGAACGAATCGATTAGTAAGGTTTATCAGTCACTGCGCAGAAAGTAAGCTAAGAAAATCTAATACTTTTGGTACTATGGTTAAGATAGGATTAGTATTAGAAAGGTATTTACATATGCACACTGAGTCGATATTCTTTTTAAATCAGGATCTGCGTTCCGATGTTTCCCTCGGTTGATTGGCAGAGCAAAGCTCCAATGAAAAGAATCAATATCACTAAGCAACAATGGTTTGTAAATGTCTATCAAGGTGTGAAATTCCTGCATGTTGTTTATTATTGTTATTGTTGTTGTTGTTGTTCTGCAGCGGTGTTTCCTGTCATTATGATTTTGTGAATGCATTTAATTTTTGTTAGTGATTTTGCAACTTCAGCTTTATTATTTTTCGCACAGTGGCCTTCATCCATGAATAGGAGTGGTAACAATGAGATGTGATACCTGAAAACTAGCAATATTCTGCAGAGTTTCCTGAGTTCTATCATTCTGTTCCAAATCAGACATCTTAATTGGCGCCAACTGGGATTGATTTTCTTGGCTAAAAGTGTCAACATGCTGAACATTGCCAGAAGTATCCTCGCTATTGATTCCCTTGAAGCAGTCATGCAGTTCTCCAACCCATGCTCCAATACATGCATCATGCATTACATCATTGGGGCAGCCATATGATTCTTTCAATTTCTTAATAAGAGATGTGCAGTAAGCTTGTATCTGAGAAGAAGAGAAAATCAAACAAAATAAGCAGCACACATAATAAACTGAGAATGCTCGATAGTTATGCTATGATCCAGTTACGCAGGCAGGCCTGTTAACTCAGTGTTTAAGTACTAACAAGTCTGACTTGAACTCAACTTGGTTAATCATTGAAAAAAGAAGAGAGGTCAAAGGATTGCATCCTGAAACTATGATTTCAAAGTGGCTGCTATTAATTAGAACAGATGAAATGCAACCTGTCGGAGTATTTTCAAGTACTGACAGAGGATATAGTGAGTTTCTTTGTTCATTGCAACAAGTACAACAACAACAACAACAACAACAACATAGCCTTTAGTCCCAAGCGAGTTGGGGTAGGCTAGAGATGAAACCCAAGAAACAAAGCTCAAGGCTCAGGAACGTTGATAGCTAGTCTCCAAGCGCTCCTATCGAAAGCTACCTCCTTGGAAATATTCCACTCCTTAAGGTCTCTGTTTATCGCTTCGTCCCAAGTCAATCTAGGTCTACCTCTACCTCTCTTTATATTATTGGCCCGCCCTAGGACCCCAATACGCAACGGCGCCTCCGAGGGCCTCCGTTGGACATGTCCAAACCATCTCAGCCGATGTTGGGTCAATTTCTCCTCAATGGGTGCCACCCCGACCTTCTCCCGAATGTCTTCATTCCGAACTCTATCCCTTCTTGTGTACCCGCAAGACCATCGCAACATCCGCATCTCTGCTACACTCAGTTGCTGGACATGTCGCCTTTTAGTAGGCCAACATTCCGCCCCGTACAACATCGCCGGTCGAACCGCCGTCCTATAGAACTTCCCCTTCAGCTTTTGTGGCACCCTCCGATCACAGAGGACGCCAGAGGCTTGACGCCACTTCATCCAGCCTGCTGCGATTCTATGCTTAACATCTTCATCAATGTCGCCATCCTGTTGCAACATCGATCCTAAATACCGAAAAGTAGCCTTTTGGGGGACCACCTGTCCATCGAGGTTAACGTCTCCATCCTCGTGCCTAGTCCCACTAAAATTGCACATCATGTACTCAGTCTTGGTCCTGCTAAGTCTGAACCCCTTCGACTCTAATGTGCGTCTCCATAGCTCAAGCTTCTCATTAACACCTTCCCTACTCTCATCGACTAGCACCACATCATCAGCAAAGAGCATGCACCAAGGGATATCCCCTTGTATATCTCTGGTGACCTCATCCATCACCAAAGCGAACAGATAAGGGCTCAATGCTGACCCTTGATGTAGGCCTATCCTAATAGGGAAGTCAGTGGTGTCGCCATCGCAAGTCCGGACACATGTCATAGCATCCTTGTACATATCCTTAATGAGGGTAATGTACTTCGTTGGGACTTTGTGCTTCTCATACAAGTGAAAAGTTAAACTAGCTAAAATGGCATGAGAAACTTTTCTTTCAGGTAATTAGTTGGAATGTTACAGTATTTTAGTGAATCGATGTTACATGAAATGGTAGTTGGGAATTGCAAAAAGGAATCCACCACTAAAACTGAGCATTAACCTCCCTTGGACGAACAACAGATTCATAAGGACTATAGAAGTACCTCATTTCTATCAAGATAGTTGATATCAGTACAATAGCTCTGAGATGATGAGACATTTGAACTTCTCTTCGATAGTCTTTTGCCTCTAAGGGATCGAGGCCAGCATAACTGAGCAAAGACAGCTACAAAAGGAATAATACAGCTGCCAGCCAAGAAAGTAAAAAGGTTGTTCAATAGCCCTGCATAAAACAAAGTTAATCAATAACCAGAGTTAGATAAGTATATATTGACTGCGAATAAACTTTGGCCTGGACAGTATCAGCATACATTGTTCTTTTTAATCTTTGATGGATCAGAATTCCAGTGAGGATGGAAAGTTTTGCCTGGTAATGTGAATTGGTCTTCAAAGTACATGTCTATAATGTTCCCTGGTTCTTCCTACAAGTGATGGAAATGGACAGGAACAAGTTAGAAGAATACAATGGACCAAATTCAATATTCAAATTTGCTTTGGTACTGTTATCACTTTTAGAAAACGAATGTGTTGAATGAAGGAAAGGGGGTGAATAACAGCATACCAATTGGGACTGGGTTAAGGGAACTTCCCACCTATTACTTTCTAATTCATGACGGCCTTCAAGATTAGTATTCCCAAATGATTTGGCATTTATTTGCATTTTATATGCAGCAATGTAATCATTGGCCCAAAGGACAAACTCAGGACCCCCGATCTTGACCAAACTTTCATAATTTGGCCTTGGCCACCATCCATTCTTTGTTTTGCACACATTTGGAGGAGACTTCATTAGATTAAAACTCTCCAGGCATCTCTTAGCATTTCTCACCATTTCTGCCTCAGAAATTTTGTGTATACAAACAGAAGAATCAATTGAGCAGTTGAACTGTCTCTTCTGAAACAAACTGCCCATGCCCCCAAGGTGATTGTTGCTGGCATCCTCGATGACACAGGAGAAAATGGCTTCGGCGAGAGAATCCAGAAGATTTTCATCTGATGAGATGACACTAAAATCCATAGCCACTTGTTAATTCATTCACAAATCAGTAGTCAGCACGAAGTAAGCTGGGACTGGGTTGGGGAAGAGAATAAAAATATCCCAAGCTTTGCCTTTTGTGGTTTGCCCAAATCTTGCAAGTCTTTCTCTGAACCTGGGGAGAAGACCTCGAGCTGAAAGCTAGAAAACCGCTGCATTACGATTTGCTTGAAGGCCATAGCCAACATAGTCTCTGAATCAGGTTCGTTTTCAGGGAAAAAAATCAGATCCAAATTGTTTCTTTATCTTACTGGCCTTGTCTTTAACTTCGTTGGCTTGCAAGATCTACAGAAATTGCCAAAACAGAACAAGACAGACATGAGACAATCAAACAGAAACTCGAGAATGCTGCAATTATTTGCCTATAACAGGTTCCTACAAATCCTACCTAAGGGTGCTATACAATAAAATGTAGATAGGCCACTCTGTGGATAAACCACAACCATCTTTATCAGAGAGAGGAATGTGCATGGTAAAATTTCACTATGCCTCACTATTTGGTCAACCTGCATTGGTTCATAAGAGGCATGTTTCACACAATGTAACCCATGGAGTGGATGCTTACTACAATTAGCATATGGCTTTAACGAAATCCAAAACAATCACTCTGAATAGGCACATCATGGAGATACTGATGCTTGCACTAAATAGTAGCCCCTCAGTCACAGGGCACGAGTAGTAAGCGGTAAGCACAGTACAGTGCAGCGGCAGAGCAAACAGAAGCCCGACCGATCGAGGATGCGGGGTAAGGGGCGCAGAGCTCACTCACCACTCGTGTGGACGATGCGCTTGCCCCACCCCCATCGGGCCCGGGGAGGAACGCCTGGACCACCATGGCCTCGGCGCCTGCGGCGAGGTGCGCCGCCTCCGCCGCCGCCGCCGCCGCGACCGCCTGCTCCCGGCGCGCGGCGCCGGCGAGCTCGAGGCGCGGGTCGGTCTGAGGTAGGGGGGCGCGAGGCACCGGCGGTAGGGGGACGCGACGCGCGGCGAGTGATAAAAAAAAAATCTATATCACCTGAACTTCTCAAGACCGATCAAATTACCCTCTAGGACAAATTTGAAAAACATAGTAAATCACAAAAAAATCCTAAAATAAAATTTCAATTGTTTGGACTCCAAATGAGTAGATATACACACTAAACATATAATATGATATACTTTAATATATTTTTTACTACTATAGAGAAAAGCATAGATCTAAAACTATAGTAAAAAAAATATACTAAATCATACCATATTATATGTTCAGTGTGTATATCTACTCATTTGGAGTCCAACACAACTGGATCTTCTATTTTATGATTTTTCTATTATTTACTATGATTTTTTAAAACTGCTTTAGGGGGTAATTTGATCGGTTTTGAGAAGTTCAGGGGGTGATATAGACCGTTTCATAGATTGAGGGTTATATAGTCCAACCTCTATAGGTTGGGGGGTTATATAGACTTTTTCCTAAAAAAAAGCAAAAGTCTATTTTACACCCTTCAACTATTACAAAAGTCTGATTTTCAACCTACAGCTACAAAACCGGACACTAAACACCCTTCAACTATCCAAACTGTGCAAAATTGGCCCTTTGGGTGGTTTTGAAGGTGGTTTTATATTTTCCAAAAAAAATAAAAAATATTTTTGTATTAAAAAATTCATAACTAAGTTATTTTGAACTAGAAAAATTAGAATCTGGTGCAAATGTTTTTCTAAAAATGTGACCTACATGTTGGTGCACCATTAGAAGTTATTTACATATTATTTATTTTTATTTTAATTATTTTTTAAAAAACAATAAGACACTATTAACATAAATATATACCCAAATAATATTAAATGGTGTGACAATAGGTTGGTTACATTTTAAGAGAACTTTTGACACTAATTTCATATTTCTTTTGGGTCCAAAATAAATTAGTTATGATTTTTAAAGTTTAAATAATATTTCTACTATTTTTAGAAAATCTAAAACCACTCAAAGGGCCAATTTTGTATGGTTTGGATAGTTGGAGCGCCTTTAGTATTGGTTTGTATGTTGAGGTTGAAAATTAGACTTTTGTACCAGATTGGAAGTTTTGCTCTGGCATTGATTACGTAGTAAGGCCATGTTCAGATTCCCAACTATTCACTATTCATTCCAACTTTTCACTATTTCTCCCTCACAAAACACGTTTCTCAGCGAATGCTACAATGTTTTTCTTATGCTACAGTGTTTTTTCCTACAATCTAAACATACCCTAAATGGCTATTGGCGTTGATTACCGCATGCATGGTCAGCTCGCCAGGGTGGATCCCGGAGGTGGCCAATCTGGACTCCCCACGTCGACTGGCCATGTAATGGAAGGCGGGTGGCGGACGGCAGGACCAAGCGATGGAATGGAGCGGGTGGCGGAGTACGAGGCACGGCACCCGGCGATGGGGACAACGACGAGCGATCTCCAACCGCAGAGAGGCGTCTTACGTGGCGGCGCTGTCTTCTCTTCTACTCGTAGGGCTAAGGTCTATTTACATTTGGGAAAGATTCAGCCCTAGCTTCTTCGTCACTTTCTGGGACGTTGTCAAGAACGACGGCTGGATGTTTTCGCCTCCTTCTTTGACCATAGCCTATCTTTAGATGGCTTCAACCGAGCTTATCTTGTCCTGCTCCCTAAAAAAGATGGTGCTCGATATGCTGCAGACTTTCGCCCGATCTCTCTTCAAAACTGTCTCCTCAAAGCTCTGGCAAAGGTTCTCACAAATAGGCTCCAACCGCTAATCCCGTCCATTGTCGGCCCTGACCAAACTGGGTTCGTGAAAGGCCGGTGCATTTCTGAAAACTTTGTCTACGCTGCCGAACTCTTGAGCTGCTGTCACAAACGCAAGGCCCCCACCATAGTTCTTAAGCTTGACTTCCACAAAGCATTCGATTCCATTGGTTGGGATAGCCTAGATAGCATCCTGGCTATTCGTGGATTTGATTCTAAGTGGCGCCGCTGGATCACATCCCTTCTCTCCACATGGCACACCTCCATTCTCCTGAATGGCTCCCCTGGCCGCTGGTTCCAGTGCAGACGTGGACTGCGACAGGGCGATCCGCTCTCGCCTTATCTCTTCATAATTGTGGCTGATGTTCTGAAGCAATTAATCTTGCGTCATTCTGCAGACCTTGAACACCCTCTAGTTTCGGGGGTCCCTTGTCCTGTGCTCCAGTACGCCGATGACACCTTAATTCTCCTCCGTGGAAACTGCAGTGCCGCCTCTATGCTTAAGCGAGTCCTTGAGGACTTCGCCCAAGCAACAGGCCTGACGATCAACTTTCACAAATCCACCTTCATTCCATTGCACTTGACTGATGATGAGTCTGCTAGAATATCCGATATTCTCGGTTGTCCTATCTCTTCCTTCCCACAGCCTTACCTTGGCCTCCCTTTCACTCCAACCAAGCTGAACAACGCTGATTTTCAGCCTATGGTAGCCAAATGTGACAAATACCTTTCCGGCTGGCGTGGCAAACTCCTATCTTCTGAAGGCCATCTTGTTTTGACCAATGCCATACTGACTAGTCTTCTAGTCTACTGGATGTCCTCCCTTCTGCTTCCCAAAGGCATCCTGGATGCCATCGATCGGTGACGGCGAGCGTTCCTCTGGACTGGCGATGAGACTTGCTCTGGTGCGTGTTGTCTTATTGCTTGGGATAAAGCATGCCTGTCCAAACTAGAAGGAGGGATTGGGATTAAAGACTTAGCCACTCAAAACCACTGCCTTCTCTTGAAATTCATCCACAAACTTCACTCTAGCACCTCCCTTCCCTGAAGAGATTGGCTTCTGCAAGACATTGAGTGTGACATTGGGGATGGACTCCCTGACGATTCGTTCCTCCGTCATCTTCTTGCTGCTGAACTTCAACGCTATCGAGCCCTCACCCGCGTCCGCGTCAACGATGGTGCTGCCACCTCGTTTTGGTTTGACGACTGGCTTCCCATCGGGCCTCTCTGCTTTAGGTTCCATGCTCTTTACAGCCACGTCATTCGCCCTCACTACTCCGTTCGTTCTGTCTTGACTCCCTCTTTCAATTTGCGGCTTCGACCACGACTAACTAATGCTGCTGCTCGTGACCTCTCTGAGCTAAGAGATCTTGTGAGCAGCGTCCTGTTGAATGCTGAGACGGATGAACGGGTTGTTGTCTGGGAAGAACAAACGACTACTTTTTCTGCTGTAGCTTACAGGTGCCTTACGTCGACAGGAGAGCTTGATAGAAATGGTGGGCGCATTTGGGCGACATGTGTGCCCTCCAAGGTGAAGTTCTTTGCTTGGCTTTTCTGCAATGACCGCCTGCCTACACGTGCCAACCTCCTGCACAAGAACATACTATCAGAGACTGAGGCAACAAGTCCCCGAACCTGCGGGGCTCAGGAAGACGGATTTCACCTTTTTTATGAGTGCCCCGCAGCTCTCTCCTTCTGGTCGGCCCTTGGCATCTCAACTTCAGGAAGGACCATGGTGGATCCTTGGAATTGCACTTTGCCTCCTAATCTACCAACTGATGTCTGGGACAGTGTCTTGCTAATGCTTCTATGGTGTCTGTGGAAAAGCCGGAATGAGCTAGTGTTCCGCCATGAAGACTCTGGTGTCGGCAAGGTGCTGAGGCTCCTACTTGGTGATATCGACATATGGAAACATCGCTTCAAAACGCCAGCCCAAAAACAGAGCTTGGGTTGTTGGCGTGCTCATGTTAATTATGACGCCCTGCATTATACCCTCTCTAGCTGCTTCCCTGTCTGGGAAGGCCTTAGCTTCTTGTAAACTCTTTGGTCTAAGACCAACGCTTTTGTTAATGCATTAGGTGGGGCGCCTCGCCCCCCTGACGTTCTCGAAAAAAACATTTTGGAAAGATTCTCCGAAAATACACTGCTCACTAAAAATAATATATTGTAGATGAATAGTGTTCTGTGAGTGGGAGGGGTAGGATGAATAGGAAAAAGTTAGATGAATAATGTTTTTTGGAGGGAAATTTTGGGAACTAAACGCACACTAAGTCGTGTTATGTTTCTGTGGGCCGTACAACAGTACATGGGCTGACTGAAATATTGGGCCAAGCAAGTCTCTCTTGTTTCCCTGGACGAAAAAGCTATCGGGCACACCCCGTGCGATCGCGCAACCACGGCCCATGGTCCACGTGCGGTCTTCTTCCTCTATGTTTCCGTACGCAACCATGGCACAATGTTCTTCCCTGTTTCCCTGTTAGGCCCACACTCTTTTTCTTCTTCACTTCAACTAAAAAATGTGATAATTTTTGTCTGAAGCGTTTATTTTCAGTTATGTTTGCACCATCGTGTTTTTTACGACAAGATCTACAAAACAAGACCCATGTTGGACATATTTTGGAATATTGTTTACATTGCGACAACTTACATTTACTTATATGTTAACACTTACTACATAAATTGTTACTGTTTGCACACAAGTTGTGATACAATTCTTAACATAAGTTGTTACTTACTCTGCACAAGTTGCTATTAAGTCTGTCCACAATAAGTTGTTATCTATCTCTGCATAAATTGATACTAACTATACATCGTAAGTTGTATACATGTGGGGTGGCAACTTTAGTATATTCCTATGATAGCAACTTTAGTATATACATGGTAACAACTCCTTTGATAATGTAACAACTCCTTTGATAATTTCCAACCACATTTACACATAAGTTGCTATAAATAAAAAATCATCAAAACATATGCAACTGAGATCTAGTTTTGTTTGTCTCGATGCATAGAACACAAGTATGAAGACGAAATCTGAAACGGAGACTTAATCAAAAAGTTATGGAGTTTTAAAAACTAACGCACCTGCATGACATAATCTTAAACAGCATGCATGCAACTGCTCGTTGCATCACGCACTATCTGACCATGCTTTTTGGGACACGCGTAAGCAACATAGTTGGTCGCGCGATTCCTAATAGCGCGACGGGTCGCGTGATAACCCCGTCCTTCCCTGGATTGCCTGGTCGGATGCCGATTGAACGGCACAGCGGCTCCAACTTCTCTCTGAGCCGCATCCAATCTAGAACCAAATCTATTATGATATACTTTCTCCGTTCTAAATTATTAGTCATCCTAACTTTTTCCTAGATTCATTAAATATGCTATGAATATAGACAATTGAATATACTATGAATTTAGACAAATATATATATATATAGGTTCATAGAAGATGCCATGAACTTGACACTCAAAATAGCACCAGGATGACTAATAATTTAGCATGGAAGGAGTAGATCATAAGGGGAAATATGTAATGCAAACACATCAGTAGGTGGAAACTTACGTACACCGTCCGTTGACGAGAAATATGCGCGGCGCATGATACACAATGCAATCCCGTGAGACATTTAGTAGTGTATGGGAATGTTCATATGAGTGTTTGAAGCCTTAAGCCTGGAAATTAGGTTTAGTTTGGTTGGGCAACATGTAGGTTGAAATGTATTTAAAGATGGGTGTAATTTATTGCAGCGTGGTTGCCAAATTGCTAATGTCGCTTTGTTAGGAACTTTATAATCAGTTTGTCATCTGTCATTAGTTTAGAACTGTTACAAATCACAGTCTATAGTCTATCCAAAGTTCAGATCTATATGTTCTCTTTCCTATCGTAACTTTGTTGGTGGGAATTGGAGGAAATACAATATAGTAAATTTGTTGAGAAACATGATTTGTGAGGGGAGACATAATTTTTAATGGAATAAAAATTGAAAATGTTGAAGCAACTAAATAGGACCGTAGTTTTAATTTTTGGTTCATAATTTAATCAGTCCTCCTGCAAGGATGCGCTGGGTTGGTTGAATGTTCAACGGAGCAGGGCAAATAAGCAAAACGAGAGAAAAAAAACCTTTTCTGACTGGGCGGAGGGCGAATAAAGCCGCGCCCATCGCCGCGATGGCCTCCTCACCGGAGGGCGCCTAGGCGTCGACGGGGTGAGGAAGGGGTCGAGGACGCGCAGCGACTCCTCCGGCTCGACGCGGTTCTGGTGCATGGAGGGCGCGGTGATGTTCAATTTTAATTGTGCGGATTTAGAAACATATGGTATAAATATAGTCGGTCTGGATTCTTATATGGACTATCCCATTTATAAACGAACATGCACCCAGCAAGCCAGCACCCATGTGTCCATCACATAGCCCTATATTACATTTATGCACCACTAGTCTATCTGTCTATGTTACACATCTACGTAGAAATGTACCCTACGTAATCACAAACAACGTGACTTTGTGTAACATATCACGGGGCCTAAGCTCAACAACATTGAGCATCACGAAAATATCTTGAGAATTCTCCCACCAAAATGGAAGATACCAGAGCACATGAGGGGCATTTGCGTCACATTGATCTACTTGCTGGCCAAGAACGGGGCATTTCGGCCCGTCTGGATGTACTGTATCACGTATGCGCACGGCACCGTCACGACTCAAAGATTTCACGCCTCACCAGCAGCGCTCCGCCTCGGCTATATCCAACCCACCACCCACCAGGGTTCACCAAACCGTTGGTAACCGGTCAAACCGGACCGGTTCTCGCTCAAACCGCCCCGGACCGGTAGCGGTTCGGGGTGGTTTGAACCGGCAAAATTCAAAATTTTTAAATTTAAATTCAAAAAATGGAAAAATACCGTGAAAATTCCTAAAAATACTTCAAGATGCGTGTAATCTGGTGTAAAAAGTTTTCAAATATTTGCTCATTTGGTATTTTTTTCAGCAAATACAAGTTAAATCAAAAAAGAAAAAGAAAAAAAAGTGGCCGGCCATTAAGGCCCATTTTTTGGACGCAAACCGACCGGCTAACCGCCAAACCGGTCCGGCTAACCGATCAAACCGAGCGGCTAACCGCTCCAAACCGCCGGATACGTGAATTTGAATTCAAAATTTGAATTTGTCCGGTTTCTAGCCCATTTCTTTTGACGCAAACCGACCGGCTAACCGCCAAGCCGGTCCGGCTAACCGGTCAAACCGAGCGGCTAACCGCTCCAAACCGCCGGATATGTGAATTTGAATTTAAAATTTAAATTTGTCCGGTTTCTAGCGGTAACCGGTCAAACCGGACCGGTAAACCGCTACCAGAGGCCGGCGGTTCGAGCAACCGGTTCGAAAAATAAAACCCTGCCACCCACTCTGATTCGGCGGCAGCCTTTGCCAATTGCCATCCGTCCCCTTTCTCCTCGGCAGCCATGGCTGCTGCTCTGGCATTTCCCCTCCCTCTCTCCCTCCTCCTCCTCGCCTCTCTGCTCTTCGCCACCGCAGCCACCGCCGCCTCCCCTGCCCACCATGGCGCACCGACCACCCACTCTCACCTCCCCCACCACGGCCACGGCCATCACCACCGCTCCCTGTCCACGATGGCGGCCACCGCGCGCTTCGACACCGCGCCCTCCATGCACCAGAACCGCGTCGAGCCGGAGGAGTCGCTGCGCGTCCTCGACCCCTTCGTCACCCCCGTCGACGCCCAGGCGCCCTCCTGCGAGGAGGCCTTCGGGTAAACCTCGCCCCCGCACCGCAGCTTTCCGCGTTTTTTTTTGTCGGAGTGCGCTTGAGAATTGGATCCGTTTGCCTTTCAACTCGTGGAAATGCGATGATTTCCTTTTTTCTTCATGGAATTTTGATGCCACGGGGATATTTAGCCTTTTACTATCCTTACTGTTGGCACCTTCTCAAGTAGCATACGTTACGTTTTTAGCAGCTTAAAGACCACGTGGCGTGCCAACGGCGCAAGCTACGTTGGATCCGAGTTGGCATGTGCACGTAAAATGGCCACCGTGCCCATCCCTTCTCTCTTATGAGAAATTTGTTAACCAGGGGCTTCGCTAGTTTGATAAATACTACCCCCGTCCCAAATTATAAGTCGTTTGATAGAAACGCACGAGAGAAAACATCAGAGAAATGACGGAAACGAAGCGTCCGAGTAACGAAAGGATCAGAAGGGCAGTTTGGTCACAAAGGGCAAAATTCATGTAAAAAAACAACAGTTGTTCTATAATAGCAATGGACCAAGGTTTAGAGTCCTATTATAGCAAAATCGATGTTTGGATTGTCAAAATAGCGAAACCCCCTTGTTAGAGCAAGTACATTGGTGTGGTCTAATTGGCGGTCTCATGCACCACCACGTCATCTTGAGGCGAGATAATAGGTAACTCATACAATGGGTTGTGTTATATGTTGCCTCATAATAAAAGCACAATCCTTAATTTATGCATAGTAAAAAAGAAATGTTGTGAATTGCATGCCAAGAATAACTCGTACAATGGTGAGGTAGTCATCTCATACTCCTAAAATTTAGCCTATGAGGCGGTTGCCTCGCGAAACAACTACCTAGTTCCCTCTCCTCCCTCTCTCTCCACCACCTCATCAAAAATCCTACATGGACTTGCATGAGACGAACTATGACACCACTTACGTGTAGCAATGTACTTGCCCTTACCCGTGTCAACATAGCAAATTTCTCCTCTCTTCTCTTTCTCACTCATTTCTCTTACCAGTGGGGCCCACCCGTCATCTTTCACGTCTCTGCATCCCTTCCTTTCGCACGGGCATCTCCAGGCGCGGCTCATGAGTCTCGTCCAGCATGGCCTCGCGTCCTCTACGTTCACCTCGCCGGCGGCCCGGCGCCATATTGCCGTAGTCGTCGTCGTGTGTCTGCATACGCTCCTCGAGGCCGTGCGTCCCGTTGTGCCATGGCAAGCTCGAGTACGTACACAACCTCTGCTCCTGCAGTCCTGCATCAAGAAATTAAAATATTAGCAGCATGGATCTCATTGGAGGCAATAATACGAGCAGTCGAGCGCCCACCGCTTGCCCGCTGTCGCCCATCGCTCGCTTGCGATTGGCCACCGCTTGCTGCACCTGGCCGCGCCGTGCGCCCGCCAGCGCCTGTGGCCGCGCCTGCCCACCGTGGTCGCGCCCGCCAGCGCACGTGGCCGCGCCCGTCCACCCGACGTGCATGGCCTCGGTGCTGCCTGATCAGAGCACAACACCCGAACCGGCGCCTGCCGAGCGTGAGGAAAGAGAGGATAGCCAGAGGTTGAAGACCCATACTGACATATGGGTCCCATGTTTAAGTGCCATGAAAGAGGGGATGTGATAAAAGAAGGGGGCAGCGGCCATCATTTTACCTATGCGTGGTGACCCGGATCGGAGCTGGACTGCGTTGTTGGCATGGCACGTCATCAAAAGTGGTAAATTGTATCGTTTTTTCTCTCTCAACTGCTAAAAACATAGCGTCGGATGCTATCTCAGGAGGTGCCAACCGTAAGGATGGTAAAAGGTTAAATATCCCGATGCCACAGTTGGTTGCAGGTATGGCCACCTTACTTGGGAGTGGAAGCGGGGCCTGCGAAGTTACCTCCACCCCTTGATCTTTGCTGCTCTCTACAAGATTCTGGCGCCACTCCACCTGGATACTCCATGGTTTATGGTAATAGCTTAACCAGTTTGTGACAAGTCAAGCAGAATACCATTTGTGCGTGTGATGGTGATTCTAGACACGATCTCATGGAGCCAGAATTGCCAGGGAGCATGGCTTCAATTTTATAGTGGTATAGGCTGCATCAGATTACTGCTAGGAACAGAACTTAATCTGTATAGATGGGTTATCACCTTTTGGGAAAAAAAGGAATAAATAGTTCTGGCTGATAAATGACTTGGAACTGGGTTTGAACCATCATGTTGACCTCTTCAGAAACATCCAGACTCAGAGTTTAATCTCATCTTTAAATACGAAGTTGCAAACTTAATATGAACAGCAAACCGTCATGAGCACCTTGTCTATCATAAATCCAGACATTATGCCCTTACCTCCACCTCAGTTTCATCCTTTTCACATTTTGAAAGGGAGAATTTCTTATCTGTTTATTTGTTTTCATGTAGGTCATAGCTCCACGTCTCCTGCAATCTATCTTTGCAGCTTTTGGCTATATGTGTTTAAACATTCCAAAAGTATTTTCAATGTTCAGGTTGCCAAGTAGACAGTATCCTTAAAATCATATGATATGTATATTATATTATTTCCTTCATGACTATATAACTTCAATGCCCTTTTGGATGTTGGCCTTAACGAAGTGTTTGCAGTTATTTTCCCAGTTACTCCTAGTTAACCGGTTCATGTTTTTCTGCATCACACGGACTCTATCAAACAGTTTGGAGACGGTTTTGACTGTGGCTGGACTCTATTATTGGTTCACCACTATAGAATCGTCCAAAGGGACCTCAGTTGTTTCAAAACATTGTCCCCCATCGAGAAAAGTGGCTCTTCTGATAGCAGCCTTATCCTGTGCAATTCGGCCAACAAGTGCTATAACATGGCTTTATGTTGGTCCCTTGGATTTTATTCAGATGAAATCAAAATGTCATTTTGTTTTTCTTGAGGTCATTCCAGTAGGGTAAGTTATTGTTAAAATTCATTTCAAACTTTCATATTTTGTTGTTTAGGATTTGTGAATTTCACTATGCTGTCTTTATTGTTTCTTGATTTCATGTACTGTACATATGCACAATGTTGACATTTGACATGTTAAGTCACCTTTTCCTGTTCCATTCTGTTCTGTTTTTTTTTCTGTGTTTGTTTATTTCCATGATAGGACACACATGTTGCTCATCTGTTCTGATATCATTTTTGCTCCTTTTCGACCGATGACCATTCTGTGTAAATTATCTGTTTAATATTTCTGCAGGGCCATTGTCCTTGCAGTAACAACACTCCTTGATTGGTGGATTTATGGTCAACAGGTCATAGTGCCACTTAATTTCTTGAAATTCAACCTCTTGTCTTCAGGAGGAGACTACTATGGAACACATGTCTTCCATTGGTACTTTACACAGGGTTTTCCATCCATGATTTGGACATTCTTACCATTTGCAATATTTGGAATTGTAAAGTCTCGGGAAAGGAGGATTTCAGGTCTAATTGCTTGGGTATTAGGGGTTTACAGCATACTTGGACTCAAAGAATTCAGGTAGTCATCCCTTCTTTCAAGTCTACATTGTTCATGTAACCAAGTATCCTCTTCACATGATACACATGATATGATACAAATAGATTGACTGCTGCAGATTTGTTCTTCCGGTGTTACCTTTAGCATTGATGTTCTCTGGATACTGCTTAGCTGCAACATCACAATTGAAGAGCAAAAATATGCATGGGAAAAGTCGATAAGATGGCCTTCAAGGTTGCAACTTTCTGTTATTCTTCTCATATAACCAATGTTCTCCCATGGCCTTATATATGTCCTTATTCCATCAAGTAAGTATTCTCTATGTCGATATTGTTCTTACTTTATGTTGCTTAATGGATTACTTTGGTTCCTTCTCCATTGTTTCCATTTGTCTCATACACAACACTCACTGTTGTAGAGAGGAACGGAATATGTTATTTATTATTTATAAAAAGAAGCCCATGATGTAAGAGTGAAGAGCATCCTCTTTCTCATGCCTTGTCATTCAACACCTTACTACTCTACCTTGCATTACAACCTACCTATGCGCTTTTTAGACTGCACTCCTAGGTGATTATTTTCTTTTTTCTTCGAAATGCAGTATATTTAACCTCTCATTCACTATACTTGTGCCTTCACATACATCGCCGCTGACTTATTTCAATGCACTCAGTGATAACAAAGGGACCTTGGATGAGTCGGATCGTTTCCATGCGAGCCCACCTGACTTTGTGGATGAAGTTTTCGGAAATTCATCTTCATTCAGTCACATTGTATTATTTGAGTCCGAAGAAAGGCATATGCTCAACTTGCTTCTGCGTAATTCCTTTCTTGAGGTAATATGTCTTGTTGCCTTAGGCATCATGTGTTTTTTGTTTTCTCACTTTATGGTTTAATAGTCACACATTAGGTACTGCTTTCCAGTTTGCGAAGCAATATCAGTTAGATTCTGTATTCTAGAATTTTCCAGAGAATGCTTTTGATTGCCCTGCTATTTTCTTTTGGGAAGCACAGCAATCAGGTTGGACTCCAGTAGACTAGTAATAACATCTGGGTGATCACTACAATCCCTAGAATAATAGTGTCCCAGAAAATGGTATAACAAAATGAACTAGCTTTTTTCTGTCTTCATATAAAACATTTGCAATCAGCTGGGAAGATTGTATATATCTAATATGAATCCCATTACTTGCAATTGCTGAGCATCTTTGGGCCAAAGCAAAATAACTTAGTCTCTGAAACTAAAATGCTAAATATAACAAAATGTCATTTGTGCAGATTTGACAGTTGTATATGTGTGTGAATGTGTTCTTTCTTTCTTTTTGCATTTACCACTTCTTTAATGAAAAGATATGCAGCTCTCCTGCATATCCAAGAAAAATTCATGCACTGCAAACAGTTAGTAGCTTATTTTCATTTACAATTTATTCTGATGAAATACATGAGTGTCAATCCTTGGGAAAGTGGTGTCAAATACTACTCTGTTTCTTTGTATATTGTGTATTTGTTCGGACAGATATAAGCATTATTTGGAACCAAGAGAATGGTAGAGAAATGGACATATTTCCATGGTATTAATGTCTTGGGAATAAAAGAGAGAATAGATGTGTGGGCATTTTCTCATTAAGTTTTAAAAAAGGACAATTATTTCATTAAAACTACATACACCTTGTACTTTATGTAAAAAAATGCCAGCTATTTTATATGGAGGGCAGAGGGAGCACATGGCTATAATGATAGGGTTTCTTGTTTCATAATAATAATAGTACTTAAACTCATTAACAATTATTATGGTTGACAGGTCAGGAGATTCTTCCACTCCCATTTCAAGGTTGACAGAGATGTTCAGTCATCTGTTGTTGTTTATTCACAGAGGGATGTATTATGATTTAGTATTGCTGTGGCAGAGAAGGGACGTTATCTCGTCTGACAATTTCCACAGGTTTTGTCTTTTAGTTTCTCATTCCAGAAAATGAGCTGTAACAATTGGATATATCTGATATCTTGACTCCTTGAAGTGAGATTTATTTTCACTCAGGCCCTTTGCCACTGTCATAGCAATTTACAGCTTGCATTGAGCCTTGATGTCCATGGTCTGTGCATATAACATAAATTTGCAGCTTTAGTGATACTGTTGTAATTAAATGAAAAGGTAGGAAATGCACACCTTTTCTAACAATGACACGGGATACACGAGTGAGCTGAGTTGGTCTGTTCATTTCGTTGTTCACTTGCTCAAATATTTGCTATGTGTGTTAAAAAAAAGAATTGCACAGATAAACAAAATTTTAAAATGGTCTCCACTTCATAAGATAAGAGTGACTCGGCTTCTCCGTTGGATCACTAATCCTATTACAGCTCTTCTCCTTTACCAAGTCACAACATACATGGAGTTACAAGTCATCAATGTATTTTCTTTAAAAAAAAACTATGTGCTTATCTGTGGATGCCCTGATAATCCTGTCTGTAAGGTTTTGTTAGGTAGCACAAGGTCCACCATCTTCTCCAATCTCCATATTCACTCTTCTGATTCACTTGTATATCAATTCTCATATCTTTGTGAATCTACCCACAAACTGTGTGACATGCATGTTTCATGTGTTTACACACTGTTGCTTATGCTCTCTTTTAGTAAAAATAGACAAATAATAAGTTAACTTGTTAACTCACCTCATAAAGTAACAGTGAGTTGATAGGCATTGCTTTCACCGTTTCTGATGTTGCAGTAGAACCTAATCCTAATGCTCAGTTAACTTACATGTCTGGTCAAATGCAGGTTTTACCTGCCTACTGTGACATGAATAGACCTCAAAGCATCCTAGTGTTTCATTTATTTGTTTTTGTTGATTATTAATTTCTCGTCAGTTGAAATAATATTACAAGAATCAATGCTTTGACGCGCAGGAGTTTCTCTTTTTTTTATCTCATGACAAGGTACTGACAGTTTGACATTAACTAATCTATTTTTTGTTGATTGTTTAGTTTTCTATCAGTATTCACTGACCTGTTTTTTTAGAGAAGGGACCGTGTCCAAATTTCATTACTCATAAAGCAACGAAATTGCAGATTTCAACCCCATGTAAACAAGACGTTTCACATGTACACTGTCCTGCTATTCCTGCACGTTGATCATGCATGAAAACATTTAGTTATGGTGTTATCCAACGTATCAACTTCCAAGCTTGCTTCTCTTGCATCTGTTTCGAGAGTAGAGTGCACATATTTTGGCCTTTTGGGTTTATTGACGTCACTAGTATAATGCTGTATAGTTGGCTCATACTAGATGAAGTCCTTCCATGGTGTGGACTGCTGCCATAATGCTATTTTGAAGTACCATAAAAACCGACAAGTTTGCTATTCATATTGAGAAGCTTGACGCCAAAAGGCAAACATTACGTGTTTCAGGTTATTTATGTCACAAAAAATGAACATGAAATTCTGTTCTCATCTATAGTTTTGGTATTGCACATTTATCATCTACCAATTTCTAAATCTAGTGCCATCAAACTTCCATGCCATCCAGTACTAGAAGGGTCATAGTTCGATGGGTTTTCAAGCAAACATTCACTTTCTTCACTAGCATTCTCAGTTAATTGTTCGCGCCAGGTTCTCCGTATAAACCTCAACCTTACAGCCACTTCTGACATTAATGGCCGTTCTTCCCCCTTCATACTCAAGCAACATTTTTCAAGTTGAGCAACTTCTTGGAGCAGCTCCATTCCGGCACCCAATATATTTTTGTCCAAGATAGATTGAAGTCTGCTCTCTTTCAATCCTAGAAGGAAGGATGATGCCAGGCCTTTCTTTTCTTCAGTACCATCAGAATAAATTGCTGTCTTCCTTGTAATTAGCTCTAGAAGCACAACTCCAAAACTATAAACATCACTCTTCTCTGTTAGTTGACGCTCTTGTAAGTATTCTGGGTCTAGGTAACCCAGAGTTCCCTGGACCATTGTCATAAATTGTATTTCATCCTTTGGAAGCATTCTTGACGCTCCAAAGTCAGTGACTTTTGCTATGTAGTTGTCACCTAGGAGAATGTTTGGAGATTTTACATCTCCATGAACTATGGGAGGGGATGCTGATGAGTGTAGATATGCCAGTGCTTCTGTAGATTCCTGGGCAATCCTGAGTCGACCATCCAAAGAAATGGATGGGCTTTGGTATCTGGCATGTATCAGATCAAATAGAGTGCCATTTGGCATGAATTCATAGACTAACATTGGAACTTCAACTTCTAAGCAACAACCGAGAAGCTTGACAACACTTCTATGGTTGATCTGTCAAAGTATAAAAAAAACTCGACCTGCGGGGGTTAAAACCGGCCCACGGCTTTCATTTGAGAGAGAAGAAATTCTCACGCAGGTCGAGAAAACCCCTGAACCCCTGTCCCACCCTTACATAGCGGCGCCGTTGCCTATGTGAGACGACCAACAACCTGGACCGGGTCTTAGACCTATGCTTTGGTGTGGTGACAGACGAGGGGATTTTTTTAACCCCAGCCTGAAATTCGCTCCCACGGGGAGTCGAACCCAGGACCTGAGGAGTGCTACTGAGGCCATCTAACCAATCCAGCTAGAGGCATCTCTTGCACAAAATCATCTTTCTGAACCATGTTCATGATCTTTGAGCGCTTTATGGCTACTACTCTGTTGTCTTTGAGAATTCCCCTGTAAACAGTGCCATAGCTACCTCTCCCTACTTCTCTACTCGCGTCAAAATTGTTTGTTGCCTGCTCTAGTTCTTCTGTTGTGAATATTCTAACCGTGTCAACTTGCTTAGATCTGATTTTCTCATATAACAGTAGACCCCCATTTTGTTGGAAGAATCTTTCCTTTTCTTTCATCAGCCTTTTCTTTTGACATTCAATCAGTAGTACAAAAACGCAGGTAAGCAGAAGTATAGCACATGATGAAATTCCTGCCAAGGAAACATCGTTTTAGTTATTTGAAATATGAAGTAACATGTTTTTGGGGGCACTAATTAATTGGATTAAGAGCAGTACTCTTTGTAAGGGATAATACAAACAGCATCCAGCTGCTTATATGTGCAGCTTTAGCAAGCTAGCCTGGCTGTGTTTAGCAAGGTTGTCTCCTGTTATAGGCAATTTCATAATAGGTGTTGGGTCTGTCTGTGTGTGTGTGTGTGGCTCTTGTAAGGGGTTTTTTTAACGCCCCCTCTCCCCTATTTCTTCTTCTTATGAATATGCGTAGCTCTCCTGTGTGTTTGAGAGATAAAAAAAAAAGGATCCAGCAGCTTCCCTTCAGAAGAAAAGGATAGCTGCTAGTCTGCTACTTAGAACAACAATCAAAACATTAAATAGGTTTTTACATTTGTTCTTATTCACTAATCATTGCAAAAAAAATTGGATGATGTAAGGATTGGTTAATGGTTAGGGATGATCTGCATGTAAGATTGATAATGCTTCGTCCAAGTTCCATGTATTGCCTGAATGCATATGCAAGAACTGTGGTTACTTTTATGTGCCGATTAGAAAAAAAAAATGGCTGCACTTTTGTGTCTTGACAGCTTTGATATGTTTGTAAGTGTTTAATTTACCAGCTGCATTTTGTAACGTGTTAGGCCAGGACATATGGTTCTGTGCATTTGATTTATCTTGATATGAGCTTCATAATCTTCGAACAAGTGTCAGCATATTCATATCTTTTTGAGTTAGCACATTTTTTTCTTCTTCTTTGTTTGTGAGTATGGCTACTACACCCTTATGATGATGTTCATCTCTTTTTAGGAGTGAGCACCTGCTATGATGTTCATATGATCCATCATGTACTATCAATTGAATAACTAGGTAGGACGTGACTTGAACCTAGTTTCATTTAAACAATTGTTTATATAAATCACATAAAAATTATCAGTTGTTGGTTTTGTGTATGAAAGAGGTCTATAGAGAGGCTATTTAGTCTTAGCATTCCTTGAATTCTATGGCAAATTCTTGATCGTGTTTTTCTTGAGTGTGCTCTTAGGTGGGTTTTGTGGTGAGAGAGACTCTCTTGTCCTCAGGTAAATATGGTGGTAAAAATGGGAGGAAACTGTATTACTACATGGACCACAGCCCATGTTGGCTTGAGTATGAAAATGTTGAAAGTAGTACTGTAATTACAATATTCTGTCAACACATTTGGCTCTGGCTACTGGCAAAGGGAAAATATCAAGATTCAAATGAATTAAGCTTCCCTTAAGTTTTCGGAGTCTATTCAGGGCTGATTTCATGTCAGTGGTGTCTGAATATACCTGCTATGCTTTCTGATAATTCTACTGAAGTCTTTGGAGTACGAGGAAAATACCTATAAACATTTTTGTTAATTTAGTCTTCTCTGAAGCTGCATTTGGACTGCAGGGCGAGATCTTTGGATCTATGCTCCGTGTCCCAGATGAGCAGCAACAACTGTAATTCCCTATTGTATTAGTGCAAATTCCATGGCACGTATACCGATCTGGATTTTTGCATTCATTGATATCTGCAAGAAACAAACAAGAGTGCACAATAACTGAAGATCAGTGAACAGGTAACTTGAGGTGCAAAGAAGAAAGTGGAGAGTTGATGACCTTGGCACCCATCTTCCAGGTAGGGGTTCCCCTCGAAGCCTTCGGTGCAGACGTGCAGTTACATAGATACCCTGTAGCGTTTGGTGAGTTGACACACTGGCTGTTCTTGCTAATGCAGGTATACGATGATCTGTTCTTAACTGCTGCATCACAGGATTGGTTTCCAGCAACCCAGTCAAGCACAGCAGGAACTCCATCCTTGAACTTGTTACCCAAGGTAAGAAGCCTCAAACCTGAACCAATCCTGCTCACCGACGAAGGCGTAGCTGCATGGGTTGAAGCCAAGGACGTTGAAATTGTCATACCTATTATCGAAGCTTATGTTGAAGGAAGTAAGGTTTGGCGCAATTGATGTCTGGCAACAGCCCATGCCAGAGCACTGGCCACTCTGATCCACGCTCTGCTGATCCAGGCACATCGATAAGCATCCAGTCCGAACCCTGTGCCGATTGTAGCCTCCCAAGTACGCAAGAGTGGAGCATCCAATGGCCGTTAACTTGTTGGCCTTGCTGGATATTGTGAAAAAACGACTAGTATCCGTTGAGGCACATCCATCTGTGGGGTTGCCATTCTTGTAGTAGCACTTGGAGGCAATCAAGGTGTTGACTCGGACCTGCCCTCCTGGTAGGCTGATGTTGTAGATCTCCATCCGGCTGCTTGAGTTGTGCTTGTAGACTGTAGTAGCAGCCAGGACCGATGCTGAAGGGATAGGGAATGATGAGATTACCACAAGTTTCTCTGCAGCCAGGCTTTGCCACCCCGGACGCTGTGCTGCTCTTCACGGTTGCTAGCAGAAGAGTGGCTGCCAAGGTTAGCCACGGTAATGCTCGAGCCATCTCTTATTGTGTTTCTCCGCCTCTATGCGCTTTGTCCTATCTCTAAACACGAATTCTCTAAACACGAATCCTGGACCCAAACCGCGGGCAGCCGATATGGCCACGTCATCTGAATTTTCTCGAGCGTAAGATCGTGGCATAAACGGTTCGGATCTTTCAAGTACCTGGTAATTTTCAAAAAGGCCCTTGTACTTTACCGGAATCAACCCGCGGTCCAGATCGGGCCGCTGGCGCTCGAGTCGGCCCTAATCCGCTCCTTCGGCGGCGGTTCCGGCGCTGCACCTGCCCTAACCCACGCCATGGCCGCCAGATCCAACGCGGTTGTCTTCCCCGTGCCGCCGGCCACCGCTCTCCCCGGTATGCACACCTCGCCTCCTATCGTTGGCTGCTCCGCTCTGCTCTCCCGCCTCACTGTCACTGCCCTCTAGCGCACACCCTGAGTTCGTGATGCAGATACACACTCTGATAGTCTGATTTCGTGATGCTACAGCCGCCGCAGTTGCCGTCACCCGCGGACTCTGCATCCTGTCTCATGCCTCCACATATCCCTTGCACATCCTCATCTTGCTCCCGATTCGAAGGTCCAGACCCCGCACGGTGCCGTCGCTCTTTCTTGCTCAGCCATCAACACCGGAGCTCAAGAAGAAGTTGTGCTCTGCCTGCCCCATTTCCCTTCGCCTATGACACTGCCCTCCTCCTCACCGCCTCCATCAAATCTGTGACTAATGGCATTATGCGTATCAAACGATACTTCTTTGCAATACTAACGTATGAGCTAGCATAAGTTGTGGACCATGAGCTGCAACGTATGACAGAACAAGTAAAATCCATCATTCAGATTATGAATGCTACTCAGGTTAGTTAGGATGTACTAATAGACTTGCAATTCGATCTCGAGCTATTCAGTCTCGATCAATCTCATACTCCCTTGTCTAATTTAGAGTGATTGAGGCTGCTGATAGTTAGACACCATTTGATGTTTTGTGCGGATACTGAATAATCAACTGCGCTCTCTGATGTGGATTGATGAGAAGGTCAGAATATCTAACCTGTTTACAATATTTTTGAATTTTTTTAGTTTTAGCTTTTTGTTTATTTAAAAGATTGACATGTTTGAACCCCGCAGTTGTGTTACTAGAAAAGCAAATCAGTTCCAAATGCTTGTTACATTATGGGCCTAAAATATTCTAGCATGTCTCGTGATGAGTCTACATGGCAGTAACTCTGCTTTCTGTATACATTGTTTATCTGGCGCCTCCTTTTCGTCATCCTTTTTATCACTGTGGCATCCCTACATATTGTAGATTTTCAATTTCAAGAGTATATATGTTAACAATGACATTGTCACAATGCAGAAAACCATAATCAGTTGAATCCTGCCATTTGTCCATGTATTGGAGGAACTTGATCTGTATGATCAGCCCTCCCCTCTTTCTTTTTTTGGGAGACCCTGTATCATCTTATTTATTAGAAGATGTTATGTGTACTGACTTATCACGTTATGTTTCTTAGTATTTGTTGGGATTAGTTATCTGATCTGTTTGAACTGAAACCAGTATTGACAAATTTTTTTTTCATTTTGCCTAGGTTAACGAGTTCTCTCGCAAAAATACAGAGGCTGCCTAACAACCGTGCTTCAGCTGAACGTGACTCTGGGATTCCCGGGTTTTAGTTAAGCTACTTAAGTTACGGCCATTTTGCTTGCTTTTCTGATTGAGGCTAGTAAGCATGGTGTGCTTGGCTGTTCTGCTGCCTCCACAGCAAAAGGTTTCACATTATGTCTCCCCGTTTAATTACTCTGGTGCCATGTAGCACTAGCTGGTTCACTCTTGAAGTCTTGATTGATGCTATTCAATGCCTCTAATATTGCTGGTTATATCAGCACTCTTTTTTGCACCAATTCTCTGTGCTGATAGTACCAGTTCTTTGGTCTTTAGAATGAGGGAAGGAAACACTGTACGCTATAATCAAACTACATATGAAAAGGCTTCAAAAAATATACTCAACGCTATAGAAATTTATTGGTTCACGATATGGCGCATAAGCCCGTCGGCATGTGTTTTCTTTGGCCATCACTCGCGTCAGCAACCTTTCTGTGCCGAGATATGTAGAATCTATTTTTGTTTCCGAAATGTGATCTCAAATGCATCTGGGTCACGTTCAGATGGCAGAAGGAAGCAGTGGCATTGCAGGCGGTATTTTCAGTTCCATTTCCCCAATCTCTTTTTCAATGTGGCATTGCAGGATAATACTTTGGGTTTCTAGTTATCTATACATTCTGTGTTCCCGTAATGGAAAACAACTTAATTTCTTGCTCTGTTCATGTTTGCGCTAAAAGTCTTGACATCCCTATACAACATGCTATTATAAAATTTCTGATTTCATATAAACTAACTGGGATTAAAGAAGGGGTTTTGTTAGGAACAGTGATGTCATATACTTGCATTTGCATCCACCTATCGTATCTTTGCATTTGCATCCACCTGACGTAATGTTCTTGCTTTGTGTGCAGTCCAGGAGGGAGTTATGAGAAGCTCAAGTGGATCCTAAGGGTATTTTTGGTGATGAGCTTGTGCTAATAATCTTATCACAACTTGCTAGGTCTGTCCCCTACACATTTTTGTGTCTGCATACATATATATTAACAACTTAACTAGTTTCTCCTAGGTGGTTTTAACAGACATAACTTTCACTCTTGCATTGACCTGCCAGAGTCAGGCTGTTGTGTTTAATCAAATTGCATTTCGGAGAGACCTCTTGTTGTGTTTAATCAAATTGCATTTCGGAGAGACCTCTGAATGATCTGGTCACAAAACAATGTCCAACTAGCAGTATCCTTTTCCTAAGTTACAGAACAATGTCCAAGTGTTTGGTATCTACTGGAGTACTGGACTACTGGTCTCGATAGCAGTAATAAATTATCATATCCCGTGCTTTGAATTTTGGATTTTTTTCTGCTCAGTGTTTCTTTTCTTCTCCTGTGCAGTGTTACAGTGTTGCAAAGGCACGATGCATGTCTGGAGCTGGAGAAGTTGGTAGCAATCTCAGTCAACCCAACCCTGCTTCAATCATTTACTTCTTGAGGTGTATGCCATTCTGTGTCTGAAGCCACTTCAGTTTGACCAGCGCGACACCTTGGTTGATGTCTTTCAAGAAGATTATATATAAAATGATATTAATATTTATAATAAACCATTAGTATCATTAGATAGATATTTGAATCTAATTTTTTTTAATAAATTTATTAGGGATATAAATATTGCACAGATTTTTCTACGAATCGAGTTAAAGTTGAGAAAGCACGTATCACATAGCATCATTTTTTATAGGACGGAGGGGGTAGATCGTTGAAGCAGGATGGTCCTTTGCCCAGTTGTGTTGCGTGGTCATATCCCCCTCAGGAGTTGTGAAATTTTCTCCTTTTCAGTTGCTGTGTCGCCTTCAGGCTTCAGCCATGTGCAGACGTTGGTACGGTCATGGCCGGATAATTTATTTCTGCAGTCATGCTGGGAAACATGTTTTCAGAGTGGAATGACTGTGAAGAATATAAAAAAATTAGATAAATAGTGTATTTTTAGAATCTTGGGTGATCTAAATGCACCCTTAAACGAAGGAAGGGTCGATGCAGCTTATTTAGTCTATTCGTTATTCCAGTTCAAACTTGGCTCACGAGGCCTTGTTGTACCTGTCGTCTGTAGAGATGGGCTTCATGCGTACTAGTTGCAAATGGAGCAAACAGTCGGCGACCGTATCCTAGATCAGTTGGTCGGATTCTTTGTGGTGGAACGTACTTACCAGGGTTCAAATCCTGGTGCTCGTATTTTTCTGGATTTATTCTGAGATTTACCGGCGCTAAACTTTCGATGGTAGGCGACGTCCCCGTTGGCAGCGAGGCGTCTGTGGTGACTTCGTGAATCTCAAGATCTGCTGGCTCAGTACTTCGAAGGTGCTCATAGGGTTAGGGTTTGCATATGTGTCTCTATAGAGGTGAGAAGGTGCTCATAGGGGTAGGGTTTGAGTATGTGTGTTTATAGAGATGAGTATGGGTGCGTGTGAACGTCTACGTTGTACCGTGTAATCTTTAAAAAAAACAGACGACAGCAGCGTGTTCTGTCTCAAGTTTAGGAAGAAAGCAGCCGTGATCGCTTAACGATATCAAGGCAGTCGTATCAAGCAGCACAGACCTTAGCAACAGACCAACAGTAGTGTCATTGTATCAAGCAGATGGACACGTTGGCGGACGCGACAGCAGGGCAAGGACCCAACAGGTTGCAGCCCACAGAGGACTTGTTGGCTAACCAGGCCGGCGACAGTGACTCAACAGTAGGCCAAGCCCTGCCCGTGGTCCTACGCGGCGCCGGGCCAGTCCCAGGCGACCAACTTTAGCACGGCAAGCCGGTCCTGGCGACGACCTTGCCCGTCGACGTCAAAGTCGTCAATAGAGATGATAGATGACTCGCTGACGTTGACGCCAATCTGCGTGCACTCGATCGGTTATGTACCACTGGTTAGAAATAAGTTGAGGTTGATGCTGAAGTTGGACGAATCGACGGGCGGTGGGTTGTGATCAGGCTTATTATCAGCGTATTGCATGGCTGAAAGTGAAAGCGCCATACATCCCAATATGTACCATTGGTTAGAAATGATTAAATTAAAGTGAAAGTACAAATTACCCTTAATGGGAAATGCACACAAGAATACCAGATACATGTGTTCCCTTCGACCCTAGCCGGGAGCTGTGTTCAGATTCAGAAAAAACTACTTCTCCAACAAGTTTTTTCTATTCACCCCACTCAGAAAACACGCTTTCCAGTGCACTATTCATCTAAAACTTAGCTCTCATGTTGTGAAACGGTCCATCACACAGACAAACACAAGTCGTAGCGATAGCCGGGTAGATCGCATTTATCAGCCGCTTTTGCTGTTTGGTGATCGATGATATAGCGATCTCTAAGAAAAGAGATTCGTTGTCGATGCGCTTTACATTAACAAATGTAAGCTTTGTATTGTATTTGGCTCAACTTAAATAGATCCTGCACGAGTCATCGAATTAATTCCTTTCTCCCTTTCAGTTTTGTGATAGCATAATCGCTAGCTCTACCCGCTCCTTAATTTGTTGGATTTTTTTGACGGTCGAGAGGGGGGAGCATCCCCACCTGATATATTTTCATTGGGCTTGAAGCAGCCAAAACCTGATAACGTTTACAATTTTCAGCATGAAGAAAAACAGAGGGAGTACGGGGGTCTACTAAGTTTTACATTGAAGAAAACATAGTGCACCAATCATCTGTTTACAATTTGTTGGATCTTTGAGCATCGTGCCACCTCGAAAAAGAATTGGTCAATCACTCAATCCTGCTTACTCTGACTGACTAGTCCTAATTCAGACATGAAACATTGCCACCGTCGTGTACAGATGGGATACAGTAGCTATCGTGTAAAGTCGAGCAATCAGCAGGCAATCCCTAATGCTACGCGATTGCTTCAGAAGTCTCTCTATGTTGCTAGAACAGATTATTAAGGGTTATTAAACTTATTATGGTGAAGATCGCATCATTCTACCAAGCACATTTTTAAGAATCAGTCCCGACAAGCAGCACAAACTCAAGAAACATGGACATTGGAAACAAGCAGAACAAAAAAAAGTATCATATATATATATTGCTAAAAAGGAGAGTACATAATAGAGAGCCGTTTGCACCAAATGGTAAACGCACAAAAGAAGATACATGCATACAGATAACAATTTGCACTATCGGCGGCCGACGGCAAGAGCCGGACAACGAAGGCAGGACACGGTGAAATAAAGTGCATGACGGTTCCCGCCGCCCCCATTGGGGCGGCAGGCTAAAATGCAAATGCACAAAAGAAGATAGATGCAGCATGCACAAGCTGCTCATCATTCTCATGGCTTGCCCCAGAACTTGTTGACGGGGACGAGGCTCTCAGTGTAGGGGTTGACGTTGATGAAGAAAAGATCCTTCCACGCGCGCTCCCTGCGACCCTGGTACCTCATCCGGCTCATGTCACACAAGGTGGTCATCTTGTCAGTTTCCATGTCATAGCTGTAGATGGTATAATCTCGCCACAAGATGATTTTGTCGTTCATCCAGCCAGGAAGCGCCAAGGTGTGGCAAAGAAACGAGGACTGGACAAGGTAGCAGCGAGCCCACTCTGAGCTGTCCACGCCGGCTCGCTGTCCACGCCCTCCTCGGCCACCGCCAACGTCCAGATGGTCAGTATCGTCTCACTGGTAAAGGCCGTGAGGCAGAGCTCCCTGCCTCGCAGCACATCCATCATAAAGTCATCGTCAGGCTCCAATGAATCCGGCAGCATGGTGATGCCGAACACCTCGTCCTCCAGGTTGAGATGGACGAGACACCGTGGCGCGTCGCTTATTTTCAAAGCGAGGCGCCAGAACATGTACACTAAGCAGCACGGATACGGATACGCGTATCGGTAGGATACGGATACGGCACTTTCTCAGATAACCCGATACGCGGATACGTTTTAACTATTTTTTAATAAATAAATAACAGTGCATATCAAATTGCAAAATAGATATTAAGTTCAACATAGAGATATTTAAGGTCTATTACACTCATAATAACATGATGGCTGATTCGAATTTAGGAAATTAATAAAAGATAGTAGCAAACTAGCAATCAATATCAAGCTTCTTCCTCGGTTTCCTCATTGTCCTCTCCACACTTTCAATCTCAAGTTCACCCAATCCAAATGATATAGCCTGCAGCTCAGGCTCATCAATGGAGAGCTCAGCAACTTCAAGAAGGCCTACACTACTCAGATTTGGAGATGCCATACGAGCTGGACAGGAAGAGGGAGAGGCCATAAGGTTCAAAGCAGTATCCAGAAGGGACAACAAGGCAGGGAGAGGGAGAGGAACTCACCTAAGCAGGGCTCGTCGCCGACGAGGGTGGAGGCTTGTCGCCGGCGGACACGGGCGCAGCGTGCGGCAGGGAGGCGGATGCGCGACTGCGCGTGGGAGGGAGATCGGGAGGGGAGATCGGTAGGATTTGGATACTGCTTTGAACCTTATGGCCTCTCCCTCTTCCTGTCCAGCTCGTATGGCATCTCCAAATCTGAGTAGTGTAGGCCTTCTTGAAGTTGCTGAGCTCTCCATTGATGAGCCTGAGCTGCAGGCTATATCATTTGGATTGGGTGAACTTGAGATTGAAAGTGTGGAGAGGACAATGAGGAAACCGAGGAAGAAGCTTGATATTGATTGCTAGTTTGCTACTATCTTTTATTAATTTCCTAAATTCGAATCAGCCATCATGTTATTATGAGTGTAATAGACCTTAAATATCTCTATGTTGAACTTAATATCTATTTTGCAATTTGATATGCATTGTTATTTATTTATTAAAAAATAGTTAAAACGTATCCGCGTATCGGGTTATCTGAGAAAGTGCCGTATCCGCGTATCCGTATCCTACCGATACGCGTATCCGTATCCGTGCTGCTTAGCATGACGGAATTGTATATTCCTAAATGGTACAATCATAACACCTACTGTGACCAGTTGCTATGGCTTGGAGGGCTAGCTGGAACAGATTTATGAAGGAATTTAGTGGCAGAAAAATACCTGATGAAAAATTGTCATTGTAAAGTGATCCAAACTCAGGGTACTTTCATGGTGTTGCCAATGGTGGAAAGAAATATAAAATCTTTGCTCTTAAAGATGGTGATAGAGAAATCAGAGATGAGCAGGAACTAAAGGAGCACATTGAAGCTTATAAGAAAAACTTGTATGATAGGGAAGAGAGGGGGAACATACAATTTTAGAGGATGGTCTTAGGAGAGGTTTTGTGTCCATAACTGGCAGACTGAACTATGACCAAATAAGCTAACATTATTAAGCAGTACTGACCAGGGTTTTTGTCATCGACTGTTAGACCGTTACCGCCGGCCGGCGGTAGCGGCAAACCGGTCCGGTTAGACTGGTTACCGCTGGATATCGGACAAATTCAAATTTCAACGCAGTTCAAACGGTAGCCACCGGTTAGCCGACCGGTTAACCGGCCGGTTGCGAAACAATGAAGAATTAGTCATGTTTTCAAATTTAATAAAAAAAATAAAAAAGAAAAGAAAAATTCCTAAAAATATTTCAAGGTGCATAGAATCTAATGGTTTCAAAAATTTTCAAATATTATTACATTTAGTATTTTTTGCGAGCATTAGAAGTCAACCTGAAGAAATACAAAATGAACTAATAATAAAAAAATTTTGTCACCATTAGATTCTACGCACCTTGAAGTATTTTTAGGAATTTTCTTTCATTTTACAATTTTTTATTTCAAATTTGAAATTTTTGAATTTGGGCGGTTCCTAACCGTCCCGTACCGTAACCGGTCCGGACCGGTAACAGCGGTTACCACGGTAACCGGACCGGTTACGAACGGTAAAAAAATCCCTGACTACCGACCTATTCCAAGTTCTTTACCGAAGTGAAGATGACAATGCACAATAACACCCAAACCACATTTATACTATGTAGATCCCAAAAAATGGATTGGATATTTGGATGCATAAAGCAAAATCATAGGAGGCAAGGTGGGCATTAATAAAATGAGAACCTGGTAATTATTGAAGAACCTATGCTTTTTTAATAATAATAAAGCCAGCCTGTAAGCTTTTTAAAGCTGATCATCTATGTTATACTACATGAGATTGTCTGAGCTGAGAGAAAGGTAACATAACGATATTATCTGAAGTTTCAGTGGAGCTCTATGCTTGAAAGTTAGACAAACTTCCTAGAAAAATGGATTGGATGGGCATTAATATTAATGGGGAACCTGATGACTGTTTTAAGACCTATGTTGTTCTCGTACTAAAGTCAGTTTGTAAAGTCATTAAAGCTTGTACCTGTGTTACTTTAGTAAAAGAGCAAGGGCAAGGCTTTTGGTAAAATAAACATGCAAGGCATACAAAGGAATAATAGACAAAGCACCTTTTCCAAAATTAGCTCTTTGGCTTTCTGTATTTTTTGAAGATTGCCAAATATCTGAATGACCTGTTGACCTTCCAAGTCCTTCTTTCCTTTCTCAGGATATTTAACCTACAGGGAAAAAAAATATTGTATTGATAACACAATAACTGTTGGAAATAGCAGCAGCAATTGGATGAGCAGTAGGCGAAAATGGGGAGGTCGAGGAAGCACACAGCAGTGCTTTTCCTGCAGCACAAGCGTACTTCTACTGACTACATAGATATAGACATATAGTGCTCTACCTCTACTCCTTCAGCTGCTGTGCAGCACAAAAGTCCTACATACAGCCACTGCTGTCATAGACAGCTGCTAAACTGGGGTGTCCAAGGACTTGCTGACCAAGGAAACCTACTGGCTAAGCAAGCTTACTGCTTAAAGAGTATAGAACTGTCTAGATTGAGTAGTACTAGTTAGATAAGCAAAGGGCACAATGATTAATGCTAACAATAATAAAGACAATAACATCACATGTACCTCAATAAAAGATCCAGATTCATTCATTAGGCTTCTTAGTGTTTCCCCATCTTTCCCTATCACCACCCAAGCCTTGTTTCTTGGAATATAGATAACTTGGTTCTTCTCAGATTTAACCTACCAAAGTGTTCAATTATGAAATCAATTACAAAGCACCTGAAATAAAAGATTGCACATAAAAGAATGTTTAGCACTTTGCACATAAAAGAATGTTTAGCACCTCCTCCACAAGATTTTGAACAAGTTTTCTAGCTTTCTCCAGTTCTTGAGGATCCCTATCTTTAATCATCATGGTATTGTCAGCAACATTCTGAGCAAAACCCAGAGCTGCAGATGTTGCCCTTCTCAGTAGCTTTAGTCTACTCCATTTATCAGCCTTTAGTCGAGTGACCTGAAATTGATTTCATGGTTTACAGTCAGGTTTTGTGCAAGGTATAAGGTCAGTCCCCCGTGCCCTTCTATGGTTTGCTGCCATTAGAAACAAGATCAAAATGTGTAGAGCGGCTACGTGCGAACTTCAAAAAAAAATTAATGGTTTGTGTCAATTTGGTATAGTAGCAAGGAGGACCAGCAAAACTGGCCATGGTTCATGCAGATGGGGGAAACCATGGTGGTTGGACCACAATGTGTGATAGGAAAAAAAAGGTGAGAAAAAACATTATGTTTTAGAAAATAGTAAACTGTTATGCTTGATTCGTTTTATAGGGTTTTTTACGGGGGCTGCAACATGCAGCGAAACATGGTTTAGGTATTGCAGCAGAAATTAGGTATTGAATGAGGCACTGTACCAGAATTTCTGCACTGCAGGTCACATATGACCTATTTGATGCTGCTGTGTATGCTTACAGAGTTCAAATCTATGGAGCCAAGACAAATGAAAATGCTTTGAGATGGCAAAATAATATATCAGCTTAGCATAGACATGCAAGGAAGAGGAACAGGTAGAGCGACTGGCTGGCTTGCTTGGTTTCTGCTACCCAGGAGTAGGAGCTAATGCTGACCAGCACCTGATTGATGGTGGCTGGCTTTTGTGAGGTCACCAGATTACGGTAGTTAAGGTTTTTTTTAATTTTTTGGGGGGTGGGGGGTGGCATTGTCCAATACTTACTTGATGCTGACTTGACATCTATATCCATCTACGCTCATGTTTGAACAGTAACATCTTAAACGTCTGGTAGGTATTATCTAGAACCTGGCGGTGCTTAGCATTAAAAATTAGTTTGTGATAAACCTGTAATTTCCAGGAAACATTTTATTTGGTTTGCTTTCATGTGTGAACAAGAAACCAGTGCAACTGAGGGGAGCTAGTCAAGCCACTCCTTGTGTATGTTTTGCAAGTACAACGGCTAGGGCAATGTGGCAGACTACTGCAATCGCTTGGCTGCAAACATGAACGTGCCACTACACATGTGGGTCTGTGTAGCCGGGCCTCAACAATGGAGAAACATGGCTTTCAGCCCAATCCCAATATGTGGATCTGGTACACATCAGCATCCAGCTCGGAAACCGGAATGGTAGGTCTCAATGAGGCTGACAGGTGGATCCACAATGACAAGAATGGTAAAAAAAATTAGTCTTCTGATGTCAAAGTAGTTTTAGTATTATACATGTCAAAATAGTTGTAGGTTTTGAAAAATACTCGCACCAAATCGTTGCATGCCCAGTATGAAAGAACATTACAAAAAATAAGAAAACATACGATTTCCGTCGGTAGTTTTACAGTGATAGACTGTAACACATCAGCCTTCTTATCTTCTGCAGGGTAAATACCTTCTGTAAGGATATTATGACGAGTGGACCAAATATTGAAATTTTGTTAAGAAAATATTAACAGGGTAAGTATTGTTTGCGTACCTTTCGGCTTCCTTCTTTGCTTAACAGAATCAGGGACCTAATATATACAGATAGATAGATAGATAGATAGATAGATAGATAGATAGATAGATTAATAAAAGTTCATAAGGATAAGCTTACAAAATACTATTGACTAAAGCAAGGTGTTCATGCCATAGGGTGGGCGTGGCCTCCATGTTTCAGATCTTGGCTTTCTTCCTTCACTGAGAAGAGAAGAGAATGGTTACTTGCTGCAATCACAGATTTGTGCTGAATGTCCACATTTGACAGCACTCTGGAAAAAAATGAAACAAGAATGTTATAGAGCCCACAAAGTATTAATGAAAGATTAACAGATAAAGAAAAGAGGAAGTAAAAGGAATTCTTGCATGTTCATTTTTTCGCCATATATTCGACAAAGTTCATTATGGGTTTTGGAGTGGTTAAATCCCCTAGGTGGCAAACTTAAGACGAGCCCTTCCTGTTAGGCAAACAAATGCAAAGCAGAATGTGTGATGCCCAAAAAAAAAAGTAAACAGTTCAAATCTAATAGTCTTCAGACTAAAATAAATATGAGATACCTTTTCACATATTGACTTCATGCGTGGTTCTTCTTCCAAAATACCAAATGAAGTTTCGGTTTTTAGGATCTGCAAATGAAAGTGGGTTGAGTTTACCCCAAGGTTTGATTGGGACACAAAATATTACACCCATTAGATAAGAGTGTTTTTCTTTCACAGACTAGAAGTAAGATGGAATGAGTGTTGTATTGGCTAAACCCTAGGTTTGAGAAAAATATAAATTTGAGAAAAATATAAAGTATCATGTAAAAAAATCACTTATTTATCAGTATTGAATATATATAATGTATGTGGTGCAGCATTTTCTTAAAGCTATTGAGAAAGCATATTGGTTTTATCCTTTGTTTGTCACAGTAAGTTAAGAAAAAGAATTTAACCTGTTCTCGGTAGGTGTGTTCCTCAATAGCTGCGCACGTCACCAATCGATATACAATAACATCTTGTCTCTGACCCATTCTATAAGCTCGATCCACAGCTTGGTTATCTTCACTGCCCAAACAAAAAAAAAATTGCTAGCTTGCACATTGTCAATTTGTCGTATTCTAATCAAGATTACTGAGCAAACCTAGGGTTTTCTGAAGGGTCCACTATTATCACTCGTGAAGCTGCTGTGAGATTTAAGCCGACGCCACCAACTCTTGTTGTCATTAGGAAGATATCAGGCTCACAAACATTGGAGAATTCTAAATCTGAAGATTGTGAATTGGAAGACCCTGAGGACTCTGAGGATTCTGAATTCTCTACAGATTTTGCTCTTAACTCGTCTTGAAATGCCTGTGCAACAAAATGCACAAAAGAAATGAATTCTTTTTCAACAAAAAGATGCAATAATTTTAGACTTTTCTAATATTGTTGGAAATAATCTTGTGCGTGATGTACCTATCAAGGATCAAAGTGTCTAGGTGGAGTCAATTAGTTAGCAGATTTCGAGCTAGCAGTTTAGTAAAGCAAGAGGCAATTAGTTAGCAGATTTCCAGCAGCCATTAGGAAATATCTAATCCTTCTATAGTAGTAGCCTACGGCTGTGTATGAGTAGGAATCAAATCAGAAAATGAAGCAAACACTTGCAGCACCAAAACCATTGTGTGTTCGTGTGTGTTCTGTGTGTGAGCTCTTGGGCTACCTGTGAGGCTTTAGGCCTTTCGAATATTACTTTGTTTTGTTTGAAAAATCTAACATTATGCAAAGCATGCAACAGGTAGTTTGTTTCGATGGTCGCCTCAACTGGTTTGTCTCACTAATATTCTACAAACTTTGCAACTACCACACATGTTTAGTCGTCAAGACATTCTTTGGGCACTATACTAATGCATCACAAATGAGATAATTAATAGAACACATAACCTTAGACATAGAATAACCAATGAAAATATGCTAGCATCACATCAAATAGATAATCTATGTAAGGAATGGAAGGAAGAGGCACCATTATCATCTTATTTCTATTATGCCTCCTTGTTGACCCATCCATTCGTATAATTTTTTCTTTGTCCATTATCCTTCCAAATGATTTCTGCATTTTCAGTCCAAATGTCAAAAGATTATTACAATACACCATTGCTTAAATAAAAACTGTTCAACAAGTGTTCTCACAGAAGGTTACCATACCCATAATTTTTTTAAAAGTAAAATTTATACACAGCCTGACAGGAATAATTATCATAAACAGCCATTTAAATTGGGTTGTATTTACCTCCAATATTTTCAGCATGTGAGGAGATTGTGAAAATACTAGAACTTTGTGTCCTTCTTCAATAACTAGCTTCCGCTGCAAGGTAAGAAGTTTATGAATATGTTTCTGAATAAACATTGTTTTAGAGCTTACACGAATATTGAACTCACCACAAGGTACACTGTAAAGCTTAGCTTGCTTGATATGGAATAATCATCTTCCCGCAAGCCATGCGGAGGGAACTTCTTAAAGAGATTGCTTTTTAATAGCCATGAAGTTGCATCATCCTTTTCATTTGTTGATGCTTCTGGTGAGTAATTTTGTGTCAAAAGACACGGGTGTCTGCAAATGTCCCTCGCAATCTGATTTGCAGAAACAAAGGTGAAAATGCAAGTGCAGGCATCAGAATAAGTAACAAAGTTGAGATAGTTACCTTTGTTGCTGCGAGTGCTTTCCCTTGTACCCTCAGTAGATCACTTGTCACAAGAGCCTTATAATAGTTAATCTGTACACAAGATAGGTTTTCAACACACTGATCAAGAATCACAATGACATCTTAAAAGACAGTTACTTATAATTAAGGAAAATAACTTATTTGAGGTCAAACTATATCACCTGGCAAGGAGTCAATGCAATCCAAATAGTGTATTCATACTTATTTGATTTAAGTTGACCTCCAGCCTTTAATAATTCTTTAGTCCTCCGCAGGACAAATGGATTAGTAAGAGTTGCCAATCTCTGCGCAGAAAATGAAGTATGAAAATGTTGGGAATAGCAGCAGCTATAGGATTGGCTGTACTAGGTGAAGATGGGGAGGAAGAGGAGAGGCACACAGGAGTGTATTTTCTGCAGTGTTATTCCAGTAGCATAGATAGATTCTTACAATGCACACTAGGTGCTATTTATAGACATCGGGTGTGGCTGGCTGGCTGCCTACTACTAGATTCTAGAACTTACTATTACTTGCTGGGTAGCACAGTAGGTTGGTTTGCTACAGTAGACAGCGCTACAGTATTCTAGAGACTACTACTAGCTAGTGCAGTATACTATTTAAAAGCTAAGAAAGCTAACACAAGGATTACAGCTAACAGAAAATTCAATACTTCTGGTACTATGGTTAATAAAGGATTAGTATTAGAAAGGTACTTACAGATGCAAGCTGAGTCGATTCTTTTTTATAATCAGGATCTGCATCCCGATGTTTCCCTCGATTGATTGGCAGAGCGAACTTCTGATGAAAAGAATCAGCATCACCAAGTAATAATGGTTTGCAAATGCCCATCAAGGTGTGAAATTCCTGCACGTTTAGTAGAATTATTATTATAATATAAAGAAACTCCATTTCCAAATGAGGGAGGAAGCGGAAGGGGGTTACCATTAGGTTGTTCTGCAGTGGTGTTCCTGTCATTATGATTTTGTGAATGCATTTCATTGTTGTTAGTGATTTTGCTACTTCAGCTTTATCATTTTTGGCACGGTGGCCTTCATCCATGAACATGTAATCCCATATTTCTACATCAACACCTAACATTGTGTCCTTGACTTTGCTGAACATGCCGTAGGTTGTACGGAGCAAGCCCCCTTCCTGCAAAGTGTATCCATAGCTAGTGTGAACAAATAGGAAGCTATGTACCAATAGCATAGCATCCTTAATAAAAGGGAAAACTTCAATGTAAAGACTAACCATGACAACTTGCTCCAAGTTTCTTTCAGTTCTTGCATCTGTGTACCTGAAACAAGAAACATTTGACTGAAGGAACAAGAAATTAAACAATACCACAGAAACATTATAAAAAAATAGTGCAGGTTGGACAGAGTTCTTTGCTCTTCAGATTTGGATCAGCTATTCCCTAACAACCTACTGCAAAGTGCTGCAACGAATGGCTCTGATCATTGCCCACTTCTACTCAGCCTCAATGCTCTCAAATCTGGGAAAGCTAGGTTCCATTTTGAAGCTTTCTAGACTAAGTTAGAGGGTTTTCGGAGGCAATGGAGCAGGCATAGGCTTCTGTACCAGCAATAAATATTGGACATGTAAAACTCTCAGTTTGGTCTTGCTAGGGAGGTCCTTCCTGTGGCTGGTAGCCCACAATAAATGTTGGACAGCAGATCGGCTCGCTAGGAGAGGTTTGCCACATCCTGAGTGTGGATGTGGTGGTTTTCCCGGTTTCCTCCCCTAAAAAGCATGTAGTGGTGACTGGTAACCCACAATAAATGTTGGACTATGCATTTCTGAACTTTTATGTGTTGCAGGCCTGTGCCGACTGGATTAAGAAGAGAGCTGGAGGTGTGCATTTCATAAGGAAGAGGAGAGAAGAGAATAGCAGAGAACATTGCATGGTTGGCTCCGATTTGGCAAATTGATGGGTACCCATGAGACAAGATCTGGTCGTGCCTCGCACCTACCCCACCAATGCAGTTGCAAGTCGTGGCAAGATCATCGAGTGTTCAAGATGGCTTGATCGGCATGTGATCAGCTCTGGTCTCCAACTCCATATGTTTCCCCTTGGAAAGCCGTTGCGGACCGCAGATCCATATATGCGAGTTTCTTATGCAGATCTATTTACGAGAAGACTTCCATCATGCAGTAGAAATTTCTCCTCTGGGCCACAAAGGATATGGCCTTATTTTGTGAAACATGGGCCTTACTGAGACAAATTACTAAATGAGCAAGGTAGGGACTAAGGACTGTTCCATCACAAAACTAGGTAATTAGGCCCATGCATACACTCCAGAAAGAATCTAGTCCGTAGACTACTCAAGGTGTATATCTACCATTTTTGTCCATCTAAAATAATACTTTTCAAGCAAAAAGGTAACACTACTCCAACACAATCCATCGTACAGAGGGTAATGCAATGCATATGCCTGTGTAACATGACACCTTCTTGCAAGATGAGTAACTGTTATTGAAAAAACAACATCATGACAAGGTGCCAGCTATGTATAGAAATGGCAAAGATATAAAATGTAAAGGGAGAATAATCAGCACTCATAGATGGAAAAATGAATTGGTCAGATTCAAATAATGCATGCCATGGACTTCAGAATGTTCACATCACCAGAAAGGAACAATGACGCTGAAAACATATGTGCACCCTATTGAACATCCAGAAGTGAGGGTGACATTGTCCATTGGCCTTATCCAAAGCGCATCATATCTTATGATTCAAAGCCAAAAGATCACTTGACTCTGACCAGCAGTCAGCCAGTGCACCATATCTTATGATTATTACAAGGAACAGTGGGTGGGGAACCTTGTGAATTTTTTGTCATCAAGTTGGTGATGTCTGATGGTTGATATGGTTAGAAATTGTAGCGGTACCATTTGCATGGTTTATACAGCACAATGGCACACATTGTGTGACCATGAGCAACTATGGATTGGTACTGGTCCTATAATAGACTAATAGTGACATTGTTTACTTCAACGGCCGGCACCTAATGCACTAGTACTGCAGCTAATCTCGAAAAGAAAAGTACAGTGAACTTTTCTTTTCTGTCCCAACTAATCTAGAATGATCTCATTTTCATGGAGGAATAAAATAGAGAATTTTAAGTGGATGCACATCGAGAATTGATGTAATATCATCAAGTGAGAAAAGAGTAACTTACTTCTTACTGTCTCTAATGCCAACGTCTTTAAGCTCGCTTTCCCAGCCGTCGATAACAGATGGTGGGGCGATGACAACAGCTCTCTTTATTAGTCCAGTGTGACGTAGACCACGCAGGAATGCACACACCTGAAAAATAAATGTGTTTACGTCTTATTTTTGTTTTATAACCTGAACATGTATATAAAAATGCAAACAATGCTATAACAATTGTTGATATGTATACCTGTCTGGTTTTGCCCAAACCCATGTCGTCTGCAAGTATCCCCCCACTTCTTTCGCAGTGCAGGGACCACAACCACAATAGCCCTTCCCTCTGATGCAGGAAAAGATCGTCGTATACGTGGTATGGAAGTCGAAATTCATTGACACTGCTGTTACCTACAGCCTTCAAAACAATATCAGCAAGGTTTGGGCCACACTTGAGGTCAGTCGTTATTGCTCTAAGGGGGAAAGTGTGGAGAGCAGTATGCTTTGTCATTGTGGCATTACTGGGGATGTACTTGTTCAGACCGACAAGTGCAATAACATTGCCACATTTGACGCTCTTGGTACACTTGCGCTTCCTTCCCTTGAAAATTTCAATCGCCTGCAGGTTCTCAATATGATAGTCCTTTTCACCAGGGACGTGGTTTGGGCCCATGACGCGAACCTTCATACCAGTTTCAGCCTTTCCTGAGAAAATGCGCCCAAAGGCAAATGACTTATTCTTGCCAGATCCTCGGATCATCTTTGAAATATAGATAACAGGAGGGCCGATGGGATCACAATTTCTGATAGCCAATGCATAGGAATCGTTTAGTGGCCCCCTGTACAAGTTCTCTACACGGTAGGTTTGTGCTTTCGCAGGAGAGGGGAGGTGGGCAACCATCATGTCGTACCAGCGGGCAGCCACCGATTCATCACACACTTCATGAGGTCCTCCCCCTCAAGCTTCATTTCATCCTCAGTCAGTACCAAACCACGTTCATCCAGAGCATTCAACAGCCTCGACTTATCATTGGTCATGCAAATTTCAGTAACTTCTTTGACAGGCTCGTAGCAGAACTTCACAAAACCTCTTTTGCAGGTTGGGCTTCCAGTGTTCCTGAATGTCCATTCAGCTGTGGTTGTATCGTACTTTATTGTATTGTATCATCTATTTTGACTGTGCTTGGTAATCAATGACTGCTGATACGATCTGGCCTGTTTGAATAGTATTTAGTGTGTCAATGCTATTAGAACTGTTAACTATAGGCTACCCAATTCTCATGTTGTTTCACATTCTGTTTTGCATTCCTGTGTTCCAATCCAAACACCCTAAGTGTTTTTCTTACTTGATTCTAACTGCTACCCTATTTTAGGGTTTCTCAACATGGTGAAGCTTAGGAACCTAGATGTTATGGACAGGAAGCATAAAATTCGCAATGTATGCGTCCTCACCTCTAGTGGCTATGGTATGGGTTAAATCTCTTGCAGCTTGCTCTTTATTTCTGATTCCCCCCCCCCCTCTCTGGTTTTATTTTGATAGATTTAGTTGTCTGCACCTTCTTACTTTACTTTTTTTTACTCTTTCCAGAGAAGGCTGTGCTTAGAGTCTCTGATGGGCGCTTCAGGGGTTGCAAAGGAAGTTTCACCAGCACTTCCACAAGAAGATTTTATTGAGGCTGAATCATTGAACATATCTCTTCAGTATGAGATGAGCAACGATTCATTGAAATCTTATAAAGGCGATAAAGATGAAGATGAGGGTGAATTCTTGATCAACCTGATTGAGGCACCTGGCCATACTGATTTGATTGCTGAGGCCACAGATACCCTGTGCATAGCTGATGGTGCTCTTGTGGTTGTTGATTGTGGCGAGGAGCTGCACCCAAAGAGTGTATTTTCTCTTGCTCTTAAAGAGAGGATCAAACCTATTATCTGCCTTAGAATGCCTGACAGCCTCGATTCTGAAGTAGAGATGGTGAACATGTTTACCAGAGTCTGTTCAAAACTATCAAGAAAGCTAATGAATTGATACACTCCTTTGAAGAGAAACTTGTTGATGCCAAATTCTACCCACACTGGGTAGAATTTGGCATCAACAAGTTTCTCTTCAAAGGAGTGTATCAATTCATTAGCTTTCTTGATAGTTTTGAACAGACTCTGGTAAACATGTTCACCATCTCTACTTCAGAATCGAGGCTGTCAGGCATTCTAAGGCAGATAATAGGTTTGATCCTCTCTTTAAGAGCAAGAGAAAATACACTCTTTGGGTGCAGCTCCTCGCCACAATCAACAACCACAAGTTCCCTTCTCTGGGTAGAATTTGGCATCAACAAGTTTCTCTTCAAAGGAGTGTATCAATTCATTAGCTTTCTTGATAGTTTTGAACAGACTCTGGTAAACATGTTCACCATCTCTACTTCAGAATCGAGGCTGTCAGGCATTCTAAGACAGATAATAGGTTTGATCCTCTCTTTAAGAGCAAGAGAAAATACACTCTTTGGGTGCAGCTCCTCACCACAATCAACAACCACAAGAGCACCATCAGCTATGCACAGGGTATCTGTGGCCTCAGCAATCAAATCAGTATGGCCAGGTGCCTCAATCAGGTTGATCAAGAATTCACCCTCATCTTCATCTTTATCGCCTTTATAAGATTTCAATGAATCGTTGCTCATCTCATACTGAAGAGATATGTTCAATGATTCAGCCTCAATAAAATCTTCTTGTGGAAGTGCTGGTGAAACTTCCTTTGCAACCCCTGAAGCGCCCATCAGAGACTCTATAAGCACAGCCTTCTCTGGAAAGAGTAAAAAAAAGTAAAGTAAGAAGGTGCAGACAACTAAATCTATCAAAATAAAACCAGAGAGGGGGGGAATCAGAAATAAAGAGCAAGCTGCAAGAGATTTAACCCATACCATAGCCACTAGAGGTGAGGACGCATACATTGCGAATTTTATGCTTCATGTCCATAACATTTAGGTTCCTAAGCTTCACCATGTTGAGAAACCCTAAAATAGGGTAGCAGTTAGAATCAAGTAAGAAAAACACTTAGGGTGTTTGGATTGGAACGCAGGAATGCAAAACAGAATGTGAAACAACATGAGAATTGGGTAGCCTATAGTTAACAGTTCTAATAGCATTGACACACTAAATACTATTCAAACAGGCCAGATCGTATCAGCAGTCATTGATTACCAAGCGCAGTCAAAATAGATGATACAATACAATAGAGGCATCATCATCAATAAGAGATCATGAGACATAGCAGAATCGACCTCATACTTTTGCACAAGCGCCCTCTAACGGCAACTTACCCCCACCCACAAAACAGAATCATCAACAGCTAATATAGATGTACATGTACTAACCCTGAGGCCAGCACCTTGCCCCCCCCCCCACCCACAAAACAGAATCATCAACAGCTAATATAGATGTACGTGTACTAACCCTGAGGCCTGAGGATCAATCGAGGGCCCAGAGATACTCGGTATGAGATGGTCAGATTTAACAATACACAACATTCATCATATGTATAAAAAAACACGCTAACGTACCGAAATCGACACGAATTCAACCGCAACGAAAACATGACATAAGAAGTAGAATTGAACCAACGAAAGACACGGTCAATCAACGGCACGAGATTCCCCAATTTACCTCGAACCAGGACGAATCGAGTCGAGGGCGATGATGAGCACGGAGACGGAGCGATCGGGAGCAGTACTCCGGTAGGGGTAGAGAAGTGAACCGAGAGCGCGCTAGGGAGACGGAAGCGGGAAGGCGGCGGAACCTAGCCCCGATCTGCGGGAGCTGGAAGCGACGGTAACGCGGCGAGACCTGGCACCGGTCTCGGGAAACCGCGATGCAGCAGGATCGATGCCAAACCTAGCACGAATCCCCAACGACAGTATGTGAGGGGTAGGCAGCCAAAACCTAGCCCCGATCTGCGGCGGCTGGACGCGAGGGTGATGGCGATGCAGCAGGAAAGGGCGAAGCCTAGCACGATTCCCTACAACGAGCGTGTAAGGGGAAGGCGGCCAAAACCTAGCACCGATTGCCTGCCGGCGACGAGGATGCGGGGAGGGAGGAGGACAAGCGAAGCTGCGGAAAGGAAGAGATCCAGATGGACGCGACGAGGATGCGGGGGAGGGGGAGGAGGAAGAGAACCAGATGGCGACGCAACAGCCGATCCCACCGCCACTGCAAGCGAGGGCCCACCTATCTGGACTGCGCTCCAAGAGCCTAACCCTGCTAATTTATTTTATTTTATTTTGGTCCTACATGTAATTGGGTTCTGTTTGCAAAAAGACGTGCGTTTAGATTCACGGAGATTGGGGAAAAAACCCGGTTTTCACTGTTCACGAACTAAACACCCCTTAGGATATTTACTCACATATTGGGATTTTTACTGTAGCCTCCAAACCTTAGTGTTTAGATTCACGAAGAAAAACACTATTTATTCTAATTTTTCACTATTCATTTTTCTAAAAAAACACGCTTCTCGTCCAGTGCTAAATTATTTTCAGCTATAGTATTCTTGAACACAGCTTATCCTATCTCCAGAGTCTCCCATCTCCACACCTGTCGTCTCTCTCGCATGCGTCCAGGCACATTGCCATTCGTCACGTCTAGATACACTGGAACGTTCCCACAACCCATTTTGAGACTTCTTAGATACTAGAGAAGTTATCTCAAAATCTAATATTCATTGCTAATACAATTGCTATAATAGTTTTATCCACTTCTCCACAAACTAAACTATTCCTTAATCCAGGTACACTACATTTTCTGCTACAGTATATTTCAGAGAACTAAACACCCATCTCCCATTTGCTACAGTAAAATTTCAAGATGTGCTACATGTTTCATTTGCTACAGGACATCTCCCAAAGTTCCAAGTTGTTTAGGCCCTATTCTAAAATTTTCACTATTCGTTACAACTTTTCTCTATTCATATTATTCATCCCTCTCACAAAACACGCTTCTCAGGACTCAGCTACGGTGTTTTTTGGAGTTAGTGTTTTTTAACCCAATCCAAATAAAAAGGTCTCCAAATATTCACTATTTATTGGATATTTATTATTCCTCCATCTCACATAACACACTTACCAACAAAGTTGCTACAATGTCTTTCCCTACTTTTCCACCAACTAAACTACTCCGCACTAAACACAACTGTGTAACTACTGTAGCAACTAAGCAACAAGCCCCTCTTTGGGTTAATTCCTGGCTCCGCCATGCCTCAGTCAATGTCATTCAAGAAGACCTCGAGAATGTCTGCAGCCAAAATGGCACAGACCAAACCGAATTGTGAAGCAAACATTGCTTTCTTAACAGCGCTATATCATTCATGACAAGCGATTATGGTAAGATAGATGAAACATTAGAGTAGTACGTGTAGTTGAAAAACAACGAAATAAAAAGGGGAAAAATAATTGTCTTTGCTTGCTTTGCGGCCAGGAATCCCTGACTTTGAGCATTCTACATCTGCCACGAGCCTCCCATGCGTAGATCGACTAGACCGGTCCATCAGTGGCCGCCGGACACCGCGTCATTGACGGGCTGACGGCGGCCGCGGCGCCCTGGACCGCCTGCGCCGGCGGCGTCCTTAACTGACTGCGCCGCCTGCTCCGCATGGCTCTGAGCACACACGTGGCCGTGTTCAGATTAGAAGCAAAAAGTACTTTTTCTATATGAATAATGCACTGGGAAACGTGTTCTGTGAGTAGGATGAAGGAGAAAAACTTGTTGGAGAACTACTTTTTCTACAGCCACACAAACCGATCATCATGGATGAATCCCAAGCATGGTTAGCATTACAGCGCACGCCATGCGATACGAGCAAAGCATTCCTCACTACTAGCTTGTCAGTCATCTGTCACTCACCTCGCTCTCGGCGGCCTGCGCCTTCCCGGCCTCGAGGGATTGCTCAATGTTCGACATCGCCGACGATTGATCTGCTCTTCTGTCAAAAATAATTACCTGAAGGTTGCTCGATGACAAAAGTGCTTTTAGCCGTGGTTTATATTGAGCTTTACAGGAGCTGTAACGCTCGACAAGTGTCTGGTTAAGATTGAGTGGTCAGGTAAATGTGCTTTGTGACCAGGAATGGACATTGCTATTCTGCTGGCAGCCAAATTTAGAGCCTCCACAAATAACGTGATCTCATCTGAGTGATTTGATTTTGATTTCTGTCTCTGTACTGATGTTTGAAGATGAATGAAAAAAAAAATCCGAACTTATTATCCACCTGCTTTGCTTACATTAATAATCTCTGCATGGTGATCATATCTATGGCTGCCTAGTTAATCTTCACAGCAAATTTGTGGTTACAGGCACACAACCCTGCATCAGAATTATCTACGTGCAAGAACAAATCATCAACAGGATACTGAAGGAAAAAAAAAAGAGGAAAAGCATATGGAGCTAAGCTATGCCGCCTAGGCGTAATTGGAGTCCGGCGTGGTACGGAACACCGCCTTGTCCGTGTCGACCACCACCACGGCTGTTGCGGCGGCGGCGGCGGCGTCCTTGACGGGGACAGCAGCGCCGCTGGTCCCGCTCTTGCGTCGCGGCTTGGCCTCGCCGAGCATGGTGATGACGTCGCGCATGGAGGGCCTGTCCGCTCTCCTCCCCGTGATCAACTCCATCAATACCACCCCGTAGCTGTAGATGTCGCTCTTCTGATCCACCTTCAGTGTGTATCCATACTCTGCACATTCAGCGTGTTCCAATTCACATCACATCATCATCTGATTCTGAAAGATATGATCGCATCACGAGGAATGGTAATGAATTGCAATGGCAGATTGTACCTGGCGCGATGTAGCCGTAAGATCCGGCGACGACGGATACGGACTGGTCGGAGCGAGCGAGGCCGAAATCAGCGATGCGAGCCTCCATGTTGGCGTCGAGGAGGATGTTGTTGGACTTGATGTCACGGTGGATCACCGGCGGCCGGCAGTCATGGTGGAGGTACGCGAGGCCCTGGGCGACGCCGGCGGCCACGTCGTACCTCGATACCCAGTCGGTCAGCGTCCTCTTCTCCGGCGGGCCGTGCAGCGCCTCCCACAGGCTGCCATTGGGCATGAACTCGTACAGCATCACGAATCACGATGTTCCGGTGCCGGAGCCGACCGAGTAGCCCCACCTCCTTCAGCACCTCGTCGGTCACCTCGCTCGCCGGAGCTTCGCCGCCGGTCGCCACAGCTTCTTCACGGCGATCACGGCGCGTGCGCGCGGGAGCTCTGCTCTGTACACTACTCCGGTGGCGCCCATGCCTACCACGTTAGCCTCCTTCACGCACGCCAGCACGTCGGCGCTCGTGAAGCCCAGCAGCTGGAACGCCGTTAGCCGCCATGGCCACGCGCCGTGGTCGCCGGCGATGCCCTCGTCGTCGTCGCAGAACCACCGCCGGTACGCGTACCGGCCGGTGAGCGCCGCCGCGAACGCCGCGACGACGGCGATCCACCCCATCGCGATGCGCCTCAGCCGCGCGCCGCTTCCGCCACGTGGGCGCCCCGCCGCCGTGCCCGTGTCGCGGCTGCCGGAGCACGGCGCGAGCACGCCGCCGCAGAGGCCGTCGTTCCCGGCGAGCTCGTGGGGGTTGATGCAGCGCAGGACGCCGTTCCCTGGCACCGACCCGGTGAGGTTTTTGTACGCCAGGTTCAGCGTCTCCAGCGCCGGCGAGCTCCCGAAGCTGTCCGGTATGCCGCCGGTGAGGGAGTTGCTCGACAGATCAAGGATGGCCATCGCCGGCATCATGGCGAGCGCCTTGGCCCTTGGGTATCTTGCCGGTGAGCCGGTTGTGTTTGAGGTTAAGCTTGACGAGCCTCTGGCACGAGGCGAGGCTCGACGGTATCGTGCCGGCGAGCCGGTTGTTGGAAAGGTCTATCGCGGCCAACGCCGGGTAGTCTTGGAATTGGTCGGGAGCTCGCCGGAGATGATGTTGTCCGACGCCAAGAAGCTCTGCAAGGTCGGGATGGCGAAGAGGCTCGACGGGATCGAGTACTGGAGGTGGTTGCGGGAGACGTCGATGAACGACAGCGACGTCGACGACGCGAGGTCGCCGGGGATCTCGCGGAGAGGTCGTTGCCGGCGAGCTCGAGCCGCTGCAGCGACGGGAGCTTGCCGAACCCGACGGGGATCGTGCCGGTGAGCCGGTTGCTCTGCATCCTCACGCGCACCAGCGACGCGCACGCCGTGAGCCCCGACGGGATCCCGCCGGTGAAGCCATTGTTCAACATGATCAGCTTGGCCAGCGACTTGCCCTCGCAGATCCCCTCGATCGTGATCAAGGTGCAGATGAGCTGCGACAAGTGCCGGTCCAAGGCGATGGCGCTGGCGGCCATGTGCGGCGTCGACTCCGTGGCGATCGCCGGAGCCGACAGGGACCAGGTCGTCGTCGTCGGCGACGGCGTCGACTCCATCGAGCTCACCAGCGCGCTGCGCAAGAAGGTGGGGCCCGCGCACATCGTCGAGGTCGCCGAGCCCAAGAAGGACGACAGCAAGAAGCCGACGCCGGCGGCGCCCGTGCCCGACTACGCGTGGTGCTACGCCCCGCCGAAGCAGCCGGTACGCTTCGGCTACGACCCCTACGGGTACGGCTACGGCTACCAGGAGCGGCAAGAGAGCAGCTGCTCCATAATGTAGATTTGTATACACATACTAGTGATGTAGAGAGACTGGTGAGAGAGAACAAACACAAATACGTATGTACGGGCAAGTTTTGTTAGTATACAATGATGGTTTTAGTTTTCGTTTTCTTTTTACGTGAGCATTACTGTTATTTGTAGTATACGGCTACCTCTTATATATATATTTCAAGTTTTGTATATCAATTCCAGAATTCTCGCGGTCCAACACGGATGCAAGTTTTCCATTGGTCCTTTTTGTGATTGGAAATCAGTGTGGCAACAATTGGAACAAGATTGAAGTCAGACGTCCAGATCTTCCGAGTGGTTTTTCAAATGTCCTGATTGACCAATAAATTACAATATGCACATCACTCGCTTTCTAGAGCGTTGTGCATCTGACATTACAACCGCTGACTTGGAAGTTGGAAGTCAAGATCGCTCCACGCCCCGTAGATTGTTAATTAACTGGTCAGCGGAAGAGAAAAATATTGCTCACATGCATGTGCCGCCGATGGTGACAAACGGCAAGTTACTAGTACTCCGTAGTAACTAAACCACGTTTAGCTAAACCTCCACCTTAATCTTTGTGAGAAGATATAGGGGGGAAATGGTTAAATTTACAAGACTCATTTCAATCTACCCTGCAAGTTAATCTCACAAGACACATTAAAAATAGATAACTTCCTAAAAAAAACCACCCATAGAAGCATAAACGCATCATGTATAGTCTGTTTTGTAAAACAGTAATCGATTTTATTTTTTAAAAAAACATAAACCCCTGGCATTATAAAAACATATGTGACCCTCTAAATGTACATATAAATTACATATCTTTGCCATTTTAAAAACTAACCTAAAGGTACCCTTGAATCTTTATCAACTTTTCACCTTATGCCATTATAAAATATTCTTATGCAATCCCTAAAGCTAAATCTAAAATATTAATCTCTGTATTCACTACTAGAATCGTAGGAATGACCAACGGTTTTTAAACTCTCGGGTATTAGTTTATACCGTCGGTAAAAGCAATAGTCGAGTGTATACTGTCGACAATTTGCAGTCGTGCACTCTTGCTCGGTCATTCTCCCATTTGCCGAGGGGATGTTGGCTACTTAATTGCCAACAGGGAAAGGCCAACAGTCAACTATTGGCCATCTCATAACCAGGCTAACATTACATAGTGTCGGGTACCTGTAAAAGGGGTACCCTAACTTAGGCCCAGAACTACTCGGTAATAAGGCCTACCAACGAAGTTGGCCTGGCTCCGTAGCCCAGCAAAGGACCATCACAACAACCCCTCGGCACCCATCCCGCTCGAGGTGGACGACCACCCTCGAGCAGGGATGTCCGTGACGATCGAGGCTCAGCGACCTCGAGGGGGACGTTCACCCTCGAGCGGGTGATTTCCGTCACGTTCGAACCCAGCCAAGCTCGAGGGGGACGTTCACCCTCGAGCGGGCGTTTTCCGTCTCGTTCGAGGTTCGGCAGGCACAAGCTTACGGTCCAAGCTCGAGCTTGCCACACTGGGAACGACGCCCAAGGCTCTGCGACCCATCACTTCAAGTCATGATGACGCTCCTCCGCAGTCAAAAAGCAGGGGAATCACTGCGCCATGCCACCACCCACGCCCCGGAGAAGACACCGGTCAAATCCACTCGCAACAGTGGACTTCTGAGCGTCATGCTGCACGGCCAGACCTAACTTGGCAGCAGCACTGTGCCAACCACTCCTTTGACTTTGCTCGCCTCGGATGCGCTATCATCCCGCTCGCATAGTGCGCGGCATGGGCAGCACACTGCACTTAGCAACGTCAGCACCACGAACACATGTACTCGCACTCTCCCCCCTTGGTCTATAAAAAGGGGAAGGGAAGACCATGCAAAAGGGACGGCCAGACGCACTCAAGTCCACATGCGCTAGAACACACATCACTTAGCTAGCGATAGCCGAACTTGGGGACTTAGGAGCTCATCTCCTTCTCCCACCTTGCTTGTAACCCCCTACTACGAGCAACATAAAACCGGTGCCTTGCACCACTGTTGGACGTACGGCCCCGTGGCCGGAACCAGGATAAAAACCCCTGTCTCTTCACCCGCCATCGGGGCAGCGAGTGACTAGCAACGCAATCACTCGTTGGTGCCGGTGCGACCAAATCAGGCACCGACAATTGGCGCACCAGGTAGGGGCCCAACGCTGCGCTACTCTCGTTCCGTTCCCGATGGCAGGCTTCAACCAAGGACGGCCCCCGTAGGGGGAAAGCGATCCGCTCCTGGTGGGGCGGGAGATCTGGTTCGGGGGCTTGCGGTTCACCCTCCCAGAGGAACCAAGCAACCAGTCAGAGCCTCCTCAACCATCACCGGCAGCTCCGCGACGAAGAAATCGTCCCGGACCTCGCACACGACGAGCACGCGCTGCGAAGCGCGCTGCCGGCGCCAGCATCCCTCCTCCCGCGAGGGATGGAGAGATCCTACAATCAGGGTCATGGGAAAGGGCTGCTTCCTTCCTCCCTGGACCCATTACTGCACCACGTGCTACGACGGCACGTCCCTATCCCTACAGGCTGCGCGACCCCTCGGTTACGTACGCCTCGTTCACCCGCACCGTCATGGGTACGTATGGTAGCCAACCAGGCCGACATCCGGCCTCGGAGCGCAACCTCGCCGCCCTGACGCTTGACGATTCCCACACGGAGTCGCAACACGGATATGCCTTTGGGCATGAGCACCCCGGTTGGGACTACTCGGGTCTCCGCGACCCAGAGGCCTTTCTGGCCTTCCAAACAGCGGTGGATTATTGCTTCGGCTATTCCGATGATGAGTATGACCCGACCAGGGAGTGTTTTGTCATCGACGACGGGCGGGTCAGCGAAGGCTCGGCTTCAGACAACGACGGCGTAGATCCGGTAGGCACACAGCCGCCGGATCCGTCGGACCATTTATCTTCCGAGGACGAGCGGCATCCACGCCGCCAGCCACGAGTTGCTCGCCCCCACGACTTTGGGGATAGCGACGTCTCACCACCGGCACGCTCCAACCACGAGCCGCCCAAACAAGGCCACGAACGGAGCACGGACGCGCGGCGCGCGGGGCGGGTAGCTCAGGTCCGCGTCCTCGCCGACGACAGGGGTGACGACCTCGCTCCCAGGACGAGCCAAAAGCTCATCGCGGCGGCCGCACTGCTCCGAGCCATGCCAAGGTCAGCTACCCCCGAGGGGCGGAAGCTGCATCTCGAGGCCCAAAAGCTGGTCGAGAACGCCGCACGACAGCAGGCTGAGAGCTCAGCCTCTCGCCTTCGGCGCTCATCAGCCTCAAAGGGCGAACGGAGGGGGGAGTCTTCGATACGCTCACCCCGGCCGAGCGGTGGGGCACGAGCACAGTCCCGAGGCGACTCCCACCATGACGAGGTGCAACGCCACACCAACGAACCACGCGCACCCGACGCGGACCCACTTCCCGCACGGGTGCCTGCAAGATCGCGCCTCCGGGACACCCAAGGCGCCACGAACGATGGCCACGCCCGCAACACGCTGAACCTGATAAGGCAGCGAGAGGGAGGCTGGACCCGCCAACGCGGGCGAACCAACGTTGGATGGGACCGGGATGCGGCCTCGGAACCAGCGGGGACGCGTGTGTTTAGTCGTAACATCCGCACCGCCCCGATTCCCCCTCGCTTCCGACAGCCTACCAGCATCACCAAATACTCTGGGGAAACGGACCCCAGGGTATGGTTGAACGACTACTGCCTAGCGTGCCAGCTCGGCGGCGCCACAGATGACGACATGATTATCCGCAATCTACCACTCCACCTGGCAGATTCCGCGCGGACATGGCTCGAGCATCTGCCCCCCAATCGGATCCACGACTGGAACGACCTGGTCGAAACCTTCGTGGGGAACTTCCAGGGCACCTACGTGCGCCCCGGGAACATGTGGGATCTTCGAGGATGCAACCAAAAGCCCGGCGAATCCCTGAGGGACTTCATCCGGCGCTTCTCCAAGCGCTGCACCGAGCTGCCCAACATCACCGACACTCAGATCATCCACTTCTTCCTCGAGAGCACCACTAGCTACAACCTGATATGCAAGTTGGGGAGGGACCCTCCCCCCGACGCGAACCGGCTATTCGAGGTAGCCTCCAAATACGCTTTTGGGGAGGAGGCGGCGAACGCCATCTTCAACGGCAAGAAGGGAAAGCGTCCCGAAGAGACGCCCGCGGAGTGCAGCAAGCCAAGGAAGCCCTCGAGGAAGTAAAATCAAGGCAAGAAGGGGAAGAAGTATCGAACCCCTCGCGAGAAAAGCAACAACTGCGAACGAAGTCCCTGCAGTGGACCCCAGCCACAAGGGGCCTTGAGGCCTTCCATGTGGAGGAGAGTCTTTGATGCCGACGACGTGTTCTTCAACATGGGCGATCCACCACCGACGGAAATCCTCACGAACGCCTGCGACATCCAACAGCTAAGTTGCTTATACCCCTAGAGCGGCTTCAACCCCTCGAACCCTTTTGTACATACTTTCGATTGTACAAACTCTTGATTAAGTTTTTGGCTTAGCTCCCGCAAGTTGTGAACGAATCAAGTGGACTTGAGTCCACTCATACTTGAGTGAGGGTTGGTCCTGCCCTCGCTAGGACCATCCCTCCCTCGGGGGCTGCAATGGGGACGAACCCCCGAAAAAGTCAATGCTTTGTCGAAATTCTTGTGATATCTCGAGCGTATCGCCAAGTGCTCTTTTGCAACCCTCGAAGGAAAGACACTAGGCGTGAAACGGACAAGGGCAGGGTCGCCTGAGCCGAGTGCTCGCCTACACCTCGAGGCTATGGCAGCACCTCACTTCTCTCCGCCTAAGTCATTCACGTACGATCGATCCTAGTGGCGACTTCCTTTCGAGGCGCATGCATTTGACACGACGTGCATCGCAGGGTTGTCGCATGAAAATAAAACTCGTTTAACGAGCCCCGAAAAAGTCAATGCTTTGTCGAAATTCTTGTGATATCTCGAGCGTATCGCCAAGTGCTCTTTTGCAACCCTCGAATGGAAGACACTAGGCGTGAAACGGACAAGGGCAGGATCGCCTGAGCCGAGTTCTCGTCTACGCCTCGAGGCTACGGCAGCACCTCACTTCTCTCCGCCTAAGTCATTCACGTACGATCAATCCTAGTGGCGACTTCCTTTCAAGGCGCATGCATTTGACACGACGTGCATCGCAGGGATGTCGCATGAAAATAAAACTCGTTTAACGATACAAACGATGTTTAACTAAAATAAGTAGGATGTATGAAAACAAACGAATTGTTCTTACATCAGGAAACGCAAGTCTCTAAACTACTATTTACACTCGGGCCCGATGTCCCGAGGCTTTCAGGGTCCGCTCCCACCATCAAGGTTGTCCCAGCCGCCGCCATCTTTACTCGGGAAGAGGACGCTCTTCCACCGTCCGGCAGTCGTGCGGTCACTTCGCCCAAGCCACGCCACGCTTGAAAAGGCGTGCACACTCCCCCACAAAGTCGCAGTAACTGCCCTAACGGTCATCATGACCCTGCACGAAGAGGTGGAAGGCACATTCAAGACACCAACCCTTGAAAGGGCGGCCTTCGTTCTACTGATCAGGGGTTTGAACCTTGGACCTTCGAAGGGTTTCGACAGGGGCCTCAGATCAACCGAGTCAGGGGCAATCGACGGTACCCTCGAAAGAGAGCCTCGAAGCTCGAACGCTCGAGGAAATCCATCGGTTGCGTTCGAGGCTGGACGAAAGTGCCTAGATCGAGGGACCCCTCGAGAAGGAGCATCGAGACCTCGACCTCTATCGAACGAGGTCGAGTCCCGTCTAGCATACTTTTGCAAAAAGCTTTCACGGGCGTGTCCTATGACCACGAGCCTACCCTCATCGAACGGGGCATGGACGTCCGCTCAAACTACCCGCTATCAGCTCACCCAGGCATCCGTGGCTCGATCCCAATCGTGGGAAGCATGGATCGCCTCCGCCTCAGTCCCTCGAAAGGGACCCCGAGGAACGAAGAAAAATTTGGGACATCTCGAGCCAAACGAGGCTCGGGGGCTCCTAGTACTGTGGACGAACCCACATGACCGCGTTCCTCCCCACATCGGCCACGACTCCCACATCTGCCACCGTTACCCCGCGCGGAACGGAACATGTGGAGGGAACGCTCAAGGCTTCCCCCTCAAAGGGAGGAAGTCTTCGTCCTACCGATCAGGGGTTCGAACCTTGGACCTTCGAAGGGTTTCGACAGGGGACCCAGATCAACTGAGTCAGGGATAATCGACGGTAACCTCGAAAGTGAGTCTCGAAGCTCGAACGTTCGAGGAAAACAATCAGTTATGTTCGAGGCCTGGCAAAAAAGCCTAGACTAAGGGACCTCTCGAGGGGGAGCATCGAGCCCTCGACCTCTATCGAACGAGGTCGAGTCACGTCTAGCATACTTTTGCAAAAAGCTTTCACGGGCGTGTCCTAAGACCACGAGCCTACCCTCATCGAACGGGGCATGGATGTCCGCTCGAACCACCCGCTACCAGCTCACCCAGGCATCCGTGGCTCGATCCCAATCATGGGAAGCACGGATCGCCTCCTCCTCAGTCCCTCGAAAGAGAACACGAGGTACGAAAAAAGCTCGAGATTCCCTCGACCACGCCAAACAAGGCTAGGTTTAAGGATCTCAGGCGTTGTGGACGAACCCACACCTAGGGGAGCAACGAATGCTCTTCACATCGAGTTGAGACCTTGAGAGAGTATCAACCACTCTACCAAGGCCTCGGGGGCTACACCTGCGGGTGCGCTAGCGCGGCCCCACGGAATCCCAGAACCCGCAAAGGGACGAAGGCCTCGAAAGCCTCGACGAACACCAGCCTCCGCAGGATTGAACCTCACTCCTGCGAAGGCTCGGGGGCTACTGTCGGGTACCTGTAAAAGGGGTACCCTAACTTAGGCCCAGAACTACTCGGTAACAAGGCCCACCAACGAAGTTGGCCTGGCTCCGTAGCCCAGCAAAGGACCATCACAACAACCCCTCGGCACCCATCCCGCTCGAGGTGGACGATCACCCTCGAGCAGGGATGTCCGTGACGATCGAGGCTCAGCGACCTCGAGGGGGACGTTCACCCTCGAGCGGGTGATTTCCGTCACGTTCGAGCCCAGCCAAGCTCGAGAGGGACGTTCACCCTCGAGCGGGCGTTTTCCGTCTCGTTCGAGGTTCGGCAGGCACGAGCTTACGGTCCAAGCTCGAGCTTGGCACACTGGGAACGACACCCAAGGCTCTGCGACCTATCACTCCAAGTCATGATGACGCTCCTCTGCAGTCAAAAAGCAGGGGAATCACTGCGCCACGCCACCACCCACGCCCCGGAGAAGACACCGGTCAAATCCACTCGCAACAGTGGACTTCCGAGCGCCATGCTGCACGGCCAGACCTAACTTGGCAGCAGCACTGTGCCAACCACTCCTTTGACTTTGCTCGCCTCGGATGCGCTACCATCCTCGAAGGTGAACCTCGAAGGAAACTACGGAGCTTCGATCCAGGCGCCGTACGCAAGCTGCCATCCTCGAAGCCGTGAACCATCACAAGAGGAACATCACGTCAACTGTTGCCATGCCGTCAGCCGGAGTTGGAAGGCGCGATTCCCGCTCGCATAGTGCGCGGCATGGGCAGCACAGTGCACTTAGCAACGTCAGCACCACGAACACATGTACTCGCACCCTCCCCCCTTGGTCTATAAAAAGGGGAAGGCAAGCCCATGCAAAAGGGACGGCCAGACGCACTCAAGTCCACACGCGCTAGAACACACATCACTTAGCTAGCGATAGCCAAACTTGGGGACTTAGGAGCTCATCTCCTTCTCCCACCTTGCTTGTAACCCCCTACTACGAGCAACATGAAACCGGTGCCTTGCACCACTGCTGGACGTACGGCCCCGTGGCCGGAACCAGGATAAAAATCCCTGTCTCTTCACCCGCCATCGGGGCAGCGAGTGACTAGCAACGCAATCACTCGTTGGTGCCGGTGCGACCAAATCAGGCACCGACACATAGTGATGGGTATCTCATTTTCTAATTGTTTGACTACCCTCGGCTATTATTTTTATATTTTAAGGATAAAATAATGCTGATATTTTTTTATTCATATCATATTTATAAGCTATTTTTTATGTATGTTCTAACTTCCCCTTACATTTTAATTATCGTGCTCCTACATCTGTTAAGAAGATAGAGAAATAGAATACAAATATTATACATTGCTGGAATAACATTCTCTTTTGCATTTCAGAGGTGGAAAGAATCAGTAGATACACGGTTGTTGAGAATGTGTTCTAAAATCTACAGAAAAAAGCCTATACAAAATCTACAGAAAAAAAATCCAAATCTATGCTTTCGACAGCTCCTTCCAGAACCTGTCGAACCATTGATTTTTTATCACTTGCCTCGCCAGTTGATCCTTTGAGACAGGCTAATCTAGAGTTAGAGGAAAGTACAAGTATATTAGACCTCAAATCGATTTAGCTCTAGAGAAAATTAACTTGACGTAGTAGGCAAATAAATCTAATGGAATGTTGGCCAGAGAAACAAAACAAGATTTGAGGCGGACTGTTTGGAAACGGGATCTCACCTTTGAAAGCCACGATGTGTACCTGCATCTGCATGCTAGCCCCTTGTGGCCTTGTCCCATCTGTGTGCAGCATGAGCATGACATGTCTGTCGATGGAGAATGAACAAATTTGTTAACGGGAAAATGATTTGGATCAAGACCCGGAAGGATACCTGCCGCCGCAGCTGTACTCCGAGCGAGCTGCACTGACCACGAACATGCAGGAGCACTGGAGCAGGCGCCGTAGTCCGGTGTCTCCCGGAGGCAGCAGCCCTCAGATGATTCTACTGCGTGTTGATAATGGAGAATGAGCCAACCGGTTATAGGTCAATCCTTATGTAACCACCTGTTGTTGGATGGAAGATCGTGGAGTTTTCAGATTTACCGAGAGTGGAGCAGTGGACAAAGAGAACTGTCAGCCACTTCTAACCATAGCTGAGTGTGATTACTAAAACCATCAGTGATCACCGTGACTGTTGGCATTATACTAAATAGCCAAGTGTATTAAATTGCACTGTCGGCGACAATCAAACCATCGGCAAATAGTTAAGTTCCCAAGGGGCAGTCGGCAAGTTCTTACATCTATTGGCTAAAGTTACGATTCTAGTAGTGATTGTTAAAAACGACCTAAACTAAATCTTATAGTGCGATAAATTATATACCTAGTTTGTTATCAACAATAATTGAGAAAATCTAATTTATGCCTTTCAGTTCGCAAGATAATTTTTTTTCAACCCTAAACTAAATAAAAAAAGACACAGAAAGGCCATCCAGCTATTGAAAATGAACAATTGTTGTGAAGTAGATGGTATTATATTTCCTATATATTTTTTAGATAAACTAGTTTAACCTAAAAATAACAATATTGGTACATTGAATTAGAAAAATATTAATATACTTCGATGCAATTTGATTTACTTAATGATTTCAGGATTTTTGTCGAGTGGAGTACCGGATTTTAGATGGATTTTTTAGATCAGGTCATGCAGTTCTAGACAGGGTTTTAACTAGTAACTAGTATCATGTTTACTTTGAGCAGCAACCTGTTTGTTTTGAACTTGAATTAAATTTTGACTAGCTCTAGATCTCTCGTGGAAGAGTTATACACCAGATCCAATGGGTGTGTGTTTTTAAGAGACATGAACCTTGATAACAAAAAATGAAAGTGTACCTGTATAATACATTGCGCCTTGTGGATCACGGTGAAAGTTTTGGTGTAGTAGACCAGCTTGTCTCAGGTGGTTTTACTCCACGAACCCGTCAACCAAGTTCGGTCGAGAGTGTACACCGTCAGCTGCAGCGGCTGTCGCGGTAGTACTCATATGGACTGATGCACCAAGTGCTCTGAATAAGGCCAGCTACTTAGCCGGAACAACGTACGTATAGTACTATGAAGCGTTGACTGTGATCTGAATGCGGTTAACCCGTCAACCAAGTTCGATCAAGACTCGAGAGTAGACTCGAGAGTACCCCTGCCCCCGAACGCACATCTCTCTCGTACCACCGATAGTCCATCGAGAGAGGGGTTAATAAACGCAAGCAAACGGGTGTGTAACGTTCCACCTTACTTGTGTGTAGTGATGGACCCTAGCAATCATCAATGTCTTTTGTGTTGCAGCACAACATGAGCCAATAGAAATCACATGGTGCTCTTGCGCTTACTTGAGCTAGCGACTCACGAGTCGTCCCTTCCTTCTCTCTGTCAGTGGTGCTTTTGTCTGACGTGTATGATGATTGATGAGTCGCTGGCTGAGTGAGTGTTATTGTACTTGCTCTAATGGCCAGCAGCTCCAACCTCCGAGGTTTTCACTGGCGAGGTGGTGAAAGCATCCTCCTCCGCGGTTGTGGAGGATAGCCAATTGGGGGGCCATGGCAGCGGCAAGGGGCTCATGCCAGCAAATAATAAAAGTCTGTCTTTTCTTCTTCTTGTGCTGAAACCCAACAGAAAACTACGGCCGCGTGAATCCGTAGGGCTCCGCCTCCGATTCCGATCTCCATCGCTTAATCAATCCCAAGCTAACAACCCCCCATGAGACAAGACTACGCCATGACTGCAGTCCGTGCATACGTACAGTTCAGCTAGCCACTGCTATCGCTTTACACCCCAGCCAGCAGCCACCCACCGCGTTCCTGCTCGCTATATATATCTCCACTGAGAGCCTCTTCTCCCACCACTCCATCCCTGCTTGCTTCACTTCATCTCTTGCTGCATACAACACATACCAAATCTTCCCGATCGACGCGGCATTTCGGTTCTGAAGCTTTGGAGAGCTCAATACCACCCGAAGAATCAGCAATGAAGGTATGCGCGAGTCACATCATATCCCTGGAATCCGTTTGTTCTTAGTTTGCAACCGTTCCCTCTTGCTGCTCTCATGATTCGGAGCGAACGAACAATCATTTCACACTGACTGACATTGTGACCCATTGCTCTGTCTGTCTGAATTTTCTGCAGCAAAAGATGGTGATCAAGGTGGAGATGAAGTGCGACAGGTGCCGGTCCAAGGCGCTAGCGCTGGTGGCGGCAGCGCGCGGGGTCCACTCGGTGGCGCTCGCCGGCGACGCCAGGGACCAGCTCGTCGTCGCCGGCGAAGACGTCGACTCCGTCAAGCTCGCCGGCGCGCTGCGCAGGAAGGTGGGGCCCGCGCAGATCCTGACGGTCGACACCGAGGCGGCCAAGAAGGAGGGCGGCGGCGGCGACAAGAAGCCCCCCGCTGCCGCGGCAGCTCCGGCCGCCGCGGTGGTCCAGTACGTGCCGAGCGCGTTGTGCTACCAGTACGCGCCGCCGCAGGCGCCGGTGAGCTTTGTGTACGAGCCCCCCGCCACCGGGTACGCCGTCGGGTACCACCAGCCGCGCTACGACGACCCCTGCTCCATAATGTGACTATGTGAGTAGTAAAAGAAGGGAACGCACGTTGTACGGTCCGGGTTCCTCTGCTTTGAAGCGGCTATGTCCTTCCACGAACAGGCGGCTAGAGAGTTTTTTTCCTTCTTCCAAAAAAGAGAGAGAAGGTGTAGTAGCCTTGTTTGGGCTTTTGTTGATCCATCCCGTCGTGATTCTATTTCATGGGCCTAATTCTGTTAGTGAGGTTGGATGGGCCCAGCCCCTTGTATGTCTGTATTCTAGCCCATTAATGTTAACATTTCCCATTGTACCTCTCCTTGAGAAAAAAATCAAATTTGAGAGAAATTCAGCTTTAGCTATTTCACGATAATCTTGCAAGACCAGAAAGAGCGTCAAGAGTTTCCAGTGTGTGTAACGATTGCAAAGTCTAAAATCGCAGGCGGTAGAGAGTCAAGTTGCTTCTTCCAACAGTGATTGTAAGTTTCAGGGAAGCTGAACGCCTGCTCCAAAAGGAGGCGCCAGAAAGAAGACGTCGCAGATCACCAGCAAACAAAAAGGAAAACCCGGCGCCCCGAATTTACCCCGCACCAGTACTTTTTCTAGATGAATAGTGTACTGGAAAACGCAGGCCCGAGCCCAACACAGGGGCAGTCAGGGCGACGGCCCAGGGCCCCCCAAAATTCAAGGGGCCCTCTGATTTACTTTTAGGCCCAGTAGTTAGCCTATTTTCCTATATGTTTTGTACTTTTGCGGCCCAATCATCCGACGACTTCTTGTCTTCTTGCTGGGCGCTGGGCGGCTGGTGGATCGAATTGATTCCCGATCAGAGATCAATCGCCTCCCTCTCGTCGCCTGGGACCTCAAGGCTCAAGCACGGCAGTTGCCAGTCGGCAGCAGGCGTCAGTGAGGCAGCAGCAGCATTGCACTTGCAGCAACCGCCAAGTCGCCAACCAGCAAGGCAGCAAGGACGCACGACAAGCCCTGCGTTGTGGCTACGTCCGTACGGCCGTATTAGGTTTAGGTATTTTCCTTTTCCTAATTCTTATATCTTTATCTTTTAAAGTATTAATCTTTGCTACTAGTTTAGTTTATTAGTTATTTAATTCTGGATTAATAATTACATTTTAATTTCTTCTCATGTTCCGCATGACTGAAGCCATGTCTTCTGTAAATCGATCTAGAAAATATGATTCTGCATACAAAATTAAATAGGTATGATTTCGATGTATTCTATACCTACATAATATATTAAACATTAATTATTATTTTATTATTATATTTTACTAGGCTAATAGGCCCCATCCTAGAGTTTTGTCCAGGGCCTCGGATTATGTCGGCCCGGCCCTAGAAAAACGTGTTCTGTGAGTGGGATGAATAGAAAAAACTTGTTGGAAAAGTATTTTTTTCTGAATACACAGCCATGCCCTCAATACAAGTTCTCGAGAAAACAAAAACGAGAAAGAAAACACCAACAACCGTATACCGACACATCGCCTCGATGATTGGCAATTCCTTTTAATTATGCAGACTGTGATCGGTGAAGCTGGCTTGACTAGCTTGGACAATGGACACCCTGGCAACCATTTCCCAACCGCTGCTAGATTTGCTGGGCTGATGGATGACCCGGTCTTGCAACCACTGTTGACTTGTCGCTCCCAGGTCTCTCAGACCAACCCAAAGCCCTGGCCCATGCAAATCCCAGCCGTCCACTCTCCACTGCAACCGACGTTCTGCGTCGTGTGGCCGAGATCGCTCCGAGCCCTCGACACGGTAGCTGCAGCCTGGAAGAAACCTGTGACCCTCTGCCGCAGGCAAACGCATACGGCCGGCGGCGTATACGTATAATATTCTCGCGGCCGCGTATTGGCGGGTAAAAATTCCCAAAGCCCCCCTCGTATCCAATCCAATGCACAACTATACTACACATGTTTCCGTTCACGGCCGGTCTGAAACCTCCATCATGTGTAATCTTTTTTCTTGTCCAGTCGTAGGCGCTACTCTTACTTCGTCGCAAAGGGAAAGGATCTCCAGCCAATAGAGGAGAAGGAAAGAGACGCGCTGCAGAGGCAATTGCCCTGAAACTGAAGTGTCGTAGTCCATTGCCCCCGAGGCACGTGTGTGTATATAAGGCGAGACAGAAGCTCCCTCTGCTCTCACCTCAGATCAACACAGACCAACCTGCTCGAAAACAATAGCAACGAACGACTCTTCGCGCACCATCGAATTCGCTCATCACTCGACAACTCGACATCAGCAGCAACACAGCATGAGGGTACGTACGCAGCCAACATGGCATTTTCCACGATCCATGTATCTTTGTTCCAAGTTCCATCATCAGGGAAAAGAGTTCAATTTTGGCTAATAAGGCTTGTTGTTGATGCTATTTGCAGACGGAGATGTTGATCCGGCTGCAGGGTGTGTCGGAGAAGGGCCACGCCAAGGCGATGCAGGTGGCGGCTGCCGTGGACGGGGTGGAGTCAGTGACCCTGTCAGGGAAGGACAAGAGCCTGCTGCGCGTCGTCGGCGAAGGCGTCGACTGCAACCACCTCACCACCCGCCTCCGCCGCAAGGTCGGCCGCGCCGACGTCGTCGAGCTCCACACCCTCAACGGCGGCGCCGGTGGTTACTACGGCGGGTACGGCTCCTCCTACTCCCGCAGCGGCAGCGGCCTCTCGCGCGCCGACGCCACCTTCGGGTACTCAGCATCCTACCCCACCACCACGGCGAGGGGTGGATACGCGCCGGAGTATTACGGCGGCGGCTACGGTAGCCACCACCAGCAGCCGCCGGCGTCGTACGGCGGGTACGGATACTACTCGCAGCCGGCGTACGGCGGCGCACCCACAGTTGTGCACCACGATCAGTACTACACGTCCTCGACCGACCCCAACGGCTGCTGCATCATGTAGTAATGGCAAGTACAATAGGGTAGTGCTGTGTGCATGATGGTAGATTGATAGAGTAGGATGTGCATGCTTTGGCTCTCTGTGTGTAGTAGATTTTAGTGACGCTGTTATTAATTGCGTGTGCGACGATCGAGTCGACGACGGACTGTCGTGAGTCTTCTTCCTGCAGTTTCATGGTGGCTGGTTTTAGTAGCGCCCCCCTGCTCAGTTTCATTCGTTTGTAAACCGCATGTTGCTTTGTGGATTGTGAGATGAGAAATAAAAGCGAGCCTTCTCGCAAAAAAAAGGAGGAAAAAAAATAAATGTGATCTCTCTGGGTTCCAGTTGAGGGCTATTGCCCTGAATCTACCACCTCGTGCGAACTAAGCATACTGAATGAATGTTGCTGTTAATTGGGTGACACACTGCTGCGATTGTGCTCAGTTATTCGTTGCGTTTGCACCCTCATCATGTTCACACCGAGAGCATCTATACCTGACAAAAGAGGCTCAGGTCGTTCAACAACGATCAACCGCACCAGATCCGGAGAAGCTGGACGGCAGATGCGAGAATGAAAACAGCTTCTTTTTCCTTCGTGTCCCATCGTAACAGTAACGAGCGGTCGAGCTGTGTGTGTGTCTCTCTCTGTGTATGGCATACAGGCTGTGAATCTGTCATTTCCCATCCAAAGAAACTGGATATTCTTCTATCTTTTCCTCCGAAATGGAGAAAAAAAATAATACCGATGTGGTGTCTGAACGAATCGCAACGGCATAGCGTAATCCCCGCGACGACGCTCTCGCGAGGCCGTGACGCACGCGCAGCTGCCCGCTGCATCCGCCACGACAGGGTCACAGGGACACAGCGGCTTGACCGACGACCACCGGCGGCGTCGTCGATCGCCGGACACGTTGCGCTCCCGCTCCCTCTCCCCAACCGACGAAACTAACACCTGCCGTGGCCTGTGTGGGTTGCGCTGCGCGGCGGATCCTTTGCAAACCATGGAGGAAAACGAAAGCAGCAAATGGTCGGTACCTCCATTGACTCGGTTAAGTTTTTTGAGATGCGAAGAAGGCGACCGTCCGCGCGAGTGCATCTCAGCGTGGACGGCGGCAACAGGGCCGGCGAACCTCGGACGCTTCCCTTTTTGAGATTCCCAAACCAAAGGCTGGCCAACTATAGTGATTAACTAGCCACTTAATTAGCCCCAAAACTAAAGCAATTCCTCGAAGGGAAGATCCGAAGATGTTTGCCGACTTGCAAGGATTACGGCCATGTTTAGATAGAGAGTGCTAAAAATTGATATCATCATTTAACTCCTAAATTGGCTGAAAGTATCCAAACATAGGGTCCAAATATGGACCAAATTGATTTGGCACACCCTATTCTTGTGGATACCAAAAGACACTCCAATTGGAGGTGGTGGGGGGCAAATAACAAATTGGATAAGTGCATCAAATACAAGTTCAGACCTATGATCCAAACACGAAGAGCTAAAATGAATTGACACTAGTTACGGTAGCCAATGAATAGTACGCGAAATTAGCACTAGGACCAAAACATCCAAACGCTGCCAATATTGCACGCCGCCTCTTGCCTCGCCTTCGCCGCGGGCACCAGGGATCATCATCGATAGGCCTTCTGGGGATCAGAGTAACGTACGGTCGTATGCACACCTGGGGCCGGGATACATCTGCGACGTGGGCACCCTTGTTGGCTGCTGCTGCTTCTCTGATCTCTATCCTTCCAGGGTCAACCCTTTAATCTTAAAATCGTCGGTTTAGACGTCGGTTGTTATCAGGACCACTGTCACATCTCACGACGCCTATGTTTTTTGGAACGGAATGGAAAAGATTTGCCGAATTTTTATTAGAAGAAAAACAAGAACAACAAAAACAACTAGGTGGTGGCTCACCACCAAGCGAAAAACAACTAGGAAACAACTAACAAACAATCTAGGCCACTGTGTCGTTCAAGTAATCCTGAATCCTGATCGAGCGGCAGCGCAACTTGCGGGCGGCAGCTGCAATGTAAAAAAATTTTGAGTCGCTATCCGAATAGCTTTCACCTGTTAACTAACTGAGTAGCTATACTAGCACTTGCGTGCGTGGATGCGGTTTGCGATGTAAAATAATGATGTTCAGTGCTAGCTTACCAGTGAAGCTAATATCAGTGAGCTGTGAAATAAATTTGAGTAGTTTTCTCGCGGGAAAAGTCTATTTTTCACCCTTCAATTGTTACAAAAGTCTGATTTTCAACCTCAAACTACAAAACCAGATACTAAAGACCCTCCAACTATCCAAACCATGCAAAATTAGGCCTTCGGGTGGTTTTGAGGGTGGTTTTGGATTTTCTAAAAATAACAGAAATGTTATTTAAAGTTTGAAAAACCATAATTAATTCATTTTGGACCCAAAAAATATGAAATTAGTGCCAAAAGTTCTCTTAAAATGTAACCAACCTATTGGCACACCATTTAATGTTATCTTCGTATTATATATTTATATTACTAGTGTCTTATTGTTTTTTAAAAATAATTAGAATACAAATAAATAATATGCAAATAACTTCTAATGGTGCACCAACATGTAGGTCACATTTTTAGAAAAACATCTGCACCAGATTCTAATTTTTCTAGTTCAAAATAAATTAGTTATGAATTTTTTAATAGAAAATTATTTTTATTTTTTTTGAAAAATACAAAACCACCTTCAAAACCACCCAAAGGGCCAATTTTGCACGGTTTGGATAGTTGGAGGGTGTTTAGTGTCCGGTTTCGTAGTTGTGGGTCGAAAATCAGACTTTTGTAATAGTTGGAGGGTGAAAAATAGACTTTTCCCTTTTCTCGACAAAGAGAAAACAAAAAAGAAGGGTCCAGTTCCAGATGATGAGAAGCGTCTATGCAAGGGGGGATACTCAATGGCCTTTTTCTGGGTCAAGAAAATAATTACGAGCATGTCATCCTAATTATTTCCCATCCAAAATTAATTACGCATAATACCACCCTAGTTAATCTCCTGACCTAAATTAATCAGGCACAATATCATCCTACTTCATTTTATCAATTTTTTGGATCGGTTTTCTTTCTTGAATTTTTTTTATTAGAATTTGGACCAATTCATTAACTCTTGGCCTTGCGCTCTCTTTGATGAACGGATGCAGCAAATTATTCTTTCTCCCAACCGTGTCACACCGGATGCGCATAATAAGCGGGCATGTCCGCTTGTTGCCCAGTGGCAAAAGATGCTTGCCCGAGCGAGAGGTGGCTTATTTGGACTTGGTTTGGATAACCGCGATGCTCCCGGACTCCCGTCACAGCGCGCTGCGTCCGCCACGCCGGCGAGGCGGCGACAGGTCCGGCTTCATTTCACCGACGGCCCACCGGCATCCACGTAGCAGTATTTCTTCACCTTCCCGGCCAGGCCAACGCCACCGACCACTACACATGCCGTGACCGTGCGCTTTGTGAGGTGATGGATCCTTGACGAGCCACAGAACACAGAACAGAGGAAAGCTGCTCAAAAATTAAACAAAGCCGCAAAGCAGGTGGGCGGTGCTAGCTTCCCTGTTGTTTAGTTTTCGGCTCCGAAAGACGCCCGTCCGGCGGGTGACTTCCCCGGAGGCTGGAGCGAATAATAGCCTCGTACTCGTAACGCTTTGGCGAAAGGCGTGCCACCCCCGTTTGATGTTCTCGCGGTCTTCAGGCAATTGCCCCGAACCAGAGGCCGGCCGACGGACGATGAACAATACCTCTGCGCTCGATCTTTGCGTGCACGTGCACTCTCCCGGTTCTAAAATGCAAAACATTCTAGTTGTCCGAGAACTCCGAAGGGAACTTTCTTTTTAATGTTAATATCTACTAGCACACATGCCTGTGCGTTGCTACGGGTGCACACATGCCTGTGCGTTGCTACGGGTTATGGGTGAATGCAATATATCGCATTGTATCAATAAATATGATTTTGTTTTTAAAAATAGGATCCATTTTATATTATGTGTCTTTCATGTATTTTTTGATTAATTATAATTTTTAAACTATGATTAAATGGATGGTTTTCTACTTGAAGGAAGAAGACGATACAAAATACCTTTATTTTAGCTGTTCCATGTTATTTCTATATTTCACAAAATTAGAACTGGGATATAAGATATGGACACTCAAAATAAAGAATACAATAATACATGTTAACTATATTGGATTTAATGTATCTCCTCGAATAGTAGATAAATTATACAAAATAAATTTGGGCTACAATCTATTTGGTCTTTTGGTCCTTTAGACCGATCAATAATTTTGATTGCAACACTATCCTCACTTCTCTCTTCGATTTACCTTATTCTGTTTATAAAAAGTCAATTACAGAAAAAGAACTAACACTCTCTTCCTCTCTCTGCTTTACCTTATCGCTGCTCTATTTTTCCCCTCCTGCTCTTGTCGCTTGGAACCCTCTTGCCTGCTTCCTTTGTCTCCAATCACAGCCGTAGGCCTGTGCAGCAGCAACTGAGCTGGAGGTGCCATGGACAGGCTGCCGCCACTCCCCATCGGCGCGGGGGTCCAGCAGTCCAGGACTCCAGGGTAGGGCGCGGCATCGATTCAAGCCGGTGGATCTTGCCTGGTAGCACCTCACTTCTTCGGTTCTTCTCTTCCTCAGCTAGCAGCAGCACACAAGCACCACCACCAAATCTCCGTCGAGCAAATATTTGCTCCTCTCTAATCCCTCTCTATGTTCTATTTCGCGGCCTGCTGGCAAATTTGTGGTGGCTTTCCCCGAGGTGTAGATGGACGCTCATGCTGCAGCCCCGCGGGCAAATTCGGCGACGGCACCTGGCTGCCGGACCTCTTGACATGGTTTTTGATTTGTTATTGTTGATTTGGAATTCTTTCTTGTTGGTGCCTCCCTTCTAAATCGAGAGGTGGGATGAAGGAGAATGGGATGGAACGGCTCCGTTCTAACTAGTGTTTGGTTGAGGAATTGGGGGATGGGGTTGCTCCAGCGATAGGAATATTCGCTGGATTCTGGGACGATCTCGTCCCAGAAAAACGGTCGGACGAGCTCGTCCCACTCGGACGGCGCTCACGCCGTATCCCTCACGCACCGGAGCCATGGAGGCAGCACAGGCTGCGCGAGCACGCGTGGGCAGAGGTCGCCTGAGGACGGTCGGGTGGAGGCACCAAAGCCCAGGCCACCGGAGCACGGGCGGGCGGAGGCGCAGGAGACCAGCTTGGCCGCCGCAGACAGGGTCAGCTGCTGCTTGGGAAGGTGAAGGCGCGGAGCCATCGGAGCTCAGGTGGTAGGTGGGCGAAGCCATGGACTGGAGTCTGCCGGCTAGACCTCCAGATGGCGGAGGCGCAGATGGATCCACCGGAGCACGGACGGATCAGGGTTGCTGACGGGGACGGGATCTATCGTGCGGAGGCACGGAAGGCAGCTGGCCAGAGCTCACCAGGGCACAGGCGTGGGGCTGGCCAGAGATCACGAAGGCGGAGGCGCCGACAGAGGACGGGTGGAGCTCGCGAAGTCGCGAGGACGGCGGCGACTCGGGGAAGGTGGGGAGCGACATCCAGAAGAAGAGAAAAGGGGAGGAGATGGATGTCTGACGTGTGGGCCCCATAATAACAGTGCTAACGGCGTGTGTTTCTGTTTCATCCAATCCCTCGGACAAAAAAAAATAGAACCGTTCCATCCCTTCAACCAAACACTCCATATAGAATCATCTAATCCCTAAAATCAGAACAGAGCCATTCCATCCTACATCACTCTCCAACCAAACGGCTACGATTTGGTGATTTCCGCGTTGCTACGGCGAGTAGAATTCGGGTGATTTTGCGATTCTGTGTTGCGGTCGAAGCAGCAAGGCCGACGCAGGAGGGGTGGGGTACAACCTAACGGGTGGGACCCACGTGTAAGGACAGACGAGAAAAAAGACTTTATGTGCTTTAGGAGTAGGTAAAGATGTAAGTTTATTAACAAAGACCAACAATACAGACCGTGTTCCATTTGATAAGTTAAAACTACCAAACAGATTCGTGGTTTTTAGTAGTATCTCTTAAGTATACTATATGCATGGTTCATTGCCATGCGGCCATCACTATATAAAGTGCTTTTCGTTATACATAAATCTGATAACACTAAAGTTGTGACACGCAAAATACGATACAAGCTCTTAGATTTGGTGAACCACTTCTAAGTTTGAATGTCGAAATACATGTGCTAGCTAGCTATGTTACTGAAAGAGGATTACGTACCCCCCGCGCGTGTATCTACCACTTGGCACTTGCCATGCATTTCTATACTCCTTAGAAATCCATGACAAGTCATCAAGTCGACGAGTCTAGCGGCAGTCGGCAGGTAGTACATCGGCGGCGCCCGCTGCTCTAAACTTACCCAGCTCTCCGAAGCATGCACACCGGCCCAAAATTGCCAGGAAACTTGGTACGCTGCCTTCGCAGACGCTGCAACTAGCCAACTAGCAATGATCGAACGAAGCCGTGGGCAGAGTGACTACAAGGCTGCACGTTGCTTAGACGACGACGATGTATTTGAAACCATATTATTCATAATTCATGTTTACTACTGTCAAAGTCATGTACATCATCTTGGGGATACATATCTGCGACAAGGCCACCCTTCGAGCTCTATCTTTGCAAGTTTGCATGGACTCTTTCTTCAATGTTAAGTTATCTTTTAAACGTGACGGGGATTGACACAGGAACCGAACACGATCTGCAAACGGCATGCACGTATACAACTCCGCTAACTAAAAGATGCACGCCACCTGTTTTATTGCCTCGCCCGCTGCATCAGTGTTACTGTTTGCTCCCGGAAAAGATCTCACTTAACAATCTAGGCGAGCTCGATGTAGCTGTGGGTATAGGAAGATTGCATACCCACAGCGTACGTATATCTAGCCGCAGGTTTCCGTGTAGAGTCCATGCGGATAATTTCCAGCTCCAAAGATAGAGTCCATGCATGGAATCAAGAAACATATATATGCCACCTGTGCAATTGAAAGATAATGAATGGTGCATGTATACCATGGGCATTTCGTAGGCATTTTCTCTCCATAGAACATAGAACAGAGTCATCGAGTAGCCGCAGTCGGCACACGGTACGTGCATAATTTTGATTCTAACTCTGAAGCTGATGTCCACTTGCTCGGGCCGCAGCATTTCCAGCTCCAAACGAAGCACGGTCCAAAACGCGACAAGCTTTACTTACGTGACTTCGAAGAGACTTAGGGCCCTGATTGGTTGGGTGCATTTGCCCCAACCAGGCTCCAGGCATGTAAGATTCTATTGATTGGTTGGATGTATTGTCTCCAGAGCCTGGCTCAGCTCGTGCAAAAATCAGTCCGCGACCTGGCTCCATAAATACGAGATGAATTTGCGTTTCCGGCGAGACAAGCTCGCTCCATACAAGCCAGTGCACCATCGGTCAATTTCTTGGGCAAACCACACACAAGCAAGCTACTTTTGCTATGCAATGCGAGTAACCAATCAGCAGCTCAAATCAACCAGGCTAGCCAAATGCAGACAAACGAACATGGCAGTCTCGCATGTGCTGAGCCTGTCTCACGGGAGCCTGCTTCTAGGATACGAACCATGCTGAGCAGATACAGAAACCAATCAAATGGATCCCTGCCCGTTGCACATTCTTATTATATTCCTGCCCGTACTAGTAGAACTAGAAATTGACCCCAGAAATCCTTTAAACGGTCTGTGACAATAGTCTTGAGTTTTTCGCGTAAATAATACATGTGCATGTGGATGAACTTTTCACTAGCACAATCTATCCTTAATTATCATCCTAGCTATACTTCATTGCTAGCGCCATGCAGGATTTTTTTAAAAACTTCGGTTAACTATATATTTAGATACACCACCTAAATTTTTCTTGGGAAAAAACCGACTATAGTAAATTGTATATCTTATTGAAACTTTAGATTTTCATGTAAAGTTTGTCTCTATCAAAATCCATATAAAAAGTTATAAATGTCTAAACCATAAAAGTTCAAATTGTAATCACAAAAATATCCATGTCGGGTGGTAAGAAAAGCTGACATGGGTACCAAAAAGGCAATCCATGCCGACTTTTGTTAGGAGCCGGTATGGACTGCAAATAATTAAATACCTCCATTTTAAATTATAAGTTTGGCACTCGTCTTCTTCGAAATGTTGTGTAAAATATCACATATTTTGTTATGGTTTGCTTTATTAATAAAAATTCTTCAAGAATCATTTAAATTTAGCCATCGATTAGCGAACGCGGGGGGGGGGGGAGGTATTAGATTTCAATGTATTTGTCAATTAGGAGTAATACTTAAAGAACTTGTCGCCTTCTCCTATTGCGAGCTGTCATGGATGATGATGACTTATTTGTGCCGGCTACACACACCGGCCCGTGTGGTTTTCTAGTAGCGTTGGGCACTTGGGAAGGCTTTCCCTCCTAACGTTGCATTGCAAACGAGCATGCTTCCCACGCGAGGTTCCGATTATTTCCATGCAATTTCCCAACGACCCAGAGATTGCATCTACTCTCGCGTGACTTCATGAGTCGCCTAATAATCCAGAGTGCTGCTCCGCTCAGCTGTGGCCTGTGGGCAGAGTGCATACAAGTCTACACGACCACACTGAACAGACGAACGATGCTTGTATCACCTACTCCATATGCATGCATGTGCCGTGAGAGCCAAGTAGTACACCGGCACGGGGAAGACGTGGCCAGCCAAGCTTCGTTTTCTTTGCATTGCATGGCCATCAACTTTTCCATCTTAACTACTAAGCTAGCTATTGTTGAGTTGTGATCCAATTTCATCACAAGTCAAAACCCATTTGGTCCAGGTCGCTACTGGGGGGTGTCCATCTAGTGATATATTTTATTCTTGTAAGCCGCCGCGACAGCGTTGTAACCTTACTCCTCCACATATTGAAGTTCTTGCTGGCTGACGCCTGTGGTTTTTTCCCACAAGGGTTTTCCACGTTAAAATCGTGTCTCGTGTTTGATTTTGTTTCGCATTATTTGCTAACAGCTATATGGCAACTTGCGTAGTTGCAAGTAAGTTTTCGAGTCGCGTGCAAAGAACGTTCACCGATTAGCTACCTAGAGCTAGTAGGACTAGGAGTACCTAATAACCTGCATTGCTTCGTGTGATTTTCATTTCGACATGTATCAAAGGAACATTCAGTTGATTACTAACCTGCACGTCTACTAGTTTCCCAAGCAGTAAAAAATTGAAGTAATTGAGGATGTTTTTACTCTTAACGATTACACACCGTCAACGATGTTTGTATCATCTTTATGCATGTGCCGTGGGAGCCAAGCAGTACACCGGCACGGGGACAACGTGGCCGGCCACACCGCTTTGTTATTTGCATTGCATATGATCGTCAACTTTAAAATCTTAAAGCTACATATGACAACTTGCGTGGTTGCATGTAATTTTTTGAGTCGCTGTCGAAAGAACGTTCACCGATTAGCTACCTAGAGCTAGGCGTACCTAAACCTGCAATGCTTCGTGTGATTTTCATTTCAATCCGTATCAATGGAACATTTAATTGATTGACTAAGCGGTACGCGTCTACTAGTTTCCCGAGCAGTGAAAACTTGAAGTAACCGAGAATGTTTTTACTCTTAACTTGAAATTGCCATCTGACTCTCGGTAATTTGGATGTTTTTTATTTAGCTGTTGAAACTTTGCCCACTGCAAAACTTCATGTATTTAACTCGATTTTAAGACTTTATTTACATGAAATTCAGAACTTCATTGTACTAACAGCAGCCCCTTCAAATGGTGGTTCTATTTTTCCCCATGAAGTAGTGATAGTGTGTGGTGGGCCGGGCCGTCTTAGCTTTATGATGCTGTTGGGCCTCCAGTGATGAGAATAAAACCGCCAAAATTTCCAGATAATTATGAGACTATTGGTCAAAGTTCTGTGAGTTAAATAACTCTACTTGTGAGATATATTAACCCATGATTACGCTTGCTTGCTTGGCTCTGAAGTACGAGTACTAGTGGAGTACCAACTACAAATGTTTGCAGTTATAAATATTTGCCCTTGCATCTTTGCTCCTGGCTGTCAGTACTTGGGGGAAAACCACACACTTCTCTTTCCTCTATCAGCATCGGCACAAAGCAGGGCCTGGCTGCTTCCCTTTGGAGCTTGCTCACAAAGAACAGCAGCAAATCACAACGATGAGGGTAAATATCTGCCTTGTTCTTACCAGCTTTAATCTGCTTCATCTTGTGTTTTATGCTTCATATCCTTCTTTTCTTGCGTTCAATTGTTTTTCATGATTTATGAACTTGTTACTAATTGCTCCCGTCGAATAATTCTTTCAGAAGGAGATCATAATCCGGCTGCATGTGAAATCCGACAAGTGCCAGGCCAAGGCCATGAAAGTGTCAGCTGCCGTCAAGGGTACGCGTTCTGTTCTATTCTGTTCTTGTTTGCGACGAGAATTCTCAAGCACTCGTTCTTCACTCATTACCAGCAAAAAAAGATTAACTAACTAACTAACTGTCCAATAATTCTATTTCTATCAGGAGTGGAGTCCGTGACGCTGGCCGGCGGCGACAAGAGCCTGCTGCTGGTGATCGGCACGGCCGTGGACTCGAACAAGCTGATCAAGAAGCTCAAGAAGAAGGCCGGCGAGGCTGAGATCGTCGAGCTCCGGACGCACGACACCTTCGAGGCGGCGGCGCTCCCTCTCCCGGGGACCAAGCAGGAGATGGCGGCGATGCGGTCCTCGCCGTACAACGGCCACCACCACCAGTGGCAGCAGTACAACAACAGCTACGCCGTGGCGCCCACCAGCCCTTACGCCCACCACTACTACCCGTCGCCGGTGGGCGGCTACGGGTACGGCTACGGCGGCTACGGTGGGGCCAGGGTCAGCAGCTACTCGCTTGCGGCGGCGCACAGCCACCCCGGCAACTACTCGCCGCTGGTGGAGAGGCATGACTACCAGCCAATGGACAAGAGTAAAAACTCCTCTGCCTCCAGCAAGCAGAGGCAGAGCTCATCGTCTATTCCGCGCCGTGGCGGCGGCGGCGACAGCTGCGTCATACTCTAGTATGCTTCCTTTACGAAGGTGATGACTCGATGGTGTTGCTCAACAAGCTGCAAGGGGTTACGGAGCAACTGCCGGCTGCTGCTTGAATCATGATGTCTGTTAGACTGTTACGTACTCTGTTTCTCATGGAAACCATCTGTTTACTACTCCATGTGTGGATTTGCTTGCTGTCTGTGGTTTTCGTCGGGCTTGGGATTAGGCGGGGAAGGCTGTACATTTGGCGTGGGGTGGATCGAAGTGGAATTAGTCGGCCTGTTAAACATGTATATTATGCATTTAGGAAATGACCGTGAAATGTGAATATACTTGTGCATACTACAATGATGTTTTTGTCTGCCGTGTACTGTATGCCTGTATGTACTCACTACCAATGTCTTCCAGAGTGAGGGTGGAATCTCTGAGCTGCGCTGCTTAGATATTCGACGTCCTTCATCTTTGATGCTTATGTATTTCAGTATTTGTCATTTCTGAACTTTTCTGCAGGCACATCAATAATAATCCCGGTTAAGAATTGTCCGGGAATATACCCGCTGTGCAGTGGAGTAGAGTAGTATGACGAATCACGAGCAGTCACTCCACTTACTACTAAAACTGTTCTTTTTAGTCCCCGAGATCCTAATGGCATTTTTTTTTCTACCGTATAAAACAATTATCAGTTGGAATGGGCAATGATAAAGCCCCATCCTAGCTATCGTCCAACTGACTCGGATGGGAAACCGACAAGTTTTCCAAACGATATGATAAATCCTTAATACCAACAGTGCAATTAAGTAGATCAACGAAGAATCACAATCACTCACTCCACTGCATAAACTAAACTGCAATTGTTTGTCAACCATCCTCAGATGTGGACGCCATGTGACAAGAGCTGACGCTCGAAGGTAACTGAACCAGGCTTCTTTGCTGTATCCCCCCTAATTGAAGTATTTGTCAGCTATCAGACAAGGTTCAAGCAGTGGCAACATATCAAACAATACAGGCCATCCTAGCTAGGCAAACTATTATTGTCCTGCTGATTGAGATTTAGCAAACACCTACCTAGCAGGTGTGTTCTCCGTGGAGTTTTAAAGTGGCATTGACCCACTGTTCTCCTTGGAGTTTTAAAAGTGGCCAGTGCTTTTCAGTGAGGCCGTTCCTGTCCATTGGCGAGGTCAAGTCAGGGGGGTTTGTCCGTTTGCTTCCTGCGTCAACTAACTCTAGGATCTTCCTACCTCTGGGTACGATTCATGTCGGTTTCAAGAACCCAATATTTCCTGCTCGTGAGATCGACGAGCGAGAAATTTGGCGGTTCGCTGATAAAAGTATAGCGCTGAGCCGCTGATGATGCACTGCATGCTCGTGTCAGCTAAATGAATAATGATACCACTACTAGTGGAGTAGTAGCTGTGATCACCACGTGCAAATCTCCATGGCGTAACCTCCTATGCAAGCCTGACGAGGAGCCGAATCTGCAGGAAGATTCAATGTTGATTTTTTTTTTTTGGAAAAAACATCTTTGAAAAATTCGAGGGGTAGCGGAGCTGTAAAAGACAACGACGGCGGGGAAGGAGACGTGCTACGCGCGGCCCATCTATCATTTCGGGCGGGCGAAAAGGGTGGAGGCCCATGAAGTGTGAAGAGCCCAATATCTCCCTAGCAGCCGGGGCTTCCGGCCTGCAAGCTGCAGAGTTCCTCTCTCTCTCTCTCTCTCTCTCTCTCTCTCTCTCTCTCTCTCTCTGCCCCTTCCGCGCTCCTCCGATCGTCTCGCCCGCGGCGCCGGCGACCATGCGGGTGGCACCCAGGGTGCTCGTCCTCGTCCGCGACGCCGAAGGCTACGGCGCGGCCCTCGCCGACGCTCTCCGCCCGTCTCCGGGGCTCACGAGGTTTTTCCCTTCCACCCAAAACCCTAGCCTAACTTTCCGACAAGCACATAGCTTCCGCTCTGGTGCTCACTACCGCTTTGCCGCTGGATGTTTCCGCCAGGGAGTCCTCGCCCTTGGAGCTTCCCCGCGGAAAGTACGGCCTCAATGGTGAGAAGGCGTCCGTCGAGCTCCTGAGCTTCTCAGATTCCAGTGGCTCTCCTCAGGTCCGGCCCAAGAGGGTTTCTACCCATCTTATCTTATCGATTCGATTCGTGTGCTTCAAGATATAATTTAGCTAAATTAGCGAAGGATTTCTGTTTCTATTGATGGATGAATGAACTGAACATTGCTAGACAAACTGTAGTTCTGTAACAAAATGTGCATGAGCCATGAGGTGCAGCAGATTTACTCCATAAAACTTGAAGATCAATCTCCTTTAAGGAGTTTGCTATGAGGTTTCATTGTGCGTTCTGGTGTGGCAGCATAATTGTGATTAGAAACGTTTGAGCAAGGCCAGGACACTGAAAAGTGGACAATGCAGTGTGTATGCATGTGGAGAGTGGAAACCGCTTGTCTCCCTGTTACCGAAATATTGACCGCCCTGGGAAGCGTCCTGGAAGCTACAGGGTTCATAAACTTTCCATTCTTCAGGGTTTGGTAGTAGCAACTAGTAAGTAGGGTAAGACCTTCCTTTTTAGGAAACAGAGGAACATTATGTTACCATGATTTACTGCTAAACTGAAGCTAGGTTGTGGGTTTCATTTTGAGTTTTTGACCTTGTTTCTGTAAACATGCATCCTGACTTGATTTCATTGGACACTATGAATTCTGACCTTGTTTTTGTTGCTGTTGCCTTGTCTACCTCTGAATATGGTTTATCAAGTATAACATTATTATGTCTTGATGTATTTCATTCTTACATCTCAATCAACTTTTCGAGTGTTTTAAATGTGTCGCCTAGGTGACAAGGCATACCCAGGGAGCCTTAAGGGCTTAGTTACGTCTTGTCGCTAGGCAATAAGGCGCACCTAGAACACCATAATTTGCCTTACCACCTTAAGAACCATGAACTTGTCACATTTGGACCGCATTAAAATGACGCTGCATGGTAATGATCGAGGCAATCTATGGCAATAGAAAAGGATACTTTCCTATTGGCTTTTATATCTTTTTTTCTTGAGTTTTATTAGATGGAATAAGGGAGCAAGCACTCTTTTGTGAATTCCAACATGTTTCCTATATGCAATTTATTTTATCTTGCTTCTGTAACAATGTTTTATTCTGTCAATATGGTCCCTTTGCAACTGATATTCAGCTGTTGGTAAGCTAATGTTACTTCAAAATTCATGACCATGAGGGCTTGTTGGCTGTCAAGCTATTAGTCTGCTTTGTGGATTATTTGCTAATGAAGAACTGACTATGTATTTTATTATGACGTGAAACAGCAATTGTGTTCATGATGGCAGATATTGGATCTGAACTACTTTTGCCCTTGTCCTAAGAAAAATGTCGTATTTAAGCTCTGTTGTTTATTGCCAGGTGTCCATTTTTGTCGTGCCAGATTACAAGCCCCCTCTAGCTGCATGTGTTATGCATGAGGTCTTAGAGCTTATTTCTTCTGAAGCTACCTCCACTGAGCGAGTTCTAATTGTCCCACTCATCACAAGATCATCAAGCTATCAACATGGAATGGAACATTCAACAAAAGTATCACCTGTACTTTATGGTGCTGACATAGGGGCAACAACTGACTTTACTCAACTGGTGATTGCCGGGACTACTAAACCTCCTACATCCTTGCAAATACGTTGTGAACCAATATTATGTTTGCTGGAAATGGTGCGTGTGCTGAAGATGCCTACGGTTCTTCTTGTCCCTTCTGGTGGGCAGCAGCAAGGCAAAAGCTCCACAGTTTCTGATCTTGAGGTAATCTTGACTGTTCTGTTCGTTCTGATCCTGGTATATTTAAATCTCTTGCTTTTCATAGTTGTCTGTAACTCTACATTTCTGCCTTCCTTTGATTCTGATATGTCCCACTTCTTTTGGTAGAAGGTCTGCAGACTATGTTGGTACTGAATTTTTTTCTGAATTGTTCTAATAAAATTGGAGACAATACTGAAACGATATTATGCACTCTTAAGTACCAACGTTAAAATGGGTTAAGCTGTGACCTTGGTACCTCCTTTTAAGGATACAACTAAGCACTCTGCCACTCTCCAAAAGATTTATGTCAGGCATTTGCTTATCGAGTTTTCACCTCTGTCCCTGTCCAAATATAAAGCAAAATACATGCATGGAATAGTTCTTGGTGTTTCAGAGTTTGTATATTTAATACTGCAATGTAAAACTTTTACACTTCCTGAATTATCATATTTTTGTATGAAGCGGTATGCGCTCACCAATAGCAATAAAAGCCTGCATGCTCTAAACTATGAACGTTTAGTTTAATTCTTATTTCTGAAGAACTGTGAAAGAATGTGAATTGCATTCTTTTAAGTTGTGAAATTGCAAAGCTAGTTGACTGTTGGCTTACCCAATTTCTTCCTATTGTCAGATACTGCAATGTGTAGGAGAGCACTTGGCCAGGCACACCAACTTGGAGTTCAGCAAAGAATCCATTCTCGAGAGGGGGATCGAAAAATCACCAATCGTTCAGGAGCCCTGGCGTGAGCTTTATGGGTGATGTTGACGCCCTTTGATCATAGCTTAGCTGGCCATACATGTGCAGCATGTTTAATCTGGAAGCATGCAGATCTGGTCTCTGTTGAAGTCTACAAAATCTGCCATATGGCTCCATCAGTTGAACTTGTTTGGAAAGGGGTAGATTAGAGCAGATTGAGAGGGATTGGAGACTACTTCCCAAACAAGCCCGAAATGAACATCTCCTAGCCAACTGTGTCCGGAGTTCAGATTTTTATTGTTTTCACTAAATCTTCACAGCTAAGCTTCAACTCTTGAAATCTTTCGTTTAAATTCAACTCAAGTCCATTCTTGTAGAGAGGTTTGCTTTGCTGACGCCGAAATTCCTGTAGCGCGAGTTCACGCAAAACTCTCTATCGGGCCCCTTTCCTGCCCTTCTGGCTTCTGCCGTCAAACCGCACGATCCCAACAATGGCGACGGCGCCGTGTAGCTGGTCCGTCGCTTGTTGCTGACGTGTGCCATCGGACTCCCGGCCGTCGCCGCGCCACCGCCGCCCCCAGCCATCTATCTCCGGCAACGCATTCCCCAAATCTCCCATGGCGCCATCCCCTCCGCCCCCGCCGTCCCCCGCGGCGCTCATCGCGCATCTCGCCGCCGTGCTCTCCTCGCCGGACTGGCGCTTCCACCCCTCGCTCCCGCACCTCCCGGGCCTCCTCGCGCCGTCGCTGCCCCGCACGCTCCTCGCCCCGCTCCCGCTCCGCCTCGCGGCCGCCGTCGCCCGCGCCGCCGCGCCGTCCCGCCACCTCCTCGACGTCTCGCTCCCCGTCGTGCTCCGCCTCCACGCGCTCTCCCCGCCGCCGCTCCGCCCGCTCTTCGACCGCACCTTCCGCTCCCTCCTCGCTCACTTCTCCCGCTTCGCCCTGGCGCCGCTCATGCTCCGCCTCTTCGCGCACATGCACCGCCACGGCCCGCCCGCACCCACGGGCGCCACCTACAATGCGCTCATCCGTGCCCTCTGCCGACGCGCCGACCTCCGCCGCGCGCAGCGGTACCTCAGCCTCATGGTCCGCTCTGGCTGGCGCCCCGACGCGTTCACGTTCAACTCGCTGATCGTGGGATACTGCCGCACGCAGCAGGTCGATGTGGCCCAAGACCTGTTCGATAAAATGCCGCTTAGAGGCTTCCCACAAGATGTGGTTTCTTATGCTGCGCTGATTGAAGGACTATGTGAGACAGGGAGGATTGATCAGGCACTGGCGTTGTTCAGGGAGATGAAGCAGCCAGACATGCACACATACGTGGCCTTGGTGAAGGGGCTATGTGATGCCGGGAGGGGGCAGGAGGGGCTCTCTATGTTGCAGAAGATGAAGGAGCGGGGATGGAGGCCAAACACTCGTGCTTATGCAGCAGTGGTTGATTTATGGTGCAGGGAGGGGAAGGTTGACAAGGCAGAGAAAATGCTAGATGAGATGTTTGGCAAAGGGTTGACTCCTAGTGTTGTAACATGCACTGCTGTTGTGAATGCCTACTGCAAGGAGGGGAGGATGAGTCGTGCAGTGAGGGTGTTTGAATCCATGAAGTTGAAAGGGTGTGAGCCAAATGTGTGGACATTCAATGTATTGGTGCAAGGTTTCTGTAATGAAGGGAAAGTGTACAAAGCAATGGCTTTGCTGGACAAGATGAGAGCGTGTGGAGTAGAGCCAGATATCATGACTTACAATTTGTTGATTCGAGGCCAATGCATCGATGGGCATATAGAGAGCGCTTTCAGATTACTCCGTTTGATGGAAGGAGATGGTTTAGCTGCCGACCAGTATACTTGCAATGTGTTGATTGATGCTTTGTGTAAAGATGGGAAAACCAATGAAGCTTGCTCTTTTTTTGATGGCCTGGAAGATAGAGGTGTAAGACCTAATTCTGTGACGTTCAATACACTGATAAATGGGTTATGCAAGGCTGGTAAAGTCGATGTCGCACAGGCATTTTTGGAAAAGATGATCTCGGCAGGTTGTGCACCAGATACCTGTACATACAGTCCGTTCATTGAAAATCTATGCAAGACCAAGGGATGGAGAGAAGGATTATCCTTTATAGATGAGATGCTGCGGAAGGGTGTGAAGCCCTCGATAGTCAATTATACAATTGTAATCGACAAGCTTTTCAAGGAGGGAGACTATGGATTAGCCAAAAGAATTTGGGGGCAAATGGTGTCACTGGGGTGCAGTCCTGACGTAGTCACTTATACTACATCTGTGCGTGCATATTGCAATGAAGGGAGGCTTGATGAAGCAAAAAATGTTGTGATGGGAATGAACAAAAGTGGGGTCACTATGGATGCAATGGCATATAACACTTTGATGGACGGGTATGCAAGTATTGAGCAGTCAGATCACGCAGTCGCAATCTTGAAACACATGACAAGTCCGGCTTCTATGCCAAACCATTTTACCTTTCTGATCTTGCTTAGACATATTTTACAGAGAAGGCTGGCTGAACATGTGCCTTTGAAAGCAACTCATGTTTGGAAGACCATAGGGCTTGCTGATATCTTTGAATTGTTTGAGCTAATGAAGAAGAATGGTGTTCCATCTAGCCCAAGAGCTTATTTGGCCATCCTGGAAGGTCTTTCTGAAGATAAAAGATTGGATGAGGTGACTTCATTGGTTTCTCATATGAAAGAAAACAATGTACCTCTGAATGAAGATATATATACTGCTCTTGTTAATTGTTTTTGCAAATTGAGGATGTATCCTGATGCTTGGGCATTGCTTTGCTCCATGATCGAACATGGTTTTTTACCTAACTTGTTGTCTTACCAGCATCTGCTTTCTGGGCTTACTGCTGAAGGACAAACCGATAGGGCTAAGGAAATATTCAGAGATTGCAGATGGAAGGACTACAATCCAGATGAAATTGTATGGAAAGTTATAATCGATGGCTTGGTAAGAAAGGGTTACTCAGATGTGTGCCACGACATGATATCCATGTTAGAACAGATGAACTGCAAACCAAGCGATCGAACATATGCAATGCTGACTAAGGAATTGTCTACGGGGGAATAGGCTGTCAACTAACACACTCGTAGCTCACAGTAAAGTCTCCGTCAGTTACGCGTATGCAAACTGTTCATCATATGGTGCTTGTTCAAACACAGCCGCACATGTGGTGTATATCAAGCTTTGCACGCTGGAGTTGCATAGACCTGGATCATTGAGCACACACAGTAACACACACTGCGTTCATGGCTTCATGCCCTCAGAAAGGTAACCAATCGATTCCTTGTTTTGTGGCTTCTGTCTCATCAATGCTTATTGTGCCCAATTGATAGCTTTTGAACTAGATATTAGACATCAAATTTCCTCTTATTCCACATACATTTACTTTTATGTTGGCTAAGCGTAAAATTGGTTTTTAATAAACTTGATATATCAATTTGTTTCGATCCTCAGTAGAAAGGAATATATCTGTCTTCAAATTCATCAGTCTGAAATTATTTTTCTGTTTTCTTAGAATTGTGGACCATTGAAGTTCTGTAGAATGGTGCTCCTAAATGAGCTGAGAAGCTGGATACGGGACATCAAACTGTTTATGCGTGCATGCCGACAGCTTTCAGGAGAGTTGGCATCTGTTGGAGCCAAACACCTATATCAGGTAATAGAAATTATGAAAAAAAAAAGATTAGCCAATGATCACGGAGGATATGTTACATACTTATATCTGTTCATCCAAGGAGTTATCAACCCATTTCTGTGGGTCAGATTCGTAGGACCTGCTATCTGCGTGCAATATACAGCGGGTTTCAGGACACAACACACATTACGGATGAAAGTGCACATTGCACGTTCCCGAAATAGAGAAAGTCTTTTTTTTCTGAAATGGAAAAAGAGAAAGTCTAGCTGTACTGTTTTTTAAGTACGGCTATCAGTTTTAAGTAAAGCAACCGCGGGCAAATATCTGACAGGTGAGCCATCCTCGGCATTGACATTTTGAGTCGGGTGGGGCTAGGAATATTGTTCTCCGCTTGCTCTTTTTCCAATCCCAAGAGCAATGTGATTTACCCGTAACTGAATAAATAATTTGGTTCTGTGTGAATTAAACGTGCTGACCAGCTCCGACCGGGGCGAAGAGTGAAGCATGTGTTTTCTTTTCGTTTTGTGATGAATAAACTCTTCTGTAATCTTGTACTGCTGGCCGATATATGTCAATCATACTTCAATCATGAGTGCAAGTTTGTTCACCACTTCACCGGACTAAAGAAAGTTGCACGCGGCGTTTAGTGCGGTGTTGCCGTGTTGCCGTCTGACCAAAGTCTGTTGGTTTTTTCTGGGCGGTCCCGAGTCACCTTCTGCCGATTGCAACGCCTCGGAAGTCGAGGACGGCCTACGTGACTGCATTGCCGGACGCCCGGACCCCATCTACATCAACAGGAACATAGCCATCGGGGCCGATCGAGCAGACAGTACAGTGACAGCTGGGCCCAGAGATCCCCGTGACCCAGCTCGTCGCCCGCCACGCCCCTCACCTCACCGTCACCGGCGGCGGCGGTGCTCCAGTCCAGCTCCAACCCACGGGTGACACGTCGGCGATGTCTCCGGCCGGGACGTGCAGAGGCCGCCAGGGCTCTGGTCGTCGTCCCAAGCAAATCAAACTACTGAAACAAGGAAGGGTCCCTGCCCCGCCACGGAGGGCCAGCGACCACACGATCAGGCACGGGCGCACGGCTAGCGCTCGTCCGGTAGCTCCCACCGCCGCGGGAGGCAGCCAGCGAGGAAAAGGCAGCAGGTGAGGTGAATGCCTCTGGTCCCCGTGGCCGTGGTGGTTACTAATGATGTCATGAGCCCGTGCAAGTTGCGGATTGCGTCGGCATGATGGCTCCTGATCATTTGTTGCTGGAGCACGTCTTTGTGTTTTTATTGGTGATGAGGATATGTTGGGAGCTTTATGCGTACCGGTACTAAAGATTACAGCCAATGCTGTGCCCACCGTACCGACCGGCTTTCCAAGTTACTTCCACCGGACAATAAAGAATACAATCCTTGTTTTTTAAAAAAAAAAATCCTATAAAAGAGTGTAATATTATAAATGATTTGTCTAATTAAGTAGTTAAATCTTGATAGATGTGATTTGCATAGCAAAATTAACTTCTAGCCACTACATTTTAAAAAGTCCAGTTAGCTGGTTGCAGGGCATTGTAGTAATTTCATGCAACTGCATAATCTGTTAAAAAAAAGCTTGAATTGCATTTTTCATGGGACAACAGAGTGCGTAAACACATCAACAAACAATTCTGACACGCAGAAAATTTCCGATAATTGCCTCTTGACTTGCAAAAACTCGGTCTTTTTTGTCTTTGGTAGTAAACAACATTTGCTTGATCAAAGTCAATGATCTTAGCTTTTGTTATTATAAACTTTACAAGTTTTTACATGTTGAGGTTTAATGTTTGGAGGTGACATGACTCAAGTAGGTTTGTTTTGAAAATTATCTTCATGAAAAAAATATTTTTCTATATTTTTAGATGTATTACACTGCAGTGAAAATTAGTAGCCAAAGTTTTAAATGTTCTACTTTAATCACCAAAAAACACTACTTATTTGTGACGAGAGGAAGTTTTTACTTCTATGGAAAACTGTAGATCTAGAAGTTAGAATTGATCATGCTCTTACTGCTTTATAAGTTAGCGTTACTGCTCAACCAAAACCAAAAAGTTAGTGAACTGAGCCTAGCTCAATTGGCAAGGGTCTTTGTGGTGGAACCTACCCACCCAGGTTCGAGTCCTCGACTCGGCACGGGTGTCACATTTTCCTGGATTTATTTCAGGATTAACCGGCATTGTTAGGGATGCGTACATGTATTCATAGGGGTGAGTGTGTGTGCGTTTGTGTGAGCGTCTTCGATTGTACTGTCATTCTAAAAAAACAAAAAAGTTAGAACCGGATTAGGGCTGCTCCATAAGGGAACAATAGTTCACTCTATTTTTCGAAGCGATGCAACTATGCACAAGGCCTAATATTGTAGTTTCTTCGTTTGTATCCTGTGTTTGCTGTATTTTTTCCCTACTACTATATGGAAACGCTACAGTTTTAATAGTGCCACGCCCCTCCAACTTATAATATTTGACCATTGGTCAATTCATTTTTGAACAAACCAGCATCAAATACAACCATACAACTTCTCTATAATATTTTTTCTTCGAGGAATGACTTGTCTAAGACTGGCCACAGCGGTAGGTTTTACCGATGCTGAAACGAGGAGAGAGAGGGTCTGAGCATCGAGGAATCCGCTGCGCGCTCGATGCTTCAACTCAAAAAATCCAGCACCAGGTAAAGTAGATGCCTCGAGGTTGAATTCTATTTGTGGCTGCATGCGGCTGCATGCCCTGCGGTTGCTCCTGCATGCCATGCGGGCCCGAGTTTTATTGCCATCGAGGCTACTGCTGTGACCATTTCAGTTTTTACGGGAACTGTCTCCACGTCAGGGGGGCAGAGATTTCAGCATCGAAACCGCTGTGGCTAGTCTAAATCTTATGAAGATGCACCCATAGACTTTCCACAGCGTTGGTAGAAGACGATGCTGAAATCGTCTCTCTCTTCATCAAGCATCGGTGCTAACCACTGTGAGTTGTGATGTAGCCGATGCTGAGATAGGAAAAACCAGGCTTCCGGGTCATCTACATGCCTCGGTGCTTGGAAATAAAAAAAATGATGGAAGTTGTATGAACATGCTAAAAAGGTCATGCGTGCACTACAATTTATGACAGCAATGGCCCTCACATGGATTTTGAGCACTAGTGCAGAAGTTTGGTCACACTGTAACAGATGAAGAAGTTTAGCATCGTATATATTGCAGTAGGGATGAAAACGGATAGGATACGGACGGATATATCCGGATACGAATACGGATATTTATTTTTTTGCCGGATCGGATCCGGATACGGAAAGTACAAAATATGTCGGATATGCATCGGATATTGATATACATTACATATCTACAATAGACATTCAACTTTTGTTACGTGGATACGGATACGGTCGAATATTGATTTTTCGGTTCCGGATACGGAATGTACCGTTTAAGGCCTGAGGGCCTTCGGTCGGTCGGTCGGACGGGAAATATCCATACCAATTTCATCCCTATTTTGCAGGTCAAAATTGTGAAGCACCCGCCAACGCTGTGGACAGTCTAACCAAAACGGTACGAAATTATATGGGAAAATGTCTATATCACCCCCCACCTATGGAGGTTGGACTACATAACCCCTCAACCTATGAAACGGTCTATATCACCACCTGAACTTATCAAAGCCGATCAAATTACCCCCTAAATCAATTTTGAAAAAATATAGTAAATAAAAAAATCATAAAATGGACAATCAAATTGTGTTGGACTCCAAATGAGTAGATATACACACTGAACATAGAATATGATATGCTTTAGTACATTTTTTTTACAACTATAGAGAAAAGCATAGATCTAAAGCTATAGTAAAAAAATGTACTAAAGCATTCTATATTACATGTTCAGTGTGTATATCTACTCATTTAGAGCCCAACACAATTGGATTTTCTATTTTATGATTTTTCTGTGATTTACTATGATTTTTAAAACTGTTTTAGGGAGTAATTTGATCGGTTTTGAGAAGTTCGAAGGTGGTATAGACCGTTTCATATGTTGGGGGGTTATGTAGTCCAACATCGATAGATTAAGAGGTGATATAGACTTTTTCCAAATTACACGAGTTGATGAAGCTCGATGCATTGTCACACACATTGGACGGACCATGCTAGCTGATTTCAAACCAGTTATCCAATAAACCAACTAACCAAGCCACTTCCTCCGCAGGGAAATTCGTTTCCCTCCTACTAGTCCGGCCTGGATTTTTCTTTTTTACGTGGAAGTCCGGCCTGGAAATTGCTCGGGCCCTACCCATAAGGGACTTTACCATTCTTTTCTTCCGTCCTTGCCACTCGCGGCGGATTCGCCAAAGCAAAAGAAACAACTAATGTTAAAAAATAAATAAAGATAAAAGAGCCTAATCCATAAAGAAAAAGTAAAGAAGAAGGGGGTAAAGTGGGAAACCATCAAGTTCAACAAAATCGCATCTGCTTCAACTCCGCCGCCGCCTCCCTCCTTCCTTCCCTTCCTTCCATCCCATCTGCTCTCCTCGCCGCCACCTGCGCCGGAGCTGCGCGTGGGCGGACGCGCCGCCGCTAGTCGACGGCGCCACCGCCTCCTGTCGCCGCCGGCTCCGGGGGAACCCGGGGCTCACGGGATAACACCTTCTTTCGTCCGGGTGCAACGGCACCCGTCGCCAGCCTGTGGCCTGTGCCCCCTGGCATGGAACTCGGGGAGGAGGGACTCAGCAGGTCAGGAATTTTCGGGACTAGTATAGCGTCGGTGATTGGGGGGTGTATCCTCTTTAGGTTTATTTCGGTTCCCTTTAGAAAGAAAAAGACCTAGGTCCATTCCTTTATCAGAGCATATGATCTATCTGATGCCATGGCTGTTGGCGTTGAGGTGTTGGACTGAATGGGACTTAAATGTTCCTAGCTGTTTGTTTGAATTGAATGGGGATCCTAAATACACAGCCTCTAGGCAGGCTGTCTCAAAGGTTTAGGATTTTAGGAAACTCTGTTGTAACCTTCTCCCCATTTCCTGTACATATATATACCACTATAGTCTTGCAGAAATTAATAGCTTACTCTGATTTTGGCTTTTGCAGTTAGTATTCGATAGAGAGATGAATATGTATTTTCCTTCGTGTTGTTTGATGCCACACAATTTGTTTTATTCTTCTATAATCTTGTTAGATCCGTATGATGTGTATTGTATAAGAGGAACTATTTTTTCACCAATATTTAGTGGCTGTGGTAGTTAATACATTGCCTTGAATTTCTGCAGGTCTAGGTCCTGTCTTTGTACACTTGGCTGAAGAAATTGGCTGCTGTTAGGATGAAGACCAAGACAAGTAGGAGCTTGCAGAAGTCTGGGAGGGGTAACCATGTCCAAGGAGAAGGGCCAAACTGGGTTCTTGTTGCAGGGGGTGTTTTGCTTAGCACACTTTCAGTCAGGCTTGGGTGCAAACTAAAACAGTTGTTCGATGGGAAGCAGCAAAATAATGCGTCCACAGGTCTTATGTCATCTCATGCCTGCATCTGCACTTACAATCTTGATCTTGTGCCATATTCTTTGCTCCCTGCTGAGTGTTGACTGTGCAAAGTTGCAGCTAAAAGAAGGCCTGAAGCATGTGAGCTGCACTCGAACCTCTACCGTTTCAGTGATCAAACTGGCTGCTACTACTGTGTTTCAGGTGCTTTATCTGTAACTTGCTACTTGCCCTGTTCCATTTCCTGTTACTTGCTTCTTTGTAGACAACACACTGTAATTCTTTTTCTTTTAAAAACAGACATTGTAGTTTATATGGCATAGAATTTGGTGATAGAGTACAAAATCTGGCATGTACGAGGGTGAACCTGCACTATAGTCTGTTTCATGTTTCTTGAAAAACCTTCTAATCTATAGGTTTTTGAATAATTTTCATCATGCATTAACTTTATAATTTAGAATGGAAGTTTTTAAAAAACTTAGTTATACCTTTCGCTGCATATCCACTATTGATCTATAAACAAAATGCCCTTTGCTGTTGTCCACTAACCTTGACTTTATAAGATGGATTTTGTATTTTCGTTAATGAGATAGGGGGCTTAATAAACCATTAGTGTGGTTTGATAAGTACATTTAGGTCTCCAGATTTCCAAATTTCCACAAAATAAATACTTGACTTTGGCTATTGCATTCTACCAAATTTCCAATTTTGGAGTCCGGACATGAGACTAGCATTTAGAGGAACAATGGCAATTGATAATTTCACTGTTTCTGGTTGTGGCTTTCACTATGCTAATTCGACTGAACTAATAAATTCTTCCAGTTTAGTCCTTAGTCGGGTTTTACAATAGTTCATTATTGGTTCTTTTGTTGGTGGCATGAATGTTCTTCCCAAAACTTGCGATTACTAATTACTGTTACCATGCGCAGGGCTTGCAAATGGTGGAGTGGAGGTCAAGCAAGCACCTGCAAGTCCTGTACCGAAATCAGTTGATCCCTCACTTCCACTTGTCAAGATACCTGCGCCAGAAGCAAACAAAGAGAACAGCGGTGTTATGTGGATATCCTCGCCTGATCGGCTTGAAGATCCTCGAAGACCATTTCAGTACTCTAACAGTTCTGGCTCCCCCAGTGTTTCAGAATCAGGGTCTGATATCTACAGCAAAAGGGAGGTCATACAGAAGCTGAGACAGCACCTCAAGAAACGTGATGAGATGATCATGGAGATGCAAGCTCAGATTGCTGATCTCAAGAATTCTCTTAACATTCAGGTGACACAGTCCACCAATCTGCAATCTCAGCTGGATGCTGCCAATCGAGATCTGTTTGAATCTGAGCGAGAGATCCAGCATCTAAGGAAGATTATTGCAGATCATTGTGTTGCAGAGGCACTCTCTCATGAGAAACCTTTGCAAGCTGGACATTGGCAGTTAGATGCCACAAATGGGCATTCCAATGGCTATGCTAATGGCAGTGTTGATGATGCTGACCTGCATTGTGTTGGCATCGAGAAGAGGAAGGGAGAAGTAGAGAGGGTGGAAATGCTCAAGAAAGAGGTTGTTGAACTGAAGGAAGTTATCGAGGGAAAGGACTTTGTGCTTCAGAGCTACAAGGAACAGAAGGTGGAGCTCTGCTCAAAGATCAGGGAGCTGCAGGAAAAGCTCTCAGCACAAGTGCCAAACATCTTGTAGGAAGTAGGTGTGATGTGTTTTAGAAGAATGAACGGTGAACCTACACACAATGAGCAGAAGGGAAGGTCCTGCTTCAACAAGGATTGCAGGAGAAGCTCTTTGCTTTCATCAGACATGCCTAACACCATGCTAGGATCTTTGCAGAATGCTTGTCTTTTCCTTTGAGGGGAGCTTTGCATAGTGCTAGGTTGATTTCTTTCTTTCTTTCTTTGATGTCATCGTGTTAGGTTGGTTTGCTTTCTTCCTTTTTCAATATCTGCCCCTTGGTTGCTCAGAGTTTACAAGGGATTCTTTTTTCTCAGTTGCTAGGCCTAGGATAACTCAAATGAACTTCATAATCAAGTTGTTGTACAGTTTATCGATTTTTTAGAGACATAAAATCTGTAGTGTTCCCCTGCCTCCTCTTTCATCGCAGTTCAGTTATGAGTGGCGGTCCTTGGCGTGTATGGTGAATTGCATTTGTGCAGTGATCTGCTAGACCTATCTGTGACATTGCTCTCGTCTGTGATTCCATCTGACCAGAAAGAAAGTTCAATTGAAATATCACTGCTCATTGTTCATCTGATAGTTACAGAACATAATGCATGTGGTTGGGCTTTGGGTAACATGCAGTGTTCAATCTTTATGCTACCTGGCACCACCTCATTCAGAACTTGCGTAATGCTTGCTTAAGCTAACATACAGGTAGAATACTATGCAAAAAAAGTCATTATTGGCCCACAGAATGAGAGATGTAGTCGGGCTTTAAGTTTGGTCAAATGGATGCCTCACATGGCACATTTTTGTGAGTGGTGGTCTCCTATTATGTCCTTATCGAAAGCGAACGGTTGCTTTGTGCCAAGTTTCGAACACATGTGCTGCATTTAGATACATCGCCTGGTGTTTGATCCTAATCAACAGGGTATATCATTTTCAGGTTTGTGTTACTCACTAAGTGTTACATTCTTATACTAGTTTAGGCAGTGTTGGATACATAGAACATTAGTTAGAGGTAACATGACCCAAATGGCAACAGAAACAGTGCTAGGAATTATTCTCCCCAGAAAGTCAAAAAGTCTAGTGCCACATGAGGCAAATCTAGCTACCTGAATCCGGGCATCGTAGCCTTGTTTGCGCCATTTTAATATTGTGCGCATATATAATAAGACAGGCCAGATCATATAACCTGGCTGATTTAAGAAGCTTATCTTATTGTGTTGACTTTATCCCTGATTCCATCCCTGTCAGTGCAAGCTAAAGTGAAGTGGATATACAACTGGATCTCTGACGCCCTTGCAAGGACAAGATGATTTGTTTGTTTTTTTTTAAAAAAAAAGATCTTCTGAAGACAAATAGGGAGGAAAAAATTGCATGCATGGTCCCAGTAAACTGGAGTAATTGCTTGAGCATTCTGTTCTTGGGATCTTATGAGCCCTCGAGGAGGGTAGCTATTCAGCATGAATTTGAAGGGCAGAACAGCAACAGTATCTCGAGTCAGGCACTAGTGGCATAAGATATTTGTGTCTTCATGACTTCTGCAACACATAAAGGTTATGATAAGAGTATTGTCTTGGTAATCATAATAATATGATGCATACTGATCAGGGAGTCACTGGATTAGGGACAGATCATAACTGACTCGTCCACTAACCTGTTCAGGGAGAACCAAAAGATGGGGGCAGCTGCAAAGTGCGTTTGACATGATTCTTCCATGAACAATGTGTTTCCGCTCCCTCTGGTTTTGTTTCTAATGCATGTCGCTTTTTTTATCTGCACCCGATATTGTTTGAAGTGTTGGCGATCTCTGTAGAAAGCTAATTTCAGTCTTTCACCGAAAAGACCGAAATCGTATTTGTATTAGCAGTGGAAAAAAATACATCCAATTGTCCATTGAGGTCTATGAAAATAAAAGGGAAACAACAAACATAACACAAGTACAGAACCAGGTACTCCGCTTACAGAAATCTCTGTCGTTCATCACCTATCCCATGGCCAATTTCGACTTCACAACTAGGTAGGACCGTAGGCGTACATCTTACTAGTATCCTACTGTGTTGTTGAAATTGATAACCTATAATTCTATAAATATGATTTATGAAGACTATATTTACTACAAATATTGCCATATTATAATCTGTGTGTTTGGAAATTGGAAACACTTCACCTCGTACTCAACTACTCAAGCCACACGCAAGACGCAAGTGACATCGTCCTCTTCTATTCTCAGTGTATCTCGCCTAGTAGTCATTTACCTCTTCTTAGCACGTCACCCTTTCCCAAAAGCCCTATAGTCAAACATCACCGCCCATGGCCTCTCGCGCCGGACACCATTGGCCTCTTCTATGTCACTCGGTTTCTCTGTCCATGGAGTCTGGTCCAAGCCTTGCACCAAGATTGCGGCATGGCCATGCTTGCTTTGCGTGTGGCCATGATCGTGCTTGACGAATGCGCCAAGATACGAGTAAGTAAATACGCTAATGTCTTGCCTGGACTACAAAATGATGTCTATTCATATGAAATTCCCTTTAATCCGCCCTGCGCTTTCGACCTTTGCGGCTATGGTTTTTATGTTCTTGAAATGGAAGAGACAGATCTGATTTGTGATGCACATGTAAATGCAACACATGCTACATATGTGCTTGCAAAATCTTATGAAGGGATTGATAAAAATATATATTTAATACATGACCCGAAATATTCCATTTTTTTAAAGAAAATCATTTTCTTCCGCGTATGATCATTTTGCCACCCCAGCAATAAAAATGTCCTTTATTATTAAAAAATCTCTGATAATTTTTTTTTCTGTTTTCCCTTCTAGAAATGCTTCGTTGGTTCTTGTGTGCGTAATAAATATTGGGTCCGTGGAGGTTGTTTGGAATTTAGAGTACTTAAATGCGGGAGAGCTGTCTTCTCCAGCGGTTTGGTTTTTGCTATTACCCCCAATATTTAATGTGTTCTTTCCTTTGACTTCCCATGTACCATTTCGCATTTGAACCCTCTTTATAGGACGTTATTGCCTCTATGCTTTTGATACAGTGTTTTGCATGCACTTGCATACTAGTTTCCATCTATTCAATTTTTTTTGGTTCATTGATTGAAAATGCAAGGACCATGTTAACATACCTCCAACATGCTCTACAGTTACGTTTTCTTTGTTAAGCCCTCAATGCTGTGCTATATAGTTCCACAGGCTGTAAAGTGTTGGCCTCTATACTCTCTAGTTGCATGACCAAACGAGTACAATCAGTTATAAATCTGAAAGCTGATACCTGATACGATATATTTTGTACAGCTATTTCTATCCACCTCAGTTTACACCATACTTATATAAATGCCTTATCACATTTTTCCCACATGATACACATCAGTTCTCTATATACTTGTTGTACAAAAGCATCTTTAGACGAATAGGCATGTGATTTCCATGATCCTGAGATGAATATTTCAGAAAGATAGAATAGTCAAACCTAGTAAGTTTTGACCATGTCTTAAATGTCATGGTTTCATGAATGGAGTAATGTGTATTTGAATTACCTGTAAATTGTAATGCTATAAATTGTTATTAACTCACCTCTTGACTAACATGAATGAAAAAAGTATTTCTTCTAAGCACGAAACATGTGTTTATTAGTAGACATATATTGCAAATTAATCAATTTTTGTAAATGAACACACATTGTGAAATCCTATCAAAATTAAAGAAACTTGGACGTATAACGCATTTGAACTTGACACACTTTTAGTAAGTTTGGAGCACACGGATAATTCCAATTGGACCTGAATTTTTTAGCATAACTGCAACAACTAAAAGTGACCAGACCAGAAATCCGGCATACTTGTACCATGAAATGACCTAGCAACTTGTGCTTTAAGCAACCCAAGGACTTGTTTCCTGGACCTCGAGGGGCTTAATTGTAAATACACAGAGAGAGAGAGAGAGCACGAAATTTATTGCGCGGCTCTGCCTCTCACGGCTTTTATTTAAGAGGCCACCCCCGGGGTTTGGAATTCTTTTTCCAACTCCGAATTCTCCTGGTCGTTGGGCTTCCTGCGATCCTGATCCCCTTCTCATTCCATCCTCGCCGGGCTCCGGCCAATCTCCTCGCTCGTGGCGGTTCTCTCGGCTTCGGAAGCGGAGGAAGAGCAGAGAATTCCGGGGGTTTATACCAGCATAGGTGAGCTCTCGACCCTTCTCATCCCGTTCCTCCCCTCGCCCTCTTTTCGTGGTTCCTTTCTTGATTTCAGTGTGATTGCCTCGCTCGGTTTTCTTTATGCGATTTGACGGCGTTCATGATTTCTAGAGCTTTGATTTTTTTTTCTGTCTCGTCTTGTCATCTCAGGCCATGTTCCTTTTTTTGGCATGCTTTCTGAACTTCTAGATTAAGGAAAAAAACATACTGATCCGGGAACTAGTACACATGAGAAGGAACAGCATGTTTTCATGTTTTCTCGCCAGAAAACCAGTGTGATTTGCTACAGGATTCGCTTCTGCCGCGAAATTTCTCCTGCCGAGTTCTTCCCTGCTTGCCTGTATCTGTAGTTACTACTGTGCGGAGGCACTGCCCAGTGCCCAGCGATAGGTAACATCTGATGCATGCAGTTAACTCCATTCAAGTTTCTTTGGCCACTCAAGTTTCTTGAACCTGCCGCGCGCACTTGGTAGAAGAGGAATTAACGCACAGCTCATTTCTGGCACTAGTTGTGTTGTGGGACACGTTTGTTGCAGTTCTACGTGAGCTTTCGTACTGATGCAGGTAGTGTTTTGCCGTATGTCTGAGGACAAGATGGTACTCTCCGGCCGATTTGGTTTAAGGTTGTCAAGATCAGTAAATCGCCGGTGTTTTAGGACATGGATTGTACTGTATCTTATATACGGGGTAGCATAGTATGTCAGGGAAGAAAAAAAAAATGCTTTTTAATATTTTCCGGGGCGTACGAATGGGTTTGGATGCTGAATCTTGATGGCTGTATTGTACGTCTCTTTGGGTGGAGTGTATCTAGGATGTGGCCTCTTATTCTGGTGCCAACTCTGTAGTTAGTCTGGCGTGTATCTGCTTTCTGTTGGTGTGTCAGTTTTGTACCGGATCATGCAAAGATTGTGAGGTTCGTAGCCTTACCAATACCAGGACAGCATGCATCTTGCTAAGGATATGTCGTTTCAGAAAGTGCTGCATTTCTTCTATCACCAGTAAACCTCGGGTTGATCTTTGCGATATACATTAAACATTTTATTTTCTTCGTTGCCATATGTAGATGGAATCTAGATATGCAGACTTTCTAATTCTCCATTATGAAGCTAGGCAGGCGATACTAGTTTCAATTGCATCATTTGCTTCTTTTTTTTTTTTCTTTTTGTATTTCTGCCTTAGAGCAAAAATTTTGTTGTTACTGAAACTAACTGTAATGCACTCGTTATGTCTGGGGCTTTCTGGAGTTTAGGATGTGTTTGCCACATAATTAGCTCTGTTTAGTGAGTGCAGAATATTTCTTCTCTAGTTAGCTTATTTAGGTAAACAGTCCTTTGTGTCTGGATTAGTCAAGTGCAATTCGAAGGTTGAAATATCCACTAGCAGAACAATATGTATTACTGGCAAGTGGTTTCTCAGTAGGTAAACATGCTATACGCAGGTTTAACAAATTAAAAAAGAAAAATCAGAACGATCACAAGAAATGTGCAAGTTGGGGAATCTCCATTGCTTCAGCAACTTGTGGGCACTGAAGGTCATATGCCCATCTTACTCTCAAAAGTTGGCATTAGGTATTCGGGTTGCCATCGGTCTCAGTTGCTGCTGCCTGTCCTGTCCAAATTGACTTGGCTTCCTATAATCTGAAAGCTATTCGCAATTGTTCATGTCAAGTGGGAAGGCTGCTGATTCTGATTGTTAGATTTTGTCCCTTGACTTGGCTTTATGATGATATTAATTCCACCAAGGCAGCCACCGGTCTCTTTGTTCAAACCATAGAAGGAACTGTCTCTGTCAAGGTAATCATGAATTTAGGCTAATGTAGTTGGAGTCGCAACAAGAAAGTTTAATGCTTGCACTTGATTAAAGGGATGTGGCAACCATATTGAAAAGGATCGAAGTGCAAAAGATATTGATTAGGTTGAACTTACACTATGTTCTGTACGGATTGCCAATAGATATTTACAACTAATTTGTTATGCATTCATTGTATGCCAAATAATGGAACCACCATGCTAGTACTGATGCAACAATATTTTTACCTTCTATGTTGTTGTATTTGTGCAAAGATGATGAAGAATTTCACACTGACAATGTCTCTCATGAACTTGTCTGCACTCTGCAGGACAATTACATTTGATGGTCTCTGAAACTAGATGATAGAATTTGATGTTAAAATGATACTGAGTTATTGACAGGAAAATGGTCGAAGATAAAAATCTGTCACAAGATACGGTACAGATAAGTGGACATGCCGCACTTCAGAATGTTTATTATGATAAGGATGTCGTGGAAATAAAATTGGCAGATACTGTTGATTCTGACAATTGTGGTGGTAATTTTGTCAAGGACGTCTGTGTTGATGAAGGGGCACTACCACATTGGAAGATTTCAGAAGAAAAACCAGTAGACAAGATTGATCCAAACAGTATAAGATATGGGAAGAAAGATGATTATAAAAAATCTGTTCACGCAGTAAAACCAGAAGCAGTTGTACCAGTTGACTTTGCTCCTGATTGTGATAACGAGGAAAGACACTCTTCTGGCAAAGAGTATGATCTTGAAGATCATATTACTACTGTTTACACTTCAGGCGATCCAGGGGAGAAGAAGATAAGCTTGCAAGAGTTACTTCGCCTTGAAAGTGCAGAAGAATCTCGACATGCGAGCACAATGAACTCCAAGAGCAGTGAAAAACAGAAATGCCCTCTTCATGAAGAAGTTGGACAGGTATGCCTTTATGACTTACAAATAGTTTAAATTGCTTGCCTTCATACGACCATCATTGTACCATTCACATGTTCTTACCCCTTGACTCGAAATTCAGTGGCAAATTCTTCCATGTGTACACTTCATAAAAGCTTTGTTATTCTTACAGACTTCCAAAGATGGATTTCCTGATGTTCAGGCCATAACCAACACCAGTGATTGCTCAGGAACGATGTCTGAACATCATGATGCAGCTTCAACGTTAGATCTGAGAGAACTACACAAAATCGATCGTTACAACCCTTTCATTGATCATAGGTTAGAGGATAAATCAGAACCTGAGTGCTCTGTACCAGGAACCACAGATGCTTCTTCCACCAACTCCATGTGTACCGTCGACAATATGGTATGTGGCTACAAAGGATTAGATGAGATCGAAACAGGACCCCGGACGGATGTGATGAGTACAAGTAGTTCAGACAGTCAACAATCTGGAAAGAGTGATGACCTTAGTGAAAGTATTGATAGCAAGGTCGTCACTGGTGCAGTGGGTGAAACTGCAGTTGCTACATCTTCATCTAGCAATACTGAACCTAGTGATGCAAATATGGAGAATCATGAGAAGTGCATGAGTGCCGGTGTCGCAGATCAGATAGACCAGGAGCACGGCGTGTGCACAGAAGATTCAGTCAGTAAAGGCACTGCCCTTGCGCAAGATCATTCTGTTGTTGAACAAATGGCACCTGAAAGTTCTAGATCAACTGCTCTCATTGGCATTGGTAATGGCGGTGACAATCCCACTGAACTGAACTTTGGTCCCAGTATCATGTCAGGGCCAGTATCGATGTCGGGTCATATAGCTTATTCTGGCAACGTCTCTCTTCGGTCAGATAGCAGCACAACTAGCACCCGGTCCTTTGCATTTCCAGTGTAAGTCCATATTTCCACTTTTGTTAGATTGCGAACCAGTTTGTTAATGAAAAATAGTGTACTAGTTCGTTTGAAACAATCATGTAAACTCTTACTAGTTGATCTTCACGTGTCTTTCAAAAGTATTGATTTGCAGTTAGACATCTTCATCAATCTGACCTGATTATTGAAATTCTTATGTCGTGGCAATGGACAGGTTGCAGAGGGAGTGGATCAGCAGCCCAGTGAGGATGGCTAAGGCGGAACGCCGGCGCACAAGGCGGCGTCACGCCTGGAGGAAAGGGCTTATCTGCTGTAAATTCTGATCGATCTTGATCGCCCTCCCATCGTTTCATCCGGAATCCAAGCCTTCCCCGGTGCGCGCACGAGGGAAGAGAACATCTTTGGGATCCCGTTTGGATCCATGGTATTTCCTTGGAAAGTTTGGGATCGAGAACAAGTTTGAGCTAATCACTAAACATTCCAACGAAATACCACTACTCATCCAAACCCCTTGCAGAAGTTGCTTCTCCCGCGCTCCACGTGGCACCCTGCTCCTTCTATTGATCCTGGAGCAGGTTGACGATGGCTTGCCGGATTTGGCAGTGGCTTGAGTGGGTATATAGAGCTGTTGTAGGGTAGTGATGTTTGCTATTTTTTTTCCCTTTCCCCTCCTACGAGAATGTGCGTACGGCACGTTTTTCACTTAAGGGAATAGTGACTACAGTACGTTTTAGTAGAGGCGATTAATTTAGATGTACATCCTTGGTGAATTAAGTTTTATGCTGTGAAAAATTATTTGTTCTATTGGTCTTTTTCGTTGGTTTGTTTGATTTCGCATACGTGTGACTCTGCTTATTGCCGTTCAGAACTTCAGATTCCACGTCTCCACCGATGCAGCTTTGTACTGTCTGTATGCTCCTTGAGTTATTTCCGGAATCCAGATGAATCTCCTCACCAGCTGATCCCAGCCGTTCGTCCGTACGTGTATACGAGTCCTCCGGTCCTCCAGTACGTACTGCCTCTGTCGCATCGTCACCCATCAGTTGGATTTTGTCTGACAGAATGTATCTTGGTACGAACCTTAGAGACGAAGAGATCTGGAGTACGAAATACGAGCTTGCAACGTTCGAACTTTGATGTTATCACCATCGTACTGTAACCCTTTTGTTGAATTGTTGTCTGCGCCGTGCATGCATTTTCCATGGAAGCAGACGAGGTAGCAGAAGTGATTTGAGTAAGAAAAAATGTAACAATGAGATAGAAGAGGTGGACCGTGCTGGTAAAGGCCCATAACGTTTTTCTGGTACATGATCGAAACAGGCCCAGATTTACTTTGTTGTAAATTTGTTTTCATCTTCATCTTAATCCCCCCGCGGGTGAAACGGTAGGTCATTCCTCCCCCCCACCCACCCACCCAAAACAGTTGGTGATTGTACCACCATGAAACTTTCTTTAGTCTTATCGTTATATTAAAACCATGATTCCTCTCACAAACTTTTGCAACATTAACTAAAACTTCTAGCATGAAATGAAACTTTATACGATGCCTCTTGTGAAATGAACACGCGCGTTGCCTAACTCAGAAACTATCCTCTTTCCCTCCCCACTTCCGGGGGTGGGGAAGAAAATTTGTCCCCGCGTAGGCGCGTACTGTCATGGGGACACCATCCAGCTCTGCACCACTGCACCGTCTCATCTCGTGCTTACCATTTCTTCTGAAGTTCTGATGAAATGGATCTCGCTATGGCCTGTGAAACTGAAGAAGCTTGGAGTACGCCTCCGCAGCAGACTCGAGGAAAAGGGCCACTTCGTACAGAACGTACGTTAGCGCGAGCGATCTTCACCGTGCTTGCTGTGCATAGTGCTGTGTTAACTGAGGCCTTGTTTACTTCGTCAACTTTCACCAACTTTCCAGTCACATCGAGTCACATCTTCTCTCACAGACACGCTTACCAATGTACTATTCACACCTCCAACTTTCCACTAACTTTCTCATCTAAACAAGGCCTGATTCACCGCGCTAACTGATTCACTGCCTTTGTACTGCAGTGCTGTGTTAAACGGGAGAGACGTGAACGCTGCTGGCAGCGTGTGGTCCAGCACAACAGTCGGCGACGGCGACTCGTGCTTGATTTTGAAGCCCAGAGCATTTGTGGGCAACTGGGCTTTCCACATGACTAGAAAGGATGCACCCATGTTTCCCCCAAGGCAGCTCTGTCAATCGTGGCCATGCGAATTATTTGACGGTGAATTGATGGTGCTGTTGGGTAATGTTTATGGGAAAATGCGCCATATCAAACACTAACCTCGTATGCAGCACGCAGAGATGCGTCTCACAACACTTTGCCTAGGAGGGACTTCGTTGGTATAAGCGCACCTTGGCTTGCCGTAGACCCGGCAGACCAACTAGACCAGCTAGATCGCTCTCAATCGTAGCATAGATGAAATGAGAATAAGAATACATGATAGAAACAAGTTTAGGGCAAATAGAAATGTAAATATTGGATCCTAATCGGCCATTTTACAAGGAGAGGAGGCTTTGCTCCATTATGAGAACCTAATTAACAAAAATCATATAAAAAAAAGGGAAAGCAATTTCTGATTTGGTTTGCCTAGGCAAAAACCGGTCTGGCGAGAGATATGCAATGATGAAGTCCAATTGACATTTTTTTAAGAAACTTACAAAAACCATTTTACTGGTTTTGGCAGCTGATCAGGCGTGTTTTGCCTGTCCGCACTAAGTTTGGTCGTCAAAGGATATATACATGTTGACTTGGTTTTCAACACAGCCAAAACTTGAAAATTTTCTTCTCCTATGAAGAGGGGGAAAGAACAAGGAGAAGATAATAAAAATTACAGGAAATTTTGAAGGGAAAACAGCGTGGCAAACCTGAGTTTCAAGGGAAAGGCTGAAATAATGAGGTTGGATTAATTTCAGCGCGTAATAAGTAAACACAAAATAAGCAAAAAAAACAGCATGGTGTTCTATGCGAGATGAAAATCTCTGTCAACATTAATTAACTTCTTTCTAATTAAAATGAGAAAAGGGGGAAAAAGCTAGCATGGCCAAATTTGAAGAAGCGCTGTTGGACTGCGTACCGAAGGTTACGATAACACGAGTGACGCAACTCAAAACAAGCATCAGCACTTCTATACGAGATGAGAATAACCTCTATCAAGATTCACTTCTCAGTGATGACAAACAGCTCAACTGACTAGTACACTGCTATGAACTATGGAATTTGATCCATCCTATCCTATCTTCACCTATAGTGACAGAACTAAAAAGAAAAGGAAAAAAAAACACTATAGGCTACAAGAAATAGATACAGCGAGCAGGTACCTAAACCTACTTTAGTTGTGTTTTTTAGGGTGAGGCCTGGGCCCGTAGCGCGCAACCACAACAACCTTCTCGTCAGACGCAGCAGGACTAGTGCTTCCTCCGCGGCGGCCGAAGCTTGCTCCGGCCGCGCCTTCTGCCGTTGATCCCTTCTCCACGCTCACCGTTTCAGTGTTCTTGGTGTGCTCCACGCCGTGGTCGTTATTGCTCGTCCCTCGCGATCCTTTCTGATCTACACACGAATGCTCGCCGGTCGACATGGACGGGCTCCTCACTGCAAGAATAGGCAGCAAATTTGGGTCACAAACAAGGTGAGAGGAAGTTCATCAGAAAGATAACTTATAAGGAAGCATGAACACAATAATGTACGCTAGGAATGAACTTCAATTCTTGAAATACCCAATAACAAAAAAAAAAAAACCGCAAGGATAACCAGTAACTTACCGTGGCGTGCATGAGCAACGGGCAGCTGGTTAATCGTAAGCACGAAGACGATGGCCAAGATGACCATGACAAGAGTGCTAGAACAAGCCTTTCTGCAACCCATGGCGAACTCTAACTCTTTACTACACGGTGAGTCGTCGGTGAGAGTGTAGCTTTCTGTATGAACACCACCACTGCCAAAATCAAGCTAGCCGCAAGGAAAAATGAGGAGGGAGAGGAGGTGAGACACGATGGCCGTAGACGTTTTTATATACACAAGCCGAGATGGATGCTTTTTTAGCTAGTCAGCTCGAGATCGATTGGGCGGTCAAAGCTCAAGGTCGCGAGATCTCTTACAACACTTAATAAATATATACAAGTAATAAAACATCTGCGTGCGGCCGTACTGGTGCCCAAGCCTTGTTTACCAAGCCCTAGGCGTTTCTTTTGCACCACCGCAGGGTGCTTGTTGTACCGCGCGGCGCCGAGCCACGCACGCCGCACGCACTGGCGCACCACGTGCGGGCCCTGTGCGCCCTGCGTGCGTTCCCCCGGGCCTTCCGATCCGCCGGGTGGTGGACGGGATTCGGGAGTAGAGCCTCCTGCTGGGCGCCCTCGCCCAGTCGCCCTGCCAATGCCACGGGTGAGACGGTGCACGGCAGCGTGACTGTGCAGTGAGTGAGAGTGAGCACCGGGCACCAGCACCACCACGCCCCGCGGCTGCGCTCGTGGAATCCGCGTGCCACAGCTGCAGGAAGAGTCAGGTGTTGGATTAATAAAAGCCCCGTAATGCATCGGGGTCGTTACGGACCAAGATCCCAGGCTCCTAACTCGCGCCCCCAGGAGATTTTGAATTTTTTACAGCCAGGAATCGCACATAAGCCGGTTGATCGGCAGTCGGACGGTTCCCGGATCCCAAGAAGACCAAGGAAAAACAAGCACAGTTGCATAGGGTACGTTTATGGAAGACCTCAAGCTACTTCGATCACACAAAGATCCGTCATCTCAAATCGCCGCATCTCAGTAAAACTTTGACCAAAGCCGATGCGGCGATGCCTGAGAGCGGATGTAAAATAGTTGTACATACTGAGACTCCAGATGTGAACATGCTGAGAGCTGCCAGTGCCCAGTAGGAAATGTAGTAGAATGCTGGCCCGAGTCAAAAGAACACGCTGCACCGATGAAACTGGATCGCATGAACCATATGGAAGTCCGTCCATTGGGGTTTTTGTTTTACTTCACGTCCATGGTTCAGACGGGAAAGGTTGCTTCAAAGACGACCACAGGATACAATATGCAGTCTCCCGCAAACTTGGCAATGTACTTAGGCAAACTGCAGAGCCAAGAACACCCACCTCATCCAACCTGAAGACTCATGATCTGAGCGCTCCAGATGTTCTCACTGAGGCTTTTGAAAGAACTTTCTCACGGCCCTGACCACGCGGTTCAGATGTTCTCACTGCAGCTTCTGTAAGAACTTTCTCACGGCCCTGACCAAAGGAAGAGGGTTCTCGACATGCACGGCGTGGCCGCTATCTGGGATAATGATCATGTCACAGAGCTTGTTTCCATCACGTCCATCAGATCCACATGCACCGTGCTGTATTATCTCGTCACACATTCTGCGTGAGATGTCTATAAATTTTGCGTCCTTTTCACCTGCAACGACGAGCAGAGGCCTCTTCAAGTGTTTCAAGTCTTCCCACAGGGACCTGGTACATTGAGACTTGCATGAGACACAATCACATGAACTTTTTTCTTGAAAGAACAGAACCACATGAATAATGTTTGCTACTAGAAAAGTACAGCCGGCCATTTGCTTATCGATTGCATTATCAGTATCTGACATTTCTGTACCAACTCATTGACACAGTTGGTACATAACGCTGTAAATGAAAACATTACTATAGAGTACGGGAATGTAACCTTACTTTTGTCTCCCTACGCTTGAATCTGCAAGAACCTTAGCTAGAGCTTTGATGTTCTTGTGTTTAGTGCGTTTCCTCACTAGAGAATTGAACTTGGGATGCTCTCGTAGACTGGCACACAAAGGAAAAGACAAAAAAAAAAAGGGAAGCCAAATACATGTTAGGGATACAATGCATGGTTTCTCCACCTTGCCTATGAAATGATAAAATAAGTTAGTTCCTTCAGCAAGATATTACCTAGTCCACATTTTTGCAGAGTACCATGTCTCAAGAAAACATTCAAGTCCACAAGACATCAGGAACTTTGCTCTTGATTTATCAATAGCAATACGCCGTTTTTTACTGTCTTCATCTCTCAATCCAGGACTTCCTGATATGATCACAGCTCCACGAATCTGTCTTGGCATAAAAGTATTAGAATCAGCATAAGAAGTGCACAAAAAAAGATAAAATATCGAGAAAGTTACCTGGTGAACTTGACTTAGTGCCATGTGGAGTGCAATCCTTGCACCCATTGAATAGCCAACAACCACCACCTCACTATCAGTTATTTCGTGTATCAACTTTAGCAGCAAATCTGCAGCTGATTGAACTGTAATAGGAAATTGTTCTGAATTTTCAACTTGATGCTGCAACATTTGTGATTCACCATGACCAGGAAGATCAGCAGCAATGACTCGTGCGACAGGTGAGAGAGCTTTCATCATGGGAGCCCAATCGTCACTTGTACCAAGAAATCCATGAAGTAAAAGCACAACCTTTTCCTGCAGCCACAAAACAATGTCATGACAACAGGCAGAAACAACATATCAAGTATTAAATTGTTGGCATGATATTCTACCACCTTTTCAGAAAACTCACATGCAGTATTCTTAACATAATACTAATATTTTCTCGCCATGAGGCAGCAAAACCAGAATTGAGGAATTCTTACATACGATAAGCCGCAAATGCACAGAATAAATTCTTATACAGCAATGTGAGCAAATACATCATCTGAATTTTCAAGAGAATCTTACATTTGTATGGTCACCAGCCTCTTTAAGTTTGACTAGATAAGAACAATCATCCACATCAACTTGGATAGAATATGACCTCAGTTTTTCTTCACTATATGTCCTTTCTATCTTATCATTGTTTATGTTTAAATGGTGAAGATAACCATAAGCATCTTCTACTGAAGCTCGGACGCCATCACCAAGTGGGGTTGCATGGATATTTAACTTCTGTTCTGTTACATCTTCCCTTAACCATTGATATGTTCCAAGTCCATGTGCAGCAGCCCCACATGTATCTTTGTTCTTTATTCTGGAGACTGTGGAGTTTTGTTGGTCAACATAATGTGCTAGTTGTATATAGGATGCCAAACCTACAGAACTCTCAAACGCACTACTGATGACAGCCATCTTATCATGCATCTGAGCCCATTTTGCTATATGAACTGCATTCTCAAAACCTCCAATGACACTGGGTTTAATAACCTGAGATGAAAATCAAAGCATGTTAAATATATAAGTCAAATAAACAATATTTAAAACCTCCAATGACACTGGGTTTAATAACCTGAGATGAAAATTAAAGCATGTTAAATATATAAGTCAAATAAACAATATTTAAAACTAGCCCACAAAGTTTTCCTCGGTACTCACAAGAGCAACTATTCCTGGATGCACAAATTGCTGAAGCTTAGCAATTATATTCCCCTTAAGGTTGTCAATTGTCTCATCTAGTGCGACAGGCAAGCCAGTCTTGTCACAGAACTTGATGAGATCAGTTACAGAGCTCACTGGTTCCTGTAAAGTAGGAAAACACAAGACGACTCTTAATACAGAAAAAGATACGAGTATGCCTCATGGGAAACCGAAGGAACCCCAGCCCCAGCAACAAGGTGCAGCAGTAGGCAAGTTCATTCTTTTGCGTATTTCAGAGTTTTTAATACGGAGCCGACGAATATCTTACCTCAATGTATTCCAAATGAAGGCTTTTTGCCATAGATCCAAATTCAACTGCCTGTTCAAATGTCCATTTCTGATTTGCATCAACACGGATATTGATCTGGTACCCTACAACCTCTCTTATTTTATGAAGAACAGCTGCATCCTCAATGGGGCTTTCACGACGCCCAACCTTTCAAAGAGATTTTGGAAAAGCAAACGTTATACCTTGACTAGCAAAAAATAGTCTATATAAACATTAACTTCCATGCGCTACAATTATGCAACCAGTTGAATAGTTACCTTCAGTTTAACTGTGGTAAAACCTTCAGCAACCAGTTTGGCAACAGCAAGTGCTACTTCCGTTGGAGTACCATGGCAGTCTACTAGTGCACAGATCTCTATACTTTCAGAACTCTTATGATCTCGTACTAGGGGGTTGGAACCAGCAAGGACTTTAGACAACGAACATTTCCATTTTGATGCAAGTAAATTAATAATGGCCATCTCCAATCCGCATTTAACACTTGGGAATATTGAAGAAGGCTGAGATGATGTAAAAAGGAGTAAAGTTTAATTTCTTAATATTTAAGAAGCCAGTGCTTACAAGTTTGGAAAGTTCACTTACAGGAATCCCGAGGCTTGTCCATATCCAATTGGAGAAGGATCCTCTAAGCAAAGGAATAACATCTAGCACAGAATCTTTCATCCTGTGGATAAGAAACCTAAGTTGCTCTTCAACATCCAACAGATCCTCCTCATGAATTTCGATCGGTGCAACCTGTTAAAAGAAGTGGACCAAAACTAGAACTCTTGAACATGCTCTAAGATCAAGTTAACTCGACCATTTTCTGGACATGCAAAATCAGATATGCAGTTGCTAGGAAGCATGTTCAGTAACACAAACCTATTGCTAGGTTCTACCTAGGAAACACATATGTGAACTATCAGGATGAGATCTGGGCATATCAGATCCAATAAAACCCTAAACACCTTGTCATTTGGCCATTCCTTCCTCATTTATGCAGCCCTTTTGATACATTACTCAACTTTAAGTGTATGTGCGTGTGGGTTGGGTGTCCCTGTACCCTTTAGGGGAGTATGTCTTCCTATCTCTTTATACAAAAAAATACATAGCTCACCTGCACGTTCGAGAAAAAGAATCTTTATATGATTTTTTAACATATAGGGGACCTCAGTTCAATAATATCTAGGCAGTGTGAATACCATCAATTGGCCTACATTGGAAATTAAAACCTACCTATAAATGATTACGATGTGACAGGTGAGTTTGGTCAGATGTAGTTTGTTTGTGGTTTTTTAAATAATGGTTTGCTCCAGTTTTTTAGTGATGATATCGCTCACATGGTGACATGCAGTTTTCTGTATGTAAGGAAGAAGTGAAAAGAGCACCTCCAACAAGTCCATAACTTATAGTACTAAAGGAGACTTAAATTAGAGAATAGCATCATAATGTTAACATATTATTATGTCTAGTAGAAGATCCTGGTTCCCACATTATTATCCATATATACTGTTATACTAGACTTTCTTCTACCGTCATAATGCTTGTGGCCCTGTTTCAGTTCCAGCCAATTTAATAACATATATATGCACTATGCTAGAGGAACAGTAGAATTCACAAAAGTGTTAAAAGACAAACCTCACCAAAACCTGAAGTACTATCATCCACACAAAGCTTCAGAATAAATCCTTCATGAGAGAATCTGTCATCAGACTGCCCTGAAGTGCGTGGTGCAGAAAGCTGGATTCTGTTTTCAAATGATGGTTTCAAAGGTAAATTGAGGAAACGGAAAATGTGGAAGTGGTGGCAAAATATTTATTGGTATGGATGATCACATATACCTGTACAGCATGTACTCTGCTCCATGAATTCTACTAACAGGTCCTAACTCACTCTTAGAACATGGGGCTCCCAGAAGATAATTCAGATACCGAGTTGTAGAATAGGCAGAGAACATGTTCATGATTCTGCAGAACTAGTAGAAATGTAAATACATGAGGGAGAATATAATTATTTCAGAATGTAAAAAGCAATCTAATTTAGATATGAACCTATGAAAGTTGGCATTGCTATCGATGCTATTGTTCACTTCTACCACGCAATCATTCTGTTCCTCTTTAGATTTCACCAATGCATCATGAAGCTCTGCTTTCGTTTGAACTAGAAAATGCTTGACCCTGCAACATTAGTGAGATTGCTGAGAAGAAAAAATCAGCACTAGAAATATTTCATTATACACATAATAGACCCCATAATCAACAATATTGACAACTTCCAGAATCATTGATTTATATATCAGCCTCAGGGGTAAATAATGGTAAAAGTTAACTATCAAAGTATAAGGTTGACACTAATACACAATTCCAAGCATAAAAGAAAAATGCCATCGTAATGTCATTACAGCCAGATGGGACAAGTAAACAGAACAACTGAATACAGATTGATTTTACCTGTGTGCAGCACAAAGGTTGGCAATTGATATGTCATGTGATGTGTAGAAAAATTTCTTCAAAACTTCTTGTGAAGTATTTTTCGCAATTGGTAGAAGGCTGAAGATCGCACCACCATGATTGTTAACAACAATTATCGTCATAGGTTTCCTTCGTGCCCTTCAATAATGTCAACATCATTATCCCTAATGAATATACTGTTCAACATCATGACCACAAATATTTTTATGACTTTCATTAAGTTAATCTAATAGGAATTCGACCATGGATCAGATTGATCAAGGATCATGGACAGGTGTAGAGAAAGCTTCAAACTTCAAACCTTTGGTTGAGAAGTGCCAATCCATTTGTGTCATGAAGAAAAGATACGTCGCCAACCACACAGAATACCTGAAAACATAAGAATCAAAGCTGTGACATATATCAGTGTCATTGTAACCCTACATAGTTGGGTGGTGTGTTTGCTGTTTTTGGGTGTCTTTTCTGCCTTTTGTTTTTGTTCTCCTGGACTCTTTTTTCTCCTTAATATAGTGATGTGCAGTTCTCCTGTGCATTTTCAAGAAAAGGGCAGAGAAAGTTGGGGTTCTTCCAAAAGCCAAAAAACTATTCCTCATTCCTCAAGTGAAAGATTATGAACATGTGTTGATAAGCTTGCCTTCTTTTTTGAGGAGAATAAGCATGTCTTCAATTAAAGAAAATGCTACAATATGTTTAATAATAGGAGAGTTATTTTTTAAGTCAGGCTTTCATCAAAGATTAAACAAAATGTACCAATAATTTATTCACTTCATCAGAATAGGTCTTGGTGCAGAGAATAGCCACTTGCCCCTTCTGTGACCAGGCCGAGGAAGCAATTAAGCATTTACTAGTTTCATGTGTTTTCAGTCAGCAGGTCTTGTCTTTGGTCCTAAAACATCTGAATTGTCCGCTGTAGCACCCATGTTGATGACAACTCGCTTCTCTAGTTGACGGGGAAAAGCTATCGGGGGTGTGCCAAAGGAAATGAGAAAAGGACTTAATTCTCTCATAACTCTTGTGTCATGTGTTTGAAGGAACATCGCCAAACTTTCATGCTCTTATCCAGAGAGTGGCTGAACGCACCCTGTAGTGTATGGCAGGTGCTTTGAAACTTCAGGAGCTTCTTGCAAAGTCGCTGGCAACCCAAGCTTACTGCTCTTGGTGGTTCTTGGTCTGGTCTTGTTGTTGTTTCTGTGGCGCACGTGTTCCCTAGTTTAGAGTTGGATGTTTGAGTGTGTGCTTTGCCTAGATTTGGGCTGGTTTTGTGCTCGTTTTTTGTTCTGTTTGTTTTCTTTCTATCTTAATGAAATGACATGCAGATCTCATGCGTTGTTCAAGAAATGAAAATAATTAGAGAAACAACTTACATGCTTGTTGGATCCAACAGCAAATCCAATTGCAGTGCTGAGCAATCCATCGATGCCGCTTGCTCCTCTGTTTCCAGCTACTATTGTGCCAATGAAGTCCGGAAAATGATGTGTCATCACGCTATTTCCATCTGTCGTGTAATCAGCCCAGCCCTTGCCAAACATGTCCAAGTCTCGGATGACCATGCTGTTCCCAACAAACATGGTGGCACCACCATAAAGTGTCTCCCCAATTACGTGAGCAACATATGGTTCTGTAAGTGATGACTTGGAATGTATTTGAAACATTATCTCATGAGAAACCTGGAGTTAGCAACAGTTGTCAGAACAAAGCCCACTTGAAAGAAAAAGGGGCAAAAGATTTTGTCGTTATTTCCAGGGAGAGGGAGATCAAGCACAGTATAAAACTAGAGGTTTAACTATAGTTGAGTTTCCAGGGCACAAATACATTAGCTAGTAGCAACAACAGGTAATTTACTTCATTTAAATCTCTTCAGAATAAAATATCCAGCAATGTCATGCTAGCTACAAGGTTGGTGGTGCTACTTTGATCTAAGGCATACATGGGGAAATTTCATCCTATCCATCATATGATCAAAGGCATTTTGTTATGTTTTTATAAGATAGCTACCATGCTACAGCTCATACCACGGAATTAACAGCCATCAAAATATCTGCCCATCTGCTTGTCTTCCTTTGAAAAGTACACCGGCACAAACTAGCAGCAAATTCCACCACACTAGCTTGTATTCTGTGAGTAACGACATGTGAAGGATCATGACGGTGTGGATGACTATCAATCAAGATATAGGAGGATGGGTAGCAAGTCTCGAGAAACATTCCCACTCGTTTACTTGTAATACGGCTACCAATCTGCCAATCAAACAGTTTCAGCTTAAAAGAATTATGGTATTGTAAATATACTGCATATCAGTGTTTTAAAGGTGTCGTATAGATGACAAGCCATACCCATGGCGCCTTAAGGGTCTAGTTGCGCCTTGTCGCCTAGGCGATAAGGCGCACCCAGAACGCCATAGGACGCCTTAGCACCTTAAGAACAATGCCGCATATAAACACAATAAGAAAGAAAGAAAAAGTGAACAGTCCAAAATCATAGAATCAATGAGTTCTTAGGATAGAAACCTGAACAACAACATCTGGGCTTATCCACCTTTTAGCAGAATCCGACAATAGAATTTGATCAATATGATCTATAAATAAAATGCTCTTCTCAAGGCCTGGGAACGAATTTACTACTTTCCGCAATCGCAGTCCAGACAAAATATCAGTAGCAATTGGCCAGGAAAGGTGCCTAGCTAGTAAAGCCACGGCCCACATGTCATCATCTGTATGAAGAGCACCAACTATTAGAAGCCCTTGTTCTGCCTTCTCTATGATCTTCAGAATCTCCATTAATGAACAAGAATAATTGCCAAATGCAGAAACTGTTTTCATTATTAGGTATCTGGTATATGGTTCGCTATTTGTAAACCACCTATCCAAACCTCTCAAACAGTCAAGATTCCAATCTTGAGTAGTGTATTCCAGTGGTTCTCGAAAACCACAGTTTAGATGCACTGGGCCTTGTGGAGCTTGCATTGCATAGTAGGCTGCTGAATCAAGTGTAGTGAGAACCATTCTTGCGTGAATTTGGTCACTAGGTGGAGGAAGATTAAAAAAATATCTTACAAAGGTACCATAATGATTGACCTGAAAATGAAAATGAAAACTGTTGAGATAGTAGTCTAAAAGATTCATTGAAGAACAAAGAATAGACCTTGATAAATGAGTTTGCATGGCAACACAATTGTCTCAAAGATAAATAAATGAGGTGCCAAAACTGCAATCCTAACAATATTGTTCAAAAACAGCATGACCAATCTTTTTGCACGCATAAGAAAGGTTATTCATTCTAGAGTAATGTGCCAAACTCATGCAGAACAGTAACTGTCCTCAAGAAATTAGTATTTTAGAATGTATGTGATCACCAGGACCTGATCGATGGCTTGGTTAGCTCCAGCATCATGCAATTCAGGAGGACGATCAGCTGTGAGTAATATGATTGGTACGAAATCTTGACTTGCCTCGACCACCTACATGTGGCACAGTGAAACTTGATTAAGAAGCCAGGCAATGCTATCTTTGATTTATCAAGAACTACATATATGAATACATCCATATCATACTTAATGGAATTCCTATTTTGTGCCCTCGTAAAGCTGTACGGAAGCACTATAACATGAAAAATTACTGAATATGATACAGAAAAATGATGTGTATTCATGAACATCGCAATACATGAACAAGGAAAGAGAGCATTTTTAAGAAAGAGAAATCTGCCACTCACTGAAGGAAGAAGATTTGATACAGCGGTCCCTGATGATGTGATTACAACTGCTGGCTTTCGAGAACCTCTCCCATAACCAAGAGCATGAAATCCAAGTGACCGCTCATCGTAACATGATATGCATGTTGTCAAAGGATGGGATGTAGCAGAAAGTGCAAGTGGGGATGATCTTGACCCTGGAGCTATACAGAAGTACTAAAGCAACGTGTATCAGAAGCATTCTAGAAATGCTGCAGCCATTAAGTTGATTAAGCTTACCGTCAAACCAAGCCTAACACATTCTTCAATTATAAGGGATGCCCATGCCAAATTTATATTAGAGCAGCTCTTGATTAAAGACTCAGTCTCCTTGCGTTGCAAGCATAGCTCCTATAAATGATAGACTAATATTAGCGATGGCCATAGAGATTAACTTGCTTGACCTTTCTTAATATAAAAATTGAATTATTTTTGCACTGCAACTATAATCATATAGTTTTTACATGTAATTGTGTCCATATTTTTTTCTGAATTGGTAAATGCTGTAGGTTGTACTATAATCATATAGTTTTTACGTGTAATTGTGTCCATATTTTTGCACTGCAACTATAATCATATAGGTTCTACTTCTAGTTTTTGAAATAAATTGTAGGTCATTTGCAGCTAAAGCTACTTGGGTAGAATAATACCATGTTTGAACAACAAAATAACTCTGGTGAAAATCTAACAAATGACTGGTCAGAAGTCAGAAACTTCTCCTGCAAAAGAATAAATGCTAGAGATGATCAGGGATACAATTCGTTGGTAATCTTAACAAAGAACATAAACAACAGGCTTTCAGAAAGAAAGTAAATTAACAGGAAAATGTTTCTTTATTTCTCAATTGATGTTAGTCCATTTTAACCATGATGTTTTCAGCTCTCAAATGTCAGGTGGCTCGAACATGTTAGTTTTAAGGGATTTGGCAGACCTTTTTATGGAAAGTTTAGGGACCAGAAGAAAACTTCACCCACCCTCTGAATCAATGTGGTAAAATTGTAAACCAACATGATACAGACAAAACATCTATTACAATATTTTTTTCTTTTATAGCGCACAATAGGATTTGAAAACATAATGAATCAAGATATGCATGGTTAGTATAAGAACGACAGTAATATCAATAGATTCGTATTTCACAAATATTTTAATGTCACATTGATTCTTCGAGCCAGGTGCAGAATTTCTTTTTAAAAAAATACTACGGTATAATGCTCAAGAAAACTTACCAAAGGTTAAGGGTATACCTTATGCATGGTGTCTTTGACATTTATTGTAGCGAGCTGTTCTGTATCCAAATACACCTGGTAAGGTGGGTCCAACAAAATTGGAATTAACAACCAATTCCGGGTAATAGGTAGAGAACCCCCCCTCCCCCCCCCCACCCCACCCCCATTTTTGAATTTGTAGTGCTGAAATATTACCAACTGAAGATTCCCACTCTCTGACAAATGTGTGCCTCCAGAAATGTAACTCGGTACCAAACCTTTGTGACAAATGTTATCAGAAGAATCATAGCTATTTTGTATCTGGTGAAGACGGTAAATCACAAAATATTAAAATTTAATAAATAATCAACTGAATTCAATAAATACTAAAAGAGTCAAAGATCAACAAATTAAACAACCTTTTTTTTTATGTTAGATGACATGGAAGCATAATAGTGCATACTAGATACATTACATGTCACATCGAGCCTTTGTGCACTCAACTCAGATGAGATAATAAAATTAAAGAGGGAGAAATTTTTAAAAAAAGGGGGGGGGGACAAATGGAAATAGATGTAAAATAAGACAAGGCAAACCAAAAGTTATTTAGCAAGAAGTTGAAAAAACTGAATAACTGCCATCTAATTCCACATACCTGATCAAAACAAGATTCATATAAAGAAACTGCATCCTCAAATGTATGAGAAATAGAATCATCCCAAACCATGGTTGATGATAATATGGAACAGCTATCAAACTCGCTCAATTCAACCTGTAAAATAAATATTGAGAACAACGAATACTAAAATGTCAAATATTTACATGATGCCCGCAAACTATAACTGAGGGTTGCAGAAACGAAATAGAAAAAACAATTATTCAACAATTTTCCTAGTCCCTCAAAAGACTTGATTTCCACTTTGGACTCTTTGCAGTAGCATTGTATAATGTTAGGGCCATAATACTCACCCTGGCATTTCCAGTCACCAACTTGCTGAGGGGACCAAGTCAGGTTTGCTAAGCTGAACACTTGGTCCATCAAGCAAAGCTGGTCAACTAACATTGCATTCATTTGAAAAATTGTTGAGCTCAACTTTCAGTGTTTTTCATCTTATATATAATAAGCTCAGCACTGTCAATATTGATACAATTGCACTAACGACCGCATGTATGTATTAGATTAACGATGGGGTTTTACCGTTTTAGCTCGGCTGGGCCCTTGGCCCATTGATGTTGTGCTGCACTTGGATTTATGTCACTGAGCAAGGCTTTAGATTGGTTTGTAGGCAAGGATCTCGCCCTTACATATATATATTCATGCATGTACTCTGCACATATATCAGTATGAACTAAGTATAGTATTGCTTGAACAACGGATCATCTTAAACTTAACAGATTACTTTGAGGACCACTGAAAAAACTAACACTGCCTAGGGAACCCTAAGTGTTTCAGGCTTCCAATTTTGTATCAATGTGACCATGTGAGCCATCAAGACTGAAAAACTTGAAAGTGTGACTCCCTCTATCTGAATATACAATGGCTCGTATAGTGAGTTTATATTGCACAAAGGCTGATAAAAATACTTCTAGATAGTGGACATGCCATAGAAAAGTGAACGCTATTACCTGAGGGATGAAGAAGTAATATGAGCCAAGTTTCTCCTCCATGGAGGACAATTCCTTGTTGTATTTGATGCCTACAAATCCATAAGCCCTTATCAAGTGTGAATCAGAAGAAATATATCTGCAAGGAGATATGGGTCCTAATTTGGTTAAGAATGTGTGTGCATGAGAGAGAGCGCGAGAGGAAGGGATGGAACCTCACCTCAGTACTGAATCAAATCCATTTTTTAGGTGGGAACCATCCAAGCAAATTGCAGAACCAATGCCACAGATTTCAAGTTGAAATGATGGACCAGAGGTTAGCTTGCTCGATAAATAAAACTGAGGAAACAATGATGATCCCCTAAATTGAGAGCACCACTTAAGTGCCTTTGTACTGGGTGGAACAAGTACCTGCACCATTGCATGTTGAGTTAATCATCTTCCAATGATGCTTGCGCTTCACGGGATGGCAAAGTCAAGCCAAAACTAGTTAGGGAACTAATTTATCCAGTACATCTATTGCATCATATAGCTTAGAGCTTGTTAGCTTCAGAATGCCCCCAGTCTACAGCATGTATACGCTACACATTTCATTGCCAAGAGCAAACAGTGCCCTGACGGCAGAAATTTGAGTAAATAGTCATATGAAGATCTAGAGTGGATTCCCCATAGATCCTAGGGGAAATTGAGTGCAAGTTTGAGAGCAAACCCAAAGGCTGCATGCCTACATTTGCATGAGTCCATAAGACCAAAGGGGATACTGAATCCATAAATGAATTTCACTGCATTTAAACTTAAACACCAATAGCATACATCTAAGTCATGGCTAATAATGATCTGATCCGGCGATAACTAATTGGGAGGGAGATGGTTTGAATGCTAGCGATTGATCAACAGAGAGTGATCTAAACCCTTTTTTTTTTTGCTCCCAAACTTAATTCTTCATCAGGCCAACAGTTACAATCAAATTTTCCGGCATCATGGAAATAAAACAAGGACAGCAGCTTCGTAACTACTACAAAGCCCCTAAAATCCTACAAGAGCACCCCCACCCACACACACACACGCCCAAACGCCATCACCAGTCAAAATTGTATTGCATCAGCTACTGTTCACAAAACCAGCCCTCATTCTCCTATTGGCAACTTTGCGGAAAAATCGGTCTGATCCCCACAGCTTACCTCGAACCTGATCACGCCGCTGGTGGCGCCAGCAGGCGGGCTGGCCTTGACTTCATCGCAAGCCCGCCGCAGCGCGTCGAAACCGTCTCCGGCAGTGAGCGCGGGGGCCAACCTCCGCGTGAACGACACGTCCACGGGGAGGAATCGTTCGCCGTTCTCTCCCACCTCGTCGACGTCGACCACGACGCCCGCGCTTCCCATGGCCGCGGCATCCGCGCGGAGGCGACAGAGAGGGCGGAGGCGGATGCGGGTGGACCGGACCCGGCGGCGAGTGCATACGAGAGGGAAGCCGAGGAGGGAGCGGATGGGGAGGAGAGGGGGGCGGGGAGGGGGCGAGACGGCGAGCATGCCGCCGGTGAGCGGGGCAGGAGGGCAGGAGGCGGAAGCGGAAGGGGCGGAAGCGAGTGGTGGTGGAAGTGGACGTTACGACGGAATAGTGTGGGTGCGGATAAGGTTCATGGGCCCAGGCAAGGCATCCGTGTGTGGGATCCACGCGGGAGGGCTTGGCGGTCCATACTGCTTTCACGGCCCATCATATGGAGCCGAGTATTTTTGTTTTTTAAGAATAATGTGGACCAGAGTTCCTGATCGGCTCGGCCGATCCTTTGCTTGTCCAAATAAAGAACTAGCCCATGCTCAAAAAATAAATAAAGAAAGAACTAGCCGATCTACCCTATAAAAAAACTAGCCGATCTATATGTACAGTATGATTTGTACTAGAAAAAAAATAAAACTAGCCAACTTGACGTTTGCATTTTCTGTCTATCTGTGATTCTACTATGCTATGCCAGTGTCACCTAAAGATTTTGGGGGAGTTTTGCCTGTCCAAAGAAGTAAGTTGTTGAGCGTCTTTCAGGTCTATCAGGAAGCATTTGGCAAGGCATGCATGCATGTTATTTGTGTGGACTTCCTGGCCTGTGTCTGTTGAAACGTTATCATCAGCACATGTATGTACTCTTATGTCCTCTTCGATCATGTTGAGGCGTTGAGCATGGATAGGATATTTCTCCATCAAACACCTGTGCCGCGTGCGCTCACCCCACCTTTTCCATACTTTCCACAGCAGGTAGAATCTAATAAGATGGAATTCTTGAATATTCACCCATTACCATTCAAAAAGAGAAGAATACTCACCCATTTGAATCATTGAATGCGGATTGTCTGAGTTGGTGGTGCAGACTGAGCTGGCAGAGAGCCAGAACCAATGAACCTCGGAACGGCGGAGCCAGCGATGCTGCACAGCCGCAGCCTGCAGTGCAGGCACGCCGCCGCTGCACGGGCTTCGATTCGGATGGTGCCTGCCGAGATCCCTGAATCCCAGAGACCCTGACGCAAGGCGCCAATGCTGGGTGCGCGCCTGCGCGGACGGGCAGGTAGCAACCGCTCCAACTCGTGCAGCCGTCCTGGCCTCCTCCTGAGTCCAGAGGAAATCGTAACTGCGTGCAAAGATGAAACTTGAAAGATGTCCCGCCCTGGGCGTCTTGGGTCCTCCCAGAGTGAGAAGTAGGATTACTCGTTCTGTTCCAAACAATAGTTCATTTGATTTTTACCTTAGATTTAACTGTTCATTTTGTTAAAAAAAATTATGTAAACACAGACAAATTTAAGTTATTTTTAAAGTCATAGTAAAAAATATGATATATCATAAATGTTTTGAATAAAATGAGTAATCTCTGGACTTAAAAATTCAAAGAACATATAATTTAGTATTTTAACATTTTGATCTTTACGGAATATAAACATGAATGACGTCAGTCATGTGCAGCAGCCAGCCACTCGCGTGTACCGTGAATTCATTTGTGTTGTCGTACCTACCTATCGCGACAGCATCGAGTCGGTGAAGCTGCGGTGTGGTCCTAATATTCATCTGTGTGTATAGAGATCAAGAAAATACGTTGTCACCCTCATTTCCCTTTAAAAAGAAAATAGCCTTTTTTTTTAATGTAAGAAAGGGAGACCAACACATGATTGGCGATGGTAGCGTTAATTCCCATATTTTTTTTAACAAATGGTACATGATACACGAGGAATGCAAGAACACCTATGAGCTCAGGGATTGCGTGATCCCTTAGTGTCATTATAGCACACAATCATTTTTTACTACATAAGGGGTGATGCTCCTTTATATTAATTATTTTCAAGTGCTATACTTAATATATACACATCAAAATCAATTATAAAGTTGTAGATCTAGCCAAGTATTGTACCTTTGATGTTGATCATGATTATATCAAAAATCGATTCCATTTTCACCGCCAGTTCACGGTTGGAATCGACAGGATATACATTTTCTCACCGGCTTGCTCTCAATTGTTGGCACTTGCAATCGGTGGTAATGTATTGGATTCGTATGGTCACAACTGCATAAAGTGGAGGAAGTAAAAGTAAATATGAAAATGGTTGTACGTTTTTGGAGACGGTGATCATGGAGTCTCTGCTTAATTTGGTTGGAGGTTTAGGAATAGAATCAAAGGGTAGTTTTTTTTTATTTCTATTCAATGTTGTGGACATTCTATGTTGTTTGAACTCTTTCCTTGTCAGTTGAGGTTGAGCCTTTATTTAAAAAAAATCCAGTAGTAATGGAATGGCATAAAAAACACTCGAGGGATGGGTCTGAGTAACATCGATATTCATACAATTTTTTTCCGACTCCAAGCACGATTAGCTCAGGATTTTATTTTATATATGTACTGTAACAAAATGAAAATGGCCAATACCGTTCGTATTTCGGTGTTGATGTCGGCCACCTCGCTACAATTCCCAAGGCCTTGGAATTTTCCGTACCGTATCTCGGCTACCAGTCCACGCACGGACACGATAAAAAAAACGAAACAAAAAAAAACATGGGGGAGAAAGTGAAAAATCGCATTCACAGAAGCAAACACGGAGGCGACCGCGGCCACACAGCGCGGAGTCCCCCGCAAGCCGGCGTCCGCCAGAGAGGGCCTTTCCTGCTCACGGAGCCGCCGGATCGGGTCCAATCCCGTCGCTCACTTCTGGCCGCCGCCGCCGCCAGGTGATTCTCCAGAAGCGGCCTCTGATTCGGCCCGGCCCTGGGGGAAGCGGGGACATGGGGCTCGGCGCGGCGGTGGGGCGGCTCCTGGCGGAGGTGGACTGGGAGCGCGAGGCCTACCCGGCGTACGACGACTTCCTCGCGCTCCCGGCCTTCGTCCTCTTCTTCCCCACCGTCCGCTTCTTCCTCGACCGCTACGTCTTCGAGGTACGCCCGCCTTTCCGTCCTCCTATTCGTATCTTTCGTTTTCTTCGGGTTCTTTCAGTCAAGGTTTCTTGACTCTGCTCTGAAAGAGGGTTGCGCGTTGTTTGCTGCCGAGAAATTCGCCTCAACTCTAGCTGGATTCCCCAGCTCTCAAGTCTCAACCATAGCGCGTACAATTGCCTCAGCTAAACTTCCTGCTTTGTGCAGTTGTGTGCCACAACAAGGTGCTATTTTTAGTGATCTAATCATATCGTTGCGTGCCTGGGCTAATTTGACACGTGTAAAGCACTTGGTTCGGTGATTGCTCCTTTTAGTCTCGAATGATTAGCTTGTTCGGAAGATCTAGATCATATCATTTCCTTTTGTTCTAGTAGCATTTTCTCTCTCTCCTCGATTCCTATATCGTCTAAATTGTTCCGTTCGGAACTCAATTCTATCGGAGTGCTCCCCTGAAATATGCTTAGCCTAGCAGTGTAGGGTTTGTCCATAGTAAATGGTGGTCCCTGAATCCAGAACTAGACCAATGCTAATTCTATGCACCTTCTGCATAGACAGTGATGCAATTTAATGGGGGATATCTGCTTTTTTAACATTGGTTCTTGGTAAGAAGGGAGTAGCATGGTTGGTTGGTTTGCAGCCGCTGCAGGTTTGCCGAAGAAATTGTTGGTTCATAAGTCAGTATGTTGGCAGCTGTTAGGAAATGGTCTTTGAAGACTCATGGTATCTGCATGCAATTGGCAACAGGCCTTCACAGATACTACTTCTAGGATCAGTTGCTCTTTTATTATGGTAAACTGTACGTCCTATATTCTATAGCTAATGTTGTATTCAAAATGAAGCGTAGTGACTTGATTCATGGGTATGACATGGCTAGATAGACAGGATAACTCGCCCTCCCATGGGAGGCTCTAAGACTCATTCTTGATCTATTTTCTGCTTGCCTAATCCTGGAACTCACGGCTGCCTTCATTGACCAGGCACCTAACAACATGCTAACAAATCTTATCCAAACAACTAATACTAATCCTAATCATACTGCTGCCGAACTGGTGGCTCTGGTTAGGGCCAGCCCAGTTGCCATAACAGGGTATGTAGACTTATATACAGGGTCTTATGTTGGACAGTGATTCCTTGCATAACAGATCCCTTTTTCTATGAGCTGGACAAGGAAAATGGTGTATAAACCGATTGAAACACAACAATCCCTGCAGATGACAATATCCGAAGCTCCAGCTGTGCAGTGTGAGAACAGTTTGCTCCATGCTCATGATTTCTGGGGCCAAAAAGTTTGTGAGCTTTGATGTTCTCTCTCTGTTGAACACAACAAATGCTGTCGAGCACAACAAATGCAGAGTTCTTACATTTAGTTTGCTGGAACTACGATCATTACAGCAGAATAAATTATGTACATTTATAAGGATCGCTAGCTGAAAGCAAATTGAGATGCTAAATCAATTCGATGAAAAATTGAAAATGTTCGTTTTAAAAAATATTATTATCAAGAAATATACAATCTCTATATAAACTATTCTGGTTAATGGAGTTTTGGGGCATGACCATTGTTTGTATTGCCTTTAAACTCGAGACATTATCATTTACCTGCTGAGATAATTTTCGTGGTGTTTATTGAATTTAACCACTATTTTGGGTTTGGATTTGCTTATGCTTCTGATGTATGTTGTTTAGAAAGGGCTACATATACGGGTTCTACAGCCTAAACATCCTTCAAACATTTTGATGCTTCTATAGTCAGGTGTTCCAATTATTTATCTTTTTGTCCACCTGCTCTTTTTCACATCTTTGTTTGTTTTACATTTATGTTAATCATTGATATTTTTAAAAGTTTGGTATTTAACTGTCTAACTTCGCTGCTTACCTCTGTAACTTTTTCAGAGGGTTGCAAGGAGGCTTATATTTGGGAATGGACATCGGAGAGCTAATAATGAAACAGAAGAAACAAGGAAGAAGATAAGAAAGTTCAAGGAATCGGCTTGGAAGTGTATTTATTTTCTATCTGGAGAGCTTCTGGCTTTGTCAGTAACATATAATGAGCCTTGGTTCACCAATACCAGATATTTTTGGGTTGGACCTGGAGAACAGGTTTGGCCTGATCAAAAGATAAAGTAATTCTGATCCTTCCACTGTATCTTGTGATACAAATTCTTACTGGTTCTGAGGCTGGTCTAATTCTAATTGTTGTGCCCTTACTCTCAGATTGAAACTTAAGGCTGTATACATGTATGCTGCTGGATTCTACACATACTCCATATTTGCCCTAATGTTTTGGGAAACAAGGCGTGCAGACTTTGGTGTGTCCATGTCACATCATGTCGCTACTGTTGTGCTGATTGTTCTATCTTATGTGTTCAGGTATGTTTCTTATCTTGACTAACTGCTAGCTTATGGTGTTTTATGAGTTTGCAGAATAATTCTGTCAGTATCAGAGAACCTTTTAGTCGTCATCACTGAATTGTTAATTTCTTAGTTTTTTTTTCACTCCTTTCATAATTCATAGACAATCTGTTTTAATTCAAATTTCTTTGTCTTCGGCAGGTTTGCTAGAGTTGGCTCTGTAGTATTGGCAATTCATGATGCAAGTGATGTTTTCCTGGAAATAGGGAAGATGTCCAAGTACACCCATTGTGATTGGCTTGCCAATGTTTCATTTCTGCTTTTTGTTGTTTCATGGATTCTTCTTCGCCTCACATATTTTCCATTCTGGATTCTGAGAAGTACAAGGTAAATTGTTCTGTTCTATCTCAGGATATCAGATTCTTATGCCAAGCAAAATCACACGAGTGTTAGAAGAAAATAACTTATGTTTGCATATACAGACGTGAAAGCAGCCACCGGTTTATTATTTGTCTTGTACGCAGCATTTATTGTGAAAAATTGGACTGGAGCTTCCTCTAGTCAAACAATCATCCATTTTGTCTTACAGCTAGCGTCTTATACCTTGATGATATTTACTCCTTACGTCCATTGTTCTGGATTGTTCTGTACGAAGCACTGGTTGAGATTTCACACCCTTGTCCAAGTTGCTAATCATATGATATAGTGTCCAAAGTATATCATACTAAACTATTATAGCAAACATGTTAAATTCTGATGAGCTACCTTACGGTTTTGGTAATTTGGAAGCAAACAGACTGTTTTTGGATTATTTACACATGATCTGACTAAATCGATTTATTTCAGTTATGAGGTCTTGTTGACTTTGGATAAAAAGAGGCACAATTTTGAGGGTCCTATATACTACTACGTGTTCAATTCCCTTCTGTTTTCTCTACTTGTTCTCCACATATATTGGTGGGTTTTAATATACCGGATGCTTGTGAGACAAATAATGACAAGAAATGTTGGAGACGATGTTCGATCTGGTAAGCACTGTCCTGTTGAAAGTTCTAGTATGCTACCTTGTAGATGCGTGCGAATCAGTTTGATTTGGTTATGGGAAAAAAGTTATACTTCTAATTAGTTAACTTAGGTCCAACATCTGCTGAGGTTAAAGTTTGCTATTATGTCACTGTAACTTGCTTTCCATACAGACTCTGAAGGAGAAGACGAGCACGAAGATTGATCAGCATCACCATCTTGTCTTCTGTATTGCAAAGATGCTAGAAGCATCAACTCCAATGCCCCGAGCTTCCGCATTCTTTTCCTGGATTTCAAGATTCGCGCAGATTATGGGAGGAAGAGCATTGTTCCTCACGGGAATCATCAGAGCCGAGCTATGATTTGTTCTGCCTCGGCCGCCCATTCATGTTGTACCATGTATGCATGACGCATTAAAGCACTACATCGCATTAGAAACAGCTGAAATATATATCGAAGATAACATTCTTTTGGGTGTAAACTCTGTAGAGCGATGTCAAGCATTACCTGTAACCGTAGCACCAAGGAGACATTCCAGAAAAAGATTGATTGTAAACTAAAAGCCTTTCTGTCGACAAACCATGTACATCCTGCTGTACATGCCAGGGATGGCCTCTGTTTGGTATTTTGCGGTCTGTAGTAGGGCTGGTGATGCGTGCTCAGCTTCACTCAGCCTTCGCCTTGCACTACATCAAACCGTCAAAGGAAGGTTACGAAACTGCGAGCAGTGGTTGTTATATGCCCTAATTACAATGGTACACTGAGTTGTTAATATTGGCACGACGTACTTGGACTCTGGAGGATGATTATGAAACAATTTATATAACTGTTTTCACTCTTCCCTCACTCAGGATTAAAAGCTCAAGGATCCCTAGCCCCTTCTTACATGGATGCAAGCATAGTGTGCACAGTTCTGCTCCTACATCGTGATGCAAAGACACATAATTGAGTGACATTTTTTTTCTGGAACCCGTGTTACGCACCCAAAGCTGAAGTTTACATCATGGAAATTGGAAAGGTGTGTCACAGTGTGCCCAGGCGGGCAGGCCTCAGATGCCCTCCGCACGAGGGGTACGGCTAGGCAGGTGGGCACTCTGCTCTCACCTCTTCTTCCCCAGTAAGAAAAGCAGAGAGGAGCTGAGCGAGCAAAAAGACGCATGCACGCCGCTTTGGGTTTCATTTCATGGTCTAGATGCGCACTGCACGTGTCCGTGGCCTGAGGCCGGCCATGCATGAAAGAAGGAATGGCCGCTTTGCGTCGTCGTCGGCTTTCTGATGCGATGCTTCTTTCTGGGTTCTATATGCAGCTGCTGCTGAGGCGAGACGATAGAGCCGGGCCTTGGAGACTATTCAGCAGCTGATCAGTCATCACCACCGTTGTATTCTGTCCACAGAAGAGATTAAGAGAAAGAAAGCATACGAGAGACACCACGACATCCGTGTGCAGGGGGAGCACGACGCGTCGCTTTCGCTTTCCTAGCTCCGCCGTGTGATACATAGATGCCTCTCAGATCGATCGAGGCTAGATGCCCCGTGCACGCAGCGCATGCGGAGGCTGCAGCTTGCTTTGCACTGGGAGGAAAACCATGGCCTCCGACTCCGATGCGCCCCACTTTATTCGCTAGGGCTGCTTTCACAAGCCCTGCGGCCTGCCTGCTTGCAGGTTCCTTCCTTCCCGAATTCCGATCCTAGTTTCAGTTGGCATGTAAAACAGCAGCAAGCTAAACGGCAGGCTGAGACGCTGATGAGTGGTGCGGAAATGTGGCGCTGTTGGGTTAGGCCGGTAATGGTGTGCTTTAATTTGCTACTAATAGAAAGTGTTACCCCCAGAGGATCAACTTTTATTTATACAATAATAAGGCTAGCAAATGGCGCTTCTCTCAAGTATACCCGCCTAGATTCTGATTGTATTATTACAAATTACTCCCTAAATAACGTTGTTAAGTGTTTGACGTTCGACTTTTGATATTTGAAAATGATATGATTTACAAGTAAATTTGTACCAAAGTCCAAAAATTATTTTTCATAATAGTATGTGTTACTAATGTTTTGTGGAAAAAAATTTGGCGGTAGTTATTTTGGTGCCCGAGATATATTTATAGTTAGAGAGAGTATGCAAATCAGCCCTCCCACCTTGCAAATTACTCGTCCCACCTTTCCTGAACGCCCCCTTGTTGGATCAACATCATCGTGTGGCACAGATTGAAGTTTTTATAGTTTTCACAAAGATCTTGCTTTCCACCTAATATGTTCCCTATGAGGTATTAGAAGTTAAAATGCATACTCATCTCTGTGTTTTGAAGATCCAAAAACTGTCACTTCCCTAAATACGAATATTTATGAGTAGCGAGAGTGACGACATGGGCATCAAAGTATCTAACGATATCGCTATGTCAAGAAAACAAAGCCTGTTGGGACATCGGTCCCCTTGTCGATATTTGCTTAATTCAAGGAAAACAATTGCATCGTGACCATTCCATCGTCTCTCTGCTCCTTGATTGCACAATTGTGTGGAGAAAAAGAAGTTAGTTCAGTATGTTTAATCTTATTCTTACTTGACCTAATAAAGATGTGAAATAGTAGATATATTTCTATCCATTTCCCATGCATACGTAAGAGAATAAAGAAGATCTATATCCACTACTACACAAATCCCTATCACTGCCGGCTCCAAAAGTGTCATCAGCAACGGTTTCAAAACCGTTGTGGCACAAGCGGTAGTGATGGGGTGCTGCATCACTAACGGTTTTGGAACCGGCGGACAAACCGTTGTTGATGATCGACCATAACCATTGCCTCCCTTCACCACCGTGTCAAACCGTTTGTGATGATGTTTTCCAGCCAAAAAAAAAAATATATTACACCATATTCACCAAAACAGGGAAACGCATTTTGGTACTTTTTTCCCGACAGAGCAAACTTTAATTTGCATCCAGTATACATCATATACTTCATGCAACCATAATATCCATAGTTACACAGCAGCATATAGTTTTGTTTTTTAGGCATCACAAAGCACAACCATCTACCACTTTCAGGATATTCTGATGAATAATGGAATAGAATTGAATAAAATTTCCAGCCCCTACACATGGTAAACGGCTGTTCCGTTATTACAAGTTTCATCTTTGTGAATTAAACAACCGTCAGTACAAAACATCATGAATTCATAATACCTTATGAAATTCTCTAAATGCCAAGTGAAATGGACTGAATTCCTATATGCAGTTTAGTGGAGGCACTAAACATCAAACATGCATGTACCTAATGATCAGGGAAAAGTAAAATTAAAGATTATTTCAGAGCACTACTTATATGAAAAAAGAAAGAAATATTCTAATTAACATAAGGATGTTTAAACTGCTATATTGAAAATACAAAAAAACTGAACACTGAAAAAAATACGGCCAAAGACTTTTAATGATTGAGAATCGAAGGGATTTGGTTATTTTGGGCCCACAAGCCTGGCCATATTTACATGGAGTACTAGTTCAGGGGTGCCTAAAAAATGAATCTGTCAATTGAAGACAATTAATTTTGCTAGCTAGATGATCCATAAATGCAGGGTACTAAGAACACAGGAATATGAATTTGAGATCTAGATTTGATTTTACAAGCTAGCATATATGTGTCTTTTATCACATATATATAGTTAGAAAAAGCTTGCGCTCCTTAGTTTCTTTAATTTATGTGCAAAGACTATAAAGATATCAATACCAAGCAAAGTACAAAATGCAATCGTCAAGCAATAATATATAGTGTGGTGCGCATTAGATACCCCTCTCCCAGAGCCTAGTATATTAATGCACGTCCAGAGAGGCAGGGACTGCATGTCTACATGTATATGCTGATCATCAAGGAGAACAAATTCAGAGTGCTAAGGTAATACTCGTCCCAAAAGAAGATATACTGTCGCACAGGTGCATGTATATGATAACATGATCATACATACATTATTTTTTGGGTGATGAGTGATATATACATGTGTGATCATGTGTGATGTACACATACACCCATGCATAATAATCCATCCGACCATCCCTATATGCCTCTCCACACACATGTACACATCCAAAACAGAAACAAAAGGTCTGGGTCTGTCCAGATCAAATTATTCATCCTCTGATGATGATTAAATGAACACGGCATAATAACATCACGAACGAGATAATAATAAACTAATATAATCAACATACATTAACATGGACATATCAAAGAACCTAAATGTACGTAGTGCGTAGCTGCATGAGCGTGGGCCTGCATGCTCCGGAGCGGCCGGACATGCCGTCGTCGTCGCATAGTGTTCGATATATGAGGAGCATAGATGATCGATCGATCGATCGGCGATGGGCATGCATGCATGTGTGTGTAGCCGTGTCGCTAAACGGCCACCTTCTTCTGGTGGAAGTTGTTGATGAAGTCGGAGGCCTTGCGGTCGACGTCGCGCTCGCCGATCCACCACCCGCCGTAGTCCTCGTCGCTGGACCGCACCTTGCGCACGTATCCAGTCCTGCCGTCCCAGTCGCTCATGTCGTCGTCGTACCGCCGCGACTTGCGCAGGAAGCTGAAGATCGGGCAGAAGAAAGACTTGCCTCCCATGGCGTCGAGTCCTTGCCTGCCTCCTCTTCTAGAGAGATCTCTACGAGGAGGACGAACAATACACAGCAAGAGCTAGTTTAGTGAGGGAGAAGCTGGAGCTGATTAGTGTGGCTAAGTGTGATTTCGCTGGAAGGACACTACGGCTAACGGTGGTGATTGTGTCGAGGCGAGGGGGCAGGTGGATTTATAGGAGGGAGAGGACCATGTGGGGACGAGATGGTGGATGCAAGCTGGCTAGGGTTTCCAGCGTGCGAGTTCCAACAAAGGGAGCGCGTACGGGAGGATCGTCTTGGGGGAGTGGACGGCCCAGATCGCCGATGTGAAAGTATGCTAAGTAAAGCGCGTGTTCATTTGCCCGGACGCGAGATGACATGATTGATGAGCAAACGCGGCCGGGGAGCACTCGCCATGCATTGCAAAAGGGGCGCGTGGTTTCCAGGCCTCTGCTTTTTGTATGTGCCGCCGCTCCGATCCCGTCCTCCAGCCCCTAGCAGCTATGGATGGAGAGAGATGAAAAAGAAGGGGAAAGCATTCCATGCCTTCATGCAAGAAGCTGCTGCTGCTGCTGCTGCTGCACAGCTTGATCTATATCCTTGCTTAATTGGACTATGATTCTTGAGCACTGTCGCTCTCCCTCGCGTACTATACGAGAACTAAGTAAGCTGCTTTATTTCATTCTTGAGCACTATGCCAACCAAAAGCCGAATGAAAATATGCAAAGAAAATATCTCATATGCGTGTTCTAGCCAAAGTTTGTTGTCATGCATGCATGCATGCGCAGGATACAGCATCATATATAGCTTTTTGTATGTTGTTTGAGTGCATTCGTCTCTGCAATTTACAACTATGATCACGATAACCGATCATTTTCAGTTTCAGTATGTTTATTACTAGCGTTTGCATTAAAAAAAAACCCCTACTTCAATTTGCCGCAGCCAGTTTGCCGCTGTGGAAAGGGCAGCTGGTTCGCTGTGGAAAGGCAACCACGCGCAGGTCAAAACCCAAAACGGTGTGCCTTTAGTTTGGCTTAGGTTAGTCTCCGAATCTGTACCTTTGCAGCTAGCTATCCCTTGTTTAGGGGTTACTGCAAGCTGTTTCCCTTTGCCTCTCTTAGAACGTTGATCCAATCCATCCATCCTATACCTACAATGATATTCCCACGATTACGATATCGATTACTATATTTGATGCAATATTGCAATGTTCCGTCTCTGGAGCCGTGGTCCAGTATGCCACCAACGTACGCTTAGTAGAAAAGATCAAGTTGGGTCAAGCAAACAAATCATCGGCACGGCACATTGCTGTCATATATATGGTTCAGTGTGTGCTTATCCAAATAATCATCATTTTACGCCTGTCATCACGTATGCAAGCAGCAAATTAAAAGGAGGAAAAGTATACGGAGAATCAACTGTGGGATTGTAATCGTTTAGTGACCACCATCTTTTTGTTTGGGGTACCAAGTTGGATTTTATTTGTACGCCCAATATTCCAGGTTCAGATGCTGCTAGCTTCTTTGATCGATAACTGAGACTAGCTATGACAGACCAGGACCAGTGAAAGTTCTATTATTTCTCTCTTTACTTCCCCCTTTTTCCTGACAAAACAGAGGACCAGCTATACGGTTTCGAATTTCGATCGATACAGATGGAACATTAATATCGTAAATTGATTAGGCAGAGCTTGTTGCCATCTAAATTGAAGCATTTCGCGGAGATTAATCTAGACTAAAGCTACTAGCTACAAGAAAACAGATCTCACCAAGAGAGGTCCAAATTCCACCAAAGCTTAGGGTTCTGAAACTGAATTGTGATTATATTAACCTAGTAGATTTCAACTCTCAAGAGGTCCTAACTCGCTGCCTCCTTTTCTCATGCATGAACTAGGAAGAATACAGTAGAGTGGTCTCTACTATTTTTATTCTGCCCCAAAAGCAGCTGGCAAGCGGCGACTACCTGTATTCTGTACAGGTTGAGGGGCTGGAAGTTGGGCCAAAAGGAACAGTCACCACCTTTTTGCTCGGCCACGAAACCACCAGGAAGATCGCCCAAAGGCTATATATAAATCATCATGTACAGGAAATAATTAATGATGGGCCGTCTTTGCATTGCATACTAATCCTGATCTTCCTGATGTTGAATAGTACATATACATCGTCTCAAAATCGCATCATAATCCCTTTTTGTCCTGCCGCTCTCTTTTCCTTTGATTAGATTACATGTTAAATTCAGAAGCGACAGCTAGATATTATATACCTCCAAGAGTAATTAACAGATGCATGCATGTAGAGAGGGAGAGAGAGATGTACACATCCTTAACCCCTAAGCATGGATTGCAAGGGGAGCGTGCATGCCGATGCCGTACTGGCAGAAGGCGCAGAACGTGCTGATGAGCTGCTGCTGCATCTCTGCACGTATAGAACTATAATAGAAGGCATCACAGAAAGCAAGCTAAATATGTGCCCAGCCGCCGGCCGTCCTTTCGCCTCGTTGTGCCGTACGCCTTTGTCGTTTACTCGCTACTACTTACTCCCCCGTCCAAAAAAATATCGAGAAGTCAAACAATTTGAACTTTGACTAAATTTATATAAAACTATATTAACATATATGATATAAAATAAATATCGTTAGATTAGTTATAGAACATAGGGAAAAGTCTGTTTTTCAGCCTTCAACTGTTACAAAAGTCCTATTTTCAACCTTAAACTACAAAACCGGATACTAAAGGCCATCCAACTATCCAAACCATGCAAAATTGACCCTTTGAGTGGTTTTGAGACTGGTTTTTGATTTTATAGAAATAGCAGAAATATTATTTAAACTTAAAAAAACATAACTAATTTATTTTGGACCTAAAAAATATGAAATCAGTGCCAAAAGTTCTCTTAAAATGTAACCAACCTATTGACACACTATTTAATGTTATTTAGATATTATATGTTTACTCCACTAGTGTCTTATTGTTTTTATAAAAATAATTAGAATAAAAATAAATAATATGCAAATAACTTCTAATGGTGCACCAATATATAGGTCACATTTTTAAAAAAACATTAGCACCAGATTCATATTTTTATAATTCAAAATAAATTAGTTATGATTTTTTAATATAAAATTATTTTCACATTTTTTGGAAAATATAAAATCACCAAAGGGGCAATTTTGCATGGTTTGGATAGTTGGAGGGTCTTTGGTGTCCGGTTTTCTAGTTGTGGGTTGAAAATAGAACTTTTGTAATAGTTGAAGGTTGAAAAATGGACTTTTCCCTAGAACATATTATCATAATGAACTTATTTAATTAGAAACATAAATACTAATATTATTTATATAAAGTTGGTTAATCAAGAGACACTTTGACTGGCACGATTTCCATAGTTATATTTTTTTGGTACGGAGGGAGTAGTATAGATCCTAGTAGTTCTGCGCGTGCAGGGTGCAGACAACAGCAGTAGGGGGGCTAGGAACCATATAATGGATGAATGCGATCAGAATTAGCGAACGAGTTTCCAAAAACATGCAATCGACTCGGGCGTATCTTAATCAAGGACGATCAAGGGTCAGAACTCAGAAGCATGGCATTGTTGATTCTTTGATGTTTCAGTATGCATGCATTATGGTTATTAGGACGACTAGTGACGAAGATCAAGTGTCATGAAAACCACACAATTAATCCCGTTGCAAACGTAGTACTAAGTACTAACAAGGGCAAGCTGTTGATTAATGTCTTGTTTATAGACAGAGCACGAAGCTGGGCACCCGATTCTCTCGTTGCAACTTGCAACTCTGTTTGGAAGTTGGAACGCACCTGCCCGTACGTGCGTGTAAAAAAACAAAGCCATCTGTCGTCATGCGTAAAGGAATTGAGAAAGTATACACACCTAATTGCTAGTATTAATCTGATCTCGAGAACACCCTAGAAAGATTATACCCTAGCTAGATTGATTGTTCTCGAGAAAGCCAGAATATATATGTTATCGATCGATCTTGACTCTTGAGGGAGAAGAGAGAAGCTCCACAGAGGAAGAAGCTGCCAAGCAGCAGGTCGTACAATTTTGTCCGGCGCTGTTGGACGCCGACGACAACCTGTAATGCTCCCTTCTCTAACTTTGCCAAACCATTCTAAACTTTTTTTTTTTGAACGAACCAAACCAAACCATTCTAAACTTGTTTTGTTCTCCTGGGGGCTTTAGGCGTAGGGCGTAGCTGGAAGAATGTTCCTTCTTCCGGCCAGGCCGGCTCTGCACCGTTAGGCGCGGCACTTATTGGTGATCAGATAGTAAACTATCCAACCAAGAATCCCCAATGTGTCGTGTGATCAGGCGATTGGTGTTGATCACGGATCACGGGAGCCTGCTGATAGCGTATTTCGCGCTGATCGAAGGTGACAAAAGAATAAAAAATGAAGGCATATAGGATGATGTGTACATCCTACACCAGCCTACGTGGACCCAACTCGACTTCGATCGTCGTCTCGTCATCAGGATCTATGGAGATTTTCGGCGCTGCAAGGTCCACACTTCTCTCGTTGGTACGGCGTCGAGAGATGGCACCATGGCATCTTCAAGAACCCTCTATGAAGGATGGAACTTAAAAGTCTTCATAACAAAGTTCTCGAATGATCCTCCAAAACTACGGGCTTGATTGGTTCGCTTGGCATACCAAAACGTGGTCCACTTCATAAATTTGGACACTCGTTTGGTTGAAGATAAAAAAAAACAGCCCACTATTCACCTAACCATGTGCTATTCTAAACTTGCCAAAAATTTAGTATTAAGCATGCTCATATTTTAGCATCCAACCAAGCAGGCCATACATCTCAGGGATTGTTTTTAGAACATCTCAGGGTAATGAGCAGATCGACAGGCTTAGCGAACTGATCATTCTTTTTCTTGAGAAAAAACCGCCCGCAGATTTGTTGTCAGAATTACCTTTTACACCGTAACATGTTTGCCTTTAATTTCCTATCTCTACTGCAGCGAAACTAGCAATTGTATTTTGGATTGGGTTTCTTATATTTCATCCATCCAACCACCTCTATATACGCTGCATCCTGTTTTGGAATCAGGAAAACCAGCCGCTCCAGCAGTGCCTGTGTCAAACTTGGATCTGGGCTCAAATATGGAACAGTACACATCAAACAGCTAGGCCTGCGGCCCACCATCTCCTTCAGCAACGCTTTGCAGGTTCGTCATCTCCTTTCTGCGGACGCTCACTGCCACAGTGCCACTACCTTGCTTTCTCTGAACTCTGAACAAAAACAGAACACGCAACATTTCCGCTTTGTTCCGAATGCATAGCCGGCTTCATTAACCACCAGTCAAGCTTGCTCTGCAGTCCACACAACGCCGCCAACGATTCATTCAACGTCGTCGGAGCAAAAGCCAAGCACAGGGTTCTGTTCAACGCTCGAAGAGCATGGCCAGCGCCCAGCAGCAAGCAGGAGAACGCCATTGAAGAGAGCTCAACGAAGAGCTCTAACATAGAGACGGATCACATATGCATACGTAACGAAACAGGAACGGTTTTATCCTCGAATTTGCAACAATAATATTACAATTTTGAGACCACATCCATGGCGACCGGCCAACAAGCCGCATTTCTCATGCATCTAAAAGCTCGGATCAAACAAGAGAGACAAACCGTACGTACGCATTATATATACCCTCCCCCACACACGCGTCGCCCCTCAATCTCAGTTGTGGCAGACCTTGGCAGTGGGCATGGTGACGCAGATGGGCGCGTACTTCTTCTTCGCCTCGGGGCTCCCGTTCTTGGGCTTGGGGTCCGCCATGGCGGCCCCGGCGCCGCCGATGGCCGCGACGGCCGCCGCCGCGGCCGCCAGCATCACGGCGCGGCGCCCCTCGGCCGGCTGGGACTCGGCCGCCGCCACCAGCCTCGCCGGCTCCTGCTCGCAGCGCTCGACCTTGGCCGCCCTGGCCACGGCGAAGCTGCTGCCGCGGCGGGACGGCGCGGCCGCCGCCGCCACGGCCGCGAAGGACGCCATCATGGTGAGCGACGCCATTGGTTGCGCTGCGCTGGCTGGCCGCGAGTCGTTGCCTCCTGGTGTGGATGTGGATGGGCTCGTGCAGTCGTGCTCCGTGGGGAGCTTTTTGGCGGCGGGCCTGCTTGGTTATGAAGCTGCGGCCGGGGAGGGAGGACGGCGCCTTATCCCGCGTGGGCGAGCGCGGCCAGTGCGGCGGCGCCACGTCGGCGGCCGGCGTGACGTGGCGGCGGGGAGGGCGAGGGTGGCGGATAACGCGGCGACGCCAGGTGGGCAGGTGGGGTGGCGGATCGGATAACGAACGAGCGGACCGGATGGGTGGGGTGTTGCTGCATTGCTGTGATTGCGATCGATCTGGAGTTCTGGGCACCGTTCCTCTGACATTAAGGGTCCACGCGTCAGCGACAAAGCGAGTCCCGACCGATTCATCTGTTGCTTGCTATGTGGCCTGGCTACTGGGAGTACTGCTTTAGTGAAATATTAGAAGCTCATATGTGACCTCAAATTTACATGAAAGACATAAATTTTATCTGAATATATAAGGAAAATTTGATATTTAAAAAATATTGTACTCTGGTTTACAAGTTAACTTTCGGAAGAACTTTCTACTAGGACATCATGAAGAAGACCAACAAACCCCTTTTCAAATGGGTTATCTTTTGGGACAACTTTCTAGTAGAGCAACATGAAGAAGACCAACAAGCCACTTTTCAAATGGGCCTGTCGCATAAGCTACTACGGTTATGGTCCCTTACGGAGGTCTTTATCAAGCCACTTTTCAAATGGGCCTTTTATAAGAGAGCGTGCAATAGTGTGATATATATCGAGTGGGTGTAAAACTACAAAATTTCATTTTTCTAAAAAAAGCTACGGCAGTGAAACAGTGTTACTACTAGTGGGCATTCTCCTATGCTGATTTGGTCATGGAGAGGCATGATCATGCCAACCTGTAGTAGTTCTGCACTTCTGCTACGAGCTGCTGCTCAGGCCGTCGGCATAAGTGCGGGCAACCATTTGTTCCCTTGATTCGCACGTACAGCAGTGGTACTGGTTTTTCACCTGCAAAACCACGGCGACCTCGTGCATTTCCGACTAGACCACCTCGCGCAGCAAACGAAGGCCAACCCCATCCATCTTGATTCGGTTTGGTAGGAGCTGCATGAGCTCATCCCACGCTTGGCTACGGGTATTTTTGCTTCGCATTTAGCTCGGTCCGAGGCAGACTGCAACAAGAGATACTCTCCCTAATAAATCTGACATAACTAAAGCATGAAAAAAAAACTATTCATCTCTACGTATGGAAAAAAATAAAGTAGCACAAAATTTTGATACTAACTACATAAAATAAGTTACAAAACTTGGGCCCAAATGAAAGCCAAGCCCAAAACTAACTAAAAAATGAATGTATTTGGATACCTAAAAGAACAAAAACAATTTACATAACTTTCCGTGCGGTTAGTTGCCGAGACGAGACCACAATATCTCTGGTGTATATATTTGTGAGAGCAAAAAGCAGCAAAACGAAGACTACTTGGGCGCTCACTATTCCGAAATGGCTAATGCTGTTGCCAATCTCCATCCAACTGCCAGTATTCCTTACCTGCGTGTAAAATGAACAGAAACAGTCAGCAGATAAATTTTTGTGGGGTGTAGGCAAAGTAACATCTTGGTGCATTTCCAACTAATTTCATGAGATAGAAGCTTTGACCAGTTGAGCTCCTAGACCTGAACCCAAAACTAGTTTGTTACTTCTACACTGCACATGCACCCAATATATTTAAACATTACCCATTACTGGATACGAACAAAAGAAACAATACAGAAACCAAATATGGTTTAAGGTAATGGAACATGTCTTGAAAGCATGAAATAAGAATTTCAAAACATAAATTGGGAAGAGCTTACATACCAGGAAAAAGAAATGAATGGTCATTACATCTGATAGCAGTATTACAAGAAAATAGCAGCCCAATCGTGGGATCCGGACAACCTTGGTTATCGCACTAAATGTACATCTGCAATTGATCACAAAGATAAGGTTAATAAAATTCGGGTGTCTAGCCCTAAAATTAGGGGTGGAAACTTCATCTTATTTATGTGTCTGTTTGTGACGCTGATGGTAGAGATAAATCAAGTACTTCCCAATTTAACTTTAAAGCAGACAAAGTACTGTAATAACTAATGCAAACAGAACAAAGTTATGCTCAATAGATATCAAAATAATTTACACCTTTCTTCCTTAGTTCTTCCTATAGCAGAAATTTACCTTATTGTACCAAGAACATACATTAAATCATCATGTTATGTGAAAGAGGATTAGACAAAATAAAATTATCATGCACTGAAATTCTGCCCAATGTCCATCACATCCATTAGCTCATTTAAACTTGATAACACTGTAGAGCATAACAGTCGCAGGGTCAGGAAAAAAAAAACTTACATGACAAGCATGAAAGGAATGAATAATTTGAAGATAAGAAGTCCTGCCATAAGAAATGGCTGCCAAGAAAAAGGAGAGCATCAATGTCTACAATAGTAAGTAAAAGTAGTCTTTCAAAACAAATTAATAAATTATATAACATATGAACTTACACTAAATACTGTAATGAATCTGTACACGGATGAGATCTCAAAGCTTGCAATACTTGCAAAATTACCAGTACCAAAGAAGGCGACATTAAATAAGATCACCTGCAAGACAGAAAGGTACCACTAGTTACAGTGCTGTGCTTCCAGCTAAATAAAATGCCGACAAAACTGTTCTTAGTTTCGAGTAAAATTACATCGTTCGGTACTTATAAAAAAGTATATATCGTGGAATATGGAATATAATTCAAGTACGAAGATAGAAAAATTATCAGCACAGGAAGTCTCTAAGCAATTGGCCATTATTTCCATGTTGTACTGTATTTGGACAGCCTGTTCGGATGAACTTGCTGGGGCTGGGCTGGCCGGCTGGTGTGGCTGGGCCCACCAGCCAGCCCCCCATCGCTGCCAAAACCAGCCAGCGCTGGTGGCCAGCCCAGCCATCCGAACAAGGCAGGAATTATTGACAGCATAACCATTTATAAGCATTTCTTTTATTAAATCTACAATGTATTTCTGTAGTGAAACTTAATATGTTTACATTATCAATGATCCAATTTATCAAAATTCGACTCAACAGATTCTAAAGCATCTATTGAGAATGGAAGGAGTGGCTTTCGGCCACCCCTAGTCTTAATGATTTTGTATCTTTGGCTGCCTATAACTTGACTCCAGAGGATTATCTACTGCCCATACAATAATTTTATATCTATTTTGGCATAAATGCATTGTGTCTAATTGCTTCCATACTTTTGTGCTGTGCCGTGACTATGGAATTGGGATCATATACCGCAATCAATAAGACAAATGGAAACAGCCACAGACTTACGAATAACAGAGGGATTCTTAAATCAGATAGTTGTAGGTGCCTTTCTTCATAACCAAACACTGAGCTATCTACAAGGCTTCCACGACGTGCAGAACCACTTTCTTCTAAGGAGTACAGGTTGGCAGATTCCACAAATATCCATCCAATCAGTACCATCGTGAAAGCACTATAGAAAACTGCTTCATAGCTGCAGGGTTTTTAACAAGATATGAAATACTATTTTCATGTTCCAAGACTTCAGGGATAGAACACACAGAAGTATTATGAACAACAGCAGAAGGTAACACCATAACAGCATACCCAATAGAAAGCAGCAGAAAAGGAGGAGCAAAACCCAAGAAGATAGATGTAAGACGAGACAGAACACTAGGTGGTGAGAAAAGAGGTAGCACCATAGCAACACCTGCCAAAGACATTACATGTTAGAAACAACAGAACAAAAAAATTTACAAGTTCAGAGTGAACAATTAGGTTGCACAAATGGCTTCAAAACCAGCTCAACAGTACTTTCAGCGGACAAAGGAGAAAACTGATGTAGATTTGTCACAAACTAGAATGTTTTGACCTGGAGTTACAGCTATTACCCAGAAGGCGGGATTAATTTTCATTTTGCTTCTTTTATCGCTACAGTTTATTCTCTGACTATATTCCAATACGACTCTTGCTGTTTCCCATAAAAATCAAAAGACTATTATGAACTGTTAGCCCCGGGAAATTCTGAATTTGATTGCATCTTCCAACTTGAGTGGAGAATGCATTCATTACAATAATGCCAGCTAACCTTAAGGGCAGTTGATATTTTCTAAAGGGTTTCAGAAAAGCAGACAGTTGAACCAGATCTGGTTTAGAAAACCTGGTCATAAGTGCTATAACCAACCTTTGTTCCAACTGTTTTTTTTTTATCGAACACGCAGGAGAGCTGCGTATCTTTTCATTAATAGAAGAGAGGAAACAGCGAAGTACAACACCACGCACACACACAAACTCACACGTACCCAAGCACCCACTAGCACTTGCACTCTACTCATACAACACACGCGCCGGTTTAGACTGGGGATACCCGACCAAGCTTGCAGGACCTAGACCATGGGAACGTGACTGGTTAGGAGCGACAGACCCTTGGCCCCAGCCACTTTCCACTAATGTTCCAACTGTTTCGTTACACAACAAAATGCAAAGCAATTGTTCTGCAAGCACCAAACTTCCTACTAAAAATAACATTAGATGCTCGGACAAATCAATCAGGAATACAAGAAAAGCGTTCTTGGAGGATCTAGGATACAATAACATTAGGATGCAGGGTCAAGGAGATAGCAGATGACAATGGCGATGGGCCGTGTGACAGCGTACGGCACAAAAAAAAAAAGGACAGTGGGTTTACCCTAAATTCTGCTATGGGCCTTTATGTACTTAACAGTACTAACCCCTCAACACCATGAGTTTATTTTGTCCAAACAAGGCATTTACACATTAACTAAAAATTCAAAACGTAACCAACTTAGAGTATAACAACTAAAACAGTTTAGAAAATGCCTAGTGAGACAAACTCTTGGATTGATGCACAAACAAAATTTAGCTGCAAGTGGTGTTCAGACTCTGTAGGTGTATGATTACAAGAAAGCAGGGTGTACCAAAGAATCACATAACCATAAAAAACAAAGACAGGGACCAATGGCTCATTGTAGTCTTGTAGACACTGGCAGAAAAATAGCAACTCATATGGCTTACCAGCTACAGACCAATTGATCAACTGATGCAATGAGTGTAATTCTCTGTTCTGAGACCGATGTGAGGTAGATAGCCACACCATTATTGAAGATATTGCAACTAAAATAACCTGAAACATAGTAAATTGCTGTAAAAAATGTACCAAACTTGAAATTCCACACAAGAATGCCAATATCAGGATATAACTCTTTTGAGTTCTCAGTTTCGCACCTGAACAAAATATAGCTTTGAGGATTGAGATTCCCGTTTATTTGCTCGAGTCAGATAGAGCCAGAAGGTGGTGCTATTTGAGTTACTCCATCTTGAAGCCACTGCAATCAATACTATGAGTGCTCCGCTAATAATTCTGCATATAAAGAGTTCATTAGATAAGCTACAAGGAAATGCCTGATTAAATGATATTTTGTGCAATTTAGATAGCTAGCAGGTTCTTACAATCATGAATCATAGATAACAGTGTCAATGGTGTACTATGTATATGCGACAGCTTTTAAGGGGAAAAAAGGATGCATGAAGGCTGTGAAAGAAGCATACACCAAGTTGTTGTTTTCTGGTATTTCAGCTGGCATCAGTGTGAATACAGACAGGAACCAGCAAGCAAGCCATATGTATATTGCAAGTGAAGGATTAGCTTGAATAAAAAAGGCTACATAAGTTGAACCAAGTATCCCAAGGACCAAGAAGCACCATGTATAAATTTTCCTATCAAAGAAGCTCATAACCTGCACATAAAGACCAATGTTAAATGTCTTGTAATTTTAATATGCTTGGCGTGTCAACACACAGGTACATACCAGAAACTCTAATACAAACAGTGCAACGCCCGAACTAATCAGGAGATTCAATGCATACTTGAAGGGCATATTAGAAAATTCTCTCCATACAGCCTTCAGAAATTCGAAGTTTTGTACAATTCTTGTCCAAAGGAATATTGTCATGAATACATAAGCATGGTAAAGAAGAGGTGATTTCTCTAGAAGTAGTATAATGGACGACAAACCCATAAGGAAACATCCACCAATGTAAACCTGAAACCAGAGGAGATAACATAAAAAAGTGTAATTATGTAACTAAAAGCGCATCAGCATTTAATAACTAGAGAAAACACTAAAACATAGTTGTAAAACATAGAAGAGTGAATCATAATGCAGCCCTAATTCTATCTGTCTACACTCTGACATGACCAAACATCTGAAATTCTTGATGTGAACCTTAAGTATCTGTTCTGCAGGGTCAAAGAAAACAGAATCTTGGAAAATGTAACAAGAAAAGTGTATTGAAGTTCAACAAAAGTATGTTTGTTCCGATCTAGATTTAGTAATCTGAAAAAGTCACCAACAATGAATTATGAATATGAATGTAACACATCAAAATGCATAGACATAAATTCATAGAGTGGATAAAGACAAACTATCATACTTTCATGGATGTATTCCTAGGATGCAACTGAGCCTTCTTTAGCAGAATTGTAGGAATTGATGTATAAGACTGTAGCACATGTAGAATAAGGTTCACCATCCATCCAATATATCCAAGGGTAATAGTTGTCATTAACATGAACCAATCGTATGTTTGGAAATAATGGAGACCAGCAAGAGCCATCCTTCGGAGCTCTTCAGAATGCTTCATGGCAGTTTCATAGTCCTTTTCAGATATAAGATCCTCAATCTGAGTGAGCACTGAAGAATAGTTTGCCAGTGGCTTAAAAGGCTTGAAGTAGAGTGAACTGGATTGTTTCAGCTCTGAGATCGATAAGGAAGGCATTTTTAGGATTAAGAGTGTAGATCTATGTTTGATTTGCTTATCTTGGACATTGGCATTAGGAAAAAAAATACAGGAAGTTGATTAATAACATGAACAGCCTGTTATGAGCACTAAAATGTGGACTTCAATAATAGAACAGCAATGATGTCTCCAAACCACCCATTCACACTACCACACACGACACATCTCATCAAGAATAGCATATCCTAGAAGTTTTGAAGCATGGAGTAAGCAAAACTTTAAGTTCAGTATGTAAACTCGTTCTCAAAGGATACGCGACTTCCGGAGAAACTGGTTAAGAATTTGCTTTGTATTGGCTAGAACTGCTTCGACTTCATCAGCCTGTATCAATAAAGGAAATAAACGCTAACAGGCAGTGTTGAGCCAAAGCACAAAGATTCTTTTGCTTAGTATTTCAGCGATTGTCTAACCTTGCTTAGTTTCAAATAATGAGTAGGCAAGCTTCCCACAGAATTCATAGGGCATGGTAAACCCACAAGTGTAGCCTGCATTATTTTTGAAGAACTGAGAAAAGGTTTATTTACGAAAATCAAAATGCAGCCAAAGAAGAAATGAATATAGTTACACATGGAAATTTCTAAGCTACCATCAGAGGAGCTATATCTGCCTGGTTGACATCCACTCTTTCAAAACCTTCAAGGGCCCAATCTTGTGGAGTGGGTGTATCATGTTTATGGTCATCAACAAACCGAAAGCCGTCATCTGGCTTCTCTGTATAAGTTAAGAACTTTGGGCTTCTAACTCCAGCACCCCATGCTACAAGAGGAGTATCAGTATTCGAAGGGTGTCCGTCTCCATGGCTTCCTGTAGGTAGAAGTGCCTAATTACATCAGCATTGTAAACAATAAAGGAATAATATATGTTAACATAATACGCTATCAAGTATCAAGTTAACCAATAAAAATGAAGCATTTTCTATTAGTAATAGCCTAACAGGTCAATAGCACACAAACAAGGCAGTTTTGCATAAAGTGCAACCAAAAAAATAAGGCCTCAGATGACAGGATTGGGGTTGTCAGCACTATTATAAAATATGGCTCCCTAGGACCTAGGCAGAATGAAATGAGCAACCTTTCAGGTCATCAATGCAATGAATTCATTTGCAGTCCAAATTGAATCAGTACAGCCATTTATGCAATTCATTTTGGGCATGCAGCAGTTGATTAGGGGATAATTTCAAAATTTATATGAATATATTTTTGGCAGAATGGTCTTTTATCCTTTCTATACAGACCAGGTGGCAGGTGGTAATAGGTCTGGGAGTTACTGTCCAAATCTAGTTTAATTCTAGGTACTCAGATTTAAATGTGCGGTTTTACAGTTTCCTGGTGGTGACCGAGGTGTCCCACTCTCCCAGAACAACATAACCAGCAGGTTCCCTCCAACATTCAAAACTCTGGACAGGAACCCAGAACTGATATAGAGTCTAGCTGCAAAAACTATATAAATACGAGCAATTAATTTATTTGTGACAATTTTGTGTATAACTTACCTTTGTCACTCATTCCATGATCTGCGGTAAACACATAAGCCGTTTGGTTATCTTGAAAATAGCTTTCCATGAGATTGTACATACTTTCAGCAATTTGATCAACAACCTTTACGTTGTTCAGATAAATGCTTGAATAGGGTCGGTGAGCATGGCCATTGGTATCACAGCCCAGAAGGTGCAGAAATATAACCAGCTTATCCTGTAGGAGTAACTGCCTCAATTTAATGTCGTCAAAAGACCTGTTGAGAAGACCTTGAAACTGGTCAAATGACCAATGATCCAGAAATGATGCATCTGCAACCAAGGTCTCTAACAAAGTAAAAACATGATTCTAAAAGAAAAACAAATTGCAAAAGCAGAGGATTGATGGTTTAGATTCTTTGATAGTGAGCAAAACATTCTTTTCAAGAGGGGCACACCTCATGCAATCAAACAAGAAATAAGTTTGTTTGAAGAAGAATATCCATAAAAAAAAAGGACTCTGACCAAAACTTACCAAAAAAACAATCTCAAATATCTATTTTACATCTAATCTGTCTGCAAGATGAACTTTTACACTAGCATGAATATTTAGGAAGAATCAAGAATGGATGTGCAGCATGAGAAATCACTAAGTTATCTAATCATGTTAGGAAAAGAATGATATGATTTAATGTCGACCACAGTGTTTGTAGGCACTGACAAACATACGATGACACAGTACTCTAGCTTAACTTTCAGTTAGATACATGTAGTGCCGATAAATCTGACCTGTTGCAAAGTCTTCGTATTCATGGGGATATGTGCCCCAGGTACTTTGAGGTACACTACTGCAGAAAATAGGAACAATATCTGGACTTCCAAATGAGATAGTGTGCCGACTTTGATTGAATACAGAATCAAACTCGACAGGATTCGCCTTCCATCCTGCACAATACAATATAAATCTGTTTCATCAGTCTCCATATTAGCTAACCTTCACATTGAATTTCAAATAACACATCATGTGTGTTTTACTAAGGCTCAGGAACCCATAATCCTGGATAAGCAAAGATAGTAAATAAGGGTATAGGGCAACATTTACTGTTTACCCATCAGGTCATTAGCATATTTACTGTTTGACTAAGTAATCACAAGTAGGTTTGTCAGTTCTATCCCTTTATAGCATCTCTCTTGGCTAAAGCTTACCCACACATGTTTTAGTCACCATGTGGGCATAATATCATCCATACTACAGTAGTTCAGTAGTGAAAATTACGAAAAATGGCAAGTTATGACAAATGAATGACATCTACATTAGTCAAAGCAATGCAATTTCACAAAAAGTGTGGCATAATCGGCAATTGAAGTAAACTGAGTGGCTTGTGAAAATATTGCACCGAATGGGATCATAGCTGACAGCAGTTGTACGGTAGAACTAGCACAGGGGCAGCTCACCTTTGGTGACAGCACTGGGATCCTCGTAGAAGCCGGCGATGAGGGAGACGTGGCCGGGCCTGGACTCGGTGGGCGGGCGCGCGTGGCTGACGCCCCACCGGCCCTTCTCCTCGATCACGCCGCGCAGGAACGGCGCCCTGTACCTTCCCCGCTCGTCCGGCTCGAAGAACTTGTCCGCCCTGAGCCCGTCCGCTGCACGCACCAACCCCCCCCCCCCCCCAAGGCAAATCACACAACCAGCACCAACCGAGCAGAAGAGTAAACGAGACGGGATCAAAGGATCAAGGGGGCGCACCGACGAGGAGGACGAGGCGCTTGGCGGGGGCCGCGGAGAAGCGGGGCGGCACGGGGTCCATGCCGTGCACGATGGGGGACTTGAAGTAGATGTCGAAGATGCTCAGCATGTACACGGCGTGGAGCGCGACGCCGAGGACGACCAGCCACCGCTCGCGCCGCCTCGTGGAGGCGGACGGCGAGTGCGGCTGCGGGCGCGGGCGGCCAGCCATCGCGGGGGGCGGGGCGCCGGCCGAGCCGTGGAGGCTGAGGCGGTGGATCTGGGTTCTTCGGAGGGGCAAGGAAGGAGCTGAGCGCGAAGGCGTCGTTGGACTGACGGACTGACACGACCAGGCACGCCGGGGAGTGGGCCGGATGCGCACTCCCAAGATCGGGAATTTTTTAACTGTGCTGTGAACTTTCTATTTGCATCCAAGGAACACTCCACAAACAAAATAGATTCAGCTATGGTCTATTTATCTCAGCTCATGGTTTGTGTGGGACAAAAACTCAAATGTGCAATCTAAAATACATGTACGGCATTTCAAAGACACCAGCAACTAGAATCGAGCATTCACAAATCACAAGTACAAACTCAACTGATACATAAAGTCACTTTTAGTGGGAACCCGTGGTTCATGAACCATAGATGATGAAGGATATGATCCTAAAATGCCCTGCATTCAAACTGTACATGAATCTAAACATCAAAATTGTGGTGTGCTTGAACATAAAAAAACAAGTTCAGTTACAAGCCTCTAATTTATATTTCTCCGCTCAACACAAACACATAAATCAATCTTTATAGTCTATAAAATTTAGTTGAATAGTTTGTCTTCTATACCGTTCCTAGATTCAGTGATGGTGAGGTTCCATGTTCGGATCGGAGAAGGAATTATTTATCGTCGTATTATTATGAAATCAGTTGCATGTAAACGAATAGTACATTTTTTGCGGTACATGACTAAACTCTAAGGGCTGGTTTGGCAACGAGAGGGATCCATGCCGGGGAAGAAAACCTCATGGAGCAGACAAGGTAGAAATGCAAGGACGACGAGGGCAAGGAGGCAGCCAGCCGGCGGCGCAGCCACAAGAAGCAGCGTGGGAGAAGGACGGAGACGAGGGAAAGCACGCTCGGCCTGTTGGGATGTGGATTGTTTCCCCGTGAAAAACTCCAGTGTCGTGGCAATACGTCTCCCTGTCGCCGGTGCTCACGCTCATGTGAGGCTGCGACGGGATTTCCAGCCCCGGGACACATGGTGGTTGCCAAATCAGCCCTAAATCTTAAAAGTACAACCCCCCACCCCATCCCGACTAAAATCCCCATTGCCATCGTCGAGGATCCCGAATGATCATACTTTCCAATGGCATACTATAATGGAAAATGGAGCTTGCATCCTTGTTCACCAGAGGTCTTTTTCTGCCACATTCCGATTCATCATTCTCCTAGGTGTGGACGCTGTGCACCGCTACGATGGACCAAACCTGCTTACATGAAACTATTAGTCCTTACGTTAGGGGAAAAAATAAGGTAAACCTTATTACAAGTATGATGACGCGTTATATATTGTTTCAAGCTGAGTGGTCCATTTGAAAGGATACTCTATGCATTTTACTCCTCCGAGTGCTCACCTGTAAAACCTGAAAGAAATCAGAAGGATTTCATGGCTGCGAGCACGGAAACCAGATCGATCTCGTATGGGAAGAAACAGAGCGAGCGGCGGATGTTTTGATGACGATCCTGACTAATCTGGCCGATCTCCCTGGTCTGCAGGTTGAGTAGGAGGATCCCTGCGCCGTTCATTTGAAAGGCCACGGTGCCACTCGCCTGCCCAAACCACTCCAACTGTATACCGACGCATTGCAGCGGGTCGCAGTGCAGCTTCACCGATCCTAGTATACTCTGCCTGTCCACCACCAATCGCCGCGCCCAGCTCGTACAGTCCTCCGACAAGGTCCACATCGCTATCCCGAGTGACTCAGCGAGGAGCAGCGCCAGCCTCCCCTCGGCGGAGCGCGCCAGGAGGAGCTCCTCTGTCACCTCGCGTCGACGCCAGCGCAGACACTGCCGCTGGATCCCGATGGCCGTCGCCGGCCCGGTGGTGTCGGCCTGCACCGTGCTGGCGAGCACGGTGTAGCCCATGGAGGACGGGGCGTCGAAGGCGCCGGGCCCGTACAGCCAGTGCGCGATGCCGCGGAGCACGACGGCGGAGCACCGGGCGATCACGGAACCGTAGGGGAGGTTCAGATGGGCGAAACGTTCGGTGACCGGGCCCCACTCGCCCGTTCTTGACGAGAACGTTTGCATGCGGTCCCGTGCGTCGAAGACGATCGAGCAGCCGGAAGGAGGAAATGCTGGGGCCATCGACCTCGTCGCCGGTGAGCAGGACGTGCGGGTAACCGGTGCGTAGCACTGTCGCCGGAGGCAACAAAGCGTAGTCGCCGGTCACGGGGTTGCCCACCCACAGGTCGACGACGGTGGTCCTATCCGAACAGCCCCTGTATCGGCGGAGGACGACGAGGCCGGCGCGCGACGCCACCGGTTCGAACTTGGACCTGTACAGGCCACAGGTATCGTCGTCGTCGTCGATGTTGGCCGGCGGCGCCAGCGATAGCGTGAGCTTTTGGCTGACGGTGGCAAGGACACGAACTTGCGGCCCTCGTAGGCTTCTTTGAAGAACATGCCGACGAGGAGGGCCGGGACAGAACCCTTGGCATGATGATTGTTGCGGAGATGTTGATGGAAGGATGGGTTGGTGATGTGGCGGCGTAGGAGCTTGGAGGCGGCGGCGCAGCGGACGACGGTGACCGGGTCAGTCCGAGCGAAGATGTGGTGGATGATGTCGAGGGGGAGGGTCTGGCAGCTCCCTGTTGATTTCTTCCTCCTTCCGACATGCCACGTCGTGTATTGGACTGTCCATCATTGTGGTCACGTCGTGGGCAGAGAGGACAGAGGACTAGTATAGAGAAGACATGCATAGGTATATATAGGCTGTGTTTAGAAGAAAAAAAAAAGTAAATTTTACTTCCTATTCTTTCTCCTCGTATAACACGCTTTCTAGAAAATTCATTCTTCACCTTTTCTATTCATCATTCTCACATAACACGCTTCTCTAGAAAAAAAAGGTACTTCTTTCCCATCTTAGTGAACACAGCCATATGTGTATCGCTCACGAGGCTGATGGCGTAAGGTCTGCAAGTCGAACATGGAGATGTCTTCGTGTCGCAAAGAGATTCGGAGACGACGATGCTTGTCGCAGAGTTCCGCACGATCTCGGCGTCTGGCCCGGCAGGCACCCGAAACATTTACCTTGGCTCGCTTCCTAAAAAAACGAGGGGCTCGTTTCCTAGAAATTAGTATTTTTATCACTCCTGAACCCTCAAACATGAATGCATGTTGACACATATTATCCATATTATAGTAATAACATACATAACATGTTAAAACCTATAAAAAATAATAATTTATAATTTTATATTGGTATATTTTAAGATTTTGTTATAGTTATATAATTTAGATTCAGATTTAGTGAAAAAACAAAATTGGTATTATTTTTAATAAAGTTATTTGATATTATTTTTATGATGGCATAGTTGGATACTTTACATCGAAATTAGGGGGTTAGATTAAATTATTTTTATAATGGCAGATGTGTGTAATTTAGGCACATCATTAGAGGGTTACTTTAGTCTATTTTCATAATGGCAAAAGTGGGTAATTTATTAGTGAAGATTACATATCCAATGGGTATTATGATTAGAGTTGTTGAACCGAGGGTCGGATGTTTCTCTTTTTTGTGAGATTTTCTAAGATTTTTTATTTTTTTTAGATTGTCCACCTAGAATCCTAGGTGGCTTCGTGTGGAGACCTCAAAAGTAGCCTCCAATTAGCAACAGTAAGATAAGATAGGTGGATGTCGTTTTAGCCAAATTTCTCATAATACTTTCGGAAAAAATGACTGGTTTTTATCTTACCATCAGCAAAAATTTGATTATTGTTGGGGCTACAATTAATGTTAGAAGTAAGAGACAGACTAGTCACGACACGAAAGTTGAGCAGCTTACGCCATCAGCTTATATGTATGCGTACAAATTTTGAACCCTATCTCTAGTCCTCTCGGCCCAGGGCAATTATGGGCAATCACATACACAAGGCATGGCGGAAGGAGAGAGGAATCAGGGAGCCGCCAGACCTGCCCCTCGAGATCCTCCTCGACATCTTCGCTCGGGCCGATCCGGCCACCGTCATCCGCTGCGCCGCCACCTCCAAGCTCCTGCGCCGCCACATCACCAACCCGTCCTTCCACCAACATCTCCGCAAGAATCACGCCGTGGGGTTTGTCCCGGCCCTCCTCGTCGGCGTATTGTTCTTCGACGCACGTGAAGGCCAGGGGCGACGCCAATTCGTGCCCTTGCCGCCATCGACCAAGCTCACCCTATCGCTTGCGCCTGCCAACGGCGGCGACGGTAGCTGTCGCCGGTACACGTTCAGACCGGTGGCGTCCCGCGACGGTCTCGTCGTCCTCAGCCGCTACAAGATCGTGCATGGGGTCACCGTCGTCGAGCTGTGCGTGGGCAACCCCGTGACCGGCGAGTACGCTTTTCTGCCTCCCGCGACGGTGTCACGCACCGGTTACTCGCACGTCCTGCTCACCGGAGACCAGCTGCAGCCGTTCCTTCTTCCGGCTGCTCGTCTTGGACACGGCGGCTCGCACGCAAACTTTCTCGTCAAGAACCGGCGAGTGGGGCCCAGTACCGAGCCTTTCGCCCATCTGAACCTCCCCGACGGTTCCACAATCGCCCGGTGCTCTGCCGTCGTGCTCCGTGGCGTCGCGCACTGGCTGTACGAGTACAAGTACAACGACGACGACAACACCAAGTCCTCGCATGGCTACGGCGTGGTCGCCATCACCATCGCCGGCGCCGGAACGGCGGCGACGGCCATCGAGATCCCGCGGCACTGCCTGCGTTGGCGCCGATGTGAGGTGAAGGAAGAGCTCCTCCTGGCGCGGTCGGCCGATGGGAGGTTGGCGCTGCTCGTCGCGGAATCCCTCGGGACAGCGATGTGGACCTTGTCGAAAGACTCGACGAGCTGGGCGCGGCGACTGGTGGTGAACAGGCAAAGGATACTAGGATCGGTGAAGCTGCGCTGGGACCCCATCGCATGCGTCGGCACGGAGCTAGATTGGTTTGGGGAGGCGAGCGGCACCGTGGCGTTCCAAGTGAATGGGGCAGGGATGCTCCTCCTTAACCTGAAGACCAGGGAGATCAGCCAGTTTAGTCAGGGTTTAACCATCCGCCGGCGGCTGCGGTGGTGCCCATACGAGATGGATCTGGTCTCCGTGCTCGCGGCCATGAAATCGTTCTGATTCCTTTATGTTCGTTGGCGCCTTTGTGCGGACGGCATTAGATGGCCATTTTGCCCATGTTTCGCTTGGTTGTATTTGTACTGCCATTTTCTTTCCGGTTCAATACAGTTGTTCGTGGGTCTATTTGTGACTTAGATTTTGTTTGTCCATAAGTCACTGTGGACACACATTGGATCTATATTCAATAACATATTTTCCCTCTCTCCCTCCACATTATCCCTTTTCTTCCTCTCCCCACCCTCATCTTCATCCATCCAGCCTTCTTTCACCTCCATCTATCGCGCTGTCACCTCCCACCCCGCCTGTGCGGGTGAGCTAAGGCTAGCGGCCCTCTCAATATAGTCGGCGGCAGCCGCCAGGCCTGGCAACCCTAAAACCTTAACTTGACCAAAATCTCATCGGAATTCCGCTTGAGTTCAAGAAGAAAGGGATGGTGGGGATAAAATTTAAAAAGCTTTAGGGGTGATTTATGTGTTGAAATATGTAAGTCACCTTATCTATACCTATTTCTAAACCAAGTATTGATTCTGTCACTTTTTTTTTCCGTCGTGAGGTCCACATACGTCATAACACGTCAGCAAAAATATTGAAAACATGTCCGTTTGTTGTTCGTTTTGGTCGTCCGAAAGAAGTAAACTACTCTCTGAAATATGAACTAAGGGCGCAATTTTGGGAATCATCGTGGTTGGATGGGAGAGCGCCAAGAGACATCGCGCCACTACTCTATAAGCGAGCCTGGAGGAAAAATCTGACAGTGCAAGAACAACTTGAGGATGACAATTGGACACGGGGGTCGTGGAGGGTAACGACTGGTGAGGAGATGGCAGAGCTTGTAAGCCTTTGGTTCCGAGTGCGGGATGTTCAATTGGTGGATCGGCCAAATGACATTTGTTGGAAATGGACAGCTGATGGGGTGTACTCAGCAAAATCAGCATACAATGCGCAGTTGGTGGGATCATACCGTACCTTCAACTCAACAGCAATTTGGCGGGCCAAAACGGAAGGGAAACATAAGTTGTTTGCTTGGTTGTTAGTTCGGAGTAAGATCCTGACGGCGGATCAGCTTGCGGTGAGAAACATAGACTGTGATCCGATTTGCTGCCTCTGTGATCAAGTTCATGAAACACCGGCACATTTGTGCCTGCATTGCGTCTTCGCTCACCAAGTATGGGTGCTGGTCTCGGTATGGGCATATGGGGATGTGCATGTACCTGCGGCGGGAGTGGGCATGGAGGAATGGTGGAACTCCTCCGTGAGAGGATTGCCAAAAGAACAAGGCCGGCGTACCGCTTCAATTATCATTTACACGGCTTCGAATATTTAGAAGGAAAGAAATCATCGAATCTTTGATGGGATCACGGCGGCACCACAACGCGTTCTGGAGCTCATAAAGGAGGAGATGCAGCTTAGGGAAGCTGCGGTAGGCAGGGGCACTCTGCCTTGATGTATCTTTATGTTTTTTTTGTTAGAGTACCTAGAGTTTTTCTCGTTTTTATGTAATACAAACTATGTAACACTTGGCTTGCTTCTCTTAAATGACATAGCAGTGCTATGCTCTCTTTAAAAAAAAGAATCTGAACTAACCAAAGGCTGAAACTCTTGTACGTGGGCTGGGCCGACGGCACTGGCCAGCGCACGCAGCCGTGCAGATGCAGGCATGCAGCCCCACGGCCCAGCATGTCCCACTACCTGGCAGGGCTGCAAGTAGTAGGTCACGTGGAATCGTCATCGCGCCAGGAGATTTGTAGGAGGCAATTTAGGCCCCGTTTAGTTCCCACAAAAATAATCCAACTTTTCACTATTCATCCCATCCCTTCTACTCACATAACACTATTCATCTACAGTGTCTTTTTGGTGAACAGTGTATTTTCGGGGAATCTTTCTCCAATCTAAACGCACCCTTAATCGGTAGCGTGCGGAAAACAATGAGTGGACTGAATATTTTTTTAATTACACAGTACAACATAGACATTCAATATGCACGCTCAGTTACCTCTATGAATACACGTACGCAAACCCTATTCCTATGAGCATCTCCGAAGAACTGAGCCGGCAGATATTGAGATTCACGAAGTCACTACACTCACTCAACCCTATGAATACACGTACGCAAACCCTACTCCTATGAGCATCTCTAAAGGACTGAGCGGCAGATCTTGAAATTCACGAACACGCCTCGTTGTTGACGGGGACATCGCCTACCACCGAATGCATAGCACCGGTAAATCCTAGAATAAATCTAGAAAAATACGAGCACCAGGATTTGAACCCTGGTGGGTAGGTTCTACCAGAGAGAACCCAACCAAGTTCGCAAACGGACCGAATGTTTTCTAAAAGAAAGGAGAGAGATCGGATAGAAAAGGACCGAATGTTTTCTAAAAGAAAGTAGAGAGACCGGATAGACAAGGTGCAAATGCTATTTGCTTATTTTATTGGGTGCCACAGCAGGACACCTTCCTAATAAATAAAATAAATAATAGCTGCATTAGTTAGGTTTTACGAGCAACCTTTCCATTATGATTGACGTCTATCACATTAAATATTATTTATTTTATTATTTAACAACATTATTCTATTAATATATATACATAGGTTGTCACCAAATTATCTCTGAGCCCGTAGCAACGCACGGATATTTTTACTAGTGACTAGTAAATCTCAAATCTATATAGTATTAATAACACCAATAAGTTATTTACATGAGAACACATAGTGTTTAAAAAAATATGTTACCAACACAGTAGCAACTAAACCGGTATATCGAAAGTACGCGTTTGAACAAAAAAATTATGCATCAAGATAAAAAGAAAGAGAATCAACACTTGAATAGCATCGGCGTGACAATTTCAACGGCAAGATCAAACGACCGCGCAGGATCCATCATTGCTTGAAGCTAACCTTCAGAATGTCACAGAGGAGCCCCAGACATCACAGATCAACACCAGCAGCCACTCAGACCCTTCTCCATCAGCACAGGAGCATTGAGCGAGCCTCGTCGTACATGATTTATGCTTTGTACAGTGTTAGAGCGAGTCAGCTCCTGTATATGACTTATGCTTCCAATACAAAGTTAATGTAAAGTATCTAACTTGTGCGTGGCTTCTCTCTTTTAGCTGAATTCTATTTCCCAGCATTGTACGTCTGGGTTGAAACCTTGTTTTGGATTATATTATGGACACCATATAACCATTTTTGTATAGCAGCTAAGCATACTGCTGTTGCTGCATTTGTTTAGTGAGCAGTGACTATAGGTGCTTTTCCTCCATGAAGATAATTCGCAATCCATAGAGTAATAATGTTAAAGGCTCTTAAATTAAAATTTACACTGGCAAACTATGGTGCGGCAACGCCTGCGCCGAAATTCTAGTTTACTGACTAATCTCAGTCCAATAACGAGCTAAAAACCAAATGGTCAGATCGAAATGATGAGGGGATCGGCACAGATTTTTTTGGCAATGTCAATTAACTATTGTAATCGAAGGAATAGAGTTTACTCTTTATATTGTTGATTTCTTTCTCGTTCCTACCGATCTAGAAAGCACCAAATTCGATCAACTAAAACCTGCACGCAAGCCCTGTGAACAGAAAGCATGGCAATGATAAACTATATGCAAGAACAGAATGCTGCAATGCAGATGGAGGCGGTCCACTACCAGCGTGAGGGAGGATTTTGGGCACATACTTGTCTATATTACTTTGCCGATGAATGGATTTTTATTAAGTCCAGAAATTGCTGCTATTGAGAAAGATATTATTATGCGAGTGCTACTCCTACTTGGGAAGGGGGAGCCGGAGAGATGTGCTCCCTCCGTCCTAAATTGTAAGTCGTTTGACTTTTTTATCTCAATTTTGACCACTTATCTTATTCAAATTATTTTTGCAAAATATCATATTTTTTGTTATGAATAGCTTTAGTAATAAAAGAATTTCAAGAATGACTTAAATGTGACTATATTTGCATAATATTTTTAAATAAGACGAGTGATCAAAGTTGACTGAGCGAGTGGAGTGGAGTGCGGGTTTATTTCACGAAAGACCGAGGGGTTTTTTGGAAAATGCCATGGATTTGCATGCTCTGGCGCTGGGATTTTTTTATGACGTGGAGGGCCTCCCGGTGTAGGAAATGCACCGTGTTTAAGTAGGAAAGATAAAGAAGGGACATGCATCGTTGGATCTAGATCGGTCGGTCAGCATTGATTGATTAAAAAATGCATAATTTTTGTAGTATATATTTCCCTTCGATAATGCATTTATGGTTTCTTTTAAATGAGCTAACGCAGTAACGCACTTATTGCTTCTTTAGGGTGTTTTGGTTGCATGTACACATGATGCATTAATAGCTGATCCTGAATGGAATGATTCAACCAATTTGCTTGAACCACTTGGTTCACTCTAACTAGTACAACAATGCATTAGGTGGGATGGCTTCATCCTAGAGGAGTTGGTACAATTCACCCAACCAAACAAAAGAATCATTGCTATTTTGTACCATTCTATACATAAATTAAATGATTCAACCAACCAAACACATCCTTAAACAATCTCCCCACATAATCGAGGGGTACAAGATTAAGAACCAAGCAAAATACTGCAAGGCCGTGTTCAGATTCCCAACTATTCACTATTGATTCCAACTTTTCACTATTCATTCTAACTTTTTACTATTTCTCACTCATAAAACACGTTTTCAGCGAATTCTACAGTGTTTTTCTGATGCTACACTGTTTTTTCCTACAATCTAAACACACCCTAACTAATTAATGAAGTAATTAGGGGCAAATAGATTTTAGTAGGGTGCAGGTGCACTAGGTGTAGGGACCGCAGCTACAGCTACCCGAAACCAGGGTCGGCGAATCTTCCTTGATACGATGGACCCTCAGAAAATCTGAAATCGCACCGAGCCCCGTTCGGAAAAACTCCACCGTGTTCCAAAATCTCCCGCTCCCCTCAATACCGCGGAGTTCGAAGGGGAAAAATGGCGTCGCGGAGCTCATCTCCGTCGGCGTCCCGAGGCGTGCCCCCAGCACACAACTCCCCCATGCCGCGGCGCCATGGAGACCCGCTTCCTCGCTCACCGACGCGCTCGCCTTCAGGACGCAGCAGGTCGCCTTCACCTGGAACCGCGGTTCTGGCACACACCGGCTCCAAGTCGGCGTCTCTGCGCCGCTCGTCATCCCCTGAGGCGCTCCACGGGGGCGAGTCTTCTCCGGCTGAATCACCGCCGCCGCTGACACGGCTCAGGTCCCCTTCACCCGGATCCACCCCTACGGCATATCACCGCTGCTCCAGCCCGATGTCCCAGCCGCGGTCGTCTTCTCCGGCGCCGCTCCACGGAGGGTCAGAGCGTCTCTCCGCCCGTGCCCGTGCCCGCGCCCGCGCCTCTACAATCGATCATCCGAACCGTATGGGGTCGGCTCTCCGGCTCGAAACGCCAGCACAGCGACATGGAAGAACCACCATCCTCTCCTTCGGCTTCACCATCACGCCGCGACGCGTCTTCGACCCTACCCCCGCCCTCTGGATTGCCCATACGAATCATTGGCGGGCGGGTGACCGGGGCGAAACGCCGGCGCCCCGATGACTGCGAGGCATCGCCACCACCGGCGCCGAAACGCCGCCAGATAGGTCGCTTCACACTCCTACTCTCTCTTGCATCTGACCGCTTGTTCGCCACCATCCTCCGCCGAATCAAAGGAGCTTATTCGCTGCTGAGACAATTGTCTCCCCCTCTACCGCACATTCCTGATCCCATTATGTGCTTGGTGCTTATGCTTCTTCCAATCAGGCAAGTAATCAGGTTTGATCATCTCGAATCCCTATATATGTTCATTCGCGCGGTCCTGTATTTGTTCATTTGCTTGTTGCAGCAATTTGGGCGATGGGGAAGGAGGTTTTATCTGTAGGACGGTCGATTTTGCTTAAGTGGACTAATGAACTCCGAACTGACATGATATTCTTGTTCTTTTATATATAAGAATGGCAGGAGATCTCCAATTTTCTGTAGAACTGTTGGGATTTTCTTGTTCTTTAATAGAAGAACTCAAAGGAGATACAACATTTTATATAAATATCACTGCAATGTTCTGTGGACCCCTGCTTTCAGTGCATTCCACAATGTGCCGCTTACCATTATGCAAAGATGAACATTAAGTTAAACTATGAGCTTATGTAGGTTAGTTTTGGCCTTAACCTACAATTACATTTTTACACATTCTACAAACAGTGAAAGATTCTGAATTGAACGTTGAACACCCTAACTGATTGTCCTGTTTCTTTTCTCATTTTCAGGAACAGTAGTAGTTCAAGCCCCCAATTTCTCATTTATAATTTCTCACTTGTAATTTTTCATTTATAGCATCATGTTTCAATTTGGCTTACAGGTTACTTCTTAGTTCTATGTTATCCGTTCCACATCAATCTTTTTTTATTCACTGTATACATTTTGCCGAGTAATTTAAGTCTGTTCAGATGTGCACTTGCATCTCCAATGTACAATGTCATATCACTCTGTTCTGATTGTATTCTTGTCCGCTAGAAGAACAGGCAGGAGCTCTGATTTGATAAAATATGAAGATGTTGATATGCTGGTTTCCCCCCTCTTGGCAAACTTGAAAACAAATATGCTGATATTAGTTTGGTGACTGCTCTCTGGGAACAGTATAATATCAAGTCGTATTTGTTATGCATTTCACAGTGCTTGAATTGCTTTGTATATTCCATAATGTTTAAGTGTGCTTGCCCTTTCCAGTTCAAGCTTGATCACATTTGAGATGTGACTCCAACTAATATAAACCTTTGTCTTCAGATGCTCTGTTGTTTGCAAAGCTTACAGAAGCATAATTTGCTCAAATGAGTTCAGGAGCATTTGTCGCAGCACCAGCAACTTCAGAGGGCCACTTCTTGCTGCCTTTACACATCCCTATGTGTTTAAATCGCCTGTCGCCAAACTAACTGGACCATTCTCTGAGCTCAAGCTCAGCTTGGATTTTGGCGGCAGAGACTTCTCATTCGTTGCTGATAGTCGTGATGGGTACTTGCTAATGTTCAGAAATCTTACTCCCCCACGTCAAAGGTTTTCTGTTTGCAACCCACTGACTCAAATGGTGGTGGATTTACCACTGATGCGAGCCTTCGATGAGTATCTGGCTTACATTGCAGCTAGTTTTATTCCTGATGAAGACAGCAATGATTTTGAGGTGATCGTGCTCTATCGCATTGGGATAACATCACACGTGAGGACAGCACTTTATAACTCGAAGCTTGATGACTGGTTTTTTGATGATCATGATGTAGCGTTTACAACTCCCAACAGTTTCCTAAGAATCAGGCAACCTTCAATATTAATTGAAAGGCAACTCACTATCTTATTCATAGGGCATCACACCATTTCCATTGACATGAAGTTCTCCAAGGAGGCCTGTGAAATGAAGAAAAGGCTGAAAAATCAGCGTACAGTAAGTCTATCACATATACCCCTTCCTGTTGAGTTCCAAGGGACTGGTATTTGCCTGAATAGAAATAATCCTCTGGGAAAAATTGGAGGGAAACTTTGCTTTTTGGGAGCAGCAGATGGAGGTATCACTATCTGGTCATGCAGCAGAACTGCACAAGGTTATCAAGTTTTTGATGAACCTCGTGAGCTAACAGTTGCTGGTCAAAAAGCTCCAAGAATGATGCTGTTGGGTTTTGCTGAATCGAATGAAGTGTTGATGTTGCAGAGAAATCTGGCTTCTGACGTTATTTTGTTGATAAAAATGGGGACAAATGCCATTGCTTACCTGACTAGAGATAACCAGGAGCTCTCTATATTTGCTTATGAGATGCAATATCCCCTAACATCCATACTGAAGAGGCACAGACCACCAGCAAAGATAGATATTGATGATCATTCTTCAGACTGATGCATTGATACCAAAGTTCTCCCACCTTGTACTGTTGATACATAATACTGACGGTGATGGTGCTTGATGCCAGTGGTTCTATCTAGTATTGTTAGTACAGCATACTGATGGCTGCTGATTCTTGTTTTGTTGGTACAGCATACCGACATATTAGTGCTCGTAGTTTTCTTGGTACAGCATACGGATGGCACTTGATATCATAGTGCTCCTATCTGGTTTTGTTGGTACAGCATACTGATGGCAGTTGATACTATAGTTTTTCTATCTAGTTTTGTTGGTACAACATACTGATGGCAGTTGATATATAGTAGTATAGTGCTTCTATCTGGTTTTGTGGTACAACATACTGGTGGCAGTTGATAATATAGTGTAGCTTGTATTGTTCATATTCATACTAATAAGACTAGAAATTCTTGCGCTTGAAAGACTTCATACTATTAGCTTGTATTGTTTGTATTTCATACAGATGGCAATTGACATCATGCCATCGATTCACTGATGCTATGAAAAGAAAAGAAAAGAAAAGAAAAGAAAAGAAAAGTGCAACTTGATTTAGTTTTCATCGTCTGTACATGTATACAAACAATTCTTTCTCTAGCAATTTTATACTGTCAGAACACATGCATTGCTAGGGAATTCTTGGACATATTGTATTAAATTGTAATATTTATAAATTGGAAAAAGCATTACTCAGACTCTGGTTGCCCGCAGGAAAGAAAAAATGAGCAACAAATTAGAGGAGCTGTTAAGGATTTTATTGTTATTTGATTAACATGAATTAAAATGTTTTTGCCTCATTTTTTCTAATTAAATCAGTACCATAAAGTTCAAATAACAAGCAAACAAAAGTTCAACTTTGGGGAATTTTAATTTGAAATATGTAAGAGATTTCGAGTTGAACTTAGTTAAAATGGGTTCTTTGTTATTTATTCTACCAACATAAAAATGGGCATGATTTTTGGAGCTCGATATAGTTACCTTTTGAATTTCTAAAATAGAGGAGAAAGATTGGGCCCTCTCTGTCAGCCTCATGGAGTAGAGGATAGCCATAAGGTCTAGGCTGGCCAAATTTAGCGCTTCAAGCACCCACTTTGGCTAGTCTACAGGGATATCGATTGCTTTGGCTCGTCTGGTGGGCCATTTGATTTCTCCCGCAGCAGTTAAAATGATGACGGCGAGCTCGATACCCAGTCTGGTGGAGATGCTCCAAGAGTAGTATATTGTTCCTCAAGTTGAGTGATCCAGTTGAAAAGGAATTTGATGCAAAATTCAGGGATGCATTTTACTCCTCCGAGTTGTCACCTATAAAAACTGAAAGAAATCAGGACGATTTCATAGCTGCGAGCATGGAAAACCAGATCAATCTCGTAGGGGAAGAAACGGAGCAACTTGCGGATTGTTTTTGTACCACTACCCTGACTCAACTGGCCGATCTCCATGGTCTGCAGGTTGAGGAGGAGGATCCCTACGACGAGCAGCTAGCGCCAGCCTCCCCTCGGCCGACCGTGCGCCACCACGTGCCGCCGCGCGCGGACTCAGCCAGGCTGCTGGTCGCGGACGAGGCGCCGCGCCGCTACGCACAAATATCTTGTCGTCGACCCAAGGCGGCTGGCGGGCTGGGGCGCTGGAGCTCCTCGTTCGCCGCCACTACATCGGGCGGCTGCAGCAATTCCTGATCGTCCACTCGTGCTGGGCGGGCCCAGCTACTGGCTGTACAGGCTGTGCGGAGCGCGTGGCGGCGGGCGTGCGCAAGGCACTTCTCGTTAACAGTCCGAGTCCGACCCTTGCAAACTGGCACACAATAGAGTTCGTGTCGGTTTAGGCCTGTCAACCGATCAAAAACATCTCACGTAGGACACACAATAATGACATAAATAGAAGAGTGTGAGGGTTTCTTTTTTTTTTTTCACCTACCGGTGAGATGGGGCAAGTCGAGTCCGCCGCTGGCTACGGCTGGTGGCAGGCCGTCCTCGTCCTGCCGGTGATCTTCTCGGCGTGGGCGTCGCCGTTCGAGCTGGCCGTCGAGAGGGCCGCCACCCTGCCGCTCCTCGTGGTCGACCTCATCGCCGACGCCTTCTTCGCCGTCGACATCGTTGCCTCCATCCTCGCCGCATGCTCCCGTCGTCCCCGAGGCAACACCAACCTGCCATTCGTCGACGACCGCAAGAAGGCGGCCATGAGGAACCTGCGCCCGTGGACGCTAGCGATGGACGTGGCCTCGACGGTCCCGTTCCAAGCCATCCACCATCTGGCCGCCGGCCGGGCCGCCGTGGCGTGGTCATCGCCGTGCCGGGTCCTGAGCCTCCTCCGCCTATGGCGTCTGCGCCGCGTCAGCGAGCTCTTCGCCAAGCTGGAGAAGGACGTCCGGCTCAGCTACTTCTGGACCCGGCTCGTGAAGCTCGCCGGCGTGGCGCTCCTGGCGGTGCACGCCGCGGCGTGTGCCCACCTGTGGCTGGCCTCCCACTACCGTGGGCCCAAGGAGCGCACGTGGCTCGGCCGTGGATTCGAGGCACGCAGCGTCTGGGAAGGGTACACCCGCGCCGTGTACTGGTCGGTGGCCACGCTCACCACCGTCGGCTACGGCGACCTCCACCCGTCCAACCCCGGCGAGATGGCGTTCGCCGTCGTGTACGTCCTCTTCAACCTCGGACTCGCCGCGTACATCGTCGGCAACATGACCAACCTCGTCGTCTCGTCCTCCACGGCCGCCCTCACCCTGCGTGACACGCTGCGTGGGGTCTCCATGTTCGGGGCCAGGAACCATCTGCCGGAGTCGCTCACGGAGCAGATGGCCGAGAGCGTGCTGCTCAGCTTCGACACGAAGGAGCAGGAGCTCATGTCAGAGATGCCCAGGGCCGTGAGATCGGGGATCGCGCAGCACATGTTCCGGGACACCGTGGAGGGCGCGTACCTGTTCCGTGGCGTCTCCGAGGGACTCGTCGTGGAGCTCGTCTCCGACATGGCCACGACGTCGCAGTTCTTCCCTCCCAAGGCCGACGTGGTGCGGCAGAACGAGACCCCGACGGACTGCTACATCGTCGTCTCCGGCTCCGTGGACGTGCTGGTGACCGACGCAGACGGGACGGAGACGGTCGTGGCAAGGGCAGGTCCACGTGGCATGGCGGGGGACATCGGCGTGGTGCTCAACGTGCCGCAGCCGTTCACCGTCCGGTGCAGACGGCTCACCCAGGTCGTGCGCGTCAGCCAGAGACACCTTCTGCGGGCACTCCGGTCGCCTCACACCGGCGATGCCGACAGGGTGTTCTGCAACTTCGTTCAGCACCTTGAGTCGCCCATGTGGCAATTTGCAAGGGAAGAGGCACCGTTCTTCAGGGAGATCCCAGCTCAGCTTCGGGCCGGTGCTGCCGCCGTCGCCGCAGGATCGAGCATGCGGGGAGAGATGATCGGCGTTCATGGGATGGAAGAGGCTGATCAGAGAATGTCGGTGCGAAGAGAGCCCAAGCGAGTGGTTATCCATCACAAGTCTGCAAATGGTGCAGGCAAGCTTGTCTGTCTTCCTGGTTCGATGCAAGAGTTGATGAGAGTTGGGGAGGCGAAGTTCGGGAAGGCGGTGACGAAGGTGCTGACCGTCGACGGTGCCGAAGTTGAGGAAATCGACGTCCTAAGAGATGGAGATCACTTGTTCTTGTGCTAGTAATGCTTTATTGTACGACTCGACATGTTGTAAATTGTAAGATTTGGGGATGTTGTAAATTGTACATGTACACACAGGCGTAGTTGTTGTAGGAAAAAAGGAATGTTGTATAAAATACTTTGACCATCACGAGGAAATCGACCTAATCTTTTGTTCTAAATGTTTAATAAGTTCAATGCAGTTCGAATGTATAGATAAGCTAAGCTGGATATGTGGTTGTAAACAAGCTATAATGTGAGGGAAATTTATTTCAAAATATAAGTTCGAAAGGATGGACTTTTGCCTTTTTAGATTAGATAATCCTTTGAAAAAATCATTCACCCCTCCTAGTTTCCAATACCACCCACATTACCAAGGGTACATTATTCAGCCTGATATATAACTTATTAGACATTCAGAAAAAAAATTCCCCACCCTGATCTTTATCCTAGAGCATTATGGAGTAGCAATAGAGCCCCAAATTGTCGTGCTGAATTAGTTCTTTTTCTTCTGAAAATAGTAATGTTGATGGCCTGCTATTAGGAACTGCTAGGTATATAAAACTGTACAGTACTTAACAGCCGTAAAACGAGCCGACGGGGACAATGAGATTAGCCATATCTGTGCCGACTTGTAACATTGAATAGGAGACCGGCATTTCCCCGGCGTGAATCTAATTTCTCATATATGCATCCCTCGTAGTGTCGGGCGGGTCCATAAACCATCACGGGCGAGGGTTTTAGGTGTTGTCACAAATGCTGAAATTTGCAGTATTCTTATGAGCGGTTTTGTTCTTTCCTGTTTGTTGTCCAATACAATTGCCAGAGAAAACCATAATTACAAAAATACTATTCACTTTTTTTTTTGCTACATGACTTTTGCTACCATTTTGGGGCAATAGTAGTATGGTACATCAAAGATATCCATATTCGCAGCAATATACTATTAACGGTTCTTTAGGTTTTACCGTGTTACCAAACACAATAGCACCCCAGCGAACAGAAATTAAAGGAATCAGAACGATTTCATGGCTGCGAGCACGGAGATCAGATCCATCTCGTATGGGCACCACCGCAGCCTCCGTCGGATGGTTAAACCCTGACTAAACTGGCTGATCTCCCTGGTCTGCAGGTTGAGCAGGATGATCCCTGCCCCATTCACCTGGAACGCCACGGTGCCGCTCGCCTCCCCAAACCAATCCAGCTCCATACCAACGCATGCGATCGGTTCCAGCTCAGCTTCACCGATCCTAGTATCCTTTGCCTGTTCACCACCAGTCGCCGCGTCCAGCTCGTCGAGTCTTCCGATAAGGTCCACATCGCTATCCCGAGGGATTCCGCAACGAGCAGCGCCAGCCTCCCCTCGGCTGACCGCGCCAGGAGGAGCTCCTCCTTCACCACACGCCGACGCCAACGCAGGCAGCGCCGCGGGATCTCGATGGCCGCCGCCGCCGTTCTGGCGTTGGTGATGGTGATGGTGACCACGCCGTAGCCATGCGAGGACTTGTCACTGTCGTCGTCGTCGTTGTACTTGTACTCGTACAGCCAGTGCGCGACGCCGCGGAGCACGACGGCGGAGCACCGGGCGATCACGGAACCGTCGGGGAGGTTCAGATGGTCGAAAGGCTTGGTGACTGGGCCCCACTCGCCGGTTCTTGACGAGAAAGTTTGCGCGCGAGCCGCCGTGTCCAAGACGAGCAGCCGGAAGAAGGAACGGCTGCAGCTGGTGGCATCGTCGTCTTCCTCGTCTCCGGTGAGCAGGACGTGCGAGTAACCGGTGCGTGACACCGTCGCGGGAGGCAGAAAAGCGTACTCGCCGGTCACGGGGTTGCCCACGCACAGCTCGACGACGGTGACCCCATGCACGATCTTGTAGCGGCTGAGGACGACGAGACCGTCGCGGGACGCCACCGGTCTGAACGTGTGCCGGCCATAGCTATCGTCGTTGGCAGGCGCAAGCGATAGGGTGAGCTTGGTCGATGGCGGCAAGGGCACGAATTGGCGTCGCCCCTGGCCTTCACGTGCGTCGAAGAACAATACGCCGACGAGGAGGGCCGGGACAAACCCCACGGCGTGATTCTTGCGGAGATGTTGGTGGAAGGACGGGTTGGTGATGTGGCGGCGCAGGAGCTTGGAGGTGGCGGCGCAGGAGCTTGGAGGTGGCGGCGCAGCGGATGACGGTGGCCGGATCGGCCCGAGCGAAGATGTCGAGGAGGATCTCGAGGGGCAGGTCTGGCGGCTCCCTGATTCCTCTCTCCTTCCGCCATGCCTTGTGTATGTGATTGCCCATAATTGCCCTGGGCCGAGAGGACTAGAGATAGGGTTCAAAATTTGTACGCATACATATAAGCTGATGGCGTAAGCTGCTCAACTTTCGTGTCGTGACTAGTCTGTCTCTTACTTCTAACATTAATTGTAGCCCCAACAATAATCAAAATTTTGCTGATGGTAAGATAAAAACCAGTCATTTTTTCCGAAAGTATTATGAGAAATTTGGCTAAAACGACATCCACCTATCTTATCTTACTGTTGCTAATTGGAGGCTACTTTTGAGTTCTCCACACGAAGCCACCTAGGATTCTAGGTGGACACTCTAAAAAAATAGAAAATCTCACAAAAAAGAGAAACATCCGACCCTCGGTTCAACAACTCTAATCATAATACCCATTGGATATGTAATCTTCACTAATAAATTACCCACTTTTGCCATTATGAAAATAGACTAAAGTAACCCTCTAAAGATGTGCCTAAATTACACACATCTGCCATTATAAAAATAATTTAATCTAACCCCCTAATTTCGATGTAAATTATCCAACTATGCCATCATAAAAATAATATCAACTAACTTTATTAAAAATAATAGCAATTATGTTGTTATTAAAAGTTCAATAATCACTCCATAATAATATTGAATCGGCATTTCAAAATTTACAAGAATTTTGTAAATCATTGCAAAAGTCGATGGCGATACTACATGAGAGTGAATTAGTTTTTGAGTTGCTAGTGCGCGGTATAAATCCTCTATGCAACTGAACAAAACTTCACAGCAGCAACGTCAAGGTATGCCACGCCACGCTCTGATGTGTTAGTTGGAGGAGCAGATGCCCATTGTTCCCCCGAACGCACTTGATCAGGAACATCAGCAGCTGGAAATTTCGTTCCGCGATCTGTTGGGTCTCAAACGAGCATGCCACTGCACCGTGACTGGTAAACAAAACAAAGAAAAAGGAGAAGAAAAGAAGTAAATATTTAAACTTTGGAAAGACAAATTGAGTATCGAATTGAGCGAGGCGTGCGGACTGGGGAGTATGGCTGTATGGGAGCCGAAGTAGGGCGGGACTGGGGCAGAGGGCCGGAGCCGGTTCCCCATCTTGGGCCTTGGTGGGTTCGGTCGGTGTGGCTGAGGCTCGAGAGACCCCTTTTGAGTCAAACCAAGGCCTTTGGGCTTTTATACCGGGAGCATTACATAAAATCTATTTTACCATCTTCAACTATCTTTGTTGTCTGATTTTTTTGTCTTATTTGATGTATAAAATCAGTAATATTTTCACCTCTATAAATATTAAAACCGTTTTTTTTACCTGGTCTGTTTTCGAACTTTTGGTGGTTGTTTTGAGTGAAAAAAAAACTATGTTACCACTAATTATTACGGTCATCCAATTTTTCACCTTGATGCAATATCGTCATCCCCGCCACCATCTTTATGGAAGAGAACAGCGTTGGAAGAAAAAGGGATGGTCCAGTGATAAATTGCATATACTTATTGGACAAAGAAAGTAAAAGAGAAGGATAAAGATATTTTAAAAAATATATATAATTGGTCCTAGTTAACAACGCGGCCAAGTTGATAGGATTCCTGTTTTGTTCATAAATGTGAAAAATCAGACAGCCGTAACAGTTCAAAGTGGTAAAATAGACTTTTTCTCGCACGAAACCACCAACAAAATCACACAAGAATGAAAAACATACGGTTTAAAGGTTTGGAGGTGCATGAAAACATTTCTAGTTTCGCATAATGAAAAATTACACGACTGCGATAGTTGAAGACAGTGAAATATATTTCTTTTTCTTTGTTCGTATATATGTGAGCTACTTCAAAGGGGATTTCTTTCCAGGATAATGTCAACAGAGTTACGACTTTCATTTTCCAATGTATCAGATATCCAAAAACGAATGTTTTGAGCTCTACGAACCTAGGGCGAGAATATACATTCACACAGGACAGGTTCTGCAAAAGGAATCATGGGCCTCTTTGAGAATTCATTTGACCCGTATACTAATGTACCAACTGGCGACTTGTTGAGTACAAAAGTCGTTATACCATTACCATGTACTATCCGAACGGATTTCATCATCTCGAAGGTGCCCAGGACCAGAAGATATGATCAAGTAGACGAGCTAGCTAGTACGAGCATATGATTCCTGCAAGATGACCTACCAAGCATCGAGGATGGACCAAATCGACAAAAAAAAAAAAGAAGCATGTCTTCACTTGAAGACTCCACTCAAATTTGACTCCTTGACTCACCCAGCGACTACCCCATGCTCATGCATGCCAATTGCCACACCACACACGTATCCAATTCCAAAAGCGGAGGCAGGCTTATCGGCATGTGCCGACCTAATCATGGAAGGGATTTCTAGATGCGGTAGTGTGTCCATGCATGTCCATCAGAATATTCAAGAAAACAAATACACACGCCATGACCAGAGCCTTTCCTGCCATCAAGATAAACAATGGGGCAACGCAAAAAAGGTGCCGGTGTTGGATGGTAGAGAACGATCCGAGAGTTCTTCCCAGCGCCTGCTGTCAGGCTTACAAGTGTGCAAGAGAGCCAAGACCTGTCACCTGCGCTTCTGCTCCGCTGTATCTTGACCGAAAAGGGCGAGATATGTATCATAGAGGTGCAACCAAAGTGATACAAACCTGCCTTTTCCGGAATAAAAAACGCTTGTTCTTATCATGAGTTCATGTAGTGACATTTCAACAAGAGTCTCCACTCTCCAGTAGTCCAGTCTCACATGAAGAAGATCTAGCGGGCTGCCTGTCATGGGCTGCTGATGGTTGTTGTTACCTGCCACATCGTCCAAACCACAGACAGACACACCGGAATGCTCCACACGTGTAGCTCGTTTCCACGACGTTGCCATCGTCGGCTCAACGTCGCCTAGTGTAGCCACGTGTCCGTCCTGGAATTCCTGAAATATTTTAGCTGGTCAGCGCTAGGCCGGCATCAGCTGGCGACCTGCCACGTCGGCCCGCTGAGCTAATCCGCGTGCCAACAAGGATATCGCGGCAGTTGTACGCGGCCCGGACACGATCGATCGGCGTTCGCTCCAGCGAGAAAAAACGCGGAGGACTCGTTTTGCTGCCGAACGAAGGCTCCGTGGCTGAGCAAGGGTTGCCGGATTGCCACATTGGGATCGGGTGGTACACGAGACCTTTCAACCCATGGGGTTAAGAGGAAACATGGCATCCTTCCGGGTAATGGCGCGTGTGGAGAGCGTTTCGCTCATGCTACCGTCTACCGACGTCTGCAGCAAGCGATGGAAAGGCATGGATCGTGTTATTTTTGGACACGGTACGCATGCACAATTGCATACATATACGCACGGTCCAGCAAAGAGAGACGTTTATCAATTGGCCAGAAATCCATAATACTGTATTTTTTAGGCTTCTCAAAAGGGAAGCGCACGATACGTTGAGTGGGTGAATGGGCACGCCACACCGCAGTGTGATTTTTGGTCCTCCGCCGTCGCGATACACGAGAGTGCTATCATAGGAAATCTTCGTCCTGACGATACCTTGTTCCTTTTTCACTTGAATCAATAACCACCATATATACGGGACAATTATATATATGGTTGCGAACTAAATACATGGTGAACTGAAAGACAAGTTCATGGCGCAGTGATTTGCAGCAACACATCCATGCTGATCGATTTCCTTTTTTTTTTCAACGTGTACATCCTGATGAGTTCCTGACGAACAAGGAACCCTGCTCCGCCACGCAAAATTATACGTAAATCTGAGACGAGACGATCCAGCAGACGGCTCACCGTTGTTTGATTGTCTCCGATCCGTAAACACTGTTCACCGGCGCCACGTCAGCGCAGCGAGCACTAGCAATAGCAACCCGATCTCCATCCACATTTCCCACTGGGCTAAGCTCCTCGCATGCCGGCGGCGCGCGCGCGGGGGAAATTTTTTTGCGTGGCCGAGCGCGGACACGTCGACGACGAGCGGTCCGCGGTGGCCGCGCCGTGTGGCGTCGCTGTTGGCCGCTGCCTTGGCCCACGTGCGCGAGCGAGCGGCGCCCCGCGCGGCCGCGCTTGTGCTCCTCCTTGTCATCCGAATCTTCTGCGCCGAAATGCGCGTGTGGGCAGATGTGATGCCGACGGTAGATGCGCGAGAGTGAGTGAGAGACATCTCCTCTAGGGAAACTACTAGTAGGAAGCAGGAACCAAGAGATATGTGCATCCACATCATTATAAGAAGATTTATGAGACACCATTTAACCAACGATCTATGGCGGGCTGGCTTATCTCTTATCCATGAAATAGGTTTTGTGACATGTCTTCGATTGATGGCGAGACATCAACAGCAAGAGATAAAGATGAAGCGTCTTGTCCCTCTGCTTGATGACTAACCAAACTGGAAAACTGACTAAACAAAACATAGTAGATGCATATGTGACATTTGCCTTAACACATTAAAAGGACACACAAAAATAGCTCGAGAAGCATAGGCAAACGAGACTTTAATCGAAATGCTACTCATCGAGTAACATGGGGGCTACATTTAGACATGACTAAGCCCGGTTTAGGCGGCTGACGACATTGAGTAGATAGATTGCGGCCGAAACCAAACCAATATCTTGTTTACCTGAAACGAGCATACGCGCAGACGATCTGTCGCTGCAATCTTTGGCGGAGAATTCCCCTTGGCCACATACCGGAGATTTGCCAGGCCACCATCCGCCACGGAACCCGCCAGGTCATCATCCGCCGTCGCCTGCTTGTCCTGTCCGTTCCTGATCCTCCCGCGGGTAGCACAGTTCTTCTTCTTACCTCTGTACGTGCCGCAGTGCGTGGCCATCTTCGTTTTGTCCACCTCACGCTACCCAAATCCAGCAAGTAAATGTGATTTACTCCTGCCAAGCTCAAGCCCTCCTCTCTCGATCCCCCTGCCCTATAAATCCTCCCCCGACCTCATCCTCTTCGGCAAGCTCACAGCACAAACGTTCCTCTCCTCCTCCCCGTCCAGCCTCGCTCTCGAGTCCACTTTGTTGCCTCTGCATTTGACAGCGCCGCCACTTTGCTAGAAATGGTAATGACTCGATCATGTCCACCGTGCGTAAATGGTCTCATGGCATGGCCGTCTCGTGATGATTATTAGCTCTCGGTTCTGAAGCGTGTTGGACAACTATTTGCAGGTTTCAGCTGGAGGCCATGGTGGCGGTGGGTACGGCGACGGCGAGGAAGGCCAGCAGTCCATCGACTTCCGGGGCAACCCTGTGGACAAGTCCCGGACCGGCGGGTGGCTCGGCGCCGGTCTCATCCTCGGCACGGAGCTTGCCGAGCGCGTCTGCGTCATGGGCATCTCCATGAACCTCGTCACCTACCTCGTCGGCGAGCTCCACCTCTCCAACTCCAAGTCCGCCACCGTCGTCACCAACTTCATGGGCACCCTCAACCTCCTCGCCCTCCTCGGCGGCTTCCTCGCCGACGCCAAGCTCGGCCGCTACCTCACCATCGCCATCTCCGCCACCATCGCCGCCACCGTAAGTAGCACTACTTACTATATATACATATATATAAATATATACACATACATATACATATACATAAATATATGTATTTACGGCTGACAGGGTGTGAGCCTGCTGACGGTGGACACGACGGTGCCGAGCATGCGGCCGCCGGCGTGCGCGGACGCGCGCGGGGCGCGCGCGCACGAGTGCGTGCCGGCGAGCGGAGGGCAGCTGGCGATGCTGTACGCGGCGCTGTACACGATCGCGGCGGGGGCCGGGGGTCTCAAGGCGAACGTGTCGGGGTTCGGGTCGGACCAGTTCGACGGGCGCGACCCTCGGGAGGAGCACGCCATGGTGTTCTTCTTCAACCGCTTCTACTTCTGCGTCAGCCTCGGGTCGCTGTTCGCGGTCACCGTGCTGGTGTACGTGCAGGACCACGTGGGGAGAGGGTGGGGGTACGGCGTCTCCGCTGTGGCCATGGTGCTCGCCGTCGCCGTGTTCGTCGCCGGGACGCCCAAGTACAGGTACCGGAGGCCGCAGGGGAGCCCGCTCACGGTGATCGGACGGGTGCTCGCCACGGCGTGGAGGAAGCGCAGGCTGACGCTCCCAGCTGATGCCGCTGAGCTCCATGGATTCCATGCCGCCAAGGTTGCCCACACTGACAGGCTTAGGTAACGAACGCGACACGATCCAACAGTGCATTCTTCACATACAGCTCTTTCTTCGTTTCTCCATCGGTACACTGCGATGTGTAGTATGTCCTTGTCTTGGCAGCTAGCAAGCTAGTGAGATGCGGATGCATTACTGTTAGCTCACGCCAGTGTGTTAGGCTCGATGATGCTGTCTTAGCAGCTAGCAAAGCCGGTGCATCTTGCATCACACGTGCTGTTAGGCTGCTGAACTGAACACCAGCAGAGCAGGAGCTCGAGAGCCTCGAAGCGAATAAAAGTTTTACCGTTGGGACGCAAGGCTGGCTCGCTGCATCATGATGAACGCAACAAGGACAATGACCTGGCCATGGAAATTTTCCGCGGCACGATGATGATATGTGTGCTATCGGTACGAGCTAGTACAGTCGTTGCAGATTGCGTGCATGTGGCAGCTGATCTCATGCAAATCGCTGCTGCGTCCTTCTTGCTTTTTTTCATCTTTTCTTTTCATCTGAACGATAGGGTACGGCTTGCTCTGGGCCTTCACCTTTTCCACCTTCACGTCGTGTTCGGAGCTCCAGCCACATGAAGTTTCCGTTGCTATATTGGCATGGACCCCCCGTACTATACTCGTCGATGCGATAGGATCTGGGCGCTAGCTAGGAAGTGTAGGCATGGATCAGAGTTTGGCAAGTCTCTATTGTTAGTACGAGCACATGCCACTTGTCTTCCTCCTCGTGTCAGTGTCACGGCTGAGATGGACAAGGGAAGCCGAAACCGGTAAGGGAGGAGTCCTCTTTGCCAGTTGCTAACACAACACGCAAAAAGGAGAAAATCATTGATGAGCTGAGCGATCAGAGCCTGGAAGCTTCAATGGCCTGCTACTCCATATGGCGAAAAGAAAAAAAAAATCTAGACAGGCCGACGTGATGCTAGCAGCCTGCTACTGTTTCGGCTGATACCGATGTGCCGGCCTCTCTCTGTTTCAATTCGGCCTGTCGAGTCGTGAGTCGTGACAGCATCACGGGTGTGTGCTGAGTCACGCACACACCCGAAGTGCAATGAATGCTGCCTCTGTTGTTGCGTAGCTGATGACCGGTCGCGCGTCGGTGTACCGCCCCCGTGCACCGCGGTCTATAGCTAATGATGTAACGATCGGTGTCGTGTCTGCTATCATGCATGTGTACGAATCTCGCCTCACGACAATTTTTTGAATCCACGTTGATGCATCATGCAGGTGCCTCGACAAGGCGGCGATCGTGGAGGCCGACCTCTCCTCGACGGCGGAGAAGCAGCAGCCAGCGGCGGCGACGGTGACGGAGGTGGAGGAGGTGAAGATGGTGGTGAAGCTCCTCCCCATCTGGTCCACCTGCATCCTCTTCTGGACGGTCTACTCCCAGATGACCACCTTCTCCGTGGAGCAAGCCACCCGCATGGACCGCACCCTCCGCCATGGCGGCGGCTTCGCCATCCCGGCGGGCTCCCTCTCCGTCTTCCTCTTCCTCTCCATCCTCCTCTTCACCTCCCTCAACGAGCGCGTCCTGGTGCCCCTCGCCGCGCGCCTCACGGGGCGCTCCCAGGGCCTCACCTCGCTGCAGCGCGTCGGCGCCGGGCTCGCCCTCTCCGTCGCCGCCATGGCCGTCGCCGCGCTCGTCGAGAGGAAGCGCCGCGACGCGTCGACGATGGCGGGTGGGGTCCCCATCAGCGCGTTCTGGCTCGTTCCGCAGTACTTCCTGGTCGGAGCCGGCGAGGCGTTCGCGTACGTCGGGCAGCTGGAGTTCTTCATCCGCGAGGCGCCGGAGAGGATGAAGTCCATGAGCACGGGCCTGTTCCTCGTCACGCTCTCCATGGGGTTCTTCCTCAGCAGCTTCCTCGTGTTCGCCGTCGATGGCGCCACGAGGGGCAGCTGGATACGGAACAATTTGGACAGGGGGAAGCTCGACCTCTTCTACTGGATGCTCGCCGTGCTCGGGGTCGCCAACTTCGCCGTGTTCCTCGTGTTCGCCGGCAGGCACCAGTACAAGGCCAGCGGCGTGGCGGCAGCGGTGGCGCCCGGGGAGAATAATAAGGAGATGGATGACTTCGTCGCGGTCAAGGAGGCCGTGGAAGGGATGGATGTGTAGACGTTTAGGAGGGGTCGTCGGGGAACAAACAATACGTAGTAGGGCATGCGTCTGTCGGAATCAGAATTAAGCGGTGTGTATGTACGAGTGGTGTAGTAGTGTGGTTTTTCGCTTTTGGGATAGTGTATGGCGAAATTTTCGTTGGCTTTTAAGTTTTCTGCTTCAGCCTGCTCTCCTGTAAATAACATATATAGGAGGCTTATGAATTGAGGCGAAGTTTTTTTTCCCCCTCCAAGTTTGCGTCAAGAAATGTTCAAAAGAGAGCTTTTCGTAGTCTGTGAACTCACCGTCTATTCCTACTTCATTCAGCTATATGATGTCCTTTCTCCGTTCCAAATTATTAGTCATTCTAGTTTTTTATCATATTAATTAATGATAATTTTGAACGGTCCATAGTATTAGGAGAGAATTCCTATATATCATTGAAAAACTTCGATTCCTTTTATATGTCTTTGAAAAGATTGCATTTCCCTATGTATTCGGTGAAATGCCCCATTTGCCCCTGCTGGTTCTTCCTTTTACTTCTCGGCCCTTCGCTGCATTAGCGCATATACAAGTTCATGAGATAGTACAGGTGCTGGAGCAGACAAGTCCACCTCCATTGGTGAGACAGCCATCCACCATGATGAAGCCGACGTTGCACGGGCTCCGGTGCTCCGCGGACCAGCGCCATGCCTTGAGCTCCACAGTGCACGTGGGCTTAGCTGGCCAGCCACGTACCCTGATTAGTAGAAATTAAACCAACTTGTTCCAAAGGCACCTTTGTCTATCCTTGCTCTTCCTGCCACTTTGCCTGGTTTTTGGCCTGCGCCGCCGGCACCACCATTGCCTATGTTGCCGTTTGGAGAAGATGGGAAAAATTGGATTTGGGAGAATAAGGTATCCTTGGATGGAGTATCTTTCATCTTCTTTCTAAAGGGCAAAATGGCCATTTATGTTGCCATTTTAACTCTGCCTTCACTGTCACCTCTGACGGAATGGCATGGAGGGCATGTCAAAATTCATTAAGTGACGTCAATGGCATATAATGGAGAAAAAGTTTTGGAATGGCACAGAGGGAGTAGACGTTAGAGGAAGTCCTTGTGACAAGTTTTCACTCTCTTGTCATCTATTTTATTATAACATTTACATTTTTTTAGTTTACTTATTTGCAGCGCGCTTTAGTTGCTAGGACTTCTGAGTAGGTTGTAATACTTTCTTTTGTAGTTGAGAGATATTAAAAGACCATGTCTATATAAAATATGCAAGAGGATTATTTTGTGCAACTTTTGTTGGAGCCAAATAGTTTGTAAGTGTCCAAATATTTCACCTCATTCCTCCCTTAGGGATACCACATGCTCCCTTTCATCATAGCAAAATATTTATAAATAATAAATATTTATCTACAAATTGTAGTGGCTACTCATTGATCTTGCAAAGATGATTAGCAGGAGCAGAAAAAAGGGATAGAGTATGTCCATCTGGATGGGGATTAGGGATTGAGATATTTGGAAACATAATTGAGGTACAATAATATAATTAATTTTAAAAATAGGTATGTTGAATAATACACATATAGACCTTTGCTACCTTGTCATCTATGAATGAAGGGTTAGGTGTAAACTTAGCTAATTTCTAAAATCATGTTAAATAACAGTCTAAAACTGTGCCCAATCACTTATCTAGAAGCAGCTCACAACCTTTGACCATCTCCTTAGCATGTGTTTGGTTCTAGAACCAAGTGGGTTGGGTTGGTTCCAACCCAGATTTTAGGGTTGGGTTGGACCCATATTGTGTTTGGACGAGAGGGTTGGGTTCGACCTAGTTTTTTGTTTGGTTAGAGGGTTGGGAGGAATGGGCTGGATGTCATTTTAACACCGTTAGTGGTGGGTCCCAGCTGTCAACTGTGGGCTCCACCTGTCATTCTCTTTTTTTCTTTTTTTTTCTTTTGTTTTTTCTGCGGCCTTATCTCTTTTCCTCGTCTCCGCCTCCTATCGGCAACACCGGCCTCCCGACGAGGTCGCCGCCCTCTGCCGCATGCGGAGCACCTGCGTCAGCCTGCCCCGCATGCCCTCCGCCGCGTGAGTAGCAGGGCATGGCACGCTGGCGCGAGCCCACCCCCGCGCGCGCAGCAGGACACCGCTCGCCGGCGCGCAGTCGGCCGCTGCTTCGCCTGCACCGTTGTGCTAGGCTGCCGTCCTCCTCCACGGGCTGAGCAAGCATCCTCCGCTGCCGGAGCTCGCCCCCCCACGGTCCTCGCGGCCACTGGCGCTCGGGCTCCGTGCGAAGGTCGCCCATGGCGGACCTGTAGCAGAGCCTTAGCTCGTCGGCCGCAAGGTGAAGGAGGTGATGGATCTCGCAGGAGATAGGAGGGAACACTGGGAGCTGGCTCGATGGCAGGAAGGGGAAGACGACGAGAGGACGGACGCTGCCGAGTCCGTGACGACGTGGATGCAGGTCGGCTCAATTTCTTGTTTTCCGAGGAATGGAGTGAACCCGCATATTGAAGGAATATTCTCTAGTGGGTTCAACCCAACCCCACCTACTCTCCCATCCAAACACGGGTTGACTTGGGTCCGACCAGTTCTAACTTGTCGTAACCCACAATCCAAACACACGGTTACATATGCTCACATGAGAAACACCCTCTCCCACATACCTCCCTCGCCTCTCATCCCTCCCCCTCCAAGTACTAATCTACAAGTAGCTCATTATTTTTTAACCTCTCCTTACCTTATTTGCCTACATGAGAAACACCCTCTCCCACCTTTCTCCTCCGCCGTCAACTAAAAAAGCCCAATTCCACTCCCCTCTTGCATGACCTAGATTTGTCTTGAACTCCCCTTACCCACCCTAACCATTCGGCGACAACATCACTGCTAGACGATTCAATGCCATGGTCCCTGCTCGGGGAGGGGGGAGGACCTTCGCTAACCCTAGATCTGAGGATTAGGGGCAGTGAAGGGATACTTCGACGACTTTAGTGTAAACACGAAGGAGCGTGCCTACAAAGTGACGTTGGCTCAAGGGGGAGGAGAAGAAGCACACTAGGGTTGTAATCCGGCTCAATAAAAGGTGAAGAAGCAAGCTAGGGAAGCAGCACAAGCATCTAGTGAGGGCTCCTTTGTTTCTTGTTCTCCCCTTTCCTTTTTCTTGCTCAATCTTAAATTTTCCTTTACTTTTATGTTTTTGCGATTTTTTCCACACTTCCATAAAACTTCTTGGAAAAATTGTTTTATAGAACATTTTCAAAGTTTTCAAAAATATTTTACTAAATAAGTTCTAGATTTTTTTAAACAAAACTTATATAAAAATTATTTTTTTTCTTTACAAAAAGAAATTATGACACATTAGTGAAGAGGCACTCGATGAGATAAAAGTGCATCCAGGAGTAGGCAGATAAAAGGCAAGAAGATCTGAAAGTAGAAAAAGATTCAGCAATTTTCTTTTTCAAAGAAGACCTAGAATTATCAGTTGAGGTTGTTACTTCTCGCACTCTAGTGTAGTTACCAAGGCTCGGTAGTGTTGGTTACCGATGAACCCACAAGAACACAAACGCACGCACCATGTATGTGGTGGAGGGACGATGGAGAGAGGAAAAGAGAGGACTAAGACGCTAAGAGCATCTCCAATAGTGTCCAAAATAAGTTTCTAAAATTATGTTTTAGGAATTAATAGAAAAACTCATGCTCCAACCGTGCTCTAAATGGGTGGCTATTTTTTCCAAACTCCAAAAAATAATAGGCTCTAAAGCCATTTTTGCCCCTTGACCTGCACTCCCAATCCTGAAATTTAACTATTTTAGGACTAATTATTAGCAACTGTTGGAGAAGGAGGTTTTTTTTTACTCCCAATAATTTTTAGCAAGTTTCTAAAACTAATGTTTTAGGACTATTTTTCTTGGTCACCGTTGGAAATGCTCTAACATTTCGATGTGTGTGTGGTTCCATTTCGCTAATAAACACTAGTGCATCATTGTGATTTTGCAACCGGAACTGGCCTCGAGTGAAACATATATTTAGCTTGAACAACTGGGTACAGTGTTGCTCAAGTTGTTCTTGCTGAAAGTAACCCATAGAAGCCACAGAAGTCAGATTTGGAACTCCATCAGAGCCTCTGAGGGAGTAATAAAGCTGAAGCAGGCTAGGGACTTATTCCGACATTCCAGTTCTAGAGAGCAACAAAGTCGACAGTTCTGTTCTAGAGGGCAACAGAGGCTGTTCCTTCTTAGATACCTCTAGACCCCATAAATAAAGGCAGAGGAATGCCAGAGGAACTAGCCAGGAAACTAATACTACCAAATATGTATCCTATGAAACGCACACACAGACAAAGTTGGCAACAAATACATACTACAAAGGATATACAGCAGAAATGGAGCTCCAAACGAACAGAATAGGCGATAAATAGATTGGTTTATAAACTTTAAATACCTTTCTAGTACAGGGTGCAATGCTTTCCATTTTAAATTCTGATAACTCCAGAACACACTAATACCTCAAAATTTTTCACCTAATTAAAACAATGATTCAATCAACAACTAATAACAGTTTAACTTACTGCCTAATCTGTACAGTCAACTACAGTAACAACTATCAGGTTGAGCTGCTTTCTTGATCTCTGTTGTCACCACCGTTTCTCATCCAGGGAAGAAATCGAATTGGTCAGAATATTACAAAATTCATTTATCAGGGGTCTCAAATATTATGCCACCGAACCAATCTTTTCTTCAGCTTTATGTATCAAAACTCACATCACTTATGCCCTGACAACAAAATGAGCTGCAAAACAAGAGACATGATTAAAATCTGACATGTGACCGCTGGGTATGTTTAACTCATAAGTGCGCACATGACACTAATAAAGAAAATCACATACTTGTTGGGCAATGTGGACTAGGTGATCGTCTTGAGGAGAACCCACTGGATGATCTTGGATCACAGGATCTGGATGAGGATTTTGCTTGTTAGGTGGACTACCCAGGCCCAGGCTGCTGCTCTTCTCAGGGACATCACGCTCAGGGGTGCTGTATATAGACACACACTTGCGCTTCCTGCGGTTGAATGTGTATTTGATAAGTCTGGCACCGTCAGCTTGCATGGAAGCTCCAGAAGCTGTCTTTGCATCCTCTTCTTTGTTCAGGGAGATGCTAATTGAAGCATCAGGTTTCTCTAAAGCTTGCATGGGAAGTCCAGAAGATGCCTTCAAATTTTCTTCTTTATCCAAGGAGCTAACAGCTGAAGCATCAGCCTTGTTTGAAGCCAAACCGCAGTTTCCACCCTCGAAAATCTCTTTACAGCCTGCAGCATTAGTATTTGGTGCTCTGTGCTCCAGAAGGTCCCCCACTAAGTTACCTGTATAATGTTAAGAATGCTCAGGGTTAATTACATTAAAAACAACAATGGAAGGATCGGAAATGTAAAAGAAAAAAGAGTCTCTGGAGGTACCATAATCTATGGGTTCACTTTTGGTTGACTGAAGGAGCACTGCAGAGCTGTTTTCATGATCAAATTGACCATTATCTGCACCTTTCTGATGCATGAAATTTTCAGTAGTACATTTCAGAGGACCATTGTTTCTGGCAGGTGTATCTGAGTGATTCTGGGTCATCTCAGAGATCAATTCATTATCAGACATGCTTTTCTCACTGGTTGTCCTAAGCAGGGTGTTAGCAGATTCAGGAACACTTTTGGAATCAGAAAAATCATCTTCCAAAACCCTGACAGTCTTTGTTCTTTTTCTCTTTCTCACGTGCATGTTGTTGACTGCCAGGACATCAATCAGTTCAGGAAACGAAGTATCCTGATTTAAGCCAGCATCCCTCCTGCTCATTTTTGTGTCTTCCTTCATTTCAGTTAAAGCCTCCCCGCTCAGTCCAGCAGACATCTTTAGCGGTGAAAGTTCCTGTTCAAGAGCCTGAATTAGAAGCAAACAGCCATTTCCATCAGCTGTATCAGATAATTTATCTTCTGCTTCCTCATGCTCACTGGAATTATCATGCTTACAACTGAGCCTGCTTCTTGTGCCTCTCTTGCGCTTGTATTTGCCCAGAAATTTCGTTTGAAGTATCTCTTCCATGATGGACCTTGTGTGGCATGGGTTTGTAACAGCATTATTCTTCTTGGTCTTTGAACAGCTGTTTAAGGCGGTAGCCTGCTTCTGATTTTGTTTCAGGGATGCATCTGTTCCTTGAGCCTGCTGTTTAAGAGCATGGATACGTTGTGTACACCCACTATGATAGAACTTAGGCTTCTTGTTTCTTTCCATAAATGATGGCAGATCAGCACTACAACGATGTGTTTCCAGTTTTTCCACTTCTCCATTCTCTGCAGCAATGCAAACAACGCAAGCACCACCACAGTCATCTGTGGCCTTTTTATTCTTCAACAATGTATTTCCTCCTTGTTGATGTATCTTAGAATGAGGGCTAGTGTCTTTATTAGAATCAGCTTCATTTGGTGTTGGAAGACCATTTATTCTTGCCTCAGCTAAGGTTTTCCTTGTCTTCTCTAATTCATTATTTGCCCGATGCAGCTCAACTTTAAGCGAGGCCATAGTATTTTGCGCACCATGCAATTGCTCTTCTAGTTCCTTGATTCTTTTAACATGTGCTGAAGACTCCAGTTCTACCTCTTTAACCTGCACACATGCAAACAAGTTTCAGGAATGCATTCATTATTAAACAAGATAACATACAAAAATAAGGAAAAATTGGATATATACCATTAAAAGTTCGCAAAGTTGAATATATACCATTGGACCCAAATGTAATTGACTCATGTGAACCCCACATGTAAGTGAGATAGTGATGGTATATATCCAACTTTGTGATCTTTTAATTGTACATATCCAAATTTCCAAATAAATAAAGTTGGGTAAGACTGTAAACATATTACAAGATTACTCAACAGCGTTCAATATTACAAAGAAGCTCAAACAAAATAACTGGACAGCTGCTGCAGACAATTTTAAAAAAAATATAAAATGAAACACATAAAAACTGAATCCCATTGACTGCCTACTGGCCCAAATTTTTCTATAAAATCTGTTGGTGTCGTAAGAGAGAGAAAAAAAAAGAACAGTGCATAACTGGCTCACCCGGCTCTGGAGCAAGAAATTAGGGAAACAAGTTTCAGGAATGCAATCATTATTAAACAAGACAACATATAAATAAAGTTGGAACGTTCAATATTACAAAGAAGCTCAAAACAAAATACTGGAAAGCTGCTGCGGGCAATTTAAAAAATATAAAATGAAACACATAAAAACTGAATCCCATTGACTGCCTACTGGCCCAAATTTTTCTATAAAATATGTTGGTGTAGTAAGAAAAAAAAAGGACATTGCATAATTGGCTGACCCGGCTCTGGAGCAAGAAACTAGGGTAGTCAGTCATCCTCCTCAAGGCCCAGCACTACGAGGGGGCAAGTACCGATGAGTCCTTATCGAATACTTATAGGAAATTGTTAGTGAATAGAGATACTGTGACATAATAGGAACTGCAACGGAACTAAAGTTTACCTCGACCAGAGGGATAGACGTCACTATGATTTTGTCAAAAGTTGGTACCAAGATTCGAACCCGGGCCGGCAACAGGGGTTTCATCGACTCCCAGAGTTCAACGCTCTAAACCGTTATGCTGCAAGAATCTTTGGTGTGGAACTCAAGTTTAACACTATTTTTTTGGAAATCATATAATATGCAACACAATAACTGAGTGGTGGGAGATGTGAGTGTACACTCTCACCACGCACGTTCGAGTCCTCTTCGACTAGAATTTGGTAACATATTTCATCATATTTTTAGTGTCACCTTGTTCCTCCTTGGTTGGTTGAGCTTTTTTAAATGAATGCGACATGGTAAGTTGTGATGAAGAGCACTAATAGTGTTTCTAAATAGAGGTTCTCTACATATTCTAAAAAAGTAAAAATAGAAAGAAGAACTACTCCACGGGGAGAAACACCTCCTGTAAAAATAGAAAGAAGAACTAGTCCACGGGGAGAAACATCTCCTGGCCCTTCTATGAAGGTAGAGGACACCGAAAGTACATAGTAGTAAGAAATCTCAAGGAACAATACCCACAAAAACTCGGCCGGTGGCGGAAAAACCGCCTCCATGGCACATGGGACGTGTCGGAGATCGTGGCGAAGGGGTGGAGGCGAGGGGCGGCGGAGGAGCAAGGTCGCCGCCGCCGGAGCCTAGCACGGTGCCAGAGTCCGTTGCCAGCAGGGTGGGGTTTCCAATCGCCTGCATGGTGACTGATATGTTGGAACCCGTCGTGGAGTCGGTGGACATGAGGCACAAGGGGAGATAAGGGTGCGCGTCTGGGCAGTGCCATGCAAGGAGGGTTGACGACGATTAGTTCGCCGCCGCAAAGGGTGGTGGATGTGGAGCGATGGGGCTCGCGACGCGGGGGCAGTGGAAGAAAAGGCCGAGATCAAGGTGATCCTAGTATCGTGATGCCATGTAGAATTGCAAACACCACACCCTATGCCGGGGGGGGGGGCTTCATATATATAGGCAATGTGGCTGAGTTATACATGGATACATGGGTATACGAGGGATTGTAATCGATCACAACTATACATTCCTAAAGTTAACTATACACCTATACATGCCCAATAGGTATTTCACTAGCAAAAGCTCAACCGGAGCCTAGCCGAGAAAGGTAAAAAAGGCTAGCCCCCCTCATGCATGGGAATGCCAACCTTAACCCGCGCTTTGAGGCCCAACTCGTAGCAGCCAGGGAACGGGAACGTGGCCACGTTCCGCGTTCCGGGAACGTTGTTTTGGGACGGGAACATTTTAGTGTAAAAATCTTTCATAAGTGTCGTTCCCCATTCTCGTTCCCATCGTTCCGGGAACATGGTTGCTAAGGCCCAACTCACTACTTGCCTCTTACACGAGAGCCCGCCCACCACAACTTGGTTCACCCATGTTGACCAGGGGAGCCAACGACTGAATTTTGTTTACCCAATCCATCAATCGCAGTTATACATTCCTAAAAGTTAGCTATACATGCCTAATAGTATTTCATTAGGAAGAGCTCAACCAGAGCCTAGCCGAGAAAAGTCACAAAGGCTCATGCATGGGGATGCCGCTACCTATGGTTCGGACCTTAACCCGTGCTTTGAGGCTCAACCCACTACTAACCCCTTACACGAGAGCCCGCCCACCACCACAAGCCGGTTCACCCATGTTGACCAGGGGAGCCAACGAATGACTTTTTTTACCCAATCCATCAATCACAGTTATACATTCCTAAAAGTTAGCTATACATGCCTAATAGTTTTCACTAGGAAGAGCTCAACCGGAGCCTAGCCGAGGGGAGGCACAAAGGCTCATGCATGGGGATGCCGCTCCCTATGGTTCGGGCCTTAACCCACGCTTTGAGGCCCAACCCACTACTAGCCCCTTACACGAGAGCGTGCCCACCACCACAAGTCGGTTCACCCATGTCGACTAGGGGAGCCACCAAGCATGGGATGTCGCTCCCTATGGTGCCCCTTACACGAGAGCCCCCCCTCCCCCCCCACACACCACCACAAGTCGGTTCACCCATGTCGACTAGGGGAGCCAGCAAGCATGGGGATGTCGCTTCCTATGGTTCGGGCCTTAACCCGCGCCTTGAGGCCCAACCCACTACTAGCCCCTTACACGAGAGCCCGCTCACCACCACAAGTTGGCCTGCCCATGTCTACTAGGGGAGCCAGGAACTGACTTTTTTTTACCCAATCTAAAATTCACCCCACGGGGATTCGAACCCCCTTCACACAAAACGATAGAACTAAACCAGCTATGGAGAATGGATTCAGGGCCTAGTTGAAAGCCGCAAGTGCAGAGCTGTTCTCCTATTCTTCCACTCTTCTTCAGTTTCCATCTTATGTAAAAGGTAAGTGGCCAGATCAATAACATTACTATGCACATGGAGAATTTTTAATTTAGCACAACTAGGACCATGGACAGCTAAATCAAAACATGGCAGCAATATAGTCAAAATATTTTTTTCTACAACATCCCAAGACAATAGCAGGTGGTCAGGTGGATATGAGAATAATCACTTTACATTGCCAAAGACCATACATATCAAACTCTCACAATTGGTAAGAACTGTAATTATCTGAACATATAATGAGTGTAACACTCGGATAGTTAGCTCACAACATTGACCTATAATGGAGAGGCACTGTACTATAATGATCCATACAGCAAAATTGGGCCATTACACAACAGGAAAATATCTGTATTGTTACTATGAACCTTCACAATAAGAACTGCACCAATGCTCTGAAGGTGGAATGAACAGTAGTAGAACCTTTCTCAGCTCTCTCTAGCCTGGCCATAACATTGACAATTCCAAACTTATGCATTACATGGGAAAGAAAGTCAACACAGAAGTTCTGAAAATAGTCTGTTAAAACATCAAGAATCACTACGAAACTGGCCGCTGGAATATGAAATGATCATAAGACTTCATTTGTAGAAACTTAGCTATAAGACTACTAGAAAATACTTCATTTCACAATCTTACAACCAAAAAAAAGGTATGACACTGAAATCAACCGAAGAAATAAAAAATATTTCATGCAACAAATTTCACTGGGACAACTCCCCCATTACCAAAAGTTGCAATCCTATCACTGATTCACTGAATCGCTGTTACCCTCAAACAAACATTTTCTATTTTATACTGTTTTCTGTGATTGAGTGATATATTTTTCACCAGCAACATAACTAAAAACTAAAAGGCGCAAGGTATTATTCAGATTCTCAAGGGCCAAGACAAAGTCTTGGTTGTCTACAAAGTCATCAGCATCAGACTTTTGAGGCACACAACATCAGGCAGACATAGCACATCCATATCTATAACAAAGAAAACAATCAGACAAAAAAAAAGTTCATGGTCAAGAGAAATGCAATAAATCAGTGAAGACACAGTGGCAAAGGCACATCAGAATCCAGAATCCAATTATCATTGAAACCAGTGCCTCCCAATCATTGCAATGGTTCCAACTTTCAGGCTTCCAGCAACCACGGCAGCACCCTCCTCTACCTTATCAGAATAATAGGATAACAATCTGAATACACATTCAGACATCTGAGGCCTCCAAACAACATCAAACAGATTGTGAAGCATGCTCCTGTGAACTAGAATAGGGTTGTGGCAAATCTGTAATGCTAGCTGCACAGAGGGAGGAACAATCACGAAGCACAAAATTCTGTTTCAAAGAGATTCAGTGATACTGTCTCCGAGCTACTTAGTGACCCTTCTACCACCCACACACACAAAAGAATTCAGTTCTTCCAGATTCTGAAAGAATCGACTGAGCAAAATGAATCCCCTTCAAACAATAGGTTCTCTTCTAACACTCAAACATCAATGCACAAACCGCAATGCAGAACAAAATCGAGAGGACAAAATCAATCCTCTATGAACACCAAATCCCAGCCATCCGAATGGGAAATTTGAACTCTACCACCAACATCCTGGTAGCAGAAATCCGAAGAACAAAGTCTAGGAGAAGAAATCCCCATCTCACGAGCTCCAAATCCCAGCCACCCTAATGCGAAATTTGAACTGGAACGCCACCACCAACATCCGAAATAACAGAAACCAGAAGCCCAAATTGGAGAAAACGAAATCTCTATCAAACGAACTTCAAATCCCTGCCACTCGAATGCGAAATTTGAAATGGGTCTTCAGCACAAACATCCCGCGGACAGAAACCAGAATTCCCAACTTCACCCGAAAGAATAGCCCCACCCAAAACCTCCCCTAAAACGCAAAGACGCGCCCTCCAATCCAGATTAATCGTCGCGCACCATCAAAATAAAAAAAAAAAAACAATCCAAGCGCAAACGATTCACGAAGCACGCGCAGGCAACGCGTAAACTCAACCAAAAGCAAGCGGTTCGAGCGGGGATGGATGGAGATGGATGGAGAGCCACCGTACCCTGGACTCCATGATGGCCTTGAGCCGCAGGAGCGCGGCGACGCCGTCCTCCTTGGCGGTCTCGAGCCCGGCCGCGAGCGCCGCCGCGCGCCGCTCCGCCGCCAGCACCCGCGCCGCCGACTCCTGCGCCATGTTGAGCATGATCCCCGCGTACGCCTTCCTCATCGCCTCTACCTGCGCGAAAACCCACCGACCCGATCAGCTCAAGTAACCGACGGCGCCGGCGGCGGGTTCAGGGGAGCGGAATTTCACCTGGGACTCCGCCATTTCGGAGCCTGGAAAAAAAAAATTGTGGGGAAGAGGGAAGAAGGGCTGGTTGTTGCTGGTGGTGTTGGGGGGCTGTGGCGGTTGGAATAGAGAGGTGGGAAACGGAAAGCCGGAGAGGGGAGGAGGAGGTGGGCGCGGCGCGGCAGCCGCTGCTGTGTTGCCCTCGCCTTTTTCACTCGGCTGCTTTGGCGTTCCGTTGGAGGGGGACTCGTTTCCAATTTCGGGGAGCGGAAGCGGAGGCGGGGCGGCGGAAGCCCAACTACCCTAATGTTCCAGGCACGGCGGGGAGGACCTTGTGGTTTGGGGAAATTGCGTGGAGGGGAAGGGAGGAAGAAACACGAGGGGCGTGGGGTGTGGCCGTGTGGGGGAGCGGGCGCGCGCAGGAATTCTGCACTGGACGCCGGTTTTTTTCCAGCCTGGTTTGGAGGGACGCGTAACTGAAATGACGTTGTGTATATGTGAAATTTCAGGGAGTAACAAAGATTGCCATATATTTTTGGAAATCTTTTCTGGAGGTAATAAATGGGTAGAGTTGTCCGTGGTGGAGCAAAAATATCGTTTCCCTATGAATCAGTAGAGGTTAGATTGCTTTCATCATCGTTTAACGTGTAGTAACATCTGCCTTCGTTACTTATGCAAAGACCGAACCGTGGTAGTTCTGCACCCACTCGACTCAACACACGTGTCGGTGCCTGTTTTGGTCGCACCGGCACCAACGAGTGATTGCGGTGCTAACCACTCGTTTTCCCGATGGCGAGAGCGGGAGACGAGGTTTTATCCTGGTTCCGGCCACGGGGCCGTACGTCCAGCAGGGGTGCGATGCACCTGGTTACGTGTTGCTTGTAGTAGGGGTTTACAAGCAAGGTGGGAGAAGGAGATGAGGTCCTAAGTCCCAGGCTATGATGTGTGGGTGCGTCCTAGAGTGTGTATGAACTCGTGTGTTTGTGTCGCTTGAGACTTGTGATCTCGTTGTCTCTTGCCCTTTGCATGGGCTTCCCTCCCCCTTTTATAGACAAGGGGGCGGGGTGCGAGTACATGTGTTTGTCGCTGTGTGCACTGTTCGTCCATGCCGCGCCGTACGTGAGCGGGAATCGCGCCTTCCAACTCTGCTGACGACATGGCAGGGACTGACGTATCGTCCTTCCTTCTCGTGACAGTTCACGACGTCGAGGGGAGTGTCTTGCGCACGGCGTTCCATGGTCTCCTTCGAGGCTGCCTTCGAGGGTGGCTGCGCGTCCGGCAGGGGGTAAAGTCAAAGGAGTGGTTGGCACAGTGCTACTAGGCAGGGTTAGGCCTGGCGTGCAGCATGGCGCTCAGAGTCCACTGTTGCGAGTGGATTTGACCGATGTCCTCTCCGGGAGTAGGTGATGGCGTGGAGCAGTGATCCCTGCTTTTTGACCGCGTCATCATGACTCTGATGAGTCGCGGTGCGTTGGGCGTCGTTCCCGACGAGGCCAGCTCGAGCTTGGATCGCAAGCTCGAGTTCACCAAACCTCGATCGAGACGGAAACCACCTGCTCGAGGGTAGGGGTCGCCCTCGAGGCCGCTGAGCCTCGAACGAGACGGAAACCCCCGCTCGAGGGTAATCGTTTACCTCGAGCTGGATGGGGCCGAGGACTCGTAGCGATGGCGGGCCTTTGCTGGGCTGTTGAGCCAGGTCAATGTCGTCGTGGGCCTTGATGCCAAGTAGTTTTGGGCCTAGATTGGGGTACCCCTTTCGTAGGTACCCGACAACACGGCACCGCAACTACAACATGGTATGATGATGCACCACTTCATGTGCAATTAGGCTATGTATAGATTACAAAACATTAAAAAAAACACTATTTATCCTACTTTTCTCTATTCATCACATTTCTCCCACTCACAGAACACGCTTCCCAACACGACCTGCAGTGTTTTTCCAGATCTATAGTGTTTTTTCTCCAATCTAAACACACCCTTAGTTGTGCTAGTTGTCATGCACATTGCTTAGCATCACTTGTGACACCATCTAGGACCATATAAATAGAAATATCTTCTACCTACTATGCATTCGCTATGACCTCTGTCTTGATGCAAAGGAGATACCCGCTACAACACGTCGCTATGGTTAGTATTATCCAGGACAAGAATTTCTACTAGTTCCCACTAAAAATCTTTTTCAGTGCCATTCCAATGTTTTGGGTTGAGGGTACACAAGAATTCTACACTGGCCACTGCTTTTCCCAACCTTGTTTGGAGGAATTAGTAACTGAAATGGTAATGTGTATATGTGAAATTTTATATAGTAATAATAAAGATTGTCATATCTTTGAGATTCTTTTTTGTAAGTAATAAATGAGTAGATCTGTTTGCAATGGAGAAAAATGTCACTATGATTCCCATTGTCCTACATCTTTTCTTTTCAATGCCATTCTTATGATTTGGGTTGAGGGGACGGGGATGTAAACACAATTTTTTAACTGAAACATAGTAGCTTAAGACGATACTTGTTTGTATCGACCATAGTTGATTGTTCAGTTAAACTGTTTATTGAAGTGATCTTGATGGGGATTTTATGCCCAATAAAAAAATATCAATTCCTTCTATATTACATGTATAGTACAAATCTTAGCAACTATATAGAGACAATGTTGTTTTCCTATTAGATCAATCAGAAGGGAAAAAGTGGATATAAAAAAACTGCACTCTTGCACAATAGCTTAAATTAAGTAAAGCTCATGTTTGAAGAAAAAAGAATTATATATAATCTATTCTACTGCAACTATTGATTTGAAAGTAGATCCCATAGAGGCAAGGGGACTTTTATAAATATGTTTTCTTGTTTTCTAAAGATGATTAATCTCTCATTTAGTTATTGCTGAGTAGTTTTTTTAAAGTTTTGGATATTCTAGTAGCATGTTAATTTGGGGAGGTTGTAGAGATGGGAATTGAGATGTGTTCTAGTTGCTACTATGGTGTTACTTTGTGTTGCATGTTGGAGATAAAATAAATTGCAATTTCTGTGTGTTTATGGAAATTCCATACAAGAGAGATCATATAATTTATTATCCTTGGTCATGTTATTAATTAATTAAAGTAATATTGTACCATATTTTTTGGGTTAGTGTTACAATATATTTATTATTCAATGCAATATGTGATGTGGTATTTCGTTTGTTGTAGATACATGGTACCTTGTTTTGTTCGAGAGGCATGAAAATGCATTTTTTTCACCAAAGTCAACATGAGAGGCCCTTACATATTTTTCTTACAAGGGCTGCAAGCTCGAGGTTAAAGAAAGATAGAAACTTATCATCCAAAACTTGATCTTTTCACTAACTACAACTTTAGCTCTAAGATACTCTAAAAACTTTAGCTCTAAGAGAAACTAAAACTAGTTCATCCTTGAATATAGTCTTACATGTATTGAGAGAGAAAAAAATGCCGTCATAGAAAATAATACAATCCTGAAACATGATGTATAATCGTGTAATTCTAGTGAGTGTAGGGGCGGACAAAGGCCCAGCCCATGCCTAGGGCCACTTCACAGAGGTAATTTGCCAGCTGGGTTAGACCTCTTGTTGCAACAATAACATCGTGTGGAGATTTCAGCCCAACGATTGGGGTCATCGCCCTACTGGCCCCAGCCGTGTATATGCCACTGAGTGAGTGTCCCATGCAATGTGCAACAACCGCCACCAATTTTGTTTGAAATTGTATCCAACAAAGAGATGGAAAACTACTCCTTCTATTTGAGTAATTTAGCACACCAATCATAAACATCCAGGGACATGTTGTTTCTTTGCAAGCATTCCTTGTATTCAATCTATCTCTAAGCAGTAACTGAAAGGAGAGTTTATGTTTGGTCTGAATGCTTTTTAGCTTGCACATCCATTTGAAGATAGGAGATGTAGATTGAGATACAGATTAGCATGAATAGACCTTTGTGCATGTGTAGTCAGTTGAGCCCCAAGTGTAAGTTCACGAATCATTAAGCATCACATCGGTGTCAAGGTTATGCAGGAGTTGATGAAGCTCAATGAATTGAGCTAAGGCTTGAGTTGAGTAGCCATAGATAGAAAAACAAATCTACTAGTAGCATTGGACAAAAATGTTTTCGTAGGTAACTTATGTTTCCCTGCAAAAGAAAAGAGCTAGAAAAATCGCCACGGTACAGCTGGTGCATTTTTTTAAAATTACAATGAGTCGTTTTCATAAGTTAGATCATATTAGTAATATACGGGGGAGTGAGACAGCCATGATTATCATGATTTGTGAGTTGAAGATTTTTGTTTATAACTATGGCAACTTTATTAAGAATTCACCAAATATTTATTAACCTTTGTTTTTATCTTTACGTACAAGTTGCAGTCATGTAGTGTATCTACAGTTTAGGTGTAAAGAAAATGTTTTCCTTCTGGTTTCTTTTTGTTAGTTAACTACAGTAGGCAGCATCGAAACTAACCAAGTTCAAAAAAGAATATAGCACTGCACATATAAACACAACATCCTTTTTATTTTGCTAAAAAGAGTAGATATACAGCATAACACCACGAGCCTAATATTTTCTCCTAACATAAAGGTACAATAAATTGGCATATTTAGTTGACTAGCATTGATATTGAGCAAGGCATTCTTGCAAATATCAACAAAATATATAATTGTCCTAGTTGCACAATGGTTCAACTCCTCAAATCAACATCAGTGATACCATTGCACAAATAACCATTGGTGTTTCTATAATTCATTCCCAAATTTCCCACACTGCTATGTGGACATTTGCACAACCCATGGAACTAACTATTTTACCACTATGGTACTTGTTAAGAGAAAAAAAAACATATGAGATTTTATAGCACAAGGTTGGTTAGACATTAGATGATAGAAAGTGGAAGATAATTAAGGCTATACCAGGATCAGTGATACTACTTATTCAAAGTGGTTTTATGACAAGGTAGGAGCCCAAGCTATTCAAGAGCTAAGATAGGTGTCTTATGGTGCAATAGAACTTGTTTTTCATTGCATTTGGTGAGCTAATGTTTTTAAAACAATAAAATATTATGGAGTTTCTTTATGCCTTTTTTTTGTTAATGTTTCTTTACGAGAATCATGCTTGTAGAGTACGAAACATGCTTCTTCGCATATACTCACAATTGGTTGCCACGAGTTAGTTATGGTTTATAGCAGGCCATCATAATTTGTGTATGAATAACATGACACCACTTTTCCTTGTTTTATTGGAGTTTCCACATGAGTACCATCTATATAGTACATGGGCCCCACCTAAAATAGTGGGCAGTCTCACCTGTGTGTGCGGGTCCCACGTAGTTCTCATTTAAATAGTACGCATGTCCCATGTATAGCCACAACTCACATGTAGCTCCAACTTTTAATAAAGCTTCAAATTTTGGAGCAATTCTAGGGGCATTGACACTATTCATAGGTACTCCGTACCACATGTAAAATCCATATGGACCCATTGAGAGGTGGAACCTGACAAGTAAGGTCAGCATGAGTGGACCCTATGGCACCCATGGCAGGAGTCCCACATATCTACGTAATTTTTAAATTTGTATGCTACATTCTTAGAAATAACAACGATTTAAAACTATGGTTTTTACACTGTCAAAAAATCCATAAGATCCATTAGCAAGGAGCTAGGTCTAATATATTATTTATGATTTTCTAAAAAATAAATAAATAGTTTAGAATTAAAATATTTAAAAGCACACATAGAACGCTAATATGACTAGTATGATAGATCTAGGGTAGTATGTATATCCATTCAAACGGCTGCATTTTGTATATTTATTTTTCACTAGGGCTTTCCATTTTCGTGGAGGCGCTCTAGCCGCTGGCCCACATTCCCGAAGCCTCATCCGAAGCAGGCCCACCAGGCCCAGGCGCGAATCTTAAGCCGCGGGAACTGTCATCCAATCTTGAGACCAAAGACACTCCGGAACGTACTCTGCTTCTACCCACGTAAAACGAACGCCGTGTTCTACAGGATCTCTACCTCAAAATTTCCAGATCCCCTTCGCTTAAGCCCTAATCAGCAGGTGCACTGTGCGCGCAGGGCGGCAGGTTAGCGGCCCGATCTACTTGATGCTCTATTGTTGTGATTACCTTGTTCGGTGGTGGGAATTTGATTTCTCAGATCGTTGCTGTCCTTGAAGTGATCAGCATGGAGCAAAATTCGGACATTCCTAGGGATTGCTCCAAATCGAGGAAAAGGGGGAGCCCGGCGACGGCAGCCTCCGGCGGGAGACTCACCCGTTCCAGAGCTAGAGAGCTTGGGCTGAAGCTGGTGACTGCCGCATTGCCCGATCTTGGAGGCCGCAGGGGGAAAAAACGTCAGCGCCAGACGGAGGAAGGCTCTGAACAGCTCGAGCCCCTTCCCATGAAGGGGAATTTGGAGAAGCAGGAGGATGAGAAGGATAGTATACAGAAATCCAAGTCGACCGCGGCAGGAGGAGGTGGTTCCCTCGCCGCCACCATCACCAATCCCCGACCAGAACCAAGCATCAAGATGATAGGTTAGTTTTCGCTGATTTAACTGTGCACCATATGTGCTCTAGCTCAGTTTTCCCCCGTTCACATGTCGCTTTGTTCAGACCCTACTTCATATCTTGGTGCACAAAGGAGACACGTGGAGTACAATTCAAATGCTCAAGCTTTAAAGGATCTTCTTGCTGGAGGGGCGCCCTGGCTTGTCCATATTTCATCAACCTCTCTTGGTAAATAAGACCAAAACCAAACCAATATGCACAACTCTTCACTGCCCACAGAAGTTTCCAGATAACATCTCTGTATCTGTGAGCCTGCAGATGGAAAGGAGATCGGCCAATTCAGCGGGATCGTCGTCCACTGTGATAAGGAAAAAACTTGGATACTTACTTCATATCGTGTTGTATTCTGCACCCTGGATGATAGACTGTATGATCCTGTGCCCAAGGTACAGCGACCAGTTTTGGTTTAGTAGTTATATATATCATGGGCAATCTTATCGCTTTCTAGTCTAGCATATCCCTTTATTGCCTGTTGTCACATTCCCCATACTCTTTCACCAACATTCTTATCTCCTCCATAATATCAAACAATATGAAGTTCTTTCAAACACTGATGTTGTTCATGTTGTAGTGATTTTTTAAGGTGCCTGCGCCATTGTTCATGTTTTAGTGGCGCTTGAATGTGTTTAATTAAAGGCAACACCTAGTAAACTAACTGTTTATCCCATTCTGTAATCTTATTATATGTTCTAAGTTCTGGCTTACCTTAGGTATTGCTTTTGCTTATCCTAGTGTTCTATCGTTCATTGCTATCCTTTCTGTTATTTTTTATCTTCCCACACCAGTTGAAAACTGTAACTACATATCTGGTTTGCAGCTTTTGATCCATGTGCCGAAGGCTACTCATTTGCCAAACAATGGCATTTATGAGGGAAACATGGTGTTCTTCAATGAGCACTATCGACTTGCTGTCCTGGAGATAGGAGAAACAAATTTTGAGATGGACCATCCTCCTTATGGTAGTAGCCCTAGCTACAATGATGAGGTATCATCATTGGCTAGAGATGAAAATTTGTCCTTGACTCTTTGCCACGGGAGAATCCAGTGGCTTGAAGAAGACCATTTTATGTTCCCCAGCTACAAACTATGTCCGGTAACAATCATCTCAGACAATCAGTATGGTGTATTAATGTATTCTGGTTGCAACATTTTATTAACTTTGTTGTTTCTTTGCTGCAGTTTGGCATTGGAGGGGCAGTGATTAATGGTGCCGGTGACATTGTGGGGATGTCATGTGATGATGATGGTCGAGATCCATTTATTATTCGTATCACAACGATCCACAAATGCATTGAGATGTGGAAGCTTGGGTTTGTTTTCCTTTTCCTATTGCTGCTACCATGAAGTACTATTGGGAGGTCGTAATATTTGAAGCCAGGGTTAACACCAGGATATGCAAAACCTTGCCACCCTCAAGAATATTGTCCTAATTGATGTTGCATATTTTCAACTCGATAGGAGCAACATTATTAGAAATACTCATAGGATAACTAAATATATGCTTAAATCCACACATCTTTTAAGTGACAATTCTTTTTCATATGGAACTTCTTTTGCCATATAAAATAAAAAAATATTTTATGGTTCAATATTTGGAGTTCAACATCTTAATCCAAATTATTGCAGCCATACTCTTCGTCCTGCACTTGGTATGTGCTTCAGGACAGTAGACCTTTTAGACCTTCAACTTCAAGATTGTCTCCGTCACAAATATGGTGTCAACAATGTCTTCATTGTAGATGAGGTATAAATTAAATTAAATTGTGTGTGTTATTTATTTTTGACCTTGAAATCACAACTCGTGATGCATCTAGGTTATCATTAATTCTCCTGCTGAGAAGCGTGGCATTAGACGAGGAGATGTCATTACCTCGTTCCATGGGAAGTGTTGCTATCTGCCGGAGGTAAAGATCTCTAGTGTCAGTGGATCAATTGAAAGGGTTATAGCTTCATTGCCAGTGTTTTCTTAATAATAACTTTCTTTATTTTAATAGTTTGAAGATTTTCTTCTCTCCGTCGGTTTGGATTCCCTCAATGGATTGAAGCAGGTGGATGATTTCAAGGTGACTTTAATGTTACTTACAGCAACAAAAATGATCAATTTGGAATTACATGGTTGAAATATTAATGTTTTAACATATATTTTTTACTTTGTTCCTTGTAGCTTGATGTCCACAATCTCCTCCACCAAACTAAGAGAACCATTTTCTTGCCCATAGAGTTCTGTGATGGTTCTGAATACTGAGCAGGTTGTTGCTATCAAGAAGCATGCTTTCAAGCCTACATATGTTGAAAAGTCGAGGTACTGGACTAGAGAGCTGGTTGTATTCCAAGGAAAGAATCTGAAGCATGACAAAGGAACCAATACTATCTGGTATGGAGGCTATATATTGTGGCTAAGATCAATTCTAAGACGACTCGACCTTCCAAAATCAGACGGGATAGGCCCTGAGCCTTGTGTTTGCAAGATTGATAACATGGAGGAAGAGAGGTTACCCAGATGAGCGCTGAATTCTCCTTGGAGTGGCACGCCCGGTAGCGCACCAGCGCAGTGACTCGCACTGCCGACGCCTGCTGCCAGAAACAGCAACCCAGTGACAAGAACGAATCGGTGCCGAGTTGTGGCTAAAGATGCCCAGGTGAGAGCCCAGATTTGAAGGCAAGAAGCACCGAAAGGTCAGTTCCATAGAGCTAAGGGAGAAGAAATGTCCATGGTTAACAGAAGAAGGGGCAACCATAGTATCAGGGTTTTTCAAAAAAAAAAAAAGAAAAAAAAAGACAATAACATCAGGGGAAACATAACAAACCTGGGCCATTGCACTAGAATGGCGTGCTTTCAGCTTCTGGTGCCCTACTGACGAAGAACATCTATATGCTCTGTTCCGAAATAGAGGACCGAAACATCTGTCTGGCAGCATTTTTTATGGGAGATCTTGCCATAGGAGGAAACGAAAGCGTTGTAGGGAAAATGATCTTTTCTAAAAAAAATTCTGAATGCAACGGAATGGACCATCAGACACATGTTTGCACTTGACAATGACATGCAGTGCCTAATTTTCTTAATGAACGACATGATTAAACTACAAGTTATCGCCCCTCAATGATAGTAAGCATGTTAAACTGAAATGGCTCATCGATCTGCTACATGTTCACACTTTGGAAAATAACCTGTATTCATAAGTTTATTATAGTTTCACCACTAATGAATTAACATGAGCATATTTTTCAGTGTGTTTTACTCTCTTACATGCGTTATTTATGGAACAATATAGTGGATTATAGTATACTATTTCAGCCATCAACCAAATACATATACTCTATGTTTCTACGGTATATTTGGAAACACAACTAAAAAACTCCTTTCAGAATTGGCCTTACTATTTCCCGCGCGGGAGGCTTGAACTCCCATCATGTGGCCACCAAGACGCTCATCAATATATTGTCAATACTTTCAAGTTTCAAGATTTCTTAGAGCGGTCCAGAACGCCAGTCCACAGTTTTTTTTTGTGTCCGTAATATTTGCGATGAGTAGAAGGCGTAACACGCTCTCCTGGTATCTTTCTCGGCATGGGAGCATGGCCTGGTCAGCTAGCAGATTCGGGCTCGTTTAGAGATCCGGAAGGAGATATTTTTTTCTACTAAGAGACAAAAATAAAAGATTAAGACTCATTTAAGGCCTGGTTGGATATGCTCTTATCGGCCCACCCTACACCACCGAGGACGTTGCTGTTGCTGGCTTTGCTGCTAAAAGCCTACGACAACTAGGTGGTGCTCACGTTCGATCAGCTTGCCATTTGCTGAAGACAAAAAAAAACGACCCGCGAGTATGGGCGTCGCGACACCGGCAGCATTGAATCCTCTCCACGGCACAACTGCTTCGTGAACTCGAGCAGCGACCGGCCACCGCCCATCACGCACAACACGACCGCGCGCCGGCTCGTCGAGAGGTACGAGAGCAGCGGTAGCTGTATTTTTTCACTATTCATACTCCTCACAAATACGCTTCCCAACACACTGTTCATCTAGAAAAAATGTTTTTTTCTCCTAACTAAACACCCCCTGGCAAAGCACGACAGCGCACGGTGTGCCGGCGCCGAGCCCCCGATCCGTACGGTCAACACAATCAGCATGCACACCGTCTTCATCGCACGGCTCACGCCCGGCCCGCCCATCCACGGCGGAAAGCCAGAGGAGGAGGGGCCCATGGCCCCACCCCGCCTCCGGAGCCCAAACAACAAGCCAAGCCAGTGCGGTCCTGTCCTCTGGTTTGACCACGACGCGACCAACCCCATCGCCTATTCTCCTTCACTCCTCCGGCGGAAGCAACCAGTGGCACCGCACGTCCGCGCCACTCACTGGCGGCAGGGGCGGGACGAACCGGCAGCGAGCCAGTCGAACCAGCAGCCATGCCCGCCCGCTGCCGCAGCCGCCGCCGGTGAGGCGAGGTAGGCCAGGCCTTCGTTCCGAGAGACGCCGCCGTCCACCGCCGCGACCGCCGACATGGATCCGGCGTCCGAGGAGCTCGAGCGCCGCAGCCGCTACCTCAGCTCGCTCATCCGCCGCACCAAGCTCAGCGCCGCCCCGGCCCCATCCCCCGCTCCCGCTCCTCTCCCCGAACCGGAGGAGCCCGAGGCGGCGGCACCGAATCCAGAGCCGGAGCCGGAGGCCGCCGTCGTGAGGCGCGAGCGCGAGGAGGCCAAGCCGGCGCCTGTGGCGGAGGAGGAGAAGGAGAAGCGGGAGGTCAAGGGGGAGGAGGGGGTAAAAGGCGACGGGAAGGGGAAGGAGATCAAGGGGAAGGACGGCGGGGGTTTGAAGGAGGAGAGCGGCAAGAAGGTGTCGGTGCGGGTGCGCGCGGCCGACATGCCCCTGCCGCTGCAGCGCCGCGCCATCCGGCTTGCCTACGAGGCCATTGCTTCCATGCCCCGCCTCCACAGCAAGCGCCTCGCTCTCGCGCTCAAGAAGGTACTACACACTACCCACGCATTAGTCAGTCGCTAGTTAATTTCAGGATTTGTGGCTATGTCTAGCGCGCCGAGACAGACAATGCGGCCGTGCAGACGCTGATGCAGCCATGCGGGTCTTACTAATGTTGGTGTTGTAGCCAACAGGAGTGTGGCTAGTCACCACATTGGCTTAGTCATATCATAACTCGTAACAGAGTAACAGACCTTGCTGTGAGGGGGATTAAAATCAGAGATCTAGTTTTAGTATCCCCTTTGTTGGTTTCCGCTTAGATGAAATGGAATCCCTAGAGTTGCTTACGTGACAAGGGCGCTACGGGTACTGGTTTTGATGTCCTATTCTTTAGATTTAACATGTCTGCTTGTGTTGCTGGCTTCTTCACAGAGATACATCATAATTGATTGGCAACTCTTACATTCTGCCATGTAAATCCTTCTCATTGTCATTGCAAGCTATATATACTACATTAGTCAGGACCAAAAAGGGAGACTATGGTACACGAAGCTACTTGTGAAATCTCATGGTTGCATGATTGCATCTTAGGCTAACTTTCGCTAGTAAAGGCACACGATTGTGACACGACATTCATTTGAACAACTGAAAGGTGCAGACTTTATCAGTTCCAGATGGCCATTTGGTCCCAACCTTGATAATGTGAGCCCCATAGACCTACCACAAATGCAACTGACATCTGTCTCTAATGTACGTAGCTACCAATATCTGATCATGTGGGCCTGCTGCATTCAGTATATGTGAACTGTCGAGCTAACTGATAATTACTTTTGCAATCACACGTGTTGAATGAATCTGGTTTCCCCATTCTCCAAGAGAATAATGTCTCGTTCATTTATGATGTTTCTCTTGCCATATAATCTTTTTGTGTTGTCTACCCACTGTGACTACATGTATCAATGAGGAATTATCAACCAAGATGTTGGTTCAAGCATGCCCGATGGCCAGAGGTTGGGAGAAATAATGAAATGTAGAAAAACACGCTAGCTAAATGGATGTCTAAAATGGTGTGCGTTAAAAAATGCTTGAGAAAATTATGTATGTTTTGATCCATATACAAGACTAACTTATGAATTTCAATAGTCCCATCTGGCCAACTTGTTAACTTCTTACGCTATAGCTGTACCATGAAACAATCTTAGGGTCTTTTACCTCACCATTTGGTAGAATTTTAAGGCTTCCTTTTACGAAGGATAAATGATACATCAGGCGCATTTTCAATTCCCAGTAGTCCTAGTCACACCCAGCATCGGCCATTTTTCCCCTCTGAATGTATTGCTTAATATGACCAAGCTCAAGACAAGAATGAGTGAGAATGTGCTAACTTGTTGTATCTGTGTATCTCTTCTCTTTTATAACATGCCCTGATAACTATAACCATTGCTTTGACTATTAGCATTATGTCATCTGTAAGCTGGCTGAATGAAATAAATTTGGTCTGATAATGTGTTCCATGTCTGCTGGTTACAATAGGATGAAGTGTTGCAGAACATAGGTTGTGCATGTTAACTGATTGTTTAACCTAGGCATTTTTATGAAATTACTTAGCAGCTGTACAAGACGAGTTTTCCGTGATGTGTATTAGTTATAACTGGATGTTACTTCCATCTTGCAGGAATTTGACACAACATATGGCCCTGCTTGGCATTGTATTGTTGGGACAAGCTTTGGTTCCTATGTGACACACTCATTGGGAGGTTTCTTATACTTCTCAGTGGACAAAGCCTACATTCTTCTCTTCAGAACTGCTGTTGAGCCATTAGGCCATCCACAATGAGGGGCTGTTGGACCTGTCTACTAGCTAGTATATTCAGTATTCGACTTAAAACTGCAGAAGGTTTAAGGAGAATAGAACAACCATCGATGTCATGCAAATATGTAGGAACCAGTCTTCTTTAAGCCTGTAACCATCTTCCATGTAGTCATGTACTATGCACTAATCTGTCATGTAAACCTTTAACAGTAGTTTTCGGGCTGTTACTTGACTCGGTTCTTGAGTGCGAGGGAAATTTCCTTTCGCCTCCTGTAATTGTCCTGTAACCTTTGGTTCGCTTTCGAATCACTATGATCTCTGAGCCTGTGTAACCTGTGGTAACCTCAAGGATCTGAGATTCTTTCATACTCCAGTTATTATAACTGTTGTGATGAATGCTCCCCTTCTTTGGTAACCTCTAGGATCTGAGAATGTTTGAAGTGACATGTGCAGCACGGACACGGACTTATGGGGATTGAAATCATTCTCGTTATTCAACAATCAACATCCAGTCTGATAATAATCACTACAGACCTAATATTTACATCTGATCTGCATTGCCATTGTGGAACATGGATGGAACGAACTGGACAACAATTATACGAGTTGTTCGTCATTCATTTTGTTCAGTTAATATGCATATTAGCTTTACCTATAACTATTACATCTAAAATAGATCCCTACATCTGTCTACTGACTAACTGAGCAAAAATCGTGCAAGAGCAGCACGGATCGCTCTGCAGGTAGCAAAAAAAAAAAGGATTATGAATCGGCCGTAGATCATCCAAAATTGGCTAGAACAGTGCAGCCATCGGCACCATCTGGCCCAAAACCACCGATGCCACCACGCGCCAGACGCTCCACAACTCGCTGCTCCTTGACGAGGCACCGTGCTGGTGGTGCTGGTGCGTCGCGGCCGGCGGCGGCGGCGCTTCCACAACTGCATCCCCATGCATTCACAGACACGAGCATTCCATCGTAAGACGCCATGGATCGCTCCACCTTGCAGGTGATCTGGTGTGCAAAAGAGAGAAAAAAGAAGACGCAGCGGCCATGGCTAGACCGCTAGAGACAGATCGATCACTGACCTGGCTCCTCGTGGGTGGCCCCGGCTCGGCACCCGACGGGGAGGCCGCAGCGTGCGGGGAGCTTGAACATCTGCTCCCGCGTGACGTTGAAGGTGGCGAGCAGCTCCGGGTCGGCGAAGAGGCGGCAGAGGCACGGCATCTCCGCCGCGGCGGCGTTGTGCATGGCGTTGCAGCACGTCGGCGAGGGGTGCTTGGCGGTGTTGAGGTACGCCGTGCACGGGAGGAGCTCCTCCAGGCACGGCAGCAGGTGCTCCGATGGCACGCCGTCCGGGGCCCCCGCCGAGCCCGGCGCGTCGCCGGTTGGCCGCGAGGAGACGGCGGTGTCGGCGACGAGGAGGACGAGGAGGTGGAGGAGGAGCGAGGCGAGGCGCGCGCATCGATGCATCGTCGTTGTTGCCGCAGGCTTCGGAGCGATCGAGGATGGTGTGGGTGAGTGACGATGCGAGGTTGAGGGAGATGGATGAGTGGAAGATCTGCAGGGTGGGTCTGGGCCCTGCACGTTTGACTTTGTCGAACCCCTGCCTGCGCGCGCGGATGGATGGCCGCGCTGGGCTTGGGATGCCGTTTATTTTAGGCAAAGACACGGTGATTTTGCCAAATTACATTATGACGCAGATAACTATTTTATGGGGGTCGGGTTACCACAACAAAAAAAATAAAGAAAGTAAAACCAATCGGATTCCTATCCATGATCCATCTCACCCTTTTCCAACCGCGGTCACTTGGGTCCAACCGGCTGATGAGGATGTATACGGATGATCTCCGCAGAAGCTCCCGTTGTCCTGCTGTGGGCACACAACAGGGTACTAGTCTTTGCTAGACATTGGAGCATTTTTTTTTGCTAAGCAGCTGCCTTCAATGATGTGTCAATCCTTTGCACCTCCCATCTGAATAAACACTAAAGTTGCCCTTAGAGCTGGCATTGAGGTCATGGATGCACACAGGAGAACGAGCGACGGACCTTGCAGCTACCATGGCTGGCTGCCTGCTATGGACCCCCATCTGATCATAGTTCTTATCCATAGGGTCACCCAATGACGTATGTGGCAGAAGCCGCAAGGGCAGGATTTGATTATGTTAATTGTGCCGATGATTGCTGGCTAATTAGGTCATAGGGTTTCCTGATGGTAGTTTCAACTCCCGACACTGCCATGGCAGCCGTAGAAAATAATTGCGAGTTGCAAACTAGATAGCAACATAGTGGTGGGAGGCCTGCGTTTGTTTGCCTAATTTGTTAGCCATTGTGCGCCCTTTGATCGGCTAGCATGATGCCTTCCTGAATCCTGATCACTCACTCAGTCAGCAAAAGTTTCATGGGAGGTGCAAAGGAATTTTTTTCTGTGAGCCCCATTCATCTATGCTATTGCAGAACCAGAGCTGCCTGAAGACGCGAGGCAGAGTCCGGCATGTCTGCCATATAGGACGCGCCTGCATTCCATGGTTGTGTCCAGCACCAGGATCCTCTCTACGAGTACGAGATTAATTGTAGTGGCTGCTTTTCTTCGTGGTCGAATTCGCCAGTGCACGAACAGCTATCATTGGAGTGTAATATACATAGGTCTTCAGTTCCAAATTCATACATAATTAGCAACACCAAATGTAGTGGTTGAAACATTAGATTCAGAATTGAATTAGGATTCATCCTTTTAATTAAAAAAATCATAAAACATACTCCCTCCGTTCCAAATTATTATTTATCTTGGCATTTTACTAGATTTATTGATGATCTTATGAATTTAGACAACTATATATATCTAGACCCATAGAAGATGTCATGAATTTAGACCTCAAAATGACACCCAGAATGACTAATAATTTAAAACGGATGAAGCAGTAGATAACAAAAATCATAAAAAAAATCCTAAAATGGCCGTATGGGAAAGCTCAACTCTGATAATGAACACTAGTCGGGCAGCACTACACTAAGCATCAGGCCGGTCTCAGTGGAAGTTTCATGGGTATTAAATCAAGTGACACATCAGCAATTTTGATGACATAACATGATAATTATGAAGAGAGAGAGGAAAGAAGAGTGTCATCACCATGAAACCCATCTGGCACAGTTACCAAGTCCATAAAACACAATGAAACTCCCATTGAGAATGTTACAGTGTCATCCATCACATATTTGACCATACACCATGCGAGAATTAAATGCTACAGCTTGTATATGGAACTGTCCATGAAACTGTGCATTGAGAGTGACAGTTTAATCCCATTGGAAAGTTGATGTGACTGTTTTAATAATGGAGCCCATAAAACTAACATTGAGACTGGCCTTGCCACGTCGACAATGAATGCTACTAGAACGGTAATGTCATCCGGCTTCCCTTTGCACAGTCTCTTTGAGCTCGCTTGATTCGACCTCTCGTAAGCGACGCCCGCGATGATATCCGCCATGTTCTTGGGCGAGAAGCCGAGCCTGGTGCCCATCTGCACGGCGAGCTCCAGCTGCTCCTCGAGGATGTTGTCGAAGAGCCCGTCCGTCCCGACCACCACGACGTCCCCAGCCCTCACCGCGAGCCTCCCTGCCATGGCATCCGAGACGCTGTCGCTGCGTGCGCCATCCGCGCTGAGCTGGAACGGGGGGTCGTCGGAGGAGAAGAGACGCTGCCTCCGCCGGGCGGCGGTGGAGGAGAAGCGGAGCTTCCGCCCCCAGGTGCGGGACAGGTGCCGCTGCGGCGTCGACAGGAACACCACCTTGCCGCGCCGGAGCACGGCGAAGGCGCTGTCGCCGATGTACGCCCACTCCAGAGCAGCGTCGTCTGCGACTGCGAGCGACAGGATCACCGCCGTCGACGCCCCCGGCGCACCGGACTTGGCCGTCGCGTCGTGGGCCCGCTCCAGCAGCGCGCGGGGGCAGACGTGAGCGCCGCGCTCCACCAGCTCCGCGGCCGCCGCGGAGGCGCTCGCCATGAGGCCGCGGGCGAAGGCGCCGGCGTCCACGCCGGACTCCGCGTACGCGCCGACGCCGTCCGCCACGCCGAGGACGCCGGCGCTGGCGTTCCCGAAGTGGGCGTCGTGGTCGTGCAGCGGCACGTAGCATGACGCCCAGTCAATCCTCAGCGCCGCCGCGGCGTCGTGCTCGGTGGGGCCTGCACCGACCTCCGTCGCCGGCGGCGGCTGCAACAGGGAGGCGGCCAAGTCCGCGACCTCGTCGGCCTCGCCGGGAGCTGGCATGGGAGACGCTCGGTAGCCGAGCCCCAACGCGACGCGGAGTGCGTCAGGGACGCGGGCGTCGATGTCCCCTAGGGTTTGGTGGATCTGCTCTAACTTCTCCATCGTCCGTCCGCCGCCTCCTGCTTGCTGTTTGGATCGCTTCCTCTTCTAGTTTGGAATCCAAAAAAATACCAATCCACCAATCCGGACGTACTGACATTGGACTCGGAGATGGAGATCGACGGGGTGACGGACTCACGGGAGATTGGGACGATGGATCTAGTTGTAGTTGATGAAATCGATCGATTAACATCAATCACGGACGATGGATCTAGCAGTTGAAATCGACCGATCGCGGATGGAACACACGAGTTTTCTGTCGCGAAACAAAGCCCGGCCGGCACGATGAGCCCGACGAAGAAGCCCAGGAGCACGCGCGGCGGATCACTCAGGGCCGTCCGCTCCAACCTCTGCGTGCGCCTCGCCGACGTGGTGTCCCGTCCAAGGTGGCTGTCGCCAATGACAACAAGCACGGCTTCGTGGGCGCCGACCTGGCCGCGCTCTGCACCGAGGCCGCCCTGCAGTGCATCAGGGAGAAGATGGACGCGATCGACTTGGAGTTGGAGGACGACACGACCGACGCCGAGATCCTCGACTCGATGACCATCACGAACGACCACGCCACCTCAAGACCGCCCTCGCCGGCACCAACCCATCGGCGCTACGGGAGACCGTGGTCGAGGTGACGAACGTGAGCTGGGCCGACGTTGGAGGCCTCGAGGGGGTGAAGCGTGAGCTCCAGGAAACCGTGCAGTACCGGTGGAGCACCAGGACAAGTTCGAGAGGTTCGGCATGTTGCCTTCCATCCAAGGGCGTGCTCTTCTACGGTCCACCGGGTTGAGGAAAGACGCTGCTCGCCAAGGCGATCGCGAACAAGTGCCAGGCCAACTTGATAAGCGTCAAGGGCCCCGAGCTGCTCACCATGTGGTTCGGCGAGAGCGAGGCCAACGTCCGGGAGAGCTTCGACAAGGCGCGCCAGTGCGACGCAGAGGAGCTCCGGCGGCGGCGGCAATGGCGACGCCGGTGTCGGCGCTAGGGACAGGGTCCTGAACCAGCTGCTCACGGAAATGGACGCATGGCAAACCGTGTTCGTCATCGGGGCGACCAACCGGCCCGACATCATCGACCGGCGCTGCTCAGGCCGGGCCAGCTCGACCAGCTCATCTACATCCCGTTGCCGGACGAGGCGTCGCGGAGCCAGATCTTCGCGGCGTGCCTGAGTGAAGTCCCACATCGCCGGGAACGTCGACCTCGGCGCGCTCGCCAGGTTCACGGCGGGCTTCAGCAGCGCAGACATCACAGAGAGTGCGCCATCCGTGAGGAGATCGAGAAGGATATCGAGCGCCAGGCGAAGGCCAAGGAGGTCCTGGTGGAGGACGACGACGAGGCGGCAGCGGAATAGAGCCGCCTGCTCAGATCAAGGCTGTTTGTTCACTTTGAAGAGTCGATTCGCTCAAAACTTTGAAGAGTCGATGAGGTACGCGAGGAGGAGCGTCGGCGACGCTGATATCAGGAAGTACCATGCATTCGCGCAGAGACGCTGCAGCAGGCGAGGGGCTTCGCGCGGTGAGTTCCGCTTCGCAAAGCAGCCACCAGCACATCACAAGCGGCGGAGCCTGCTGCCACGGCCGGCGCCGACGAGGACGATCTCTATAAGCGTATCTTTTGCTGTTATAGTTTCCACTGTATAAAAGCTCACGATTATGAAACATAAATGTCTCCCATGCCTGTCACTGAAACCTCAACAGCTGCTTTCCTAGCCGTTCTGAACCTGCTGTAGTTTTTTTTTTCTTTTTTCTGAAAGTCATCTTCTGACCTCTCATGTTCTGTTAGTGAACCCATACCCAAACTACTAACCTTTCAACATCAAGAGCATCAGCACATTAACGGAAACACATCAAAATCAACAACAGAAGAGGCAAACATGGAGACAAGCAACAGAAAGACTCGATCTAAAAATACAAAGTAACACCAAAGATGCAAATAAATGAAGGCTCCCTCAACCAAGTGTAGCTTGACAAACATCTGTCAACCCGTAAGGTACTTGCGAGCCTTTCTAGCATAGCACAAATGGGAGTCACCAATTTCCAGCTATCATAATCAACAATACAACCTATACCGACGAAACAAGAACCCAGAGCACATGGCAGATTCACTAGTAGATTGAACACTGAAATGAAGTTTCTGGGCAAATGGATCAGCTTTACTGCCCATCTCCAGACTCGCCCTTGGGAGCCTCCTTGATTTCTTCAGCGGCATCCTCCTAAAGCCAAGCAAATAAAATTTGAATATATGAAAAGATGGCTCCAGGACAAAATAAGGATGCTGAGTGCAAATACACTTGGAGGAAGGAGATACCGAGATGTCTGAAGTCCACAGTGTCAAGTTATCACGCAGAAGCTGCATGATCAGAGTGCTGTCCTTGTAGGATTCCTCGCTCAGGGTATCCAGCTCTGAGATGGCCTCATCAAAAGCCTGGCACAATCAGAGAAGAATAAGCGACCATGAGTATGCAAGTACTGCTATATCGCCCTACTACACTAGAAAAGGATTAAGTGAAAAAAAAAGAGGCAAATCTAAGTGGATCAAGAAAAATAACTCGACAGAAGAATGCATTGTTATTAATCCTAAGATTGCAAAATTGTAAAAGAAATGGATGCCAAAATTGTTAGTAATTGCTTAAACTTATTCTTTTGTCTCATCACTTGTACTCAATCTAAAAATTTACTTCTATATTAAGACGATTACAAATGTAATTTAGTTGATCACAATGCCCTATCACCTAGTATCTTCATAGCTAATTCAGATCCACCGCACCATTAGTTGCTGTCTTGCTGACAGTTTCTATAAACAAATGAACTGCATTTATCCTCAGGCTGATAACTCCACATAGCTGCATTCAGTCCATACAACCAAAAGCAGTATACAGTATAACAGTTTGTTTTTTACTGTATACAGTATAACAGTTAATGTAGTGGATCTAGAAATCAAACCTGTTTGGCAAGATTGCAAGCACGGTCAGGAGAGTTGAGGATCTCATAATAAAATACTGAGAAGTTGAGCGCCAGCCCAAGCCTAATAGGATGAGTGGGGGCCAACTCTGCCAGTGCAATATCCTGAAACAATTAGCACAAAAAGAATTAGTAACACACTACACGAAATGATGAGTTGGACATAAAAAATAGTATGCCTTAGCCAACAAAATTTAACTGAGGACTGAAATGCAGAACAAGAAAATAACCTGAGCAGCTTTGTACGCCACCATGGTGTTCTCTGCTGCATCCTTCCTCTCAGATCCAGTTTTAAACTCCGCAAGGTACCTGTTACACATAATTCAACCAAATGATACAGCAGTGCAGAAAAATAGAATTTGCATAAATTTGAAATGGCAATAGCACTATTGTAATACCTGTAGTAGTCACCCTTCATCTTGAGGTAGAAGACCTTGGACTCTGGAGCTGTGGACGAGGGGACAAGGTGGGAATCAAGGAGCTTGAGAATTCCATCACAGATCTTGGTGAGTTCAACTTCTATCTTGCTACGGTAGTCCTTGATAAGTGTGACACGGTCCTCATTGCCACGACCCTCTTCCTTCTGTTCAATGGAGGATATGATGCGCCATGAGGCACGTCGGGCTCCAATAACATTCTTGTAAGCAACTGACAGAAGGTTGCGCTCCTCCACAGTAAGCTCCTCGGAGTCAACTGCCTTAGCCACTTTCTCCATGAACTCAACCATCTCTTCATACCTCTCAGCCTGCTCTGCAAGCTTAGCCATGTAAACATTTTCCTCACGGGAAAGCTCAGCAGGAAGCGCCATCTTCACAGTTTATGGTTTCTAACAGTCCACCAAAGGTTAAACTGGAGGATTCAAGGCATAAAATTTGGTAAGTTATAAGCTAATACTGCACCAAAAAGAAACAATAATTAAGCAATTTATAACCCTTATATCTTACAGAAATACCAGATTTTACCTAAAAAGGATAAATTATAAATTATTAAGAAGGAAGATCAAAATTTCGAAGACACAACTTGAGGGGAAAAAACACTTAAGCAGCAGATGGATCAATCTGAAATGAACTACATGAGTCCACACACAACTATATCACACATTTTTCCTCTGTGTAACCTTGTAAATCTGTATACAGAAAGTATTGTGATTGCTTAACAAGACTGTTATAGTGGTACGGCCAAAACAAAACAAAAAACAGTGGTATACTGAACTTTAGTAGCAGAAATTAACACTTAAGCTTTTCCTCACATTACTAAGTTATCATGCTAAATGTGCAAGTCTTTTCCCTTTCCATGGGAATGAGAACAGTCTTTACAGAGTACAGCTCACCTAAGCATGCCCTCTGACCCATGGGGATTTGGAGTGCGTGGCAAGAAAGCACAGAGGTCAAATGCATGCTGCTATTTTGGCACATGCTTCAAGGAACTTTACACATGAACTGATTGATATATTTCAAGGGAACTTTACATTTTAGCTGAGCCAATTTAGCCAGTCCATTTCATAGACATGGTAGCTATCAAAAGAACTGATGCAATCCCTTCAATCCCATCTCACTCACGCACCTATCCACAGTCTTTTCTGTCCACCAATCAAGCAATACTATCACATTCTAACTCCCACGAATGTAGTGAAGAACCATGACCTGGCCACCTGACATTACAAATACTGTGGTGACGATCCTTCAGAAATAAGTCACTGTTTTCTTCAAACATCATCACCCACACTGGCCTCCTCCATTCTTATCTTTATCGTTATCCTTGTCCTTCTCAGGAGGAGGAGCATTAGGCATGTTCAGAAAGAACGAGGTCGAGAGCAGAGACAGTGAGACTTGGACCTGATCCCGACCCAGCCTCACCGGCACCTGCCCCCTCCGTTGCCCGGGCGGCACACCTGCAGCACGCAGCTGGACCGGACGGATGTGTTGCACGTACAGGCGGCGAAAGCCACCAAACGAGAGCACGATCATACGAAGCATCTGCTCGGAGAATCCAAGGTTAGCCCACTCGCGCACGCACGCCGCCTCCCACAGCCGCTCGTCCCGCGCTAGCTGCCGCCAGCCCCGGCTCACGCATGCCGCGGACGCCAGCGTCCGCGCCTCCGCTCGCATCAGCACCTCGAACAACAGGTCCTCCCCGAGATCCGGCACCCTCTCCTGCTCGCCCTCTCCTCCAGCGTCAGCATCCACTGGCGGCTGCTCGCCCTCGCCCTCTCTTGCATCCGGCCCCGACTGTTCCCGCTGCGTCGGCGGCGGTGGAGCCTGCACGGACGCGGACGCGGGCGTGGACGAGCACTCCCCTGCCCCGCTGGAGCTGGAGGAAGGCTCCTCCGTCCGCCGCTTCTTACTCGTCTCGCCTGAGCAGCCATCCCCCGTGGCAGCGGCAGCCGGGATCCGGCGGTCGTCGCCCCCGCCCGACGAATCCGAGCGGCACTTCATGGCTGAAGCCTAGCTCCCTCGCTCGTAGATCAGCCGCTGCTTGCGAGGAGGAGCGGGGACGAACCTGCGGGAAGCAGGGCAGCTTATCTATCTACACTGGGAATGATTCGAGCTCGACGGCATCAGCAGTAGAAACAACCCCCAATTCCCAAACCCCGACCAAGCTCAAAACACTCCAGATCTGGCTCGATCGAACTACCAATGCGCCGAATTTAGGGTTCAACTGAGAATTCGAGAGGAACGGAAGAGGAATTTGAGGGGAGTCTAGTAGTTTACCTCGGCGCTGCTGCTGAATTCCCCTTTTCGAATCGAGGGGAAATGCTCTTCACTTTCGGCTTTTCTGTTTCCAGCTCTCATCACGGGGGAGCACGCGCCGTATAAGAAGGCGTCCACCACCAATCGAACCTCGACACGTGTCCCCAAGAGACGACAAGCCACGGGCCCTGGTGTTCTGGTCCCACAATGTCATTGAGAGATGGGTGAATGATTACCGAGTGAGCTTGGTTTCGGCGCACCAGTGGGGCCCACTCATGCAACGGTGGAAGTTGGGGGAGTGACCGTGCCTCACCCTCCTTCATGGGACCCGTCGGTCAGCCTGCCGGGGGCCGAGCATGCTCTGACGCCGTCACGAACCGGACGGCGACAGCCGACAAACCAAAAAACGGCGTCGTGCTCAGCGTCCAGTGCGGCAGTGAAACGGCCGCTAGAGGCCTTGAGCCAGGGGCCCCGGCACGTGACGACTGCCGACTGTTTGTCGTGTATGGACTATGGAGTCATCGCAATGGGCCACATGGGCACTCCAGTAGAGAGCCAGTACTGCTGTGACAATGTTGTTGGGGGGCCATACGGGCCCAGGCAGGAGAAATAGCCTCCCAGGTCCCAGCCAGTCGGGATTCATGGGCAGCGAGGGACAACGTAACAGAGGCAATAATAGTGGAACCTATGGGCCATGTCCATTTGATACCGTTGCAACTTGCAAGGGATAAAAAAGATTCATCATATTTTTTCGACCACAACACTAGAACTATAACTTCGACGACGACGAAGCGGAGGAGGTCAATGACGCCCTCATCGACCATGCGGGGGAGAACATCGACGACATCCGCCAAGAGCGAGAGGAGGTCGAACCATGATTGCGGCTCCCACAGTTTCGACATCGACACCGAGTCTCCTTTTAATTCTCATGCATCGTCATTTTATTTTTGAACTCTGCTGGTTGAACAATGTGCGATGCGATCTCCGAACTTCTGCATTTGTGTATGAGAACACCATTGTATGCTTTGGGTGCGCTATTGGGGGTTCTGCTGGCTGCGACCTTCGAGTCCCCGGAATCATGTACGTGATCTCCACGCCAACGGCAGCTGTGCAACGAATCATCGACGCCACTGCGCTGCAAGGCCTAGAGACAACAGCCTATCGATGATAAGTGACAACATTGACATAATCTGCTGGAACGTCCGTGGGCTCAACGCCGCGGCACGGTTCTTGACGGTACACGAGCTGTTGCGATCGACACCTTGTCACCTAGTATGCTTGCAGGAGCTGCAGACCATCGACCAGAGCCTGGCAGCCTTCCTAGGCAGCTACAAATTTAATAGCTACGCATACAAGCCGGCACGGGGAACGAGAGGAGGGATACTTCTGCTCTGGAACGACACGGTAGTGCAGCTAACAGACCAGCAAATTGGTCGCTACTCCATCTCCGCAATGGTAACAGTTCAAAGCAGCACCACCTCTTTTAAACTCACCTCCGTCTACGGACCCTCACGACACACAGAAAAGCCAAGCTTCTTGCGCCACTTACGACATCTAAAACCAGAAAACGGCACAAAGTGGCTAATTATGGGAGATTTCAATCTAATCTACAGGGCGAGAGATAAGAATAATAACAACCTCAATCTTCGGCTAATGAGGCGCTTCCGAGCGACGCTAGATTTTTGCGAGCTAAATGAAATTAGCCTACAAAATAGAAAATATACATGGAGCAATGAGAGAAGGCGACCGACCTTGGCACGACTAGATCGCGTTTTCTGCAATGCTAATTGGGACATCGCCTTTGCGGACCACACGTTGCATGCTTTATCCTCCACGCACTCAGATCACTGTCCTTTGCTTTTATGTAAGCCATTTGGACCTCGTCGACCAACGCCTTTTCGTTTCGAGAACTTTTGGACAAAGCTCCCAGGCTTTATGAGAGTGGTGGAGGAGGCATGGGGCAAACCGACCTCACACACCGAGCCATTCCACAGAATGGGGCATAAACTTCACCAAACAGCCATCTCTCTTCGAGCATGGAGCCGCACCATAATATAAGACGCTCGAATGAAGCTCCATATGGCAAAGGAGGTTATTCTGAGATTTGATGAGGCCCAGGACAATCGAGAACTATCGGAAGCAGAGTCCTCGCTACGCAGCAAACTGAAGAAACGCATACTTGGCTGGGCGGTGGTTGAAAAAGCCCGTAAGAAACAATGCGCAAGGATAAGCTACCTAAAAGAGGGCGACGCCAACACCAAATTTTTTCACCTTAGAGCGAATGCGCGAAGGAGGAAGAACTTCATACAGCGGTTATGCAAGGGATCTAGCTGGGCCCTAATGCACGATGACAAGAGTCGGATCATCCAGGATCACTTCCACACAATTATGGCACGACCGCCCACGCGCACAAGGACCTTCGATTGGGACTCCCTGAAACTACCAGTCGCCGACCTCTCCGACCTCGACCAACCTTTTTCCGAAGAAGAGATTATAAGGGCGATTTCCCAAATACCGTCGGACAAAGCACCGGGACCGGACGGCTTCACAGGGCTTTTCTACAAGAAGTGCTGGCCCATAATCAAACCAGAAATAGCTGCGGCCGTAAACTCCGTCTACAACCAAAGATGTAGGGACTTCGACCTCGTTAACAAGGCCAATATAGTCCTTATACCGAATAAGGATGGCGCAGAAAGTGTGGCGGACTTCCGCCCAATCAGCCTCATCCACGGTGTAGCAAAGATTGTATCGAAAATACTTGCACTACGGTTGGCTCCACACCTAAACGAGCTCATTTCCCCATGCCAGGGCGCTTTCATAAAAGGTCGCAGCATCCATGACAACTTCTTGTACGTTCGCAACCTGGCCAGACGAATGCACCGGACCAGAACTCCATCCCTCCTCCTCAAGTTAGATATATCTAAAGCCTTCGACTCGGTGCGTTGGGACTACTTGCTAGAGATGCTCAAGCAAAGGGGTTTCCCCCCCCAGATGGTGCAACTGGCTGGCCGCAACGCTTGCGACCTTGTCATCGAGAGTCCTCCTCAACGACATTCCCCTCGATCCCATAGGGCATGGTCGGGGCCTACGGTAGGGAGACCCCTTATCACTGTTCCTGTTCATACTGGCGATTGACCCACTTCACCGGCTACTAACGGAGGCTACAGACCGAGGGCTTCTAAATAAGATTGGCGGGTGTGGCGCGCGACTACGCGTATCTATATATGCGGATGATGCCGCCATCTTCATCAAACCAACGCCAGGGACATCCAGAACATTCAACACCTGCTCAACAGGTTTGGAGAAGTTATGGGTCTACGCACCAACCTCCACAAAACGAGTGTCACGCCAATTAGATGTGACAATATAAACCTGGCCGACATGCTACACGACCTACTTGTGAAACGCATGGATTTCCCACTAAAATACCTAGGCTTGCCCCTCTCAGTTACACGGTTGAAAAGGATACACTTCCAGCCGCTGATTGACAAGGCATCAAGGAAAATGTCAACGTGGAATGGGCGAAACCTCACATCGGCAGGACGCAATTGCCTAGTCAAGACAGTTCTTACCTTCCAACCTGTCTTCACCCTGACGGTTCTAAAACCGCCGGACGAGACCATTACAGACCTCGACAAGCGGCGTCGCGCCTTCCTCTGGGCAGGCAACGGGGACCTCACCGGAGCAAAATGCAAGGTGAATTGGACCCGATCATGCCTCCCGAAGGAAAATGGAGGGTTGGGAATCCTGAGTCTGCACCAATTCGCACGGGCCCTACGACTCCGGTGGCTCTGGCACGAATGGGGATCCCTAGAGAAAACATGGATTGGAACCCAAACACCATGTGACGACACCGCTAGCCTCTTTTTTGCGGCTTGCACGACCATTTCTGTAGGCAATGGGAAGAGGACAAAATTCTGGAAGGTCGGCTGGATCGGAGGCTGCAGACCAAAGGATATCGCCCCAAAGCTTTTCGCCAAGTCCAGGCTCAAGAACAGGACGGTGGCCAATCCTCTCCAAAACAGCAATTGGATAAGAGACCTGAATCTTTGGGCAGGTTGCACAACAACCCAATTTATTGGGTACGCAAATTTAAGGCAGGCGATCAATCTCATTGAAAGGGACCCCCGCAAGAAGACAAAATCACCTGGAAACTAAGTGCCAACGGGCAATATACAGCCTCCTCTGCATACAGAGCATAATTTATAGGTTGCACACGAAACCCGCATCTTAATGCAATCTTGTCTACCTGGGCACCGCCGAAGTGCAAATTCTTCATATGGCTTATTGTGCAAAACCGTGTCTGGACTTCTGACCGCTTGGCTAAGCGGAATTGGGATCATAGTCCAAGCTGCCCTCTATGCAGACAAACAATGGAAACAACACATCACCTACTAGCAGAATGCAGATACACGAAGCAAATATGGAACCTTGTGGCCCTATGGCTGCGGCAGCCACAACTGCTCCCAATAGAGTGGAGGTCTACAACCACAGTTAAAGATTGGTGGATAGGGATGTCATCGAGGGCAGGAATGCCCAAGAAAACTTCATGTACTTTGACAATGCTAATCATGTGGGAGATATGGAAAGAGCAAAACGTCCGAATCTTCGACCGCAAAGAACTACCAACACAGGCACTACTGCCGAAAATCAAGAATGAGGCGAACGCCTGGCTCCTCGCAGGCGCTAAGACGCTAGAGCCCCTTCTAGTGCGAGAATAAAGCATACAATACAATGTAAACCGCTTAGGCGGGATCATGTAAAAATATCTTCTTTATCAATGAAATAAGCACAATCTCGTGCTTTTTGTTAAAAAAAAACACTAGAACTATGATAATTCATATTGTTGAGAACTGAGAGCCCAAACTGATGGCCAAAGAAATGATAGTTCGTAGGCTAAAAGGGAGAAAGGATAAAATGGCCATTTTGTATTGTTAAGGGATCACATTGTTCTTTTACATCGAAAGGGACTAACGTATACTCCCTCCGTTCCAAAATAGATGTCATTCTCGCTTCCCAATAAAAACAACATCTTTGAGCATTAACCAATTATATATAAAATAATATTAATATTTATAGTACATCATTAGTACCATTAGATAGATATTTGAATCTAGTTTTTTAACAAATTTACTAGAGATATAAATATTACATATATTTTTCTATAAATTGAGTCAAAGTTGAGAAAGTAACACGTGCACGCATCCCATAGCGTCGTCCTTTTACGGAGGGAGTACTCTAGCTTGAAACTCATGGCTGCGCCGTGCCCACGACGGCTGCCGACGACTGCTTATCTTGTCTCTTGTGGAGCGTCGACCAGATGGGCAGACCAGTAGAGAGAGGAGCCCACACAGAGCTGTAACACTACTGATGGGGGCCCATACCAGCCCAATAGCTTCTCCCCTCAGGGTAGAGGAAGCCCATCTCCGATGTTCTGATACCTACATTTGCTTTCCTTATTTTGATTTCTTTGCAGTTTATTATCCGATGCAAAGAAGGTGGTTATGTAAGAGAAAGCTGGTGATCATGGGTAAGATACGATGCGGCAGCCTAGCTGGTTGATGATGAGGGGTACTTCTAGGGACACGCATGTTTGGATTAGACCCGGGCAAAGCTGCCTCGACCAAGCAGGGTTCCCAGGCTCCTGATTTCGCTCGACTGGGACTGAGATAGCTGTCTGGCTGGCAAGCTGGGCGCAATACCAGATGGGATCATAGGAAGCCAAAGACAAGGTAACACGTACACGAGAGAAATTCAAAAAGGCAATGATGGTGGCGCCCATGGGCCATTGTCCATGTGATATAGGCCCGGTCAGTTGCAACTTGCAAGGGATAAAAAAAAACATAATCTTTTTGCAACCATAAAACACAAGAACGATAATTATTCATGTACTTGAGAGCTGAGAGCCGAAATTGGTCACTGAAGAAGTGATAGTTTGTTGGCCAAGAAAGGGGATTTTTTTTTGACCATTTTGTATGGTTGATGGATCTAATTGTTCTTTTGATCATCGAAAGGGCATTCCACTAAGCAATGATGCAAGCTTAGCACCATCACTCAATTAGTTGGGCGCACCGAAACTAAATTAGGTACATATGCAATGCCTAAAAGCGAAGAAGCCCCACAACCTGCTAGAGAGCTTGGCTCCGAATTACTCCATTATGACAGGTCATAGCAATTCGATTTCATGGGAACTGTGGAAGGCCAACTGGAAGCGCTGGCTGAGCTTATCAACAACTCAAACAAGAAGAGAGATGCCTGGTCACCAAACTTTATTAATTCCACCATTCGATACTTTTTAAACAAAACCCGTCCATTTCAGGTTGGCATTTGTCTTTTGAAAGCTAACAAAACGATGAGATTGCACGAGGTTGGGAGCACTACCAAACGGAAAGCTGTTGTGTACTTGGACAAGCCGTGCAGGCGGCGAGCCGAAAGGAAACGGCAAAACGCCCACAGGCCACAGTGGCCTCGCCGCTGGATCCAGCGCATCATCACATCCTCGCAAAATCAAATCGGCAGCAGCAACAGCCAGCCATCGTCGCGTCCACTGGCTCCCGACCTTCTAGAACCCCCGGAGCGGAGGCGCCGGACCGCCGGTCACGCTCCGCCCGCGAAAACCCCCAAGCCTCCCCTCGTTCGTCGCGACGCCGCCCCCACCCAAATCCCACGCTGCACCACCATTGCACCAACCCCGCTCGCGGACGAGCCGAACCGCTTCCCCCGAAATTCCGCGCGACGTCGCCATCAATCGACCGGCAGTTCACTCCCTCGAGTCGTCGACTCGTCGTCGCTTGCCCCGATGGCCGAAACGGTTGCTACCCTAGTCCCACCAGCGGCGCTGCCGAGGCCGAGCAGTTAGCCAGTTGCCACTCACTACTCTCTCCGCGTGACGCTAATCGCTCTCTTTACCCCCGCTAATCCCCATTTCCGGTGGAACCAGCGTGATCCCTTCCCCAATACTACTACCCGATCGGCGCACCATGTCCTCTTCCTCCACTTCCTCCTCCTGCGACGGGAGCGGGAACCCTAGCCCCCCGGCGGCGGTGGCGGGGGCCGCGCCGGCGGCGGCGGCGTGGCCGAGGCGGCAGTGCCGGGACGTGTTCTGGCTGGTGGTGTTCCTCCTCCACCTGCTCGTCTTCGGCGCCGCGCTCGCGCTCTTCGGCCTCAACCGCTTCCGCCAGGCCGACCGCTTCAACATCGGCCGCTACGCCAACCTCACCGCGGAGCCCTGGGGCACGGCCGCGGAGTCCCCGGAGCCCGCGCCCGCGCCGCCCTCCGTCTACCGCTCCGAGGACCCCTCGGTGCCGGCGTCCGAGCTCACCGAGACGTACTGGAAGTTCTACGGCGCCGCGGGGGGCGTCGGGGCCGCGCTCGCGTGGGCGTGGCTGGCGGCGGCCTGGAGGAAGGACGGCGGCAAGGTGGTCATGCGGACCGCCGTCCACAGCCTCACGGCGTACCTCGCCGTCGTCAGTGTGCTCTGCTTCTGGGGAAAGCACCTCTTCTGGGGTGTCGCGCTCGCCGTCGGCTCCGGCCTTCACTTCGTATACGTCATGTCCGTGCTCGACAGGTACAGCTCAGCCTCACAATAACCCCCAATTTTCCGAATTTGTCTGTAAAAATTGTCTATTCGATCCAATTTGAGATGAACTTGGACACAAGTGAATGGGGGTGTGATGCTGATTGCTGACACCGAGAAGGCAAGTAAATTTCTGACAATAGCATGTGAATTTGATGAATAGTTTCTCACACTTTTAACTGCAAATCTAAACAATCAGACAACTAGCTGTAATGAACCCCTTAGGAAGTTGATTCATGTCTCGATCAAAGCCTCTTTCCAACAGTTGTCTGCACATGCTGGCATATCTGCATCGTTGCATTCATGTGCCATAGCACGAATCTTCACCTCTTTCTTCATTGATGTTCTTTTGGCCTGCTTCACTTTACTGGGGAAAGGAACAATTTTTGCATGGATTTACATATTAGGATTACATTTTTTTAGATCAGTCAACGAGAATGCCGTTTGAAATTTAATTTCAGTGTAATTGTATGAAGGGACCAATGTGTAGTCAGAGTAAAGAATAGTTTGTTCAGTCCTCATATCCTGGTTCGGATCGCTGGTGTTTACTTGCACTGTCAACTGCATTTTTATTGTCACCCAACTTAACAGTTAGTGATAGTGTGTGGAACAATGTTCTAAAGTTGGCGGCTCTTATTTGTTTGTCCACTCTTCAATAGCCACTATTATACATATACTTCCTCTGATAACAAATATAAGTTCATTCTAAGTTTGTCGCAAACGATTTTTTTAGAAAACACTTGAACCACCAATAGTCCAATACACAAGATTGGCCTTTCCGGATTCATTACGAAAGCTACTTTTATAATATATCTAAGTATTTACTTTAAGAGATATGCTAGTCAAAGTTAGAAAGATTGACTTAGGAAAAACTTAAGATTTACTTGTATTTGCGATCAGAGGAAGTATGTCATAAGCATTAAGCAGCGTGATTATGCGGCACCTAGAAGGAATATGGTATCAGTTATCAAGAGAGGCATGTTCCTTGATCTTTCTAGTGAACCGCTTTTAAAAACCGTGTCGTGTGGAACAGTTTTAGATAGCCATAGTATCTAATCCTGAAACCTACGGATATTCTGCTGTTGGATTTCCATTTAAACCATGCCATGTGTGACAGGTCTATCGCCAACAGGGCCCATGTGCACGAGGCATGGTTATGAATTTGTAGCTTTGTCGATACCTCCTAGGATTGAAGTATATATCTTCATCTAATTAAGCATATCATCCTTCAGTTTCTTTCCCTGCTAACTTGAATCATCTGTCTCCTTAGGCATCTCTATTAGGTCCACCTACATATAAGGCGCAGACAGGCTTTGCTTTGGATCCACAAAACGGTTTAAGAAGCTTTGCCCCTTTCCCTCCTTTTGCAACAGTGGCACCTTCACCTGAACCATACCACAGCTCCTGAATTTTCCCAACCACTACATGTCGTACATGTTCTCTTCCATGACTCGTGGCAAACCGTGCATATATCTTGGAGCGGAATTTGTTCCTTTTATCTTGATCGTTGGCTGCACTTGTCTGGCCTCTATGTGTTTGCTGAATGTTGGTGTTGTGCCCAAAGGTATGCTACGATATAAGCTAGTAAATGTACCCCTTGGATTTATAGTAAATTGGGGCCTTGGGCCATTTATTCTGGAGCTTTTAGACTTCAATTATGTGTAGAAACTGTAGCTTGTCTGTACATTGCAGTACATCAATTGAAGCATTGCATACTTATTTATTTTGCATGGGAGTTATTGAGTTGATTTTTGTTAGGTTTCCTTTCACAATGCTAGTACTACAGAAGGCAGCAAGGATGGTATGGGAACTTCCTGACGTGATGGGAATTGCTTATGCATTTGTGCTAGTCATGCTTTGTTGGATGGCATTATGGTCCTTTGGAATTTCTGGTATTGTTGCCTTTGGCATTCCAAATGGTGGGCAATGGTGGCTACTTTTGGTGAGCGGGCAAGTTTTTATCATAGTTCTATATCAATGTTTAGTGCTATTAACATTATTCAGATTGAAAAAGAATCCCTCTTGTATTTGCAGATTTTTTCAGTAAGTTTGTTTTGGACTGGAGCTGTCCTTAGCAATACTGTCCATGTCATTGTATCAGGGATGGTTTTCCTTGTTCTCATTCATGGTGGTCAAGCTGCTGCAACAATGCCTCCAAAACCTCTTCTAAAGTCTCTTCAGTATGCTGTAACAACTTCATTTGGAAGCATTTGCTATGGATCACTTTTTACCGCTGCTATTAGGACTTTACGTTGGGAGGTCTGCACATTCACCTCGTCTTGTTTCAGTTGTTTCACTTCCTTTTTATTCTCATCATTTTTTTTTATGCTTTACCCTTACTCCCTTTCTTTCTTTTATCAACCTACAGATCCGTGGAATTCGTTCTAAAATTGGCAGCAATGAGTGTTTGCTCTGCTGTATTGATTTTTTGTTTCATATTGTGGAGACCCTTGTTCGCTTCTTCAACAAATATGCATATGTACAGGTGAGTGATGTTATCGCTGCAGTTGTTTCTAGACACAGATCATATCAGTGTTATTTGTCTATGTTCCAGCTGATTTCTGCTTATCATTTGTCTCTGCACTGACAAACTTTATTTTATTCTTAGCTATAAAATTTAATTTATATCGGTCAAAGTACCTTTGCCTGCTTTTTTTAAAACACAAATTCATGTGATTTGTGGCCCAATGACTGGTTGTAACGAAATGCAAGAACTTATTATACTAACAATCTATCTGTATCCTCATGCTATGGAATTTTGACTACTGACATCATGTTATCCAACTAGTGTCTCACATGGATCTTCATTTTCAGATTGCAGTCAATGGGCAGAGTTTCAATCGTTCAGCTAGGGATGCCTGGGAACTGTTTCAATCCACGGGGATTGAAGCACTTGTCGCTTATGACTGTTCGGGTGCTATCCTCCTGATGAGCACAATTTTAGGTGGATTAATAACTGGAACTTGTACAGGCGTTTGGACGTATTTCAAACAAAATGATAAAGCTATTATGGTTGGTTCAACCTCTATGCTGATGGGCATGATACTGGTAAGTCATGTATTTTTGTATGAACTTGAATGGCTGAAGTAACTAAGACGTCTGTGTTCAAGTTTTTTTAGTTGTACACACTTTTTATTAGATCATTCTTGTTCAAAATTTTCTGTATAGTTGGTTCGAGACTGAGAGCTGCTATATTTCACAGGTTGGGCTTACTGTTGTGGTTGTGGAGAGTGCTGTTACATCAATATATATATGCTATGCCGAGGATCCGCTTTTGATTCAGAGATGGGATCCTGAATTTTTCGAACTACTGTCAGAAGCACTGCATGAGCGACTGCAGTACCGAAGTGCACGAGCTCGCCAAATACTGAATGGTCGGCTTGATCAATTGCCACATACATCAAGTATTTGAATTGCATGCCAGATGTTGCTTATTTCTGTGAATTCAGCGAAACACAGGCAGGCATTTCCAGAAGAAGTTTTGGATACCCCTGCCATTAAAATATATATAGGAAGATATTCCAAGCCATTGACATTTAGAGAATTGACATGCCCCAACAAACATGGCGGGCCTCCAAAAACAACATAAATCCCAATGAAGAATTGCAGTGTCTCATGTTCATGCTTAGGTGTTACTGCAGTGCCAGTTTTTATTTTTATTTGTGTAACCTTTGTGGTAAGATAGAAATTGTTGAATCCATTTCGAGATTTGTGGTGAGGTTGGTACGGTTGAAACATTAAACCGTGCGGCTTAAGTCAGTGCGGCAATGTGTTAGGATTTTGTCTTTCTTTTGTAGCCTTTGACCTACAGTCTGAACAACTATGGAGGAGGAACAGCATTCATCGTGGTTGGCCGGTTGTACAGAACATCATTGGTTAATGCTTATACTAGGTTATCTAGCTGATTTATCATTATGTTTGCCATATTTCGTACGATTTGGCTGCAGAAGTTTCTCTGTTAAAAGAGAGAACTGGTTGCAATTTCACATCTAGGTATTCCACAGGGCTCTCTGATGATGCAGTTAGCTACTGTGCAGGTACAACGAGGCCACCGAAAAGTGAAAACCATGGCTGTGTTCAGATTTATGAAAAAGTACTTCTCCAACGAGTTTTTCTTATTGAACACGCTTTCCAGTGCACTATTTATCTATAAAAAATACTTTTTACTTCCAATCTGTACACATGTTTCGGTAATCATCTGGAAAAAATATTTTTTACTTCCAATCTGAACACATGTTCACATGTTTCGGCGTCAGAGTGCGCATACCGTTTGCTGACCGCAGATGTTATCAGTGACAGTGCGGGTGCGGTGGAACTGTACGTCTTTCCACGATTGTCAGTGTGTCGTGGACTGTGGGGTCTGGCCTTTATCTCGTCGAGGGAAGACACGGCATGTGTTCTCGGAAAGAAAGGTAGATGGGTCATGTCACCAGTTTTGAGTTTGGAAGGGGCGGCGCGGAGCGGTGAGCACCGAGCAGTTGCCGCAGCTACCACTCCGATCATTAGTGATTGGTGAACCACCCAAACGGCTAATCACTGAACAAAGTGAAGATGCCTCGCAACTTCAGTTCGTGCGGTGCGGGCACATAGTACAACAAAGCTGATGTTTGAAAACGGGCAAACAAAAGAGTGGGTGGCCCGTGGGGGAAAGCAAGACATTTTTCTACGCGTACGAGACTGTGCTACGCGTTTGACGTGAGCAGGGAAAGGCCATTCTTCCATGCAATGTACAAATTCTATAGTCAAACAAACGGCTCAGGAGCGACCATAGTTCCCGGCAGACTTTGGGTCTTGTTATCCAGACCAGCGCGCGCACTCGAGCCGTTCAAACCACGGCAGTAAAACCAGCATGAGCATTCCATGGCCGTTCGGCACGCCACATGAGCGTCGCGACGTTCCGAAGCGGGAGCACCGCCCAAACCAAAGTTTGCCCCGGTCGTACCCGGCGGCCGTGAGTGATAGGGCCGACGACTTGACCCGCATGCACAGCACCGGTCGCTCGGCGTCGGGTCATCACGCCCTGACGTGGACTCGCCACGCGCCAAAAGGAGCCTCGTGGTCGTCGCGGGCGCCCCACGCCGACGTCGTCGATCCCCGTCCTCTTCCGTGGAAGATTAGGGCAGAACAGCAGAGCGACGCGACCCATCGGTTCGGCACGGCACCCCTTGGGCCGTCGAGACCCAGGCCGGGCGGGCGCGCAGCGGTTGTCGTCGCCTCGTAGATAAATAACGCGGCGCGAAGGCCGAGTAGTTGTTGCCGGACTGCTTCGACGACTGCGGCAACTGTAATACTTCTTCCTTCCTTCGATCTTGGTCGATTTTTTATTTATTTTTTTTTGGCTAGTATCTGACCCCGGCCAACATACGTGCAGGCTGCGTGACGTGCCTGTGCCCGTGCATCACGTTCGGGCAGGTGGCGGAGATCGTGGACCGGGGGTCCACGTCGTGCGGCACCAGCGGGGCGCTCTACACGCTCATCATGCTGCTCACGGGCTGCCAGTGCGTCTTCTCCTGCTTCTACCGCGCCAAGATGCGCGCCCAGTACGGCCTCCAGGAGAGCCCCTGCGCCGACTGCTGCGTCCACTGGTGCTGCGAGTGCTGCGCCCTCTGCCAGGAGTACCGCGAGCTCAAGAAGCGAGGGTTCGACATGAAGCTGGGTACGACCGATTAATTTCCTGGCAATTTGGTCATTTTGCTGTTCTTGCTTGACACCTTTTCATTCACTCAATTCCCCCGTCAAGCATCCAGTTCCAGTGCCATGCACTTTGGTCGTCTAGCACGTGATCACTGAACTCTTCTTGTTCATCATCAGTTCATTTTACTGGCCTAGTACTACTGCTGCGTGCTAACAGATGATGTTGCGCCGTTGTTCTTGTTTGCGCGTGTGCAGGATGGCATGCGATCATGGAGAGGCAGGGGCGCACCGCCGCCACCATGCCGCCGCAGATGCACCCCGGGATGACCCGCTGATGATGCGGCCGCTCGCCTTTCAACGAATGCCGCGGAAATACCAAATGTTGTTGCCGGCCTGGCAACCTCTGCATCTATCCCATCCTTCTTTGCGCTATTCTTGAGCGCCCGTGTAATTATGCTAGGCCTATCCTATTATGAGTTGGTCTTCGAAAGAGAACCATATGCAGCTAAAGGTGCTAATGGTGTGAAAACCACACCAAAACTACACCAAACCAACTATTATTTTGCTCATTGATTAAACTACACCGAACCAAACTGCATATTTCAAAAACCAAACCAAATCAAACTTCTTTTGTCTTCAACCCAAAACAAACTAATTATTTAACACTATCTATACATAATTTTATGTTGTGGGGCCCACGTGCAGGTCTAGCCACACCGCTTTGCACAGAGTAGCTGCCAGTCATACTGAGTCATTTGCAACAAAGTACAGTCGATTTCAGTCAAATTTTATAGTGTGAACACGAGGTTTAAATTCTAGGGTCCGACACTTGACGTGGGGCCCATGTGTAGGTCTAGCCACGCCACTTTGTATAAAGTAGCTGACAGTAATGCTAAGTCATCCGTAAAAATTTCAGTCGATTTCGATAAAATTTTATAGTGTGAACGCGAGGTTTAAATTCTAGGGTCCGGATCTTGACATGGGGCCACGTGTAGGTCTAGCCACGACACTTTGCACAGAGTAGCTTCCAGTTATGTTGAGTCATCTGCAAAAAATTTCAGCCGATTTCGAGAAAATTTTATAGTGTGAACGCAAGACGTGGCTAGGTGCAGTCACTGTACGATTAGACCAATTCAAACCGTTCTAACTGCTAATCCAAACCAAACCAACCCATTATTCTTTTTAGCCCATTTACCACCAAACCAAATTGACTCAAGTGGAAAACCAAACCATAAGAACCGGTTTCAACCAAACCATTACCAGCTCTGTATGCAGCATTTGGTAGCTCGGGATCTCTGGCCATTAGCTGGCGTGATGGAAACAGCAAGTTGATTTGACTTTAGTGTACTTCTTGGACAATAATAGAGTTGCTTATACCCCTTCAGCAAGCTCGTAGAGTTGCTTCTTCCTTGGACCCCTAGCACGATATAACTCTTATTTAGTCGTTAATCGTCTTGCAAATTCTTATGAAAATTGATACGAATCTATTTGATTGATAACTCTGTCATCAACTTCTTGACTCTTAGACTTTGACTATGTTAAGGTGTTCCGAAATTGTAGCTGATCTCTCCATGGGGAAGCACTATTGATTTCTTTCTTTTTCACTGTAACGAAATAAAACTTTTTTTTTTCAAAACAGACATTACTTATCAGCGCGACACTTCTTCTCATTAATAATAATAAAGTATGTGCCTCCGAAAAGAGTTCAGGAGTGAGCTTCTTTAGAACAGGTGAATGTTTCAGAATACTCCTTCCGTTTCACTATTGGTTGACTCTTTTGATATTAAGTTTGACTGTTTGTCTTACTCAATTTTTTTGTAAATATAATCAAATTTAAATCATTCTCATAGAATTTAGATTAATAAAACCATAACAAAATAAATATGATGTTTTGGAAAAAAAATTTGAATAAGACTAGTGGTCTAAAAAAAGCCAAACAAATTGTAATTTGAAACGGAGGGATTACCAGCTAATGCACCGAAGTCAGGCATTCACCAGTACTCATTGAGCCAGTCTTTTTAACTTGCTAACTACAGGGCACCATTTCAAATCCATTTTGAAAATAAAGTGTACAAAATGCAAGCAGATAAGGTGAAATGATCTGAAGAAACAATTTGAGTTTAATAAGACTAGTTGATGGGCAATGCAATCAGAGAGGAAATCCTGTCTATCTGACAAATGACCAATAACGGTGTCGATGACATGTTATGATATAAGAGGGAAAATGCCAGAGTACCATTTTGGGTGCAGATTTCAAATCCAAATCCTAAGCTACTGATAAACCTTGTGAGAAGTTATCGCCATCACCCGTCTCAGAAGAGCCACAAAACTCACAACCACATCGCGAGAAGTTTGGATCCAATAGTTTAATACATATATCGTCACAGTCCAGGGGATATTCGCACAAACGCCTTCACTGATGATGGCATGCTGTCAAGAATGGGAGTTCTTCCTTGCATCTTCAGTGGAGGTTTCTATCTAAATCTCTACTCTAAATTTTAGGAGGGGAGAGAAAAAAAACCCAACTCTAATAGGGATTGTAAATAAGATCCTATTTTGCATGTCCTCCTAAAATCTGATCTCAATACCTTAGAAATAGGACCCTCCTACCCATGGACTCCACCAAACTTTATTAATTTCCTTTTTCTTTTTAATCTGAATGTGGGTTTCATAGGGAATAGGAGCTCATATAAAGATTTTCTTTGGAGTTGAGAGTAAAATTGGGTTTACAACTAGACTTGCAAAATAGGATTTAGGAGCCTAATTTAGCTACTCCCACTGAAGATGCTTATTTCGTCTATGTGCAGAGAAACCAAATTTGGGGCATAAATGCGGACGAGGGAAATAGTCCAATGCGGATGTTTGGATACTGCAGCTAATGATAATTAGATGTTTCAAAAGACTCCGATGAGATCTTTGTGGCCAACCGGAACACACAGTATTCCAACGCTAGATGCTCTAACCATGGGTAGCTCAAATTGTCGCAGACCCGTACAAAATTGAGCTCCTACTCAATTGCTGGCGAACGGCAGATCATCTAGCTCAAACCATGGTGAAGGGCTCCCGTCCTCTATTATACTGAGAACGAACACCCGAACTTTGCAACTAGTGAGCTCACATGTGTCGAGAGGGAGGCGAACCACCACGGAGGAGGAGCACGTTATCCACGAACTCCAGATGCTCCTTCACCGGCTTATCACCGCCGCACCCAATCCGTAGACCCGTGGCGGATTTCCAGAGGTGGCGCCAGCGCCGGGCGAGCACGCGCGTCCGCACAGCATCTGGAGCCAAGGATGTGCTCGAGGATGCATTCCGGCAGTGTCTCTATGCTGCATCCGCTGCCAATTCACGGGAGCCACCGCTTTATTGCTCTTGCTGTTTTCCCCTGGATGCATTCTGTGGAGCAGGTGGCGGGCGTCGACCCTGCGGGAGCAAGAAGCGATCAGAGATTCAGAGGCGAATGGGGATGGCCCAAACGGACCACGGAAGACGGAGGATTTCGACGGGCGGCCAACTCACTTCGCCGGCGGCTGCTTGAGCTTTGATGCCTTTGAAGATTTCAGGCTGCGACTGCCCAGGTGAGGAATGAAGTGGAGGCGGGGAAACCGGAAAGAGACGATCGAACAGGGACGATACCGCACGATTTCTGCGGCTGAGGCTCCTTTTAGGCTGTGATGTTCCTACGTGGATAGTCTAGAAAAAATAGAGAGCATAGAAATTCTTAAAAAAACAAAACATTCACCTAGGATCATAGAAATTCTTAAAAAAACAAAACATTCACCTAGGATCTTACGTGGACACCAATATATTTTATTTAACAATTATCTATTAACTAATAAATATGAAGTAGCCTCTATGCATATATCTAAATCTGAATCTAGATTATATTATAAAAAATCTTAAGATGAACCAACATAAAATTCTATATTACTATTTCTATTATTATTAACATTGTTGTGCCATATTCATGTATGAGAGAAGACATAAGAATAAATTTTTATATTGTGTACATAGCTCAAACAATAAAAACACATATGAAGGTGCGATGATGTGTGAAAAATTTACGACTAAGAAAGGAATTTGCTACGACAATCTAAAATAACTGTAATATATTACCAAGAGCTGCTACGGTACTCCAATTACCCATTAAGAGGCAAGACATCTAACAAATATAAGACGTTCAATTTTATGAGTTAAAAAAGTTAGAAAAGAAAAAAAAATGATCGGCTATCCCGGCTAACTGTCCCTGAATTACAGGGCGGCAAGGTCCACCCCAATCTGGAACTGCCGTCCTCCATCGTATTTGTGCAGTTGTGCCAAAGAAATACGTACAACTTTGAGGTAACCCACTGCAAAGAAGGCCCGTGGCCGTGATGTATGGGGCACATCGACACACGCTCGAGGTTCCAGATAGGCGCCTTGAAATGAAAATGGATTTGATGTACGTGTATACATGCTGTGTCGTTTATCCTCTCGCTAATTAATCTCTTTCCAATGAAGGCATCCTAGATACATAAGTGCTCCGTGATCCATCTAATGTCACGTTCTTTAGGGAATCTTTATTCTATCCTCTCGCTAATTAATCTATTTGTCACCGATGTCATGTTTTTTTTGTTAATCTCCGTGTCACGTTCACAGAAAAAGAAAAAGGAACACTACTGTCACGTAAATAGCAATGGCCGACCACGTTGAAGTTAGGGGAAAAAACGTTAGATGTAAAACACATGCATACATGGAAGTTAGAGGAATATATTTTTCTTATTTTTTATGTATATAATAAACATTAGAACTATTACCTTTTAGGAGTTAATATATCATTGGATCAACGGCCTACAATTATCTTGGAGTACCTTAGCAAACCCACTATATTACCTCTTAGGAGATTATAAAATAATTTTTTATTTATATGCTTTTCAATTAAAAAATAAAGATCCATTGCATGAACATTTTTTTCTCAATTGATGCTTCTTTTTTTTTCACTCAACGTGAACGTGACACGCCGATAGCCTGAATACTTTTTTCTATATATTCATGATGCTTCATCTTTTTTTTCCTCTATACGTGTACATGACATGGTCATTTATCGTCATCCAAAATCTGAATATTTTTATTATCTACATGGCCGCTTTTTGTCTATAATACTAACTTGATGGTGGATGACAAGAAACGGGGAAACAAAAACCAAAACCTCTACACAAACATGACGAGAGTAGAGTAATGTTGTGCATGCATGCATGTGGTTGGCGGTAGTTAAGGAGTCGGTTAATAAGTGGTTCATATTTTCTAATTAATTTTTCTCTAGGTATATTGAAGGATCCATATTTAATTAAAATATTTCCTCCTTAAAGGTAAAGAGGTGTATAGTAGCAAGCCCCCGTAAATCTTAATCTAGAATATATATTATAAAAATTCCTAAGATGCACTAATATAAAATTCTAAATTACTATGTCTATCATTATAAATATCGTTGTGTCATATTCATGTATAAGAGAAGACATAAGAATAATTTTTTTTATATTATTCACATAGCTCAAACAATAAAAAACACATATGGAGGTGTGATGGTATGTCAAAAAATTATGACTAAGTAAACATATTGTAATTAAATAATAATAACTATATTTAGAGTATGGTGTTTAAGATATTTAACAGATGAAATATAGAGTATGAGAGATAATTATAATTCTTAGCTATAAGTTTTAATTTTTATATTAATTCTAATTAGTTCGTGCGGCAGCACGGGTTGATAGGCTAGTAGAATTAAAAGAGTAGAAGCACATAACTACGAAACGTGAAGAAAAAAGAAAGATAAAAACATTATTGACATTTGACATCATCAATCCATTTTTAGAAAATAGATAGATGAAGCCAGCATTATTGTACCAAACACATGCGCGACCCAAACTTAGCAGAGTCCATACGCACCGCAGACCTGGGGAAGACGATTCTCAAGAAGCGTCAAAGCCGGCCGCTCGCCCGGTTTCTCCTCGTACGGCTAGCTCTTGGTACTCTCCTGATCGCCCCACGCGCGCTGTAGTGGTGGTGTTGGGTTGGTTCGTTCCTTCTCGTCCGCGGACAGTGCGGTGCTGCGGCCTGCGGCGACGTACCCACGACCACCATGTACCCGAACGCGGCGGAGGGCGCCGCGCCGGCGGCCACGGGCGTCCCCATGAGCGGCGGCTACTACGACGGCGTGCAGGTGGCGACGCCCGTCGCCCCGTGGTCCACCGGCCTCTTCGACTGCTTCGACGACGTGGGCAACTGTAAGACCATGTGATGTCATGCGTGTGTCTGATCGATCTGACCCTGGCACGATATATATATATACACACACACACATATACCATGACGATGAGGCATATATGCAGGCTGCGTGACGTTCCTGTTCCCGTGCGTGACGTTCGGGCAGGTGGCGGAGATCGCGGACCGGGGGTCGACGTCGTGCGGCGCGAGCGCGGCGCTGTACACGCTCATCGCGGTGCTCTCGGGGTTCCAGAGCATCTACTCGTGCTTCTACCGCTCCAAGCTGCGCGCGCAGTACGGCGTGGAGGAGCGCCCCTGCCCCGACTGCTGCGTCCACTTCTTCTGCGAGTGGTGCGCGCTCTGCCAGGAGTACCGCGCGCTCAGCAACCGGGGATTCGACATGAGCATAGGCACGTACTACTAGTTGTATATATATATACATACTTTGCTCGATCTACTACGCCCTGTGCAGCAGTAACAGATGGTGTTTGTATTGCAGGATGGCACGCGAACATGGACAAGCAGGGGCGCGCCGGCGCCGCCACAATGCCGCCGCAGATGCACCCCGGGATGACCCGTTGATCGAGCAGCACTGTAGCAGCTGCTGGTAGACCCAGAAGCTTGGGGCTAGTCTTTTCTCTCGTTTTCTTTCCCTTTAATTTAACTGGGCTAACTCTTTTGCGTGCGAGTGTAATTACCGCTATGTATGGCGGCCTATTATGTTACTAGTTCTTGTGTACAACAACAACAAAGAAAAAGATCATGTGAAAGTTAAAACAACTCTGTTTGTTGCAATCTCCTGGCTCTGATTTTGCACATCATCAGAAGATGGCACCAAAATTTTGACGGGCAAGTTCAGAACATTACGGAATTTGCCCGTGGTGCAATCTCCTGCTGAGGAATTGTTGTTTTCGCTCTATACACAGGCCCTCACTCCTTTCCACGCCAGACAAACTTCTGGCCCAGCTAAGAAATATAATGGGCTCGGTTGTATTTTGGGCCGACGTAACAGCAGCACACCAGGGAGAGAGAGCCCATGCGCGCTAAGCTGGTGATGATGCGTCATCACTTAGCCACTAGCACTAGCACTGATTGTACCACATCGCTCGGACACGGACAGAGACCTCTTGCTCCACATATAATCTGTACTGTGTCTTGAATGTTCAAGAAATCACAAGCAGTGAAGAACAGCACCGTACTGGTGGGTCCAGTACAATTTCCTGACCACCTTTGGATGAAATAGGCAACTTCTGAGCTTGATTTTGTTTTCATGTTTTAAATTTTGTGCATACCTGTAGTACGCTGTACTAGCAGTCTAGCACGACACCGATGGAACGCTAGAATATCAGAGGAAGACGGTATGGCACGTTCTAAATGCTTATTAAATTATAAAATCCCTTACCAGTCAGGGCAGTCCAACGCTAGAAACTATCATAATTTCTATAGTCTAAAACACCGTGTTAAGAAACTATCTTCTACAATACAAGACTTGATTTTTATACTCTAGACCTCACTTGTCTCTCTTACATATTGTCTTGGTTTGTGTGAAGACTTCTCCTTGCTATTACTCAGACAAGCATGAAACGTATGCTTGCATATTCGTCCATAGAGCAAATCGGATATGTAATTATTGGAATAATTGTTGGAGACTCAAAGCATGATAACTTATATGTTGTTCTATATCTCCATGAATCTAGGAACTTTTGCTTGCATTGTATTATTTGGTCTACGTACCGGAACTGATAACATTCGAGATTATGCAGGATTATACACGAAAGATCCTTTTTTGGCTCTCTCTTTAGCCATATGTCCCTTATCCCTAGGAGGCCTTCCTCCACTAGCAGGTTTCTTCGGAAAACTCTATCTATTCTGGTGTGGATGGGCAAGCAGGCCTATATTTCTTGGTTTCAATAGGACTCCTTACGAGCGTTCTTAGTCAGACTTGGTTTCTTTATTTTCTCCCTCTTTCTTCAATAAATATCACGTCACATCAATATTTTGCCTACATAATAGCATAATTAATGGCTTTAGACTCTACGATAGAGTCTGCATTGGGACTGGCCTCATAAAAACTATTTCATTGGGAGTATAATACGATGTACAAACACCTTCCGGAGGAGCATTAAACCAAACATATCTACCATCCTAACTCTTATACAAACATTTCCTAAGCCATTTCCTTGCCAGACAAAGCTAGAGGGCCCTGATAGCTGGAATGAAACAATGGACTCGATTGGTTTATGGGCCGACAAAACAGAGTGAGCTTAGCGAAAGCATTAGCATGGTCCACGGGAGCCCATGTGTGTAAGCTGCTAGTGTGCACTTAGCCACTGGCACCGACGAATTGTACCACACCGCTCGGACAGGGTGTTCTAGCTCTGGATATAATCTGTAGTGTACTGTGTACGGCCACAAATCACAAGTTGTGAGGAACGCACAGTGCTGGTGGGTCCAGTACAATTCCCTGACGGGTCTAACTCTTTTGCGTGCGACAATTCCTCAGTTGCAGTGGAAGTATGAGGCAAGATACCCCTGAAAAAAAGCTATCAGGCAAGAAAAGGGCTTAGAAAAAAAAATTAAGCTCTTAGCAGAGTGAATTAACAAAATTAACAATGGACTCGGTTGGTTTATGGGCCGACATAACAGAGTGATCTTAGCGAAAGCATTAGCACGGCCCACGGGAGCCCATGCGTGAAAGCTGCAGGTGAGTGGTGTGACGACGCGTCAGCCACTGGCTCTGACGCTTTGTACCACCCCGCTCGGATAAGTGTACTGCCGAAGGCCCTGTTCGGCTGCGCTAGCAGCCGGCCGAACAGGGCCGAACTCACAAGCAGTGCCATGGGCCCGTGGCCCCACGAGCTGCACGTGCCGGTCCTAACCTGATGACCTCACAGCCTATTATATTACGAGTCTTTGTGTACAACAAAGAAAGAGATCATGTGAAAGCTAAGAGAACTATGTTTGTTGCAATCTCCTTACTTTGATTTTTCCCATAATCCGAAGATGGCACCAAACTTTTGATGGGCAAGTTCCGAAAATTTAAATCTAATGAAAAGTCTCATCAACACTACAAACAAATCCTACAGGACCTTACCGAATTTTTGTGTCTGGTGAGGATTTTTTTTTTTTTTGCTCTAAACATGCCCTTACTCCTTTCCTTGCCAGACAAAGCTTCTGGCCTAGCTGAAATATAATGGGTCCGGTTGGTTTCTCGGTTGCGCCGTCCCCGCCAGCTCCTCCTCGCCAAGACCACACCTGAGCCCCAAGTCCGCCTCCTCCGCGCCGTCCCTGCCGTCCGCATCCGATCGATTCGGCTCCTCCCGCTGCGTCCGCACAGAACTTCGCCGATGTCCCCGAGCACACCTCCACTGCATGAGTCAACAAGAAGCAGGAGAAGCCACAGCACGGGCTCAAGGAAGCCGCAGGTTACAGGAGATGTGGAACTGGATCTCTCCGGAGCTCAGCGAGGAACGGCAAGTATGCAACAGAGAATCGGCACGAACGAGTGGTAGACGATTGACCTGAGCCGCGGTGAGTTTTGCACTAACAATTATTCAAATATGTGGTGAGTTTTGCACTAACAATTATTCAAATAAAATCTACCAGGACCACTGGATCTATTGGAGCAAGAGGGATGACACGATTTCACCATTAGAGCTGTTGACGAGAAAGAAAACGTGGGCGGCTTCTGCAACTCGGTCACAAGAAAGATAGAGGGTAAAAAGGTGCTGAGCTCGGCCATGCCACGAGCCACGCGCAGGAAGCTTCTGGAACTCGAATTCCTAATTTATTTCTTTGGTTTAATTAACTAAATGGCTCGAAAAATCTCTAAGCATGACGGGTGATTTATGATGTTTGGTTGTTCTATTTTGATCATCTCTAAAGAAGTGTATTAATATTCATTTATTCAAATCCAAAAAATATTGTGATTCTTTAGTTATACAGTACAGTGACCATGTTTATACACGTGGGACACGTGGGCTTACTAGATCAAGTCAAAATTTCATCAAGGTTGAAAAGTTTAAATTCAGAATGCGCAATATTGACGGAAAGCTGTTAAGAGTAGGACCCGTAGCAACGCACGGGCACTTTGCTAGTTTAAGTTCTAATGAGAAGTCCCATCAACACTTAAAGATCCTCAGGATGAAATAAGCAACTTCTAAGCTTGATTTTGGTGTTTTTTATGAAGACGGTATGTCACACAACTACACAAGGAAGAATGTCACACAGCTACACGAGTAAGAAATGAACCTAATAATGTGCTTCACCATGAAAATTCTACTAGTTATAAATTCTTATTAAATTATAAAATCTCTTACAAGTCATAAAAACGGTTTCGTTGAAAACTAACGCTACAATTTAAGTTCTAATGAGAAGTCCCATCAATACCAGAATATTTCTGACTTTGTGTTTCGCTGAGGAAGTTGTCTGTGCTCTCTAAAATCGTATACAAACATTGCGATGAAGCTTATGAGCCATGATAGCTAGAAAGAAACAAGGAATGGTTTATGGGCCGACATAATAGGCGAAAACATTTGTGACGGTCCACGGGAGCCCATACAAGTAGTAAGGTGGTGAGTCATGACAACGCGTCAGTCGTCACTTAAGCCACTAGCACTGATGCTAATTGTACCGTACTGCTTGGACTGGGAGCTCTAGCTTTGCATATAATCCGTAGTGTATGGCCAGATGTCACAAGCAGTGAGGAAACACAGAGTGCTGGTGGGTCCAGTACAATTCCCTGATCCATTTCGGACGAAACACACAACTTCTGAGCTTGATTTTTTTAGAAGAATATTTTTTATTCTGTCCATACATCGGAACAGTACGCCAATTGAACTCGGGAAACGTCCTTGCAATGTGCATACATTGGAACAGTTCAATTGTCAAGCTAGAACATACCTTCATCCCTTCAACCTCCAACACTTTCTTTTTTCAAACACACTTGCTCATCAGGTCATACTAGTCTAGTCTTCTCACCGATTTTGTTCCATATTCTTAGGGTTTTAAATACATAACTCTTACAACCTAATTAATCAAAACATTACATAACTGAAAAAAATGAAGGTAATAGGAACTAGGGCTTGCTGAGAATCACATATATGACTCTACTATAAGTGCTACGCCATGGAACATAAGATATAACAAGTCCTCGAAAAGTCGCGGTCGGTTTAGGCCACAAAATTTATTAAACTACGGGAAAAATTGTTAGACCAACAATAAAAAATATCTGAGCAGCAATCACCTGATCGCCTATCAGAAAAGTTTTTTAAAACTATAGGAAAAATTGTTAAACTGATAATAAAAATTTATCTGAACAACAATCACCCGATCGCCTATCCGAATATGTAACAACCGCAATTTTTTACTCCCATATGCAAATTATGTGCTGGCATTCGAACTCACCATGGGTTGCTTGTGCGAGGCCCCTTCCCACTATACTCACTCACTTATGAATAAGAAATGGATACTATTCTTTCATATTAATTTTGTTGGATCTTATATATATTTGACAATCTAAAGAGTAGTGATTTCAAATAAAAACTTTACCAACTACTACAAAGTTGTATTTTTTTTTGTCAAGTATACTACATTTTTCATGTTACTCGGTTAGCACAATTCGTTGCCCTCTATGGCCTCCGCACGCGACCAATATTGGCAGTCGAGGCACTCATCAAGGTCGAAGTGAATCTTGTGTGCATGTGCATATAGTGTGATTTTGTTGCCAAATAATAGAGTCGACGTACTAATAATCTTGCGACGGCCTACGATATCATGGTTTACAGATTGGATGTACAATATGGCTCAAGACTGGCGAAATTCAACCAAATTATTTTGAAATCGTAACTCAGACCGCAATAAGTTTGTAGCAACTAGCGGCCCTGCTTAACATTTTATCTTGGTTTGGCCTATTGGTGAAAGAAAACAAATCGTGGTGAAATGCCTTTTCCCAGAAGAATCGAACGCTATTATGCTTGTAATTGTAATTGTAAGCTCGATGCCTCGGGGTGCCATGGATGGAGGAGCTGTACCACGGCCGTACTACCCGTCTAGAAGGAAGCCGTGGCAGATGGCCTGTCGTACTGCAACTGGCAGTACCGGCACAACTTGATAACTGCATCTTCGTCGGAAACCAGGCAGGCAGTGGGCGCCCACCACCACCCGGTACCCGCCCCCCAACCCGACAACCCGTCGCCACTGGGGGCACGTGTCGGCGCCGGAGAAGATCCGTCCTCGATCCGACGGAGCCGAGCACACGTGCCCGCCGCTCGTGCTCCCCCATCATCGCCTTTCCCCTTCAGGTCGGTCGCCGTCGCCCGGAGCCCCGGGCCTGGGGATTATTCGGGGGATTTTAAAAATTCCGGCGTCGCCATCGCGTGTGCGCCACGAGTCGTCCACGACCGGGCGCGAGCGGCGAGCCCGCGGCGGCGGCACCGCGGCAGGCCGGAGGCGGATCGGATCGGATGCGAGGTTGCTCCGCTGCGCGCCCACACGGCTGTCGGGGTGGGGAGGCGGGCGACGTGGCCGAAGCTGCGACACTCCTCCGCCGCGTATTTTAATGCCGGAGAGCCCTAGATATTTTGGCTCCCCCGGCGCCTTTCCGCTCCCTACAAGAAGGCACCCCGGCAGCAAGCTGCAAGCCTCACTCACCACATCGGGCCGGGGGATTTGATTTGGCTTGCTTTCTCCCGCGGCGCGCGCGGTCTCTCTCCGCGCTGGTGAGCCCCCGGGGGCGACGTGTGTCCCGCGGGGTTCGCTTGCCTTCGACGGCCATCTGTTGGCCTCGCATGGCTTCCGCTTGCCAAGCGTTCTCGCGCGCGTCGTCTCGGAGAAGCGCCTCCCGCTCGCCAGGCGGGCGGCCGGCCGAGCGCCGCCGCGTCCACCGGCTTCAGATCCACGCGATCCCCGCTAATCGCCGCGCCGGATCCTCAGCTCTTCATCCTTAACCCCACGCCCCCCACCCGCATCCCCGATCGGCCTGCTCCCCTTGTGTGTGTAGGTTGTAGGCCCCCCAAAATAGCAGTTTCAGAATTGGCTCCGCTTGCTTTTCCCATCGCTCGAGCCGCAGCGGCGCGCCGTCGTCGTCTCAGGTGAGGACTCGATCCCGTTCCTTCCTTGTGTTGATTTTGTGCTTTGCGGAGTACATTTGGTGCTGTTATCACTTGCATTGGCGATGTCTCAACGCGCCGATTATGTTAGGTGTTCTAGGATCGTGCTTTACGATCTCTATACGGGAGTTTAGGATTTTTGCTCGGCCCCAGCTCCTTTTGTTGATGCAAAACCCTCTACTAGGGCAAATGTCACTTGCAACTGCATAAAGCGCTGTACTTTTATCTGGAGTTTCTGGTGTCGGCGCTCAGCAGACCGTAGAAGCGAAGGTATCCTTGGTTTTGGTTATCTGGAGTTGCCGTGGATGCTGTGTTCCTTGTAGTGTATGCTGGCGGCCGTTTTAAGATGAAACGGGGGGATTGTAGCCTCGACAGAATCTAGACGCCAAGTCATTGCGATGCGTTATATATATGCATATTGTATGTTTTAGTGTCAAGCACATTTTTGGGTACAGCTATATGCTCGCCGAGGCATACCGTCATTGCTGTTTGTAATAATGAAGGTGGTATTCTAGTGTTGCAAGTCTGCCAGACTTCTTATAGGTTGCGTTAAGGGCTTGTCTGTACTTGATTATGTGTTATGCAACAGTAGCTAGCAAGCCAACCTGATTTCGAGCACACACATGGTACACAGTAACTGCTTATGTTGTATCAATTTATCTACAGTGCTGTCGATCGCTTTGAATATGTTTCCGCATTTATATAATCATAAATTTGATTGGCATACATATTAATATTAAGAATGACATATATAATGACATGGTATCAGAGATTTTACTGGAAAAATTGATATTTGTGTGTTTCATCCTTAACCCAAGAGACTAGTGCATGATTCAAATAATGTAAGTTTCTAAATTTTCTATTTCCCTGCTAAATGACAGCTGTTATTTTGAAGAATGAAGCAATTGAACAATAAATATGTTAAATGGATACATGGAATTTTAATTCACTATCTCCACACGGAATGCTGCCTTTATAACGTTTCTAGGTTGTTTGTTTGCCACAGTATGTATATTTTGAAACTGGTTACCAAGGAGATCACTCTTTTGTGAAGCATTTGAAATATGCATGTTAAATCAGTCCTATAATATCAGAATATGCATATATGATATAATTCGAGAGTTGTAACAACACTTAGTATATTTTTGTAATTTTGTTTTGGTTTGCTATAGACCTATTTAGTTGCACAGAAGACCACCCTTTTGATAAGTCTGGCAGTTCTAAGGTACCTTTATGATCTTTGTAATGGATTAGTGAACTTCCATGGACAATTCTTCCTGAGTCGATTGCTTCGGCGTCTTTTTTATTTGGTGTTATACATATGGCAGCAGTTCAAAGATCTTTAGATAGATATCGTTACTCCAAATCAACATGTTACTGAATGAGGTTATGAAGAGACATAACGCATAGGGTGAGACCTTAACCTGCCTTACAATTTTGTTGACAGAAAACCAAAAATATGGGGAGTTTGGCCTTGATGGCATCTAACTCTTTAAGATGTGGAATTTGAAGTCTGCCCAGTACAGAATATATGGATACCCGTAAGAGATTTCTGGTGGTTAATGCAATTCAAACTCAAGTCCTAGCAGGCTAGCAAGTTTTGTGGACACTGGACAGTATTAAATCCAATCCTTTAGCAATTAGTGAATGGGGCATGGGAGGGATTGTAGTTGTTTTGTTTTGAGGGTTATCTTAGTTGTTTAGCTGGAAATGTTAAATAATTGTGAATTTACGTTGGTACAATAGAGTGAAAGAAAAAACCTTGTGTGGCATACTGGCATGTAGAGATGTTTAGTTTGGCAGATGGTTGATTTTTAATACTATAGTATATCTCTTCGCATATTGGATATTACAAGCTATATGGAGTCAGCTGTTCATTTTGAATTTGTCCTTTTATTATGTCTATCTAGCAATAGCAGATTACATCAGATCTGCTTCCAAAAACTTGTGATTTGAGCTCAACGTTTTGTTTGATCTCAGATTAATGCAAGGGGTGGTGACAAGCTAGAGGCAGCAACTGCATATCTTGCAAGAAAATTGTAAGTAAATAGCTTCATAATTACTCTCAGTTTTGTATTAGAAAATTACTGAATTTCACAAGTACTTCAAATTCTGTGATATCATTATGGAGATTCATCTTGGAATTGTTTGAAGAAAAAAAATACTGGTGGAATTTATCTTGTAGGTAATTACATTATTGTAATTTGTTTTGTTTTAGAGATATAGTGTTTGTTGTGTTCTGGATGTTGTATTGGCTGGATCCTATCTTGTGTCATCTAGATTTCCCTGCGAGGTATATATATCTTTCTTCAGGAATTGTGTTCACTTGTTTGCAACAACATGAGGCCCCCCTTTTGGATGGTCTGGGTTTGGCCCAGGATAATTCACTCATGGACGAGTATGTTTCTTTTGTGTCAGCATGTTGTTTGGGCTGCTGTGTGCCAAAAAAAAAAGGAACCAAATCGGCGAATATTTTTGATTGAGCCCATAGCGATCATTTTGGCCAACTGAGGTGTGCCTTTAATCTAGGGCTGTCGCGGATATGAGTTTTGGGGGCATGGAATCAAAGTCCCTTGGTTTCCGCTGGATGTTGGGCCCACTGCTTTTTTTTCTCGAGAATACGCAGGAGAGCTGCGTATCATTGTATTAAGAAGAAATGCAACAACAAAGAGGTTACACGCGGGCCTTGGGCCCACTGCTGCTAAATAGGTTTATTGCTGGGGTTATTCCATAGCCTTTCTGAGAGGATTAATTTTGTTTAGGTTACACAGTATTGCACTGCATTCCAGAGCTTCATGCTGTCTTCATTGTTATAAAAAACATTCTTAACCGAGAAGAGTAGGGTCTCCATTATCAGTATTCTGGATCCTTGAACCCTCAATCACACTTTCTTTTTGTCTTTTCAAGGAGAATATGATGTATGATTTTGTTTCCCACCAAGGTTTTGGAGAAGGGGAGACACATGCAGTTTAGAACTTATTTAGATTGGAACCATAATTTAGAGCGTGGACAACACATATGCAACACTTAAAAAGTGGACTTATTTCTTTATCTTATTTTAGTATACTGGTTCTGTTTCAGGCTATCGACACTGTCGGTCAGTATCCTCCTGTAGTTTATGATGTTCTATTAAATTCACATGGTAATTTGTTTATTTTCCAAGTAATAAGACTTATCTCTCCACTTGTGTCCTGGAGGTCTTGGGTTGGAATCAACCTACTTGCAATATAAGCAAGAATAAGGCTTCCCAGGAATTCCCGTCCCCGGACAGCCACCTTTGTGTGGGAGCTTTTTCAGCACTATGTAAGCTTTAGAAATTCAACTTCCCCAGATCTACCTTATTTATTTAGTTTTTGTTTCCTTACTAGGACAGTGGGACATGAATAAAAAACTTGATAACCAAAGGTAACTTGTGATAATGGGCTTGTGGACTTCTAAAAGATATGAAAAATCTCTCGGGTGCTCAATCTCCTTTGGTGCGCCAAGCATCTCTGCCTTTGTGCTGATTCAACATTGTTAGGCAACCAATAATTTCCTGTTGAAAGCTAATTGCCTAACTCCATTGTCATATTATATCCTATCCTACTCAAATGCATGAGAACACTTGCCAATATAAAATTCAAGGGAGTGAAGACTGGGCTCATTTGTTGGTATCATTCTATATAAAATACACAGGCCACAAATATTCTCTAAGCGACCATTGTTTTTTTTCCATAAATGCCTGAAAATGTCCCACACGGTAGTCATTCTTCTTTTCTGATTTCCTTCCAGTATGCCAGCATGGCAAGACCTAAGTTGTAGAGACTTGCATGCCTGAATTTCTCCTATTGTACACAAGCCTAGAAAGCGTACTGGCAAACTCGCAACTTGTTTAATATGAGACAAAGGTCTCATCAAACATCAAAGTCAGCCGGAAACAACCATCCACTAATTCCACAGCTTAATTCCACTCTGGAATTTATTTGCAGTGCATTTACAAATTCATATCTCAAATCTCTCTGCCATGAATACTTTGTTTTGTTTTGTTTTGCTGAGTATCATCTCTTTACAATGAATAGTATCCCTTCAGCACAATCGGAATGATGATTTCACTCTGCTTCATGGATTTAGTTGCAATCTGCATGTGTTTGATGACTCAGTATATGACTGAAGTTAACACTAGTTAACCAGCTGGAAAATATATAGATAATGAATGTTACCCTAGTTTAGGAGCAGTCGATGGTTCAATGCTGTTCTGCTGTGGCAGTGTGCTGAGTCCCAGTTGCACAGGAACATCTGTGTTTTCTACTACAGCAAAGTTGTATGGAGTCGGTGATTCTCGATTAACTTCGCTTGGTCCTTCAGCCTGATAGATCTGAGAACAATTAATATCATGTTATATATGTGGTTAGGTGGTTACTCGGTGATATTCCTGTTCAACTTATAAGCTACCTTCTTATATAATTCGGTATTTTCTTGACGAATCTGATTGATTTTATTGTACAACTCCATATTTTCTTGGTGAAATAAACTTGCCTGCAATCAATACAGTGCCAGAGTTAGTGTTAATAAATCAAATACCCACAAAGATCTATAGAGTCATATCACTGCAGAACCTTCCGATTCAATTCATGAATTTCATCAATCAAGAGATGGTCCTGTTAAGAGCAGCAACAAGAGTATTAGTGAAGCCTCTTTTAGGAATAAACATCATATAGATGTGATTAGCAGCAGACCTTCTTTGAGCGGACACCACGAAGGCTTGTTTCCAACTGATTCTCTAGGGACTGCAGTTCCTTAACATTAAGCCCAGAAAGATCCTCTCCCATCAACTGCCTGGAACCAGTTAAACACGATACCATTTTATAGTGTTATGTAGAATTTTGGATACACTATACAGCCAAGATCATGGCCAATATAATATATACGTTTTACCAATTCATGTTTTCTCCATATATGTTACCAGAATCCTTAGAATCTGATTTGGTATATAGTTAGCTTCTGTGTGAATGTGTAGTACTGTAGTTTGTAAATAGTCATATAACCACTAGCATACCAATGGGACCGAGGGAGGTTCCCAAATGCTACCAATCATCTACAAATATGGACAGTGCTGGATAATTTGATTCTGGCAATAGTGATTAACAGCCAGCTTACATGAATATTTAATGTAAGTGCTGTAGTTAAAAACGTTGCTTTTTATATATAGTGCTTAAATGATAAAGTTGCTCTCTGAGAACATGTTTTGGGAGAATTCAAGAGGGAAATGCTTAGTGTCAAAGCTTGGTTTCCAGAATTTTCTTGTATGGTTTATCCAGGAAACCGACGCAATACTGATAGCTTAAAACTAGCAGTAGGACCTTGAGTATGGTATTTTACTAAAAAGACACTTTCCCTGTAGATCTGAGAAATGAGGTTATTACACAAAGCAATATTTAACCATGAGTAGTGCTTGGTTTACATACATTAATATTTTTTAGATGCTCAATTCTATCTTGGCTCGGGCATTTTGGTGTCTACTTGCTTATGGTCTCCATTATGTGTGATAGTTGTAGCTACATTTGGATATTGCATACTTTTGCATTGTGTTTCTGTCTCTGAATAAACACGTTTCTAACAATAACATGCTCAAACCTTTTTTGCAGGGTTTTTGGACCATACCTATGATTTTCTTGCAAGTTGTGCAGTTGTTGTCTCAAGCTTGCTGCCTCCCTTTGCCAAAACTAGCAAGAAAAGCAGAGGTTATGTTATTATGAACAAATAGGTCAAAATTAAAGTAATAAGCATGTGTAGGTAACAAGGAGGGTGTTAGATTAATGAAATCTTGTAGCATGAAGTAACATTTTGCAGCATGATATTTACATTTCAAATCTTGTCCATTTTATAGCATGAAGTAATATTATTATATAAATGCATTGCTTAGATGTGCATATTGCAACGTGGTGGCTATCTTAATGGTTTTGTTTAGCTTTAGATCATCATTGAGTATGTTACTGTGGTGATTTCTGAACTAGCAGACTATATTTCGGCTACAGTATTGCCACTACGCAGTAGCAAGCAAACTCCATGAAGTCATGACAAGGTGAGTTAAAATCCTGATGTGAACATGACAAGGTGACTGGAAATTCTGATAGGAGCTTGTCATTAATAGTATACTACTAATCTCTTGTGATTTTGTGAACTGAACGGCTCACTGTGACCGCCTTTCTGCCCATGCTGATTCTTCGATAGGAAGTTCATGTGCATCATGCTCAGTATCTACTCTACGGTAAGCTCTAGGAGGTGTCAGTAGAGCTTTCTTTCTTTCTTTTTTGCTATTCTGTGTATTCTGAGGAGGGTCTGACCATTCTAAAGCTTCATCCTAATTTTCTTTGTTTTGCAAGGTCGGAGGAGTTATGGAAACTAACGGGGAAGTGCCTTTTTGAGGGTATATATTTTGGAGTCTATTGATAGTCCTTCATAGTGCAACAAAACTCAACATAGTGCAACAAAACTCAAGTAGCAAAGAGTCACTTTCCAGTTGAAGTAAAATTACCGTTAAGGCATCTGCTGGATTTCGTGTTGCAAAAATGAGAAATCCCAATTAACATGCAGTGGAAGAATTCAAGGTCATATGTTGTTCTGTTATCTGTCAGGTTTTCCAATTGATTCATACTGTGAAGCAGGCTTTTTAGTTCAGCAACTTGTAAATTTTGCTTTGAGAAGTATTTGTAAGCGAAGGCATAATGTGTCTTAGACGTCTTCCCCTTGTTGTGCTCCACTCATATCATCAGTAAATCTAAAACTCGTTTGTTTCAAAAGTGGTATCAAAATTGTAAAAGTGAATGCTGTGAGACAATAAGAATGCAGAGATGTTTTGTTGTCACAATGCTGAACAAGTCCAGTTCTGCAGACAGAGCTGTGGCTAGCTTTGCAATGTCGTATTAGGGTAAGTGCTCTCTGAGACAATTGAGTCCAGATTATAAAGTTTAAAACGAAAGGTTCTGCAAGCTTGACTTTAATTGATCTTGTAAAAAGAATCACCTGATGAGATAGAATGCCACAAATGGCAGGGATGGACAATGTTTCTGCTGGTGCTTACAGTGAAGTGATATATTCTACCATGTTCAAATATTTATTTCCATCACATACGGACTCGGTTTTTGGTTAATAATCAGGGGAGGGCCTAAACACAAAAAGACTGTGTCTGGAAATGGGAGGTAAAGACATGCAAGTGTAAAACCCTGTTTACTACTATGTCTTTTAGTGTTGATACTTCATACTTCCATCATCTAAAAAAAAACTACAATTCTCGATTCCCGAAGAATCAAATAAATTTTACAAAATATCACTAGTATTTATGATGAAAAATAAGTATTATATTGATCAGCCATAGAAAAAAATTATACTAAATCTATTTAAAAATATGAATGTTTATAATTTATTTTAAAAGTTTGATTAAACTTGAAATTATTTGCTTCTCGGATAAACGAGAGTTGTATTCTTTATAGGAGGAGGGAGTATATTGTTAGGAAGTTTATATTTGAATTGTATCTTTCCCTTCGTGAATAGTTTCAAAGAATAAGCTTGTTAGCCCGTTCGACTAGTTAGCCCAGCCCAAAATTTACAACCCAGATGCCTTTGGAGCCCACCATTGAATTTTCACATTAGTCTGCTGAGTCCAAACTCCATTTGATCTTTGCTATTGGGGGAAGACAACTTAATTTATTCTTGATATCTAATTATCACAGACAATCTTCTCATGGGTTTTGCACCTCATTTTATATTATGCCATAAATAATTTGAGGAAATATCATGAAATAGGCTAATTGCTCAAAACTTAACGCAAATCCTGTTTAAAGTTTTGACACTTCCTAAAATTTTAATGGACCCAATGCAACGACATAACTTGTTGCAATAAGTATAACCATGAAAAAAATTGCCTTTAATGATTTTCTTTTAGGAATCTGAAAATTTCACAACTTTTCACACATTTGCATCTTAGACCTATTCCCGTAGATATTTATCATCATTATTTTTTCCCTTGCCTTCGATGGCCATCTGTTCATTAATGCTTCAATGTTTATCCCATTTCCCCGGCAAAATGAAGACCCCATGTTTTGTCCTAGTATCTTACTTTGAACTCGTCAGGAACTCAGGATAGGAACTCAATGCTCTAAGAACCCACAACAGCTTGGCCCAGCAAAAATGGAACACCAAAGTAAACATATAAAGAGAAATTGTATATGTATATATTTAACTTCTCACATTTCATGATCAAGCAAAGCATGATACGTCCTACCCCTAGCATAGTCTTTCAATTGGAAAAATTATGGGAAGCGTGATATCGATATATAGCAAAGCCGTTTATTTTCTTTATTGTTACTTTGTTAGAATGAGACTCTATTTACACATTAACCTGTCTTAATTCTGCTGCAAGTCTATTAACGCCCTCTCGACAGATTTCTTGTGAGTTTTAAAATACTGATGGAGTAATACTAGGTAGACAGTTATGTTGCAATAAGATTACATTTTCAACTGTAGAAGACGAGCTGTATAATGCACGGTTTGATTATAATAGACATACTCATTTGCTTATATACCTAAAATTCTATTAATTACTAATTACAAACCAAAACCAAATAGCAAAAATTTCGATACTCTAATAAATGAAACTGCATAGGGCCGGTCTGAATGTTGTCATTCTTTTATTTTTTATTATTTGTGTTGTTGTTGTTGTGATTATCCATGCTTATAGCATGGAAGTGATCTATTGATCAAAGCATTTTTGGTGGAAGATGAATTAAACAAGCAAACCAGTTGATGATATGATCAAATATTGAAATTAGAACAAGCATCTCATACGTAACATGATTTCTTGCTAACAAAATGCATAAATGCATGCTGAAAATTATATATACGCAACTCAAGTCTGTAGCTTTGGATAAATGAACTGTTTACTGATTTACATGCCACATCACATCTCGGATACAACTTAGTCAGAATTGACTTTTTTTAGTGCTGATAGATGATATATATTGAACAGTGACTAATGGCGGCTCTGGCGAGGTAGAACCTACTGTGACATTATTTGAAATTAAATAGCTTATTTTCATCAGCCAACTGTGCACTAATTAAACAGGCTGATGTTTAATAGTGGTGACTACTTGACAATTTTATGCATATGCAAACCCTGAGACTTTTGAACCAGCACTGATGTTGGTGGGGTCGTATCTAAGGTCAGTTCTGTGGTAGTCTTCCCGAACCCTAGAAACATAAAATACTCACCCATTGAAATTGGAAAACATTTATCAAGGTCATGTCGATACTCAAGGAGTATTTAGTGCAAAAATGCTATCCGAATCTATATTGACAAGCTTATTTCAAATGTGAAGAAAGAAAACACACCACAAGAAAAATAAGCATTCGTCCACTTCACCTTAATACTGGCTCGTAACACCAACGATACTAAATGATGTCATTTAGTACCGGTTGGTGTTAAGATCTGGTACTAAATGGTCCCGAGGGGTTCCCTAAGGCCCCCGTGTATTTAGTACCGGCTCATAACACGACCCGATACTAAATGGTGGCATTTAGTACCGGCTCGTAACACGCCATACCAGGGGCATACCGGTACTAATGGGGCTTTTGGTCTTGTACTAACGGTCATATTTCTAGCAGTGATGTTTTCCTAAACATACCATACGCATAAGCTACACACTTTGGAGTTTAAACATGTTAAAGATAGAATTCACCATTTTTAGAAAAGAAAATTTAATTTAGCATTATCATGATGTTTCAATTTGGGGCACTAGATTCCAAACCTGGTCCAAATAAACAGCTTCAAACAGCTAGTATTAATCTCTACTTGAATAAGAGAACACTTCAGAATATCTAGAGCAAACCTTAAGCTCGGAGTTGGGATTTGTGGCGACCTGCTGCTCTTCCTTGGCCTTGCCATACCGATCTATCACAGATTTCATGCTGCAAACAACACAAATGATAAGTTAAAAAAATGTTACTATGTGATTCAGTGTAAAATATTTAAAGTTCAGTTCTCAAGAAATAAAATAAAAGGACAAGTAATTTTTCTTAATTGTGGAAGTTAGATCCATATGCTAGCTCTCTGGCAGAAATCTATCAGTTACATTGTTTACATGGATGTATGATATGGCATGTAAAATGGACCACACATGCTTACTACCACGAAACCCTATGTATTCCCTACTGTAATGCATGGTTTTGATAAGATGAAACTGTACGATCAAATTAGTAAACAAGTTTTACACAAAGCACAAAGAAAATCAGATAGATCAAGAAGAAGGAGAAAAAAAAGGATGCTAAACGAAAGTTAAATTAGACGACAAAAACTTCTTGCCCATCAATGAAAAAGACTGATATGTATTTGTAATCATTACTCCATGATATTGGATATGTGACGAATAAATTTTTCTTTGAAGCCTTTCTATACAGAAGGTGTGTACGTCCATATATATATAATATTTGGACAGCGAATGGTTGTTTCTGAATCGATAAATCTAAGCAAGAACCCCAACCCCACCGTCCCAAAAGAAAGGACAAGAATAATTTGCATATATCGATCCCTTCAAGCAAAAAAAAAAAGTAAAATCCAAATGAAAGCATGGATGAACAGACCTCGTGCTAGAGTACTCGTATAGGCGGCCAGTGCTGGAGAAAATCATGAGGCCGACCTCGGCATCGCAGAGTATAGCGAGCTCCTTGGCCTTCTTGAAGATCCCGTTCCGGCGCTTGGAGAAGGTCACCTGCCGACTGGTAGAGTTGTCAATCCTGCGGATCACAATCTTTCCCCTCCCCATCTCTCTCTTATTCAATCTTCCCTCCTCTCACACGCTGGAAATGGATACGGGGATGAGCCTCAAATCAAGAGCAAGCAAGGACACAAGCAATACGACGGTGGGATCTCCGGCCGGACAGGAAGGAGATGGCGACGAACGTGCCAAAGAAGGCAAGGAGGAGATCTGGGTAGGGAGCTGGAAGAAGAAAGCTCAAAAGGTTTCCCAAGGGAGGAGAGGGAGAAGGGAATAATGCGTCTGGGTGTGCGTTTGTGGGAAGAGGGTTGGCTTTTCTTGGCGCTGGGTGGATGCAACTTGGGAGCAGACTTTCCCCTATCTGCTACTTGCTTTATTTAGCAAAGAAAGGTAAGAGAGGAGGGGGCCAGACGCACAACACCCAATCGGATACCTGATCTCAGGGCTTAGTTTATTGGTTGGTGCTAACTACACTCATAAATGGCCGCGCTAATGATAGCCGAGACCATCGTTGCACGCACGAAAAGGTAATGCACAAGTAACAGCTACACTACTGCGTTTCGGGGAAAATGTTTCTTGATTAATCCCAGCCATGAAATAATATAATTAAGCCCTTAGAAAAGATACTCGATTCTTTCAAGCTGAGCTTTAATTTTTGCAGGATGCAAACTATGTAGTGATGAGGCACCTAACCTTCAACTTGGTGGGTTAATTATAACTTACAAGAGAATTCTTTCTTCTCCATACTAAATAATTAACATGAATATAAATGTTGTGCTTTTTGTTTCATATATAGTCGCAGTAGCACAAACATAAAATAAAAGCACAAGGATGCCATATGCACAAAAACTAAGCTAGGTACCACAGAGAACCCACAAGGTATATAATTTGCGTGCTCCACGCTAGGCTGTCTAATTGAGCTAGCAAGACCTAGAAAACTAGAGAAGCGTGCTACAGATGATACGCGCACAGAAGATCGTCGTAGCAGACGATTGGTTTGGTTTAGCGTGTTTAGCAAAGTTTATTTAAAGTAGTGTTAAACAATTGAGGCCGATGGCGAAGATAATATTGTTGGTGTGCCCTAGAGATGGGCGAGTGGTGCTCGTGGTGTCCCCGCCGCCTGCCGGATGGTTCGCCGACGCGTGGAGGCGCGGGAAGACGACCTGCAACATCGTTAGCCAGCAGCAAATTGGCCGGTTACATGCATGCATGTATGCACTCATGCTACTAGCTATAGGTTGATCAGCGTTTAGTAAATTAGCATGATGTTCTATGATGATTTGACCCGTCTAAAGGCAAACTGATTTTACAGCCCCCGGCCCAAACAAAGTTTTTTTTGTTTATATATATTTATGTTGTGTTTTACTTATGTTATATAAATAAAATCCGACCACGTTTGTTTGAATTAAAAACATCATCCAATAGTCCTGCATGTAGCCAGGTCAACTGTTCAAATGAAAATCTTGGCAGTTGACAAAATTATTGATTCATGGCACTTATTAGTTCCACTTTTCTAGCGTGTTCAAGTACAAATTGAAGTGATATGGATCGATCTCTTGGTCCAACTAATCTTTCGCTGTGCGCAAGATATTAAAAAAAGTATTACCTCTGATCCCAAATATAGTTCACTTAGGATTATTTTGCAATTAAAGTTTCATATATATATGTCTGTGCTGAGATAATAATTAAGTGCCATGTTAACTTTGACCCAATCCTTCTTATACATGTACCCAGCTTATCTTTCATCAGAGGAAGACAAAGCTCTCATCCTGACCCTCCAGTTTTGTGGTGTCTATAGTTAAATTCAAAGGCCACGGTGATGTGTATGTATTGTGTAAATCAATTAAAGTCGAATGTCACCAATAGTATTTTTAAATTTTCTATTTCGGGCAATAACACATGCACTTAGCTCGTTTGTCCCATGATCAGTCTCAATAATTGATTTCTTTTGTCAGCACATAACCTTTGACTTTTCATACTATGAAAGTCCAAAAGTACAAAAGTATTGCCACACACCCGGCCCCACACTCCTTCAGGTAAAAGGAAATCATTTTATGGCGATTGATACAGCCGCCCTTATAGTATGTGTGTAACTTTGGTCATGCAATTTTTATTGTAGCATACTATATATTTATTGAGTCAATTGTACATTAAATATTTGTTTACGAAAAAGTACATATCATGTTAAAATTCATATATCATTTAAAAAGCTTGATTATGTGTGTATCCCACACAATTGCATACGATTGAGTTGAAACTTCCCCTCGAGGCCTGATATATAGAATTTGGTAGCCAAGGAATAATTTCTCATTCCACTTTCTCCTATGATGAGATCAAAGTTTCGAAACCTCTTTAAATGTGATTAGTTGGTGTACAACTTTCTAAAGGAGTAGGAACACAAGGGTATTATTACAGGATAATTAAATAACCAGCCCACAATATCCTGCTGCAGGCTGCATTAAGAAAATGAGTAGTCACAACTCATTACAAGCAATCATGTTAAAATCGAGAAAAAATATTGATTTTTTTCAAGTTTCTAAGCAGCTTCATTTCAGTTCTCGTTTCACATAGCCCCATGGCCCCAACGTGCCAGTTCTTTGGCAGAAGCGGAGGTCATTCAAGTATTAGCACAAGCAACCAACAGAACTCGTATTATCTTTGATGGATGCTTCAATTTATTGAAGTTTCTATTGCAACCAACTCGTGCATAAATGAAAGATTGAATTAACATTTTGCAAATATACAACACTCACTAGTTCTCGCCTCTCAGCTAGCTAGTTGCCAAACCAGTAGCGAGATCTTCCCCAATTGGATATACCGTCAGATAATAAGTGCAACTTGCAATTTGGGGATGCACATGCGCATGTACAAGAATTGTCTAATACTAGAACAAATGGTATACCAGCACATATGCTATTCTATAGTGCGGCACCTGCCAAGGAGGGCTACAGGTTCGTAGAGAAGCACACTTCAGACGGCCCATGGTGGTTAGGAAGGGGCGTCAGTATGGCTGTACATATCCTGAAAATTGTAGAAAACTAATTATTCCAAAGTCCGTACTATAGCACGTCCCTCCTCGGTCTATTTCTGAACAGGGGATGAAAGTGGCAAAAAAATAGACTAAATAATTGGCCACGCGATTTGATTACCGGCCCACAATCGAGTCGATTTAGTTGCTACTACTGGTAGTTGGCCTTGCTGTTCTAATTTAAACTAGGTCCGGTTGTTTCAAAACAGAAAACATCTATGTTCGTTGCCTTAGCGTGTACAGAAGTTAATCTATCCATCCAATTAGAATGTATGATGATTTCTAATGATGGTGTTACACTTTATCACAAATGGTTAAGTTATATATGTGAATTAATTTCTTGCAAGGTTCCTGCATTAATCCCACATTCTATTTTATAGTGCACAGTTCTTTCCTTCAGCGTGCATAAAGCCAATTTTGTCGTATTCCACCTCTCCATTATTTTGTCGGGCCCGTACTGGTGACAGGCTGGTGTCTATTTTAAGAATGTTGTCCGTAACTTTTGACAAAGAATAGATCCAGTACTCGGTGTAAACCACCAAACAGCGTTTCTTTGCACCGATAAGAAATCGTCACGTCGTCGCCATGATTTCCGTCAGTGCTGACGAAACAGAGAATCTAACCAAAGACCTATTCTAACCACGTCTAACAAGCCAAAATGTGATACTAATCAGTGTGTCATATTTCAACGGAGTATGCATTGTTAAGGTAATTCATATTATGAGGGTGACTATGGCTTGTGTAGTGCTTCTGCAGTAGAGTGGTGAACAGAATAACTCGAAGAAACCGAAAGCTCTCAAAAACGAAGGACGCCCGTACATCGACCAATGGGATCCAAGGATTGAATGATGTGACGGCCATGCTGTCCTGTACCTCCTGTACTTGCCAACAAAGGGAAATGGAGTCCGGCCAGGCTCTTTCTCCGACACAAACAAGCAGAGCACTGCCTGATCACGTACGCCATCATGATAAGTTTTGTTCAAGAACCTGGTTGTGGATACGCCAAGAGAAAAGGAGATATGTTGTCGGGCAAAACACCAAAAGCTACCACACTGCCTTCTAATAAGAGCTACCTTCGAGATTCCACCGAAAGCACACTGGCTGCCTCTTTTGTTTACAGTAATATCTCAATGTTCGTAGCTTGGAGTTTCCAAATTCAGGAAATTCATATATTTGGAAAAGAAAAAGAACACCATAGGTGTAATACCTATATATAAGGTGGACAAAACAATAGTATGTATTAGGTGCACTAGCTCTGTTTAGCTCTGTTCAAGAGCATCACAGAGTTCTCTTTAGCATGGGGCGAATCTACTTTTACCTCTATAAACAATTGGTACACCTAATTCATTCAAGATATTATTTTCTTAAGTAATACTCTCTCTGTTCCAAATTATATGCCATTCCAACTTTCTTAACACCTCAAGTTTGACCATATTTATACAATGAAGTACTAACGTTCATAATACTAAATAATAAGTATCATAGTTTCTTCATTAAATACATTTTTATGGTATATCTATTCAGTGCCATAAATCTTTGTGATGCTTTCTATAAATTTGATCAAATATAAAATGGTTTGACTCTTCAAGAAAATTGAAATGAATTATAACTTGGAACGGAGGATGTGGAAGCAATTTCTTTATTTTTTTTTTACCACTATATTAGGCATATACTTCTTCCGTTCCAAAAAACATGTCACCCTGGGATTCAAATTTTGTCCCAAAACATAAATCATTATACCCTATTAGTACATGCATGTACTTGTGTGAATCAATTAGTGCCAAATATGACTAACAAATGAGGACAAGTAAGGTCATTTACCTCTTTCTTAATCTGTCCTAAATTCCTAAAGTGACTTTTTTTTTGGGACGGAGGAAGTATATACCTTCACTGCCTATGTATTGTAAAATAATCAAAGAGGATTTTTGCATCAAAATATTTAGTTTAAACTTATTCTACATTATCATTTGTATTACTTAACCATGCTTTCACTTCTCCATCTATATATTCGAGCATTTACTCTGATTTCTACCTTATTTGGTGCATCTCCTAATATATTACTCTGTTTAATTAATTCATATTTCCTAAATGCACATTTGACAGAAAGTAGCAAACATGATTATGCATGCATCAGCAGCTACACTTTCATTGGATATTCACATAATGTAAACAATCTTACATAAAATATTGTTCATCTCATAAAGCGAGTTAAGATTGCTAGAGCTTTGGGTCTAGCTTGTTCATCCACCAATTAATATATGTTATTTACACACGTCAAAAAATATCATATGGAAATTAAAAGTTGGCCGCCCAGTTGCGTGGGTGATGACACGAGTAAGCATGACTACTAGCGCATCGATAACAACAAACCTAAATAGGATGGATATACCTAAAATATTCCGCGAATCTTTCATTGAATCTTGAAATGATTTCGGAGGGGCTAGTTGGGGGAGTTAATTTCAGGAACCACTAGTTCTAGATTTTCTTTGTTACTTACAACAGAAGTAAGTTCCAAACTCCAAACTGTGATAGTGTCTTCACATACAAAATGGTATGAACGTGACTACAGATGCTAAGTTTTATTATATAGATCATGATATCGTTTCTGTTATAGCTAGCGTGTAGCTTGCGTAAAGTACTAAGCACCGCAAAGCCAGCTATATAGATGTTATTATACCTTCTTTCTATGCACAAAAGAAAATTCTTATCATATCACTGAAAAAACAAGTTGGGTTTTGTTGGGCCGCTAATTAGGCTGGGCTTGGCCGGGCTTTTGATGCTTAGCTGCAGACTTACAGCGTAAAGGTGATCGAAGCCCAATAGAGTTGGACTCACTTGACCGATCTCAATGCCAAATTGCAATATGTTTTAGGGAAAAATGGCAACATTTCAGCCATAACGGTTATCATTGTCTTCGACAAATAACCTGATGCTTTACAACATAGTCTTTAGCATATAGTTACATGGAAGTAATATTTTGTGTCACATACGTAGCAATATCATAGATACAGTACAGATCAACTATTCTCTCAAAAGAGAAATAAAGGAGTTCATGAGAAAAAAAAATATAGTTCTTTTCAGTTAGCTTGTGCTTGTGCAGGTGGTTGAACCATGTGTGCCTCTTCATCCATATATATCCTCTACTCCGTAGAGGATCTTGGACAGAAAATCAGGAGTGCTGCATCTGCAGGGCTCCTTTCCCCCCCAGATAGAATGATACTCTCTATGCCTTTTGCACATACCATGTATGGGAACTTGGGCAAAACAAAGTTCTTGGTAACTGGTGGAGCCCATGTGAGGTAGCATATGATGTCCCCAACCAATGACCAAACGAGGATATGACTCAGCACCTCTTAAAAATAAGAGACCAACAGGACTTCGGGCCAATTCTCACCCTTAATTTAATGGCACTGATCACAAGTGTCAATCATCAGCGAGACGAAAAGGGCAAGATTCTGGAGATTCGAGCCAACCAAAGCTATACTACCAAATGAAGGAGTTTCCTCTTTCAAGTGTTTTCGTAGTACTCGAGTAGGTGCAAGCTTGAAGATCAGCCAGGTGAGTTTTTTTTAATGAAGCTGCACGTCACTTTAGCTGTTCATTAATTTATATTTTCACTTTTTGGGAAATCACTTTAGCTGTCTAATTACCTAGCTTTGGGAAATGGGAATCGGGAAGAGACCAGTGGTCTGGAGCCCATTAAACTGTGTGCGACTACATTTTTTATAAAGATAAAAATAATATGTTGTGTAGCTCGATCAGAAGATAATATTGTAAAATAACTAAAGTATTCATATGTCTGTCGGTGTCAGCAGTCAGTACATGTTGATCATGTTAGGTGTTTTCGGCAGTTGTGTTTAAGTGATGTGATATCTCATTTTAATAATCTCAATCAACTTTGGTCATTCTGTAAATGAACTCAAAAGGAAGGAAAAAAAAAAGGAAAACTCCTGTAGCTAGGCCACATCACGGCGTGGAAGATAAATTATCTTTCTAGAATGGGAATTTATTTTGACTAGTAGTGTTTCCCCTCCTAAGCCCCAATTATAAAGATAATGCAAGGCACTTGAGTAGATATATATGGTGGTGGTTGTCTGTATATATGATGCACGGCGATACTCCACTTAAGTGCATGATCTTCAAGGAAAGTGGTTCCATTATCACATTCACATCCCTACCAAGGTAAGTATGCCAAACATGTTAGTTATATATTACATTTCAGCCACAAACTTAAGCAATCAACCGTGATCTATATAGTACCGGATTCATATTAGGAGGTAGCTTGTTTGCTCATGTTATAGTGTTATATACTCTTATCCAATCAATTACATCGCCAGTAGAGTGAAGCAAATTAAATGCGATGAATAACTGGAAGGTAATAGTAATAAACAAGTCTTAACTAGTCTAGACCATGTTAGAAAAGTTGTTCTGGAGAAGTAGAACCTCATAGAACATGTATAGTAAATTTAGCTTAAGAGCTTGATTGAAATCCGGATTTGTCAATTCTTGGGCCCACACTTGGTTTGGTACCAAATGGTGACCAAATCTCACATTTATTCTATCAAAATGGTAGTAAGTTTTTTTCCTAGATTTTGGCTTGCTAAAACTGTAGCATGCCAATTTTTTTTGGCAACAAACAATCAAGCTATAAATGCCTATACTTAATACGAAAATTTTTGCTAACCTCATTATATGTTGCCATCAAATTATGATCCCATCTTCTTCTGCACCTTTAATTTTGTGTCCTTTCTATCCCCTCATCACAAATAGCATGGCCAATGCACGGTGTGCACCAATAGGATAAGCGGAAGTAGTATATATATAGTCTATTAGCCTTATTAATCGGAGGTGACAAAAGTGGTAAGTGGGCGAGCTAGCTTCGTTAATTAGTGGCAAAACCGAAATGTTTCTTTCAAGCGGCAGTTGCCCTGTCAACTTCACACTGCCGCCCACGTGCAGGATTCCCGGCCGGCCCGTCCACGCCGTCCGTGTCCCCATCACGAGCTCGTCGTCCTCCCGAGAGAAACAAAGCTCCAAGTTGAAGCTTCCAAATCGAGTACTAGTAGGTAGCTATTTCTGGTTTCGTCCCAATCTGCAGCCAGCGTGTGTGTGTGTGGGTGTGGCCTCTTGTCCAATCATGTGCAGCAGCAGCAGCAGCAGGCGCAGAACCTTTGCCGATTCGGCAAATCGGCGAGACGGCGACGACCAGCTCAGGCGCGCGGCGGCGGCCGCGTGCTTCTCCTCCTCGGCACCAGTCGCCAGGAAACGGGAAGAGAGGTTGTCACAGCCACTATTATCTGGCGCGCAAGTGGCGCCGGTCTCGCGGGGGGTCTTTTCCTTTGATTCTGTTTAGGCGCCGATTGGCGGATTGGATTAGATTAGGTTTCCTTTCCTGTCCGGTTAACGCCTCCCTACGGTGTGGCCAGCCGGCCGGCCCGGCCCCATCCGGCGACGGTCTCGGCGCCGTGGAATATGATGGGCCCGGCCGGGCTGAGGCTTGCGAGAGCTTGACCTCCATGCCTTCACGCCAGCATGCAGCGAAGAAGAGCAGCTGGAGTGGGGGGCCACCGTTTCGTGACCGTGAAGAGACGAGCGACCAACCGGCGATGGGGTCGAGCTGCGAGCCTGCGGGCGGCTACTGGCTATAGGCAACGTTGGGGCGGGAGTTTTTTTTTTTTAAAAAAAATAATTAGAGGGAATGAGACGAGGAGACCGGGAGCTGATGAGAGAATTATTGGGCCGTAAGTTGAGATGGGCTCCCCGGTTCCTGGTCCTGTTAATAGGCCCGTCGCAGCGTTCTTGGGCTGTAGTGTGGCGGCTTTATCTCTGAGGAAAAAGTCCTATTGAGGTCCCTCAACTTTTGCCCAAGTCCGGTTTAGGTCCCTGAACTATAAAACCGGGTAAAACGCGCACCTCAACTTTTAAAACTGTCCATATTACGTCCTTCAGCGGATTTAGACGGTTGTTTTGCTACAGTAACCGTGGGTTTGCTACAGTTACTGCAACTTTGCATTATTAATTGTACTAAATATTTGAAAAATTATAGTAAATCACATAAAAATCATAAAACGAAAACTCTAATTTTATTGGACTCTATATAAGTAGATCTACACACTGAATATATATTATGGTCTGCTTTAGTACAAAAATTTTTTTTGCACCTTTAGATCTATGCTCGTCTGGAAATAATATAAACTGCATCTATGAATTGGTGCAACAAAAATTTTGTGAAATTAGTGATTTACTATAATTTTAAGATTTTTATGTGATTTACTATAATTTTTCAAATATTAAGTAAAATTAAATAAATAAAAGAAAATGGAAAGCTGCAGTAACTGTACAAAACCCATGGTTACTGTAGCAAACAGCCGTCTAAAACCACTGAGGGACGTAATATAGACAGTTTTAAAAGTTGAGGGACGCGTTTTACCCGGTTTTATAGTTCAGGGACCTAAACCAGACTTGTGCAAAAGTGAGGGACCTCAATAGGACTTTTCCTATCTCTGAAGTGGAAAAAATGACAATATATGCTCGGAATGACAGGGAAAAAACAAAGCACAGTTAGGTCTCTGTCGCCGCTTGTCATATAGGAATCATGTTCATTGTTAAATGCTCTACGCCATGTACTCAATATTGGCTGATTTGGGCAAGCAAATCAGCGCATCACCATATCAATTAGGAAACATGATTTTCCATATCTTATGAACAAAATGTGGTATTTCGTCTTATACGCATCGGATAACACTATGAGGAATACCAACCCAAATTATCCACAAGAATAAACCTAAGCAGTAATAACAACACTAAGCATAGTAATAAATTACTATGATCATCACAAAGTTCATCAATAGAAGTTGTGTGCTTATTTCCCTAGTTGGCAATTAATGAATACTCCTATGAGTTAGAATATTTGTGGTCAGTGGAGGATCTAGGATTCAACGGAGGGGGGGGGGCTCCATAGATAGCATGGAGGTAGGGGGCTCTAACCCCCCTGTCCGCACGCTAGATTCGCTGCTCAGTTGCGCCTCTACGCCCCATGGTGCTGTGCCACTGCTGCATGCCAAGTCACCGCCGACGGAGGTGGTCCCCACGTCGTTGTTCAACATCTCAGGTTCCCCGATTCAACATTGCGTGTAACTATATCAAACAATTCATCTGGGCAGTTTCAACACGTTGATAGTCAAAAGTTGGAGTTGTGCAAAAGGAATGTTGAATATGTTGAAGGAAACTATTGAATATGCTGAAGAGATATGTTGAACGTATGTACACGATAATTGGACCTAAATGAGCTTTAAAGATAAGCGGCTTATCTATCTTCCACGAGATGCAATGCTAGATTCGCCTCTATTTGCAATTGGCAACCCACATTAGATGCAATGCAGCATGCAATAACTTCTGAGTTGGCTAGATAGAACATCATATGCCAAACCAAAAAAAAAAGAATGGGAGTTTGGATTCTCCAATGAACTAAAATGGCCATAGTAGGTGATTCAACTTTCGTGCTACAGGTGCATTGATGGTACTGGACAGTAAAGAAGCACTGCTCATGATATAATCTTGACCAGGCCCGTCGATTAGGCAGTGCCAGCCGGCCAGACAGCACCGGGCCACCCATTCTGAGGGGCCACCACAAGTAAGCCAATAAACATTAATCAACATACTACTTGCTACATCTATAGCCCATCTCTTCCGTTCCCTGCTGCCGACACCAGTTGCAGCTCGATCGACGACTCGGCGAGACCGTGACTCGCACACGCATCACCAGACATCAGGTAAATAGACAAATAGGTGATCTGATTAGGAATTCCGAAATCCAAATTGTCTCCAATCCCATCTTTGATGGGGATGAGCTATTTATTAATTTGGCTTTGTTCTAATTGAATTACGAACATATCAGTAAATTACCTAGTCATGTCTTCTAGAGTTAGAAATAGAAATCATGAGTATGGTAACATAATGAACTCAAAATATATTCTGATTATTTATATTTTTTCAGTAACATAGGGTCTCCAATTGTTTTTCGCATCGGGGCCTCCTAAACTTAGAGACGGGCCTGATCTTGACGTCATAGCTTTGTTATGCACTTTGGCGGTCCTAAATTCTTGAGCACATTATGAGATATTGTTGTGAACACACAAGAAACAGTAGGGCATACACAAATGATGTGCATCATTATTTTGAAAAAATAAAAGTTCTAGACATGTTTAGTTGGCGATTTTTTTTTGCAAAATGTATCGTAACAATTATGAATTAAAGAGTGGTAGGAATAAACACAATCTAATTATAAAATAATTACATGAATGGACACGGAATTGTGAGACAAATCTATTAAGCTTGCATCCTTGAAGCTTACCTGAAAGCATGGGTCTTTTGCCCGGCCCAAGCATGGCCTGCCTGGCTGCCTCATCCTGCGTGCCCGGGCATGGGCCGACACCCCAGCACGCAAGGTGGCCCAACCTGGCATGCTCATTAATGGCCACCATGGCTAAGGCCTGCTCTTTACAAACAAAAGTTGGGAGCGGAGTGGAGCAACAACGCAGGATGAAGCAGCACCTTTGGGCTTCACGAGGCATTGAGTTGTGGCTCATCGACGTCGGTTGCAAGAAGCAAGAGCAGCGAGCCGGTGCTGGATGTTAGTCACCACATCAAGTGGTGGGGGCAAATGGGGGTTGGGTAATCGGGGAGCGACGGTGCGACGCATGCAGGTGAGGAGCAGCGGCGGCACATCAGGTAGCCATGTGGAGGTGCGCCGATGCGGTTGGCAACAGCAGCGACGGCCTCTAGCGGGCGGCTCAGGGCCCGACAAACCAATCGGGTTGTCCTGGTCCAAAATATGCATGTGGGCCCGTGCCCATGCTATTGGTGCATTAAAGTGGTTGGTCGGCTCAGCACGGCCACAACATATGCCTGGCTCTACATGGAACTGACCGGGCCACCTCGTGTTTGTGCCAGGCCGGCCAGGCTGGACCGCTCATTTAGACATCTATACTTTATAGGTATGATACAAAGTAGCAACGACATACTATTGATTATGTTTAAATTAACAAATCATACCTCGAACATCAATAGAGCGAGGGGTGAAAGAGGACTGGTAGGATATCGAAATCTCAAATGTATCTAGGACTAAGCAAAGCATAGATAGCTAAATGGGTTGCCAGCCCCGGCACTAATATGCACTGGAACTGTTAGGCACTGTTGCCAATTGTGCTTAATTTCAAAGGGAGTATGCTAGATCAGGGACATCCAAACAAAATCAGTACATGTTTATTGCACATAGAAACACAGAACCACGTCAACACCCATTAGCCCATAAACTACAATTAAAACACCTAGAAACATCCATGACAAGTTGAACATTAGCACAAGTTCATCATTATTCCACGACATCTACTCAGAACTCTGCCGCCGCCGCCGCCGCCGCCGCCGGCAAGTACATCGCCGGGTCCGTGACTGCTTCAGAAGTCAACGACGACGAAGACGACGACATGGACGAGTTGACCATATTCAGTATGCTGCTCCAGTAGCCCTTCTCCTCCTCTTCCTGCTCACCCACACTCGCGTCCGTCGACGCCGCCGCGAACCTCTGTTCTTCCTCGCCGCCGGGGACAGAGCAGTCGAGAAGGACGCCGGCAAGGAAACCCGTCGCGTCGTTGGGGTCACTGATGAAGCGGTGCTGCTCCGCGAACGCCTCTCCACCGTACGAGCTCGACGTGAGAACGCCGCGCATGTCTTCGTGGTTCGTCGCGCCGTCGACGAACAGCGCGGCGCTCTCGGAGAAGCTGAGCGTCGAGGTGGGGGACTCGAGTCCGGTGGCCGCCGGTGCCGGAGCGGGTGGTGGCGGAGGGGAGGAGGCGAGCGCGCGCAGCTTGACCTCGCGCGCCAGGCGCGCCTCGGCCTCGAGGCGCGCGGTCTCCCACTGCGCCGTGTGGCTGAGATGCGCGGCGGTGGCCCTGTAGCGCGCGCCGGAGCCGGAGGAGCCCGGCGGCGCGTCGGCGCGGGGCTTGTGGGTGACGGGGTCGATGCCCATCTTGGCGAGGCGCTTCTTGAGGTGAGTGTTCCAGTAGTTCTTGATCTCGTTGTCCGTGCGCTTGGGCAGGTGCGTCGCGATCGCCGACCACCTGCGAATCGAACGCGAGCATATCGTCAGCGGCCAGTCAATTCTGAATTCTTGCTCTGTTATTTTTCAGATCTTTAGCAAAAGTACTGCATCGTGAATGAATTCGTGATGCAGCAGTGGAGCACGGTAAAAAATGGGTGGTGTAAATGATTAGAGGCGCGTGTGGTGCGAAGAAATTGAAGGAGCTAGTGGTGTAGGACGGTCGGTCGGACGGACGGACAGACAGGCCGGGATGGCAGGAATGATGGGGCGTGGCGAGGTCAACATGGAACGGGCCAGGGCGACAAGCGAGCGGTGACGATGGTCCAGCGCCCGCCCTGACATGGATGGCGAGGCACAGCGAGGCTAGCGGGCTCGGTAGCATTGATGGCAAACGTGATGACTAGCCAATTCCACTGGCTAGTGGCCAAAACAGAAGCTGGTGGCACAGTAATTTTTTTTTCACACTTGAATTTCACCATGTTCTTGCAGATCAGATGATGCTGGCGTGCTGAATTGCGGGCGCATGCACAGGACACGCGCGCGCGCACGAGCTGCCGCAAGTGAGTCAAGCGCAGTACACGATCGATGATCCACGAGTGGCTCACCTGTTGCCGAGGAGCGCGTGGAGCTGGATGATGGTCTGCTCCTCCTGGAGCGTGAACTTGCCCCGCTTGATGTCCGGCCGCAGGTAGTTGGTCCACCGGAGCCGGCAGCTCTTGCCGCACCGCCGCAGGCCTGACCACGCCAGAACACGCAACAGCACATCAGTACGCTACACACACAATGAGAACGAGACATGATCCATAGGCATCTCGAACCGACGACGAGCTACGACACTCGCGAAAACGGAACGCGGAAATTAGAGAACGGGACGGAGCTCTCGCCCTCGAGTCAGGACTCACCGGCCTTGGCCGGCAGCGAGCGCCAGCAGCCGTGTCCGTGCTGGTCGATGAAGGCGAGCAGCTTCTGGTCCTCCTCCGGCGTCCAGGGCCCCTTCTTGAGCCCGGCCTCCTTCTCGCAGCACGGCGACCGCCCCATCGCCACGACCAGCCACCACACCCAGACGCGCCGCGCGATCGCACGAGAGGCGGCCGGAATGGCGAAAAGCTCTCTAGCACCCGAGCACGAACGAGCGGAGTGACACACTAGTGGCCAAGTGACCTGGTGTCGCTAGGCTAGCTAGCGGCATAAATAGAGGGTCGGGGGGTGCCGTGCGTGGTTGGTGTGGTGTGCCCCTGGCGGCTGCTGGCGTACCGCGTACGTGCCGCCGAGTACACTGTGGGACTGACTGCCCCTGCCCGCGTCCAGCGCTGGAGGATGAGAATCTTCTTGGGTTTCCGTGCGCACCGCCCCCGACACAGGGTGGCCCAGCCGTCAGGCACACACACTGACACACACCGCGTGTTCCTCTCCACGGACGCGAGATGTCTCCGGCTGCACCTGCACGATGATCTCCGCCCTCCAGACCAAATGATGTGCGATGTGCGGCGCTCGTGTTCGTTCTCATATGTCACACCCTAAAATTTGGGACTTCGGGATGTGATTAGAAAAAAAAAATTAAATAAACAATTTTCATTAATTATTAAAATTTTTCCAACATTTGTCTTATTTACAGGGTATTTAGTGTAGGAAAATAATCAATTTCCTAATTTAAATAAATAAGCTTTGTGTTGTGCTTAGTAAAATGTTGCATTCATGCTGTTGCATCTAATATTTCTTGAGTGTGAGATTTCAAAATACGTCTAGACGTTGATCAAATCTTCCCTGAGAATTTCCTAGATTTTTCTTGTAATTAATTCTCTTTTCCTAGAGTCAAATCCATTTATGGAAGGCTTTAAATTCCCTCTCCTTGGAATCCAAATATTTTATTTGGGTTCTTAGTCTCCAACTCTATCTCTGGAATTTTTCCTAGGATTTTTGGAGATTTTGGAATATTTTCCATAGTTCAAATACTCTATCTGGAATTTCCTGGATTTTATTTCAGCTAGATAATCTTTCCCAAAATAAAACTCTAAATCTTTTTCTCGTTTTCCTTCTTGGGCCGAAATCATCTGCAGGCCCAGCTTACTACCTCTCCCGCGAGCTCTCTCTCCCCACCATTTCTCTCTCTCTCTCACTCACTCATGGGGCCCGCATGTCGGCACCTCCTTCCTCCTCCTCGTGTTCCTGCCGGACTCTGTCCGAGCTTTGCCGTGCCGCGCCGCCGTTCCTTCTTGGCGCCCACGCCAAGGATTCTTCTCCTGGCCTATATAATGCGCCGCCCTTCTCCCATCGCCTCTTGAACCCCAAACCCAAGCGCCATCTCTTGATTCACCGAGCGCCGCCGCCGGCTTGCTCCTTCAATTCGCTGCCATGGAGCCTTGCCGGAGGAAGAAGACGACCCTATGAGCTTCACTGATATGAGGCGAATCCAATTTGCCTCTTCCTGTCGCCGTTCCACTGCCGGAGTCGCTCGACGCCGTGAAGCTCGTCGAACCTCCGCCGGCCAGCCTAATTCCGGCCGATTCGATGGCCACACTGGTTGATGAGGGAAACCGACAACCCCACGAGCTTCTCTGAACCAATTCGCACTCGCCTGGTTGGTTCTCGTCTTCAATCTCGCGCCGGAGCATCACCGCCGCATCGACCCGTGAAGCTCTGCCCGTCGGCCATCCCCCACGGTTCGATTCCTCGTTGTGCAGCCATGAAGGAGTGAACCGAAGGCATTAAGAGCTTACCCTCGATGAGACGGACCCGTTCCACCCATCGATGCCACCAATCGACTGTCAGAACGCTGCCGCCGCGTGGAGCTCCGAAGCACCGCCGCCTCTGTTCAATTCCGGCCGGAGCAGACCGTCGCCGCGCCTGGTGAGCACACCCTCGCTATCCCCTCGATCTCCTCTTGCGTTTCCCCTATCTAACTGAGTCCCTAGCCCACCGAGTCGCCGGCGAGCGGAGCGCCCTGAGCCTCTGTACGCCATGGACAGGGAGCTCTCGAGCTTTTGCGATTAGGTCCTCCAAGAATCCTGTAACTATGCGGTATTCTTTGTGTCTTGTGAAACTTATAGAAAGCCCCCTAGATTTTATAGATCCTTTCAACTTAACCCGAGCCATGGTCTTTTCTCGATCTAACCCTGACCTTTGTCCTTTTCGCGAGCACTATTCAATCTGTCTTGTGAATCTTTCCTGCTGGTCCCTGTCAGATCAGTTTCCTTACGGTTAGATCCCTGCAGCCTTTAGAAGCTCATAGTTCTCACGTCTAGTCTCCGTTTAATCTCGTTCTCGTTGCGATAGGTTCATATCAACTTAAATAACGCGTTAGAAGCAATGTTCCTTGTTCTATAATTTATATAATAAAATAAAATATTAATCTGATTAATGCTTACTTCATTGTTCTTACAAATAAAATCCAATTAGGTCATATAACGGTTTTTCATAGACTAACAATTAATTTGCTTAATGATCAATATTGAAATTACTTTTCCTAAATAAAACTTGACTAGGTTTATACATCGTCTTTTTATAAATAAATGTTAACTTGATTAATATTTATTAACTGGCTTTTCTAATTAAAAGCAAAATAGGCTTGAACCTCGTTTCTATGAATAAATCTAATATGATTAATACTATTATTATAATTTCTTTCTAAATAAAAATATGGCTAGTTGAACATTACGCATAAATTTGTGCGCTAGATGCTCTGATATATATGCTTTACTTGTAAATTAAATATCTAATTGGTATAATATATACATAAACATTTGCAAATAAAATTGATTAAGCTTTAACCCGTCTTTTCATATCAACCATAACCGAAAAACACACGCGTTTCAACGGCTGCGTGCATCGAACGAAAACCCTAACCAGCTCGTCACACGACTACTGTTCACCAGACGGACAAGCGACCATGCAAATAGCTAAACATAGATACCATATCGTCGCTAACTTAACCTAACAGACTCTCCAGATGCTTTGCACCCGGCCTTGTTCCTGATCCTGTCAGGCACTCGCCTGGTTGGTTCTCGTCTTCAATCTCGCGCCGGAGCATCACCGCCGCGTCGACCCGTGAAGCTCTGCCCGTCGGCCATCCCCCACGGTTCGATTCCTCGTTGTGCAGCCATGAAGGAGTGGACCGAAGGCATTAAGAGCTTACCCTCGATGAGACGGACCCGTTCCACCCATCGATGCCACCAATCGACTGTCAGAACGCTGCCGCTGCGTGGAGCTCCGAAGCACCGTTCCGAAGCTGTCAAGAACAAGAGTTGAAGACTGAGCAGTGGTATTCTTTTGCGGAAAGGCAAGTATCCCTAACCATCCTTCTACCTATGCTTTATAAGATCATATATGTTAATCGGAACATGGAGAACGACCCGGGATTACCCGTACAACCATAATACTACATGGCTCTGGTCTTGGCTAATTAATTAGAAACCTTGGTTAGGAATGATCTTACCGAAAGGGCATGGGGGTGGCGGTTGACGGTGTATAGCCCGGTCCTCTCGGGAAGTGGGCTTAGCTAAGACACTATGCCCGTTAGGGAGGGTTATGCCTGCTTCCGATCCGGAAATCTTAGCGGGTCGTTTCTAACTAGAGAATGTTTCTAAAGGCCTCGTAGCGTCCCTATGCAGTCACACCTCGAAAGTGTGGTACGTGCTTTGGCCAGCACAACATGGTTGGATTTAAAGTTCCTCGGAGCTTACGCGAATTGTGGTGAAAGTGTACAACCTCTGCAGAGTGTAAAACTGTTATAACAGCCGTGTTCGCGATCATGAACGGCCTGGACCCTCACATGATTAAATATACTTGAAGTTGATGATTAAATTGTTCTGGTTATTTCGGTGGCCTTGCTGAGTACCAACCATAAGTGTACTCATCCTTGTTTATTGCTGCTCAGTATTCAGAAGGCGTGTGAAGTTATTGAAGATGATGCTAGGCGTACGCAACCCCCAGTCAACTGCCTGTCGTGAAGAGTTCAACATTCCGCTGCTAGAAAACGTTTGTATTGTATTTATTTTATTATTTCCGCTGTACTTTTGTGTTCTGTTTATTCATGGAGTCTATCATATATATGAAACTTGATCCTGGCACATGCATCTGGTATTCTTTCTAAACCCAGGTGTGACATCGTAGCCCCATCATGCGCACCGTGTGCACACGCGCGCGGCACGGCGCGTTGCGGCGGCCATGAACGAACCGCGCCCGACCCGGCGGCGGCGGCTTCATCGTACCGGAACGGACGGCCGGGCTGCGTCGTAGTATTCGGCGCTTCAAGTACTGTTTGGTCCGCCGCCACATTCTCCATCTCGATCGTAGCCCTGGATCGAGTGCTTGCTCCAAGCAAAGCGTTTTAATTTTTTCAGGCGGTACGAGTCCGGATGTTTGACTGCATCCGGCGCGAGCTCTGTGCTTCAGCTCGATACCGTCACGGCACAAGCAGTGACTGACAGGCCGACCGGATTTGGAGACGTTATTGGGCAGTTTACTGTGACAGGCTTGCAGTGCCAGCCTGCTGTAGAATTTGAGGGAAGGTGGTGACCCTACACTGCAGCGTATGGTATTCTGGGAGAGAAGTTTATGGTGATGCACCCAAGCCTTGCAGGTCAGCAGGTGAAAAGGGGCCTGCTGCTTGTCGTTGCCCAATTTACTGTTTGACCTGGACTGTGTTTAGATTAGAAGTAAAAAGTATTTTTTCTACATAAATAGTGCACTAGGAACCGTGTTATGTGAGTGGAATGAATAGAAAAAACTTGTTGGAGAAGTACTTTTTCCTGAATCTGAATACAGCCCTACGTACCGATTTGGCTAGTTCATACTGACACTACTATTGTCTGTTTGGAAGGGATAAGGATAATGCACTGGCTGAGGGAAGGCAGTTGCAGTCTTTCCCGATCTGAAAGCTTAATTGTCTGCTCAAATACAAGCATTTCCTTGCAGCGAGGAGGCATTGTGAAAATTTCTCCCGAGTTCACACTCGCATCATGGTAACAAAAGTGGATCATTTAAGCCATTAAATTGTGCGGTTTCCATGGCCAATTGCCATAGGACCACCCTGTAAACAGATCCGTGCGCACATCCATGTGCCCCTTCTCAAGGAACACAACTTTTCACAGTCAACGTGGAAGACTTTGTTTTTTTTTTTTTGCCTTCCCGCGTGAATTTCTATCAAAAGCAAATCTAAATTTTTGGTGCCAAAGAAACGAAATTTGAGCGTACAAATCCATGAAGCACTTGGAGAGAAACTGCATGGCGGTGTCTGGAACACAGCGCGAGAATCCGATTACGTCAAACCGCCTACCGCAGCATAATCATCGTGAGCTTTTTTACATCGCACAGTTCCATCATATACTAGCGGTTAAAAAGGACTAGTATATAAAGATCCGACGGTCGAGATTAATTGTATACTATACAAAATGGTCCTAGTGATATAGTAGTATTTAAGGGTAGTATAGTGGACTAGAGGTAATCTAGGAAAGTAATTTAATGGCATTAGTGTAATATATTAAAAACAAAATAAAAGTTGTATATTATGTTATTAATTAGTATTCTTTTATGTTTTCATTATTTTGAATTGATATGATCATATTACAGATTAGAGAGTGAGAATTGTTACGAATTAAAATTATTAAAATAAATAGGTATATGGCAAATTACTAAGTTATCTTTAACCAATACTATATACTACTGGATACTAGCAAGTGTACGTTGTAAAAGAGTTCATCGTCGAAGGAGTGTCACCTAGCTCCGGACGGAAGCGAAAGGGACGTAGCTGCCAGCCCCCGTCGGTATCATGCCGTCTCAAGAGAGCGTCAGAGAACGACGTGACCGGACACCCGATTAGGGAGGAGGCGCATGCACCTCGGATGCTCGTAGGCGGCTCTGCAGCCTGCACGCTGCTCAGCAGCCCAATGATTTCAAGTGTTCATGTGAAATGCCAGCGAGAGAGAAAAGAGTCACACTTGTTTTCGACAGAGAAAAGGGCAAAATCACCGAAGGTGCAGATCAATACTACTTAAGCTACTGGTGACTAGCACGATGCAGTACCTTCCCTGTTTCACGCACCAAGAATGATCAACCTAACAGCTGGGTATGGATCACACCTCGCATTGATGAGATCCGCAACAACAGGTAGCAGCAGAGACAGCCAGAGTTTAACCTGAACAGTAAACCAACCGCAGAGGTGAAGCGACTCAAAGACTGACGAAGGAAGAAGGGATTCAGATGCCGACCCTCTGACACGGTCAATGCTCGTAGTCTCATCGTGGACCGGCAAGATTACATTCATACATACACATGAGATGAGAAAATAGAAGTTACGATGTGTGATGCACATGCGGATGGCACACTAGTGCAGTAACTGATTAAATGAGCACGCATGATCCTATTTATTACGGGAAACCCAGCGGTCCGTCCAGCACGATTGTTTTTTTTTTCTTTTCCCGATCATCAGTGACCTGACCCCCTTCTGTTCCTGCCCTCCAGCTGAGGTTGAAAACAGCTCAACATGGTTTGCACAGCTGTATGCACTGTTCTTTTATCTTGCCGGCTTCCGTGCTCAGTGAACTTTACTTGGGTGTGTTGGTACCGTTTGACCATTCTTAATCATTAATTTACTGCTAACTTCATGCTCCAGGTTTAGCATGGTACAGGGAACTTGAGTTTGTAGACACTCTTTCACCTCAGGCAGAGGAAACAAGCCATTCAGCCCTTAAATAACTTCAGGGTTCCAAGTCTCCAACGAAGCTGAACGGGTACCAAGGGCCAAAGGCTAGTCTGATTGAGTAAACTGGCAGTGTGGTATATATATTATACTCCATCGGTTTCAAATTACGATTTGTTTATCTTCAATTTGACCTTTTGTTATGTCTTTATTTATTAATCAAAATTCTACAGGAATGAGTTAAATTTGACTGTCTGCATAAATTTTTTTAAAATAAGACAATCGGTCAAATTTATAAGGTTAAAAAGGTCAAACAAATTGTAATTTAAAACTGATGGAGTATATAATTAAAAAAGTATACTAAAACCTTGTGCGTCCGCAGCAGATTCTTGAAACGTTTTTGAACCGAAAGTCTGCCGATTTGAGTTTGTAGACACATCACTCGTCCATTCACTTTGGAGTCTGAACAGCCCAATAAAAGCGAGCTCACCCCGGCCGTTCGCTCCACCCGATTTCAGAATTCAGATTTTTCAGACCGCACGTATGGGGTCGTCGATGCGACGATGTCGATCCATGCAATGCAGGCAGGCAACAGCTGCTGCTATCTTTGCACCCAATGCAAGTTCATACACGCGAGGCGGGCGCGCGCGCATCGCCGGCGAAACGGACCGAGTGGACGGCGCAACCACCACCGTTCGAGGGGGGCCCCGGCAGGACAGCCGACATGGACACATGGTTTCCATCAATACGTGAAGCGAGGACATGTCCCGCTCCGGGCTCCGGGCGCGGCGCTCCCCGCCCGGGATTCGCTCGTTCCCCTGAGCTGAGCGATGAGCGATCCGACGAGCGGCGAGCGCGCGACGACAGGGCGAAGCTGCATGCGGCGGCGAACGACGGCGCGGAACTACGCGCAACGGGAGTAGCTGGGGGGCCTGCGAGTGCGAGCTACTGTGATTGGACTGGATCGTAACAGCCGGCGGGTTTAGATCGGATGGTACCGCGTGATTATGCCGATGATGATAATACTGCGCGGCTTTGTTGTTGATGGTCGCGTAATTATAGGCCGTAGATCGATGCGGCGTGTCTTGTACAATGTCGATTTTGATGGAACCGGAACCGGATCGGATCGGAGGCATTCATGAGCGTGGCGTTTGCAAGCTTTTGTTGATCGCGCGCCGCCAGTGAGGTTTGTTCTTTCCGCCCGCTGTGTACTTATTGTACGTAGGCGTACTTGTGAAACATGGAAGGTGATGGGACATGCTGCTTATCAGTACACTAGTCAAGACCTCATGATCAAACATTATATGCATCCATCGCAAGTTACCTTGGATAAAGAGGGATAACATAGTAGGAGGATGAATAAGCGGCGTGATTGACGTTATTTTACTCTAGGGTTTTATAGTTTATAATATTGACACAAACACCTTCGGATCCGTGGCGCAATGGTAGCGCGTCTGACTCCAGATCAGAAGGTTGCGTGTTCGATTCACGTCGGGTTCAATACCCCGGTCCATTTCGGATCCCTTTTTTTTTTTAATTTTCTATATTCTTCTGGGCCAGGCCGCTTGCATCTATTCTTGTATGGGCCCCTGCCCAACTTGTCTTATGGGCTTTTTTTTTTCTTGTGATGGTCCATTCTAATGCTTGATGATTATTCAAAGCATAGATATGATGTCCAGATCTTTTGATTATGTGTGCTTTACACATGAAGGTAGGGAATCAAATAGGGAAGCCCATTATCTTGCAAAATATGCTTGTACTCTTGGACCTGCACGTCATGTTTGGCTGGGCTCTCCTCCTGTATTTCTAGATGTAAATGTTCCCAGTTGTAGTTAATAAATTCCTACCTTCCTCTCAAAAAAATAAATAATAATGCTTGGTATTTTGAATTCCTTGTTCACTGTATTTTTATTATCACCTGTCCCCATTCCAATTTCTGAAATTTGCGCGGCTTCACATTTGTCATTTCATTTGTTCTAGGGCACTCATATTCGAATCCATGTAGCTCGTTTTGTAGCTCAATCGAACCTGAGGTTATCTCGAGAATATTTTTGTGTCCAATGTTCTCGAACGTACGGCCGGTGTCACCCAATGTAAGAGGCAAAGCCTAAAGTCACGGATCAAATACATGTTTCCTGTCCCATCCATGCCACACGCGAATTACAAATCCCGTGTCCTTTTCCACTCCAATTCGTCGCGATTTAATTTTGGCTTGGCGGGTATCTTCTCGTGCCAACCAATCCTTTTGTTGGATCCAGAGGCGTCTACCTGCTGATGGGGATGTGCGTGCTCTCCGCGACGTATCTTGACCCGGTTCGTCGCACTGCATGCCAATACTCACAATTGCTCATGTGTTCGTGTAACGGACGTCTATACCTGTCAGGATCTTGCAGTACTGCCGGACAAAAAAATAAAAGAAAAGTAAAGGAGAGGCTGCGCCCATAGTTTTGAGCTACGGCACTTCGGGGACCTGCAGATGTGTTTTCCTGATGTGGCCGAGGGTGATAGGGCTAGCTAGCTTTGTTGGTACTACCATCTCACACACCAACGCTGGATGGATATGACACAACTTGGGGTTTCAATATTGTTTTGTTGCTGAAAAGAGGTAACGAAGGAGCTAGACCCCTCCATGCATCCGATCTTGCAATCTTACACTTGGCAAGTCCACGTCATCAAATGGCTCTGTGTGCGCATGAGTGCACCTGCACGTCAAGAGGCACAGCAGGGTCCGCCGGGGTTTGTGCCTAGTCAGTGGCTTGTCCAACTCGGAATCATGCCCGACATATTCCCAACATCTCAACTTCAAAGCCTGGATCGCGAATAAACAACAAGAACACGCGGATACGATCGACCTGGCAGTGCCAACCTGCCTACACATAGAGTTGCAGTAATACACAAACTTCAACACCTAGTTACATAACAAATCCGGAAAACAAGACCTTGTCAATTGCATCCATCGTGCATGCGTCTTTATCCGAAACTCTATCCGTGGAAGAGCCCGGAGAGATGTCCAAAGATACGAGACAGATAATTAAACAAAAAGGGAAAGGCCGATAAGATATGCTAGGATATTATAACCCCCGCGGGGAATGTGGCCCCGGTACGCGACAGGGCCGCCGAAGGATCAGAGGATCTAGAAGCGGGCTCACCTGTTCTCGCGGGATTCGCCCCATTCCCATTAGCGCAAGTACAACGCCAAGACGAGTGCCGTCGACTCGCACCCTTCGAAGCAGAAACGTCCGACGTGGCCATCATTTATTTAGGAAAGAGAGAGTTGCCGTCGCCTTGTTCGTCACTTCGTCTACGGCAGCCGCGCGTGGTCCGAGGTGAGGCGTCGAATCGCAGCATGCGTTGTACGCCCGTCCGACGACGACGCTGATCCGATGCGCCCGGATGCTAGCGGGAGATTTTTTCGTTGGCGGCAAAGCAGTGCGGTGCGGTGCTGGTCGGCGTTGCAGGATTTGGGGCCGCCGGTGAGGTGGTTACGGTGGCGCTTGAAGCGATTGGAGACGGCTCGACGACGTCGGAATCGACGGCGAGCTGCTCACGGCCCAGGCGGCAGGGGTAGCTCCACCAGTCCCTGCCCTTCTCTTTGAGCTCAGCCCCCGTGTGCTGCCATGGCGTTTCTCTAGATCTCCATGTTTTTTTTTAGAATGCTTCCTGTGTTGTTTGGTTGAGGAAGAAGAACAGAGCAGAACAAAGAGGTATATGGGCCTTAGTGGCTATTGCTGTGTAAATTGGGCTGACCCATCTTTATTAATTTTTCTATTTTGAGAGTTGGCTACAGAATTGATCTCTAAACATTGAAAAGAAACTCGACATTTGTCGGTGTTCATCGAATTCAAATTCAAATATCATGCATTCTATCAGGTAAGCATAAAAATGGCTACAAAGACGAAGTTATGTTAGATCACCATGATTTACATGTCAAGGGATGCATTAATACTCTTACAGCCAAATAGACAACAACTGTCCAAACGGTTGTATAGGCTGTCTATTCAGCTGTCTGTGTGTGACAAAAAGACAACATACCCTTAGCGCCACATGATTTCTTTTTTAGCAGGTGAACCAACCTCTCCCCGTCCCCTTGCCCGTCTGTCTCGTCTCGTTACTGCTGCCGCTGCTTGCTCATGATCCGCGCCGTGCTGGACTGAAAGCGACGGGGAGGAGCGGAGGCCGCCACACCGATGCCGATGCGAGCGACGGACAAAACGGATGACATGGGGGATCCCATCTCTGTCCCCGGGACGCGACGAGGCCATGGCATGGGGATCGAGCCAAAGCCAAGTGGCCTGGGTGGTGGCATGTGTTGCGATCGATTGCTAGGCGTACATCCTGCTGCAAGAGACTCTTTCTCTGTTTTATTCTCCTCTTTTTTAATCTGCATGTGTTGGAGGGTTGGAAAGCCAGGGCTCCAAAGGCAATGGAACAGGGGGGAGCCATCTTGTGGCACTTGCATATGCTAGCTAGAAGAGGTGCACTGGGGCATGGGACAAAAGGGTGTAAGCAAAGGAGGGGGGACTGAAAGCTCAGGCGCCACCAAACCATGCTCCGGGGTTTAATGCTAGGTTAGCCTCGCGCAACTATAAGTCAAGCTTTTAGGTTTAAGATGATATCACTTCCATCTGTTTCCCTTTCAAAGGGGAGAGAAGCACTAGCCCAAAAGGCTAGCCCATCACTTGGATATTCTCTTACTACCGTGTCAAAATCCAATGCCGCTATTTTTGCGAAGGTGGCCACGCGAATCTCGTTGTCTAGTGTGATTACTACATATTGTTATAGGATCTAGTTTGTTCTATGTTGCGACATCACGGTAGAGTTTTGGCGTATGTTGCAGGATCACGCCACAATTTCTGTGTTTTAAATGGATCTTTACAAATGTCACAGCAAGGAAAGTCTTATTGTGCGGCAAAATTAGCGCGGAAGTTTTTGCGCTCCAAATGGCCTTTCCAGTTGTCACACAATAGTAACATTCTTTGGGCACATAATAGTAACAACAATAATAATCATTATGTATTGCTAGATTGTTGGTGAAGTTTCAGGTTAAAGTTTAGTATATATGTTGCGGAATCACGGCGCATTTTCAGTGTTTTAAATGGATCTTTCCAGTTGTCACGCAATGGTAGTCTTATTGTACGGCAAGATTGCCGCGTAAGTTTCGACGTTCCAAATTTCGTATCCCATGGTCACGCAATAGTAACCCATTCCTTAGGCACTGAACAAGAGAATTTTTGGGTTAAAATTAGGCCTTTTTGATAGTCAAACAACAATAGCCTTAGTATGTTGCGAGATCATGGCATAATTTCGGCATTCTAAATAGGTTTTTTGGGAGTCACATAATGACAGTCTAATTATGTTGCGGGATCACGACATAATTTCTTTATTGTAAATAAATCTTTCTAGATGTCACAACAACATTAGTATTATTATGTGGCAAGATCATGTGTTTCTGCGCTCCAAATGGCTTTTACATAGAACAATAACCCATTTCTAAACATGTTGCGGGATGACGGCACAATTTCTGTGTTCTAAAAAGATCTTTCCATATATCACAACACTAGTAGTCTTATTGTGCGGCAAAATTAACGCAGACGTTTTCGTTTTCCAAATGGTTTTTATGGTTGTCACACAACCATAAGCCGTTCTAAATATGGTTATGTGATCACGACACAATTTCTGTGTTCTAAATAGACCTTTCTGGATGTTAAAAAATGGTAAAGTTTACTAGGCGGCAAGATTACGGAGAAAGTTTTTGTGTTCCAAATGTCTTTTATTGTTGTCACAATAGTATCCCATTATGGTGAATTTTTAGGTTAAAAATGGAACCTTTATTAAGTATGTTACAGGATTACACCATAATTTTGGCATTTCAAACGAAACTTTCCAAGACACTATCTATCAATACTATTAGTACCCCATTACATCCAAACCAAATCGATGCTAGTACTATACATTGCTCACAAACTTTTTCTTCCCCTTGGCATGACAATATTTCAATTGTACAATATTCATTTGTACAATACAATCCCGGTTTCCCAATCCAGCGACTAATACTAAAAATCCAATTTTTTTTAATGATGGCGAAAGATATCAATCAAATTCAGTAGCCCCAGAGGGAGGCCTCACGATCCATGTGCTGGCGCGACGAGGAGATCTCGCCGGGGTTCACCTCCGACGTGATGCCGGTGTCCTGCGACGCGCCGCCGCTGAGCCGCTCCATCTCTCCCAGCTTGCTGTACCACCCGCCGCTCTCCTGGAGGAGCTCGTGCACCATGCCGATGCCGCCGTCGTACTGCTGCGTCTGCTGCATCATGCTCGCCAGGAACGTCGAGGAGGAGGCCGACATGGCGAGCTGGTCCACGGCGGCGGCCATGGTGCCCGCCTGCGCCGCCGCGGGGCCCACGGCGGCAGAGAGGGGCAGGTAGGGTGGGTTCAGGAACTGGCCCTCCAGCTGCGTGTTGGAGAAGCAGGTCACGTGTTGTGGCGCCGCTGAAAGCGACATGGCGGCGCCGTTACCGCCGGACACGTCCATCAGCGGAGGAAGCACGCACGCGGCGAGGTCGTCCACCATGGACGCCATGGATGGGCCCGCGACGCCTTCCACCTCCATGGACGCGCCCGATGAAGACGACCTCTTGCCGCCGGCCACCAACGGCGGCGGCTCGATGCTCTTCTTGAACACCCTGCACAGCACCCACTCCTCCTGCGCGCAGCCAAGAAAGAAACGGCGGTTAGATGGATCCACACGCCACTCCGAGGACATGATCTCGATTAATCATGTAATAAAACTAATAAAAAACATGCACAAGCGGCAAAATTAAATTGAATTAAATTAAATTAAGCACCTTGGACGCGCCAGCTCTGATGGAGGGGATGAGGCTGCTGCTGCTGCTATTGCCAGCGGCGTGCTTGCCGTCGAGGCGGTACTCGTGCATGACCCAGCCGGTCTTGCCGCCCTTGGGGGCCCTCCCGGTGTAGAAGACGAGCGTCTTCTTCATGCCGACGAGGGCCTTGCCCCTGAAGATCTCCCTGTCCTTGCCCGTCGCCTTCCAGTAGCCGGACTCGGTGGCCCTGTTCGTCCTCAGCCCCGTCGGGTACTTGCGGTCCTTGACGACGAAGAAGTACCACTCCTTCTCCCCCATGGTCGCCCGAGCTGGAATGCACACCACACCATACATATGCGCGCACGTGTTGCGTCAATCATTAATGAACGAACCTCGAATCTGACAGTGACTACAAGATTATTGCAAATGATAGACCACCCCTGATCGATCCATCCGTCGATCAGTGCCAAAAGGAAAAAGAAGCTTACCAGGCAGGTCCCATGGCTCGCACTTGTTGAGGTCGGCCTCGCCGACGGCGTGCGCGGCGAAGCGGGGATCGGCGGCCTTCTTGGTGAGGTAGTGCGTGATGAGCTCCTCGTCGGTGGGGTGGAACCGGAACCCCGGAGGGAGCTCCATGGCCTGCTGCTGCAGCAGCTGCTGCTGCTGGTGGAGGTGGTGCACGTCGTGCTCCATCACCTGCCTGGCTAGTGAACCGAGGATCGCCGTCGTCGAAACCTTGGTATGCTCACAGCTTGCAACACTGAAGAGCCTGAAATATCGATGCATAGACACAGGGAGCAGCAGTATTCATCAGCAGATAAACAACGACTTGACGAAGATAGGTGGTAGTACAGAGAAATCAAATCAGGCAAAATTATTTGTGGACCTAGCCATAGCAATAAGCACTTCAATAATAGCAACAGGAACCAAATCAAACAAGCAACAGCAACGAACGAACGAACGGCCGCAGGGAACTGGATCGATGCAGCAGCTACTAGTCTAGTACATGGTGAGGTGAACACATAAAGAAACAGAGAGCAGTGTGGATCTGGGAGATCGAAAAGGAGGCTGCGCTAACCTTTTTGGGTTTATCGTGGATGGATTCTTCCGGGGGAGTGGAGTTGTTAAGGCTGGGGGAAAAAATTTAAAGGTTGGAGGTGGACGACGGGGTGCTTATATAGCGCGAAAGGAGGCTGCAGTTTTAGAGGGACAGAGACGTGGCGACGAAGGAACAACACGCGGTGGTGGTGCTGGTGCACGGCAGCCGGCCGGCTGTCCGGCCGAGGGGATGGGCCTCCTAGTTAACCTTTTGACTTTTGACAGCAGCCATGGGAGTGGTTAATTGTTTTTACCTGGCCCATGCCCATGGCCCCTTCAACATCATTCGCGGGGACCACCAGCTGGTTAGCTTGTTTTATGCAGTATTTTCTTTAAACTGACCATTAACTTTTAGGGAAAGCAAGTGACTGTTTCCGCCTTCCTGTCAAAAATGTTTTGGCTAGCTATTCTCTCCGAAATTAAATTGGGGTAATTGCGATGCGATTCTTTCTTAACTAATTAATACGGGTGCCTCCTGAAACCATCATTAGTGTGCTACTGGAAATTATTGTCATGTGCCACCTAATTCCTCTGTTCAAAATTATGGTTCGTTTTGGCCTATTTTTGGTATACAGATATACTTAGATATATACATTATGTACTAGATACATACTACTAACTATGTATCTTCTTAAATGTAACAAAACGGTCTACAATTTGGAATTGAGGGAGTGGTTTATTGTGTTACGGAGTGATGTGTCTGGGTTTATCAGGATCAATATGTGGGAATAATGATTATACACCGAGTTTTGTTTTGACGATTCATTTTAAAATATGCAAATAACATTGAATAGTTGACGTGAGTTGCACTTGCTCCACATATTGTTTAACAAGATCATTATATCAATGTGCTGGAGTTCGTCATGGGGTCCTATAGCAACAGTATTTCCCGTGCGAATTCCTCCCAAATGAAACAGTATCTTTTAGGTAATATGGGCGACACAATGGAAACGCCGTTGCATCACATGGGCAAAATAAGAATATTGTTCCAGATACTGAGATACAGCACCGCCCGCCCTTTCGGAGCTTTGATTCCATACAGTAACCGGACTGCTTTATTTGCGGTGTCAAGAACGAGTTGACTCGACAGTTGGTGCCATATTCTGTTTGGCCTGTCCGGCCAAGCGCCCATATAGCCCATACGCCACAAAAGATGCAGTGCCCAACTCCTCAGACGCGTACAGCTAACATACATGTGTAGTTTGGAGGTGTGGGCCGCTGCACTGCAGCAGAGCCAATGATCCATCTTGCCCTACATTGTGGTATGCTACGAGATCTGAATTTCCGGGCATTTTCTGTTGGATATGGCTGGATGCAAACCAGAGCATCTGTTTGAAGCAGTAGATATGCCCATGCACCTATGAACAGATCACACTGTTAGTTAACTGCGTGCGGACGACAGACAGCTCTGATCGACCTCATGTGGACTGTAGCCTTTGCGATCATGAGCAATTGAACAGGGAAAAAAAATCAACCTGCATGCACTTATCATCCACGTCCAAATCATGGGAGGACCGCAAGATCTTTCCAGTCGGGTCGTCTTGGCCCACGGGTTTCAGTTTAAGTGGATCAATCAATCTCATCGATTAGATGGCTAGACCTTACCTGAGTTGACGTGGCTCCATATAATCTAGTACTCGTATGCGGCATGACTACATTTTTCACTGTACTTTTTTTTTTGTGCAGAGCGACGGGCTATGCCTGCAATCCGTTGTTTTGTTGTGTATAGATGCATGCACCAGACTTTGGTGTGATTAACTGAACCCAGTAACCCAGTCATTTATGCTCCGTAACTAGCTAATTAATTTGCGGTCTCTTTATCTTTTGAGACGAAAGATTCAAGAACGGAAGTACTAGCCCTGTTGCACGTATACGGACTGATCGGTCTTTTTTCTGTAACAAAGCTGGGTGCGTGAACGTCGCTACAGGTAAAAAAAGACACCGCCGTCGTTCCCGTCGTATTCATACCCACACCACCGCCATTCAGGGAACCAGAGGACGCGGCGGTAGAGTACATGTCGTCAGGACGGACAAGTGTATGTATATCCCCCGCAAAAAGAAAGGTTAAGCGTATCCATACACGACAAATATACGAACAGTCCCTAGCTTACACGCCGTTGGCGCGCGCGGTACAGAAAATTTACCTATACGTGTATGTGCATGCATACGCCTGCGGATCACAACGAACACCGAAACCGTACCAGGCCATGCGTATATACACGGCAGCACTACACGTGGCTGTATATGGGCGGCGGCGGCTGGCGGTGGGCCCGTGGATTGGATGCAGATACGCACGGCGCGCGTGGCGGGGCCACACCACGCTCTCGTACTGTAGCCACGTATACTACCGTCGCCGCCGCGTCGCGCACGTCTCCGTCGCCGCACAGCGCACGTCTCTGTCCTCCTCTCGCTCCCCCTCAACCGCCTTGCCTTTGGCCATTCCATATTTCAACGGGGGCCGCGCGCTCCGCTGCCTGCCAATGGACACACGGGATGGTAGGACGACACGACAGCGACCGCGGGCGTATAGATCGATTCGTGGATGGATATGCATGCCCGCGTGCCGGCCGGGCCCCGGCCGGTGCCACGTATACGTACGTACGTACGTGCTGTATGGGCGTCCGCGCCCCCACAACTTTAGCTGCGAAAGGTAGCGAGCCATATCACAGATCGATAGTGGCGCACGTGTTTTTTCCCTTGTCGATCTCGGCTTCGCTTCTTCGCTACCATGTGGATCGATGACCTACGCGCCTGGCGTCCACCGTCTGAAGCAGGTTGGGAAAAAGGGAAAAATGGAGAGAGAGGGACCCGTGCCGTGGCGGGATGGACGCGCGCGCGCATCGGTGGCTGGCGCCAGGGCCTTTCGTTCTGTTCCAGTTTGCGTCTGCTTTGCATGCTGCAGTGAGATGCGGCACGAGGCAACAATGATCGGGTCAAGCCGGGCCTGGTGCCGTCCCATTGTCTCCTCCGATCCTTGCCCCCTTTTTCCCAGCGCGGCCGTGCGAGGGCGACCGGCCCGGGAGCGGCGGCGCGCGACGACGGCGACTTCACGTGCCGGCCGGTCTGGACCATCGCGTGTCTCCACAGCCGCCGCACACGCGTTACGCGCATTCGCGTCTCCGCGCTGCCGGCCGCGGCCAAAAAGATCCGGGACGAAAAAGCACGGGGGGTCGCCCGCGTCCTCTCGGCTCCGTGCGCGCACGCGTCGTGGTCGCGCTCTCGCCCGCCCGACGCCCGCTGTGTCACGCCGGTTACGAGCGAGGCCCCCGCAAGCTTAGCCTAGCTAGGTCACCGGGGCCGGGGGGGGGGGTGGTTCGTGATCGTCGGCACAGTACGGCTCCGGCTCGGACCGCGACGGGGCGGGTGATTGCGTCCCGCACCGGGGGTGTTTAGTACTAGTGCCAGTACACAGCAACCCCGATCAACATTAAAGAAGGTTATCTCCTCTAATTATTGCGTGTTGCTTTCTCTAGCTACTGCGAGGACGAACTGCTGTAGTTCCTGATTAATCGCAACAGTAATTATAGATGGCCAAATGGACCGAGGCCCATGGGCCAGCCCACAGCACGAGATTTTGGCCCGGTCCAAACCCAGCACGGCACGAGACTATTGGGCTTGGGCCAGCACGGCCCGTGTGTAGTGCCGGGCCTGGGCTTCCTCCTCGGCCCAGCGTGTCGGCCCAGCACGGCACGGCCGAGGCCGGCCCGAGGTGGCCCGACGTGCTGGCCCAAGCCCGACAGCCTGCTTGACCCGCTTAGTATATAAGCGAGCGGCGGTCGCGGCCTCCCCAACCCTATCTCTCATTTCTTTCCCCCTCGCGCCGCACCTTCTCATCTCCGCCTCTCCACCTCCTCTCACGGTCTCGCCTCGACGACTCGACGTGCGGATTCTCGACGTCGGTCTCCTCCTCCCCACCCTTGATGGCCATATCTAAGCCGCCAGGATCCTCCTCCCCCTCTATTGTAACTGGATCTATGCCGCCGCCAACTCCGGCCGAAACCCTAGCCACCTTGGCTTGGGGCTTTGGCTGTGCCGGTGCGGTGCCTCGAGGACTTCGACCCGCGGGTTGTCATCGTCGGCCTCCTCCTCCCTGGCTCCCTCTCTCTGGTCGTCGGATCTACGCCTTCTTCCCCTTCTTTGTCATCGACGGCAGGATCTACGCCTTCTTCCCCTTCGTACATTCTGTTTTGGTGTTGGAACTAAATTGCCTGTGATGATTCTGGAGTTGAAATGAAATGCTTGTGTTTTGGTTATCCTAAACTTGTGTTTTTCTAAATTCTAAAAATATCGTGCTCTGCGCTGGCACGGCACGCCGCGGCACGCCGGGCTATCGTGCCGCCCAGGGCTGGGCCGCGTCGAGCCGGGCCAAATCGGGCTAGTGTCGGGCTAGGCTGGGCGGCCCATTTGGCCATCTATAACAGTAATTAAACCCCGGCCCCACCCTCTCTGATCATGCATGCGCCTTTCCCGTTTGATCCGTCAAGTTAATATCGTTCGCGATAATATACCAGCTGCACCACCACCCCCGCGTCAGCATCGTCGCCATCACCATCTGGAACGTACCCCGCGGGTTGGCCGCTGCAGCGCCTGCGCATCACACGTCGACGCCCGTCTCATCATTGCCCGCACGTACGCATTGGCGTCGTCGCTCGCGTGCTCGGTCATGCGCGCTGTAGCAAGCAACCCACCGCCACCAGCTAACCGAGGTCAAACGGCTAGTGTTCTCTCTAGAAAGAAAAGAGAGGAGGGCGACCCGTCCGCCACCAATCATCATCGCCGGCACACATGGCGCGACGCCGGTTAGGCCACCTTTGCTCGAGCTCCGCCGGCCCATCGAGCGCATCACCACGCGATCACACTGCAGCTGGCGAGACAGCTAGTAGGAGCCTAGGAGCTAGCCAAGTAGCCCAAGCCTTTTCAAGGACCCCATCTATCCCCTCTCTCTATCGTTGCTTGTGCTCCCACGCCTCTCAGACACGGTGCCAGAGGCAGAGCGCGCGGCAAAGGGGAACGACGGCGACGGCGAGGCCGGGCGGGACGAAGGTGAGTGAGTTCGGCCAGTCCAAGGCGAAATCTCTGACCTCGGGAGCGCATGCTTTCGAGTTAAGAATGCTATCCGTTCGGGGCGCGCGGCAGCTTGTTCGCCTGCCACCTTTCCGAGAGGAATCGGCTACTACGCGCCGGCAAGTTTAAAGTTTTCGTACGTGCAAGCGCTGCGCCCCCCATTCCGACAGATCATGGGTGTCGCAAGTCAAAGCACTCCCAGACTCTCCCTGGCAGGCACGTCTTCTGATGATAAACTACAGATCAGACGTACGTGCATGCGCACGACACAAGGAAGGAAAAACAATATATTTGGATTCAGTAGTACATGTCTTGACCAAGGCTATACTAGTGTTATGCTAACATAACATGTCATGAGTGGTCTGAAACTGCAAGGAACGTAGTACTGCATTCAGCCTCAAAGTCCAATGGGTTGTTCGGTTCTTGGTAGCCACCAAACTGCAATATTCAGAATGCTATGGGCATGGGCTTGTTGTTTACGCAACCTGTTCGTTGCTCGTAGCTGCCTTGACCAAATATATATATATCAGGGTCTACTAAAGGAAACCGATAATTCTAGGTCTCTGATCGGATAGGAAACATTGAACGAATAAGTGACCATTAGGTACCCAAATCTGCATGACTGAATGTATGTAGGGGGCTGCTGGGCTGCAGGCAAGCAGCCGGTGCACTGCAGACCCATTGACCATGTGCTTGCGCGTACTCGATTATTTCTGCTTTCTCCCTACCAGAACAAGTCATTCTGATATATGAGTGGTTGCAAAGGTGATTTGACTTGTAAAGATGACACCATCAGAATCAGAAAATCAGGATAAAAACAATTAGAGCTGGTAAACAGCAGTCAAACACAAATAAACAACCCCAAGTTGTTCGTCACTGATTACGGATCCCGGTTTGAACAGTTACGCGCCACCTCAGCTCGCACTAGCCCCTGCCTGTAATCGATTGTGACAACCCGAGATATGAAAACACAGCTTAACCACTGCACACAGTGAGAGCTGAAGATATATAAGACTGAATCATCACAGTGCAGGAGTGTCGAGTGTGTATGTGACAGGCACAAAGCTGTAGCTTAGTGTATCTTTCTGTCTGAAAGACAGGCACAAAGCTGTAGCTTAGTGTATCTTCTGTCTGAAAAAAAAAATCTCAACCACTTCATACCCGCGGTGTTCGTCATGGAACGTAGTAGTATATGCTTATTTCTGCGCACGAGGCAGCATCGTGACTGGAAGAAAGTGTTATGGTAGACCATCAGAAAGCAAAGCTTACATCAGTTAAAGCGTCTTGTAGTACCAGCAATGTAAGCAATAATAAGCTGATATTTCTCGGTCAAATATCTCTAATCAAAGATGGCCAGATCGTCATGTCAAGCCACACTTTCACACAGTATGGGACGTCCACTTGTGTATATACAAGTTGCTGTCTCGCTTCCAGCATGTTTGGCCGATCATCCTACTCTATTTGCAGTATTGCTTAGTTCCCGAATAAGAAAACCTCTGCCTTTAATTTTTTGCAAGTTGAGATTGACCAGCATCTATATGCATTTTCCCCTCATAAGTCATATCACAATATGACTGAAAATGAATCAACACCTAATAAAATGATTTCTGTATGCACACTCCGCGGAGTATGATAAATGGCACACTAAATGTTTCCCTCTTTGTACGTAGGTCGCTGTCTACTGCCTCCAGCATGTCCAGCCAGATACCCCAGCGAACTGTTTGTTCCCTTGATTCATCGACATCTCGACTCGATCACTTCTCATCATCGCCATCCGGATGAATAAATGCTGTCTCTGTTTATCATCATCAGACAGCACCCGAATCAACAGAAAGTCGCTAGCAAATTAAGCTCCATTAGAAATATCAAGCAATAAAGTAGGAGACATCTGCTGTCGCGTTGGCGTACTTGGGGTTCATGTACTCGGAGTACTGATTAATCGAGATTATATTATATCCCTATACGATCCTACCAAGATAGTGGGGTTATTGAGCATAACTAATTAGGTGCTAGAATAGATAGCTTTGTTTTTTGTTGACTGAAAGCAGACAATCTGGACTGTCCTATTGTTGATTTTCTGCAGGTATAGGGCATGCATGCTTGCCAGCCACAACTCGCCACGCTAGGGAGCCATGATGGGTGCGGCGGTATGAAACGGCTCCATAGCTATGTGGCGTAGCTGGGAAACAAATACACCCATCTATTTTTAAATTTTACAAATCTTTTGAGAGAGTAGAGGATCTTGCTCACCCTTTTGTTCAGTCTTTTTTTTTTGGAGAGGACTAAAGGATCTTGGTGAAAGGGTGGGGAAAAGGAAAACAATTTTTTTTTAGCGAAGGAAAAGGAAAATAATTGGCTTAATGGTTCCGTGACTTCTATGGCCCACCATGCCAAGTTTGTATGGGCCCATGGGGCTATAATGGGCCAGGCCGAATTTTAGCCCAGAGGACATCCTAAGAGCATCTGTACTGGCCGGTGCAAAGCCGGTGTAAAGGAACATGTGTACACCAATGATCCGATTCATTCTTGTTGGAGAACATCGAACCATTGCTCAAGTGAATGAACCGGATAAAAAAAAATGAATCGGTGCATCCATAGTAAAATAACATACATGGACAGTAGAACAGCTGTTGTGAGTCTAGTAAAGCAATGATTGCTGGAGAAAAAGTTCTGTGCAGCACCTAGCCATGGCGAAGCAACTACTGGAGGACAACGACTCATTGCTTGCGTGGCCATTGGTTCTGACATGAATCTGACTGAGCCGGATCACTAGTAGAGATGCCCTAACAATACTGCTTCTGACAACATTCCAATTTAAATTCAGCAATCGGAGAAGCCCGCTTAATGAGAACTTTAACGAGTAAATCAATCACATAGTCACATACTAGTCAGGAAGGTTGCACACAGAACCATAACCGAAAAACACACGCGTTTCAACGGCTGCGTGCATCGAACGAAAACCCTAACCAGCTCGTCACGCGACTACTGTTCACCAGACGGACAAGCGACCATGCAAATAGCTAAACATAGATACCATATCGTCGCTAACTTAACCTAACAGACTCTCCAGATGCTTTGCACCCGGCCTTGTTCCTGATCCTGTCAGTTACTTCCTCCCACATGATCCCTTCCAATTCACGCACCACCGAGTAATCACTGATCGCACGTCATCATCAAGAAATGGCAGGGAATCACGTGGACAATAACCTCGGAGATGGGAGAGCATATTCAGGTTGCTGCTGCTTTCAGACCATGCCATCATCATTAACATGATCACTCCCAGCTCCCATGTCCCTGCATGAAACTATGAAAGCCAACCAGAGCAAGCTCCGCGCGCTAATCAAACATCAATTCAATTCATACATAGTCACATAGATAAGAAGGTCAATTGGGGAGAGAGGCAAGCTAGGACTCACTCGATCACCATGTCGTCCTATGACAAGGCCATCGAGTCCTACAAGAACGGCATCGCCACGGCGGCGTCGTTCGCGGCGTCCCTGATGCTGGTGCGCGGCGTGGTGCACGAGCTGGTGCCGCCCCAGCTGCGCGAGGTGCTCTTCTCCCACCTCGGCTACCTGAGGTGGTGGCACGCCGTCTCGCCACATCACACGATCGTCATCGAGCAGAGGACAGACGATGGCCTGACCAACAACCACACGTACAGCGCCGTCAAGACCTACCTCGCCACGCGCATCAGCACCACCGACGGGCAGCAGCTGCAGCGCCTGCGTGTCAGCAGCATGGATGAAAACGACAAGATGCTGGTCGCCATGGCCGAGGGCGAGGAGATGGCCGATGTGTATGATGGAGCAGAGTTCAAGTGGCGATTTGTCTCCCGTGAGATCGCAATCAGAAATGGTCACAGCAGCAGTGACATCGATGGTGGTCAGCAAGAGGTCCGCTCATTTGAGCTGAGCTTCCACAGGAGGCACAAGGAGAAAGCCCTCAAATCCTACCTCCCATTCATCGTGTCCAAAGCCAAGGCCATCAGAGACCAGGAAAGGTCGCTTCAGATATACATGAATCAGTACCCTGACACATGGTCCCCGGTTGATCTCCGTCACCCATCTACGTTCGACACACTTGCCATGGACCAGGAGCTGAAACAATCCATCATCGATGATCTCGACAGGTTCATCAAGAGGAAGGATTACTACAAGAGGATTGGCAAGGCATGGAAGCGAGGGTACCTGCTGTACGGTCCGCCTGGGACCGGAAAGTCCAGCCTGATCGCGGCCATGGCCAACTATCTCAGGTTCGACATATATGATCTCGACCTGAGTGAAGTCCAGAGCAACTCAGATCTCAGGAGGCTTCTCATTGGCATGAGCAACCGGTCCATTATTGCTGCTGAAGATATCGACTGCTCCGTCGAGATGAAACAACGGGAGGGGCACGAACTGAAATCTGCAGAAGAAGAAAAGGAAGAACAAAAGGTAAGCTTGGAATCAGAATACATCACAATTTCAAATTTCTTTCCCTTGTTGGTTCTGCAACTTCTTTGCATATGCAGCTATGCTGATAAAAATGGGTTATAAATGTTCTGTGCAGGTGACGCTATCTGGGCTGCTCAACTTTGTTGATGGGCTGTGGTCAGCAAGTGGGGAAGGAAGGATCATAATCTTCACCACCAATTACAAGGAGCGGCTCGACCCAGCGCTGCTGCGGCCTGGCAGGATGGACATGCACATCCTCATGGGCTACTGCACTGCAGAGTCTTTCAGAATCCTTGCCAGAAATTACCATTCTATCACCTACCATGTCACGTATCCAGAGATTGAGGAGCTGATCACGGAGGCGATGGTTACACCTGCAGAGGTCGCTGAGGTTCTAATGAGGAGTGACGATACCGATGTTGTGCTTCAGGATGTCGTCGATCTCCTTAAGTGAAAAGTGAAGCATGGCAGTGAGATCAACAAAGCTGGACACAAGGATCCAAAACGTGGTAGCGATGGTGGCGAAAAATAATAAAAAAATAATCAATTGCCAAAATCTCTACTCTATACTACAAAGGAATGAACAAATTGAGGACACTTCTCACCCAAAAACACACTCCTTTACCCCTCACAACGGACCCACCTACTAGTGCTGAACGGTGGGCCTAGGACGACCAAAGGGGAGGGGGGAGATTGATTTGGTCGTCCTACCCTATTCAAAAACTCTCATCCCACCTCCTCATCTCAAATCTTTTTTCACCATCAAATCTACCCCCACAGTAAACAAAATGGAATATCCCCACGGGCAAACAAAAGGAATGTCCCCATGGCCAATATCCACCGCGGCAAAAAAAAGAAAGAAAATTAATATCCCCCACGACAAACAAGGAAATAACCCCATGTTGAATAAACCCTTTGATTCCCTGATCATGTCGCATGATCCCTTCCTTCCCACCATAGAAAAAAAAGAAAACAACATTAAAATAGAATAAACCATTTGATCCCCTTGATCACGTCGCCTGATCCCTTCCTTTTTTTTCCCTGGTGCAGTTCCCTTCCGTCTATTGTGATAGAAAAAAGGAAACCAAATAGAAAAAGAAAATAAGCCACCACGCCCTATTTATATATGTCTCTTTTAGCCACTGCCTCAATGCCATCATGCCCCTTGCCTACCAGTACATACCTCGCCTCAAATTCTTTGAGATTTTTCTACGAAAGCTGTTCAGCGAGAGACAATGGTTTATTCAACATTTTTCGTGACTCTAGCTGATTGTCTTGAGGTGGTTCATGGATCTGAGGTCGATCTATTTGCCGTCGTTGCTAGCGTTGGGCCAGAAAGTCACCGATGTTCATTGCATCCATACACCCCTAGGGAGATATGCTTGCAGGACAAAAGGTTCGTGTGTGTATCATCATTGTCCTTATTTTATAATTTTGTTTGCTCTCACTATGCTCTTAACAATTTAATGGATCTTGGTGTAGCCGCATCGCATTCCTTCGCATCATCACGAATTACTGCTAGGAAACTGGTGGTAGGCTGATTGATGCCGAGCATCAAAACAGCTACATGATGGCGACGAGAGTTCGCGTAAACCGCGACAGAGGTTCGTTGCAAAATTTGTTGGATCTTTATAGGATAGAGAAGAGATATAAGACATGGATATAATATTTTTAATTTTTTAACTTTAATGTTTTATAGTGTGCTTTGAGGAGACCGCTAACACTTCAATCACATTGATTGAAAGTGATGTATATCCTAGGACTCCGGATCTCGAAGGTACCATATATATGTGATTGTTTTTTCTATAAAAATATTGAAGTATTTATTGAAAGTTGTTTTATTTATGGTTTATTCTCATGCAGCGGTGAGGGAAGAACTGCGTACGTACGTGATGGCTCATGATGCGGTCAACATTGCGGTTGTTGCGCATGATCGTACAACGACGAACGCAAGAGAAGATTGTGCAAGGCCACCGGTCGTACGTTCCCTGCAATACGTCTATGAGTACATGATCAATAGCGGACGGGACTTTGATATTTAATTATCTTATATGCGCATGAGAGTGATAGTGGAGGAACATTTAGAAGAATATTTTATTTTTGAAGAATAATTTTGTTATCTGATTTTTGTTTGGTGTGGTCATTTTTAGTTATCTTAATTTTGTTTAATTTAATGTGCCACAAAGAGACAAGTTTGCTCTAGAAGAATATTTTATTTTGAAGAACAAATTGGTCTTTCTGCATTTTGTTTAACCTTAGATTTATGAATATTTCTTGAACTGGGCCCTCGATGTGCGAGAACCCAAAGCCACTTCTGCGTTGAATCCCCTCGGACGATGGAGCCAGTACAAGATCGTGAGGTAATTTCTTTCCTTCAATTAAACAAAATTACATGCGACTTCTACCTTAAAAATTTCCATTGCTTGTGCTGCTAGCTGACCGCTCATGTTTGATGGATTGGTGACCCTGTTGCTGCCTGCTTGCAGAAGGAGCTGTTGGAACCTTCCGTGCTGCTACGTGAACGAAGGCAATACAGAGAGCCATTTGATATTGCAAGTCTATGACAGAGGATGTGATATGTTTAGCGATATGGTTCTGAGCATCTCCTTGTAGAACAGAAGCAGTCCTTGGTTAGGTCCGAATAAGTGGTTTGTGGAGCTCATATTTTGCTTAGATGCAGTGACCTCTCGATTGTAAAGTGTGGGTGTAGAGTCCTGACGGACTAAACAACCCTGGCGGCCCATCCTATGGGCCGGCCCATGAACAAGACTTGACGCACAAGACAAGGATTAGTCCTAGTCGGTTTGGATATACTGTATTAGGGAATTAGAGATAAACTTGTAAAAGTCTCTTAGTCCTATACGGTTCCCGTGTAACCCTGCCCTCCGGACTATATAAGGGGAGGCAGGGACCCCCTCAAAACAATCTCATCAATACAAGATACATCATACAGGACGTAGGGCATTACGCTCCGGCGACCCGAACCTGTCTAAAACCGTCTCTTGTCACCTTCGACTCTAGATTCTCGACGACTTCTCCCTAAACCCTTCTCTCGGGGCACCCCCTCGAGAACCTAGTCAGCATAAATCGCCGACACTTTGGCGCCGTCCGTGGGATCTACTCGTCGAGTTTTCAGTAAAGAGTCGATGGCCACCTTCAGCGCCTCCATCGTCACCAAGTTCGAGGCAGGCGCCTCCTTCATCTTCGGCTCCTGGCTTTGCATTGCAAACCAGGAAGGCGAACTCCAACACCACTTGCGCGACGAGGCGGCCGCACCAGCTTTGCCACGCGCGCAGACCGCTCCGCAAAGATCTCGGAAGACTCCAAATTCCGACACGATCTCTGGATCGTATCCTACTCGGAGGAGTACGTGGCGCCCGAAGCAGATTCAATCCCGGGCAGACCACGACAACCCAACCCCTACCAAGGGGCAGGATCAAGCCACGTGTCCAAGACTCCCCGGCGGACTCCGGATCACTTCCGAGTTCCGCCAGGGTTCAACGATCAGGACCGTGACAGCAACCCCGCGGGTATCCAGGAACCCTGGCTACAACCCCCGCGGGACGAAGACTTCATCACGTGGATCGCGCGCATCCCAGTTTCCCTTCGGGTTAACAAACTCAGCCGCGGTCCACCAGAAGCACCTGAAGAAGAAGGTTCTCCAACCCCGCGGAGCAACCTCGGATCTTGTCTTGACCACAACTCCCTCGGGGGTTATTGTTCATTGGCCTGACATGGATCCCGAGGCGGCTCTGTTCGAAGCAAACGTACCTTCCACGGTACGGGACATCCTACCTCTGCTTCCTTTCCAAGAAGGCAGAGAGCTCCCTGCTGCCACGGGTAGCAGAAGAACCGGGCCTAGCAACCCCGGTCGCCAGTCCTGCGTGCTCCTCAATGAGCACAGCGATGAAGAAGTTGTCTCCGACGACACTCCAACAGAGGAAGGGGAAACCGACGCAGACCGGGAACTCCGTATCGAGCGCAACCGCAACCGCGCACTCCGACGTCGCTTCATCAAGAAGAAGAATCTCAACTCGGAGTTCGACAAGCAAGACATCTTCAACTCCCCTGTTGCCAACATCTTGTTCGGGGTCAGCGTCTTCGAAGGGTTCCAAACAACCCCTGAGATCAACCTCGCTAAGGCTCGCCTAGAAGCCGCAGCCGTCATGGTCGATCGCCTGGATGGAGGCCGCTCCTCCTCCAAAAGCAAGAGTTCTTCGCGCCAGCAAGCACCGTCAGCCAAGCGTCAGAGCAGTCACTATGGCAGCTCCACCGGCCAAACCAAGGACAAGAACAGGCCTCGCGAAGAACCCCGCCGTCCTCGCGAGGAACCTCCTAGGTCCCAGCGTCGCGAAGAACCCCGTCCAGCTCGCTCTCATAACACACCCAACGACGCCCGCAACGACATCATCCGGATCAGAGAGGGAAGAGCTACCTCCCACGTTGCGGATTCTGCAGGAAGATGCGGCGTCCCCAATCCCGATGCCCTGCCATGCTACACACGCGCCATCCGCGTCAGCTCCTTCCCGCGGAAGTTCAAGCCGCCAGGCATCACCAACTTCGACGGGAAGCAAGATCCAAACATCTGGCTACGCAGATACTCCTCTGCAATCGAAGCATCAGGGGGCGACGACATCTCAAAGATGCTCTACTTCCCAGTTGCGATGGAGCAGGGTCCTCTCACCTGGCTCGAGTCCCTCCATCCAGACTCCATCGACAGCTGGCACGCGCTGAAGAAGGCTTTCGTCTCCAACTACCAGGGTTCTTTCGAGCGCCCTGGCAGCAAATATGAACTCCGCGCGTGCAAACAGAAGCCAGACGAGTCCCTGCGCGACTACAACAGGCGATTCTTCGCCATCAAGGCATCCTGCGTCCCCATCCCCGACTCAGAAATCATCGACTACTTTCAAGAAGGGATGACTGATTGCACCCTCTTCCGTGACTTCGGTCACAACCGTCCTCGCGACCTCGAGGAATTTCGCGCACTGGTGTCCAATTGGATGGACACCGATGATCAAGAACGGGAGCGCTACGGCAAGAGACCCAACAACCCTGGTCGCAAGAACCAGGAGGACAGCAGGGATCAGCCGCGCGACTCCTTCCAACGCAACGGCAACAACCCACGGAAGCGACCACACAACACGGTCGCAACCGTCCAGACCGTCCGCTCCGCCAAATCTGCGCAGCAACGAAGGGAAGAGTTCAACAAACTTCTCAAGAAGCGCTGCCCTTACCACCTCGACAGCAAGCACACCATGGGCGAGTGCGTGCTCCTCCGGGAGACGTTCAGCACTCCCAACAAGAAGCAGAAGTCGGCTGGCGACGGAGACGACGGACACGACAAGGGAGACAGCGGTTTCCCAGACATCAACAACACTGTCAACGTCATCTTCGGAGGCATGGCAGTCAGCGACACCTCGCGCAACCGCAAGAATGCAAGGCGCGAGGCATACGCAGCAGAACCAGCGGTGGTTACACCGCTACGGTGGTCTGACACCACCATCACCTGGTCCCGAGAAGATCAGTGGGCCGAGATCACCTCTCCTGGACGATATCCGCTCGTCCTCGAGACTGTGGTAGCAAACAGCAGGCTCACCAAGGTCCTGATCGACGGAGGCAGTGGGCTCAACCTCATCTTCGCCAAGACGCTGAAGTCCATGGGCCTCGACACGAGTATGCTGCAGCCGGCGGACACTCCTTTCTACGGCATCGTGCCTGGAAAGGCCGCCATCCCCCTCGGGCAAATCACCTTGCCCGTCACGTACGGTACGGCATCCAACTACCGTACAGAGTTCATCAAGTTCGAAGTTGCAGATTTCGAAACGTCCTACCACGCCATCCTCGGGCGACCAGCATTGGCCAAGTTCATGGCCATCCCCCACTACACCTACCTGGTGCTGAAGATGCCAGGGCCTCACGGTGTTCTTTCCCTTCGCGGCGATATCAAGCGCTCCTACCTCTGCGACAAAGAGGCAGTGGAGTACGCCGTCAGAGCCGCGTCCACCATAGATTGCCAGGAACTCCAACCCTTGGCTGCAGCCGTCGTCGCAGAAGACGATGACGCCCCGACGCAGAAGAAGATACGGGCTATCAAGCCCGTGGAGAAGGTCGACACAAAGACGATCGACCTCCAAACAGGAGATCCATCGAAGACAGCGGTGATCGGTTCCACCCTCTCTCCTGTATAGGAAAGCGCGCTCGTCGACTTCCTGCGAGCCCAGGCGGACATCTTTGCAACAAAGCCCTCCGATATGCCTGGAGTACCCAGAGAGTTGATCGAGCACAAGCTAGACCTCAACGAGAGCGCAAAGCCCAAAAAGCAGCGCCTCCGAAGATTCGCCACAGAGCGTCGGGAAGCCATCAAGAAAGAACTAGCTAAGTTATTAGCAGCTGGTTTCATTAAAGAAGCCTTCTATCCGGATTGGTTAGCCAATCCGGTTCTTGTAAGGAAAAAGAATTCAAATGAATGGAGAATGTGTGTTGATTATACTGATCTCAACAAACACTGCAAGAAGGATCCCTTTGGGCTTCCTCGCATCGACCAAGTCATCGACAGCACCGCCGGGTGCACACTACTCTGTTTCCTCGATTGTTACTCAGGATATCATCAGATATCACTGAAAGAAGAGGATCAGATCAAAACTTCGTTCATCACGCCATTTGGCGCATATTGTTATACAACCATGCCTTTTGGCTTGAAAAATGCAGGTGCCACATATCAGCGGGCTATACAGGGTTGTCTTCAAGAACAACTTCACCGAAATGTTGAAGCCTACGTCGATGATGTGATAGTCAAGACAAGAAATCCCGAGGATCTCATCGCTGACCTCACCGAGACGTTCGATAACTTACGCAAATGGCGCTGGAAGCTCAACCCCGCCAAGTGTGTTTTCGGCGTACCATCTGGAAAGCTCCTCGGGTTCATTATCAGTGAACGCGGCATTGAAGCAAATCCAGAGAAGATAGCAACTATCATGAACATGGAGCCGCCGACCACTGTTAAGGATGTCATGAAGCTTACGGGCTGCATGGCTGCACTCAACCGCTTTATCTCCAAACTGGGGGAACGCGGCACTGAGTTCTTCAAACTACTCAAGAAGCAAGACAGATTTCAGTGGACTCAGGAAGCTCAAGACGCCTTCGACAAGCTCAAGCTATTCTTGACTACGCCTCCTGTGCTCACTGCACCGCTCCCGGGCGAAGATCTCTTGCTCTATATTACAGCAACCACCAATGTCGTCAGCGCCGCTATTGTCGTTGAACGCGACGAGGAAGGCCATCTTCAGAAGATTCAACGTCCTGTGTACTTTGTGAGCGAAGTCCTCTCGGACTCCAAATCCAGGTACCCTCAAGTTCAAAAAATTCTATATGCTGTCTTAATGACATCCAGAAAACTGCGGCATTATTTCGACACCTACAAGATCGTCGTGGTTACTGGTTATCCTATTGGCGAGATTCTCCACAATCAAGACGCTACAGGGCGTATCGCCAAATGGGCTGTTGAGCTCGGAACATACAGCATCGAGTTCCGTTCTCGCACGGCCATGAAGTCTCAAGTCCTTACTGATTTCATATCGGAATGGACCGAGCACAATCTTCCAGTCGCCACCACCAAGCCTGAGCATTGGATCATGTATTTCGACGGGTCACTCAAGCTGGAAGGCGGAGGCGCTGGAGTTCTGTTGATCTCACCTCGAGGGGATCAACTCAAGTATGTTCTGCAGATTCAGTTTGCTGTCACCAACAACGCTGCAGAATACGAAGCACTTCTTCACGGCATGAAGATGGCCATTACTCTTAGTATCAAGCGTCTGCTGGTATATGGGGACTCCATGTTGGTCATCAAACAAGTCAATAAGGACTGGAATCGCAACCATGAAGACATGGACGCGTACTGTGAAGAAGTCCGGAAACTGGAAAAACACTTCCTCGGCATTGAATTTCATCATGTCGAGCGAGATTACAACGTCGCTGCAGACGTCCTATCAAAGCTGGGTTCTTCCAGAGCAGAGGTGCCCAGCGGGGTGTTCGTCAATGAACTCTCCAAGCCATCAATTTCTGCAGCGGTACCTCCTGATGCTGCAATATCAGCTCCCAAGGTTATGCTCATCGACGCCACTTGGAGTGCTCCGATTATAGACTACATCTTGCACGACAAACTTCCTGCCGAGAAGGCAGAAGCTCAGCAAATTGTCCGCCGTAGCAAGTCCTATGTTATAATCGGTGATACACTGTACCGACGTGGCGCACGCTCTGGCGCATTGATGAAATGCGTCTCACAGCAAGAAGGAGTCAACATCCTGGCGGAAATTCACGCAGGAGAGTGTGGCAATCATGCAGCTTCCCGCACCATCGTCGGCAAAACCTTCCGTGCCGGGTTCTATTGGCCTACAGCTCTACACGATGCTGAGGAAATTGTTCGTCACTGCAAGGGTTGTCAATACTTCGCTCATCATTCACATCAGCCTGCTCACAAGATCAAATTGATACCTCCGTCATGGCCATTCGGATGCTGGGGGCTTGATATGATTGGGAAACTACCCCGGGCGCCTGGTGGATTCGAATATTGCTTCGTCGCAATTGACAAGTTTACAAAGTGGATAGAAGTCTTCCCGGTTGTCAAGCCAACCTCTTAGAAAGCAGTCCAATTTCTCCAAGAATTGATTCTTCGCTTCGGGATACCTCATCAAATCATCACGGATTTGGGCACCACCTTTACAGGCAACAAGTTCTGGGACTACTGTGAAAATCGCAGCATCGAGGTATCCTATGCTTCGGTTGCTCATCCTCGTGCCAATGGGCAAGTTGAAAGGGCCAATCCATGCTCCTTGATGGACTTAAAGCTCGCATGGAAAGGACCCTGAAGAAAGCAGAAGGCCGGTGGATGAAAGAACTATTTCCAGTTGTCTGGGGCCTACGATCTCAACCCAGTAAAGCTACAGGGCAATCTCCCTTCTTCCTGGTGTATGGATCCGAGGCCGTTCTACCTGTTGATGTCATGCATGGCGCCCCTCGTGTTGAGGAGTTTCAAGAGGCCATGGCGGATGAACAACGGATGCTGGAGGTCGATACGGCTGAAGAAGCGCGACTGGCAGCCTTGTTACACAATGCTGCATATCTTCAGGGCATTCGCAGATTCCATGACAAAAATGTGAAGACAAGATCATTCCAGATTGGAGACTTGGTGCTACGACGAATCCAAAATACAGCCGGTCACTCCAAGCTCACTTCACCCTGGGATGGTCCATTTATTGTTTCCAAGGTACTCAAACCAGGCACCTACAGACTTCAAACAGAAGACGGTGTGGAATTACCAAATCCTTGGAATATAGAACACCTACGCAAATTCTACGCGTAGCTCTGTCACTACAGCAGTGCTTCGGCACCACAAGAACTACTTGCTTCGGCACCCAGAGTTCTTCTGTAAACATTGCTCCGGCAATATATGAACTACTTGCCTCGGCAATACATGTTCTCTTGTACCGTTGTTCCGGCAACGAGATATATGTCACTAAAGCTCCCTTTATTGGGTTGTTTATTTGTCTTTATGACATCATCTCAAACTTCCGTGTTCTTTTTAGAACTTGGAAAGTTTCTTTTACATTCGGAGCCTATAAAATGAGGTCTATCCGGGTTCTTTCGAGGCCAAGAACGGATCTGTTCCTCTTCTTACACTACTCTGTGATAATTTTCAGCTTAACGCTGCCGCTCCATGGGTCTTACTGGGTTCTTGCTTCGGCAGACCACATACAGTTAGTTCCCAAGTATCCTTCCAGGGTACATTTTATAAGATAGCTAATGCTATAAGAAATCTCCCTGGGTTCCTTTGGGTCCTTAACAGGGTTGTTTTTCAAGTTAAAATCTGCTCAGCGTATATTTTGACTAAGTCCTGGTTATTAATACAGAGACAACCCAGGAATTCATAAAAATTCTTGGTTTTTCTTCCATAACATAGCAATAAATATATTACATTGCATGACATTTATATTACAATAACATCAGTTTCAGTTTACAGCCTAAGGCTTTGAGCAATTGCTTCTGCAACTGGCTCGGCCTCTTGCTTCAGGTCCCTAAAGGTAGACTCCGTACAGTTTGGCTCTGCGCCTTCAACTAATTTACCTATGTCTACCTCCGGGTACCTGGACTTCACTACAGCGAGGACATGCACAAGACAAGCTTTCGAAGATCTCTTGATATATGCCTTCAGCTGTCTTGGCATAGCCTTCAGGCGCTCCAGGAATGTTTGCGGTGTTGCAGGGTCTTCTGGGACCAAGGCTTTCACCACCGGGTTCGCTGCCTTCTCTAGCTGCGAGATCCGGTTCAAGGCTTCCGCCAGGTCGTCGTCCGACTTCTTCATCAGCCGCAACTCTTCTTCGAGCTCAGACATCCTCCTGGCCGCCTGTTCAAGTTTCTCGTCCAGCACCTTCTTGTCTGCTAGATGCTTCTGTGCCTGGACGAGATCCCTGGATAACCGACCATTTTCCTCGCGAGCATCCTCCAGGTTCTTGGCAAGTTGCTTCTGCTGCTCGAGGATTTGAATCAGTTGTTCGTCGGCATCCTTGCGTTGTTGGACCGCCACTCTGAGTTGTTCTTTGACGCCTTCATGATCAGCAGAGAGGGTCTTCAACGCTTCTTCATAACGGTTGGCCACATTGGACCAATCCGTCATTTTGCTCTGGGCTGTTGCTAATTGCTGTTGCGCCCCTGCGAACACACGACAAAAGACAGAGTTGTTATTGAACACAGGTAAAGGACAATTCTTTACAAGACTTTGGTGGCGACAGCGTACCTTTGAGCTCTGATTTTGCCGCCGCAAGCTTCTTCTTCATGTCCTCCCTCTCTGCGGCCAATTCCTTGGTCCGCAGGTGCAAGGTACGGATCATGTCGGCGTCTTCCGCCTCCTGGAGCTTGCGGTCTTCGCGTTCGCGCTCTAGCTCCTTTTGGAGACGGTCCGCCTTGGCGTGCATCAAGGATATGTTGTGGAGGTACTCGGTCTTCTTCCTTGATGCTTCGCCAACAGCCTACAGCAGAGTTGTTATGAGATATACTTCGTCACATACTACAAGACCAGGGTTGTTTTACTAACCTTGAAGTAGGCTACTGCCCTCTCGGCGTGGTAAAGCCCCCTGTCGATGTGTTGTTCATCCTCCTCCGCGTCCAGAATGTACTCGAAGGTCTGCGGATTCGGATTGCACATTGGGTCGAAGCTTCCGATGCGGAAGCTCCTACCCTCCTCTTCAGCTCCGGTACTCTGAGGTACCCTGGGGATTTCTTCAATCGCTTGCTCTGGGGTTGTATCTTCAGTTTGCTTCTCCCTTGAGCACTCTGCTTCCGCCCCGGCCTGGGTTGTTACTGTCACGCTCGGGGGCTGCGCAGAGGACTGATCGCGGCGCTCTCGCTCGGATTCTTCAATTACCGCCGCCGTGACCAGTTGTTCGATCTCCGCCAGCACTTCAGCAACTGTCTCCTCGACTTGGGCTTCTTCTGGTGCTGCGAGTCTGCTGGCAGAGTTGTTTGCACTTCCGGCAGGGTTGTTTCTGGAACAACCCTGGGTTCTTCGGGCACTGCGGCCTCTGGCTCTACAGATATATGATCAACCACGGATTCTACCCTGGTTGTTGTTGGTGCTTCTTCAACACTGGAATATTGGAGTTTGTTAGTCACATCAGTATACTACAACGGTACATTCAACACTACCTCACGAAGTACTTACATGGTGGAGGGTCGCATAGGGATCTCTGGCTCCCCCAAGGTGAACTCCTCTTCCACCTCCTGCCCCGCCGTTGACGGTCCTGCTGGACAGGGTTCTTCAATAATTGGTGTTATCCCTTCAAACGGCGTGGAGACAGGGTTGAAGATCTCGTGCAGGATCTCTTCCTCAGATAATGCCCGCCGAGCAGAGCTGCTTTGCTGCGGCATACTGGTTCCAATTTCTCCTATGGCTATCTCCACTGAAGATGTTGTCCTGGGTTGTGGGGATACTTTTGCCCTTTCCTCTGGGATTGTTCTGGCTTGGGGCTTGGGCAAGGTGCGTGCTTTCTTGGGCACTGGTGCTTGTGCCTCTGATGGCGCCGGTCTCTTGGACCTTTCAGTTCCCCTGGAGGTCGCTCCTGATTTGGCTTGGGGTTCTTCAGGGACCTGTGGTTCAAGTTTTACCATTGGCTCGTCAGGGTCTTCAATTGCAGATTTCATGCGCACTTGATCTCTTACCCCTGGATCCACACAGCGTGCCAGCAATGCCGCTTCTTCAGTGTTGGTTGGGTCCAGGGGCGGCAGACTTACATATAAGGCGCGCCGGGCTTCATACTGTGATGATCAAGACATTAGTTCACAATATATTTTCAACAATGCAGAACTATATTCAGAAAAGGATTTTACCTCAGGTGTCATGGTTATCGCAGATACTTCCATTATTTCAGGAAATTGATCATCAGTAATCACCAGGAACTTCTTCAAGAGTTGGTTCACTCTCTTCTCCGATATGTTCCCGGTGGCATTCCTTGAGGGGTCTGCTTCCCCAGAGTACAAGTACCCTGGGTTACTGCGTTGCTTGCATGGCTGGATTCTCCTCAGCAGAAATGACTTATATACCATGGCTCCTGTTAGGCCTTGTGCCTTTAGATCTCTGATCATGTTGAGCAGCTCAGGGATTTGCATGGCTTGGTTGACTCCAACTGTCTCGCTCCAGAATGGTTTCATTACTGGAGGATTTCCTGAACGGCTCTGCAACTGTGGCTGGTGGTTCCATGCGTAGAACCATTCCTTCTGCCAGTCCTTGAGGCTTTCCTTTGTTGTGTAATCCAAATACACCGGCCTCATGCCCTGGCGGAACTGGATAACAACTTTGCCTACCACTTGCAGTGGCCCGCTGGAGGTCTTTACCCTAAATAGATGGCGGAAAAGGGCAAAATGAGGATCTATCCCTAAGAAGGCTTCGCACAGATGGATGTAGATGGATAGATTGAGAATGGAGTTGGGATTCAGATGACATAGTTCAATCCCATAAAATTGAAGCACACGGCGGACAAAATCACATGCTGGCATGCCAAATCCAACTTCATAAAAGGCCTTCCATACCGTGATTTCCTCGGTGTCTTCGGTGGGGTATTCATGCCCGTATGCGCTTCTCCATCGGCTTATTCCTTGTGCTGGCAAGAATCCATCCGTCTCTAGGGCCTTGATGTGCTTCTCCTTCAAGATGCTGGTCGGCCAGTCGCTGATTGGATCTCCAATAATTGGCATGTCCCCCGCGGACGTTGTCTCCTCGGTCGTAACGATCTGCTTCATCGCCTCTGCCTTCCTCTTCGAGCCTTTGCCTCTGCTGGATCCTTCACCACCGGCCATTGGGATCTCTTGTGATTTGGTGTGGATTGGATCTAAGATTGGGGGAAGTTGTGGATGCTTGGGTGCGATCTCTGGATTACGCGAACTGCAACTGTCGCAAACCCTAGATCTGTATTGCGCAAGCGTACGGATACAAAGGGTCGCGGGCAGTTTATATGGGCTTTTCGAAGCGTTACTTCGGTAATTTTCAATTTTGGTCCTTTCTTGATCCTATATTTGAATTCGTTCAAATTTAGGCTCGGGGGCTGTGGACATATTTTCAGGAAATATTTTTCTGAGAATTTTCGGCTTCAATTGATAAATTTATGAGGAATTCTACAAGAATTCGGGTTTCTTCGGAAATTGATTCTCTTTTGGTTCGGACTTCGAAAGAGCCTCGAATTTCTTCTTCAAAGATAAACGAGGCTCGGGGGCTGCCCAATTGGGCGCACCTAATCGGTGCGCACCAATCCGAACTTCGAGAAGACTTATGAGCACATCATTACCTATCGAACAGCATGGTTGCAACTTCCAAGATCAAAGAACCCTGTGGGTCTCAAAGAACCCTGGCGGGTTCCAAAGAACCCTGGCGGATTTCAAAAGAACTCTGGAGGACCTCAAAGAACTCTGTACTTTCAACAAGGCTGTTCTTCAGGAGATAAGGTGCTCGGGGGCTTGTGGGTGTAGAGTCCTGACGGACTAAACAACCCTGGCGGCCCATCCTATGGGCCGGCCCATGAACAAGACTTGACGCACAAGACAAGGATTAGTCCTAGTCGGTTTGGATATACTGTATTAGGGAATTAGAGATAAACTTGTAAAAGTCTCTTAGTCCTATACGGTTCCCGTGTAACCCTGCCCTCCGGACTATATAAGGGGAGGCAGGGACCCCCTCAAAACAATCTCATCAATACAAGATACATCATACAGGACGTAGGGCATTACGCTCCGGCGACCCGAACCTGTCTAAAACCGTCTCTTGTCACCTTCGACTCTAGATTCTCGACGACTTCTCCCTAAACCCTTCTCTCGGGGCACCCCCTCGAGAACCTAGTCAGCATAAATCGCCGACATAAAGTGTCTTAGAACAATTAAAGGAGACACCATATTAGACATGGAGGATGCTTCTCTATACTTCCTATATATATCAAATTGAACATATAAACGGGGTGGGTGCATGTATGGCCGTTAAAAGGAAAAAAGAATAATCAACTGATTCGCCTGCCTAAAAAAAGAAACATCCTTATTTCCTATGTGAGCTGATCCGCTGAAAGGAAAATAAATAAAATATAATGTTGTCAGTCTATAAAGAATGATAATAAATGTAATATTTGCATGTGCATTATGGAACTATAAAGTTGAGTCACAAATCATGTGTATCTTCTATTCCTAAAACGAAAGACATAAAGCACATCCATGTCCATAATTGCAATGAAAAAAAGGAAATAGATATTAGATATCTCCATGGTGGGGGAAACAATGAAAAAAAGAAAGAGCAATAAAATCCAGGAAAGACTAGAGTTAGCTTCAGATGATTGGCCGAGATAGAATCAGCTGATTCGCCTACTGTAAAAAAAAAGAAACATTCTCATAATAAAGGATATTTCATGTTAAAAAAAGAAAAAAAAGCATGCAACATTATAGTAATATATATGATATGCGTGCACTATAGAAAGATTGGTTATTGGGCTGACGCGCATGCCTAAAAAAAAGAACCATGCCTCCTGAGATGGGAGATAATCTGGATGCATATAAAAAGGACATGTAATTAATGACGCCATCCTTCGCATCGTGTAAAGCCTGAACCCAAAAAACTGACCACCTACTTTGATGTTTGGCCCAATAGTGGAGTTACGTTTTCAGAATGTCAACTGGTACGTTTTACTCAACCTGCTTTGGTGCTTCATAAATGTAATAAAAAGGATTTCAGGGATATATATACTAACACAGTCATTGTAGGTTTCTGTACCGTTCCTGTGAAAATTATGGCGTGTTCGCATTGGACAAGAAGGATAGGATTATAGCTATAATCGATCCTACACCATTTAGCCAGTGGGATTATTATAGTCATTTGTCCTTTTATTATCTTCCGAAAATACAGAAAATTGCAAAGACGTATGAGCGAGCTATGGAAGAAGTCGATCCATTGTGGAATGACGATGTTTATGATTGGCGTTATATATTTCCGAGCTTTGTTCCTAAAACACCGGACAGGTAACTATAAAGTTGTGCATCCAACGATGAGTATCATTTTTTGCGTAATAAATCTTCACATGGGATGTGTTTTAATTCGTAGTTGCTTGACGGGGTTTATAGTTTTAGAACTCATGAACAGTTGGCATGGTCAACTGTTCCATTGTTTGCTTCAAGCAGTTAGCAATAACATCTCATTACTTTATATTAGTGATATGCTTATTAAAGTATTCCCATCGTTATTAAAATTTCTCTATGCTGATAATGATTTTTTTTTCAAAACTACAAGGATGCAAGAATACTGTGGAAATGGCTCCTTATTGAAGCCCTGAAATTCATGTGGGATGACTGTGCACCAAACATTCCTGATGATTTAAAAGCTGCTCTCCGCTCCATAGGGACACACATAGAGAGAAATACATCTAAGTATATGTGATTGTATTGTTCGCTCGATTTTAGTGCCATCAGTGTTCAGATTAATTCATAGACTACAAGGCAACAATAGTGGTTAAATGTTGGCTCTAAATACTTTGTTTATTTCTTGATTAATAATCATGGCTACCCTTCTATGTATTTTATTTTTCACCCTGCCTAATTTTTAGCTCTCTAAATACTTTGTTTATTTCTTGATGAACTATTCGAAATTAGTTTTTTATTCTATTTTTACTAACACATGCCACTATTCTAAATTAGTTTCTTTTTATTCTATTTTTTAATTATCACGTGCGTGCTGCACGTGCCAAGATACTAATACTAAAAAGAATAATTAGAGTAGTCGTCGACCACCAAACTTTTGCGACGGCCACCCAGTTCCCGTTCGCGCCCTAACGCCGTCCGCGCTCTCCCCATCACGATTCAAATTTCGCCCCTAATCCCGCACGACGCCATCGCCTTGGTGAAGCCATCCGCGAGAGTACCTTATCCGCCGCTCCTCCTATCCCTTTGATCGAGCAGTGAAAACCGGATCGCATGATTTTCGCGCCTAACAAAGGAAAGGGCGACCGCGTCGTGGTTCCGCTTCTGCCCTCCTATCAGCCCCTTGCCAATTCTCCATCCCGTCCGGCCACCTCCCCATCTCGTCTACTCTCCTCCCATCGACCGTCGTCGCCCTCGCCCGCCTCCTTCTCCCATCCACGCTGCAAAAACGTGTGTCCACTATCCACTCGTGCACATCGTCCTCGGCCATATGTGTCTTCTCCTACAGCCCGGAGCACATGTTGTGAAGCAGAAACGGCTTCTTCGCCTCCGTGGACGGCTCCGGCGGCCACGCCGGCGAGGTGGTGACCTCAGACGGTCTAGGCTCCTCGAGTTCGCTTGTGGCCATCGTGTTCGGGGACACGATCAGGTCAGGGACTACGTCATCGTCGTCGGCGAGGACAGGATGACGCTCCACGAGATTCCCAATCACAGCGTGATGAAGCAGATCATGGATACGGGTGATGGTTGCCTCGGCCCACAGCGCCGTTCGCCGTGTCGGGGACTACGTCCTCGTCGCCGGCGAGGACATGGTGACAGCCCTCGCTAGGAATGTGCGCTCTGTTGCAGGTGGCCATTGAGCAGCGACGAGGGGTTCATGCTCTCTTGCCCGAGGCCGACGGCAACGAGATGCAGGTCTGGCACAAGGGCCCGAGCGACCGAGTCGATGCGGAAGCACACCACTACCTGAGCTTGGTGTGGCTCAAGCTCTCGTGACGGGAAGCTATTCGCCACCGACGACTCCACGGTCACGACCGTATGCATCTCAAGAAGCACGTGCGACTTGATGCGTTAAGAGGTACAAACAACTTTGATTTTTTTTTCTTTTTTGCTTGGATTCATATTTTCCTTTGTTGCATTTCATTGCATGGGTGCTCTACCAAAAATCCATGACTTGCTTTTGTTTGCAGCTACAATTAATTCGTAATAGTGTTTCTCTTGTCACACGTTGACTTAAGATTATTCACACGTTGATCGCTTTGCAGCCAATAGTTTGCTATGACACGAGAGTAATTTACTGCATGGCGTTCTCTCAAGATTTGAGGTGGCCGACTCCAGCGACAGGGCAGCGGTGCACATGTTCATTGTCCATGTGGACCTAACCTCATAGAGACCGCCATTGCCATCAATCGATGGCGCTCGACGATATATGCAGCCACATGCCAGATATACATACGGCTCTACTTGTTAGATAAATTTATTGTCTGAAGTGCTATTTTTTAGTTTTAATTTCATAAATCAGATGAATCTGACTCAAGGATGGATTAGTGTTGACTGAAACTATGCCCATTGATCTGCTTCAGCTTTCATGATAGCGCTTTTCATAGCAAGCTGGTCGAGGGAAACATTTTGACATAGAGTCTTGCCTCACCATGCCCATTGCCCACCTCCATCATGTATGTGTGGTCAACCTGCTTCGTATTGTGAATGTCTCATAGATCACCAAACAACTAATATCTCTAATAGCATCAATCATGTTGATTCTATTAGTTCTCAATCGGCATAGTAGCAGAGTTTCGTCATTGGTGTCTTGACACACAAAGCAAATAAATATTAAAAGATGCTTCCAATCAAATATAAATCATTATCTCAATCACATCATGGATCTACATATATAATAGAACAGATATATTGTTTTGTTTTTTAATACTCGTATGTAATTCGTCATATATTATTTGTGTTCCTTGATGTTCTATATAATTTGGCATATATTATTGCTACACGTAGCAACGCACGGACACTATGCTAGTAAAGGATGAAATTGTTTTTAGTGGCTTGTGTGGAAACCACCATCGTCAAGAATGTGTGCTTATAAGTTATAATATAAATTATAATGTAGATCCATTGGCAAATATGTGCTCGTTTCAGTATTGAAATACAAACGGAATATGTAACACCCTAAAATTCATCACTTGCTTGTATTATAAATTCTATGAAAATTTTTGGAATTTATTTGGAATTCAAATTAAATTTGTAGAAATATTGCTTTGAATAGGCATTTAAATCCTTTTAATAAAAAAATAAAATTAATTTAAGGCCATGTTTTGTTTGAAGCATTCATGCTGGTGCATTGTATGTTGAGTGATGAATTCAAAGTTTGTTTTGAATTCAAATGTGTTTGTTTGATTAAAAAAAACAAAACCTTTTCCTTTTCTCTTTTCTCCTCCCGGGCTTCCCCTTCAACCCTGTCAGCCCAGCAAGCCCACCAGCTCCACTCCTCTGCGTCTCCTCCCTTTCATCTCTCTCTGACGAGCCGGGCCCAGCCGTCAGGCCCGTCTCCCACCTCCCGCCGTCAGCTCCCGTCGTCCCGCGTCCGCCCGCGCCACCTGACCGAGCCGCAGCCGCAACTCGCCTCGCCCGCTTGTCTCCCACGGACGCGCCGCACCGTCATGCGCCATCAATTTCCGCCGCCATCTCTTCCTCTTCACTCCACCATGAATGGCAGCCATCAATCCCCATTCAATGACATTGTCCTCCCGAGCATCCTCTCCTCACACCGGCGCCCCCTCTTCTCCCTCCTCTCTTGGCAGAGCACCATCTCATCCAGCGCCGCCTCTTTTCTTCTCAGTTCCACGTGCATCGAGCTCTCACCACTTCGCTCCGCGCCGCCAGCTCGAGCTCATCGCCGGCCATCTTCACTGGTCCGATTCGCCGTGTGCCGAGTTCGTCGCAGGAAGACGACTCCACCACGAGCATCTAGTCGCCAAGTCGCATCGATTGCATCAGTCACCATCTCCATCTCGTGGCCGTTGCGCCGTCGCCGCCGTGAAGTCCGATCCGCAGCGCCACCGTCCACCTCCGCCCAATGTGAGAGCCTTCTTGAGTTGCCCTCGCCATCCTCTCCGTTCTATGCATCTCACCCAAAGCCCTTGTCCCTCAGGTTGCTGGCGAGGTAAACCACCCGAGCTGCCGCCGCACGGAGCAGACGAACACGGCCGGTCTCGATTCGCCGTGTGCTGACCCCATCGGCCCAAGTTTCCACCATCACGAGCTTCGTTGGGACAAGCCGCACCGAACCCACCTATCTTGGTCGCTGTTCGGCCGCTGGAATTGCTTCGCCGCCGCGGAGCACGAGCAGCCGGCCACCACCTCCACTCGACCTCGATTTCCGGCCAGCTCGTCGTGTCCCCGCGCTTGGTGAGAACCTCCCTGAGGTCCCCTCTGTATCCTCTACCGTTTCCCCTCCTTGGCCGAGCCCCACGGACACGGAATCGCCGGCGAGCTGGAGCACCAGAGCTCCCGTCCGCCATGGCTCTTCTATTTGAGCTTTTGCGATTAAACCCTCCGAGAAATCCTGTAACGAATCGTATCTTCTTTGTGTCTTGATTGTTTCATACAAAACCCCCTATAAACTTATGTTTCCTACATTCCAGTCCAATCCTTCCAGTTTTATTCTCCGCCGCCATCCTGCAAGTAATCAGCCACTTCTATATGTTCCGATGGTCAACATTGATGGCAGCAAATGAATTAACAAGCCATTTCCCTTTGTGCGCCTATCTCCATTCTCACTTCTCCACTATAGAGCAGATAACAGGAGCTGGCATCTCACCCAAAACACTCACGCTCCCTCACTTCACAGAGAGCTGCCTTTCCACATCGTCGAATCAGAGCACAACCAGGTCACCTTGGCGAGTTCCAGTGAGTCACTCTGGCCCTCTTCATCGCGGAGCTCCACATCTCCATTGATCGTTTCATTGCTAATCATCGCGACCTGGCGATCAATGCTCGCTCTCCACCTCCAGTGTTTTCTTCCTGTTTAGTGCCGGCCAGAAGCTATATCTAGCTGCATACCTTTTAGTCTAATTCTAATTGTTGGTTAATTCTACAAAAGCAAGCTTCGTCCAAACTCACATATCATACATGCAGTATACACACATGCTAGTAATCGTGCATGTACCAATTTGTCCGTGCTGCTTGCATGCTGGCCGTAGGCAAGTACAAGCTATACACCTTGATGTTGACATCAGCATTACATCATGCCAATGTCATACCCTTTTATTTCTTCAAATAGTCTCATATATATTTGTGAATCCATCTGTTAATCAAGACCACGTCCCTTATTTCTGTGGTCTGTATCAGTACCTTGTAAAACATCTTTGCTAGCCTTGCAACCTTTGTTCTCTCTAAATAAGTCCCTGTAGCCATTAGAAGCTAATAGTGTCCGCGTCTAACCTTTGTTTTCGCCACGTTAACTTTCTAAAAAGCGTAAGATTCACCTAGCAGTATGGTTTTACAAAGCTTGATGTTTTAAGATAAAATAAATATTAATTTGCTTAATATTTGTCAACTAGCTTTCCAAATTAAAAGCTAATTAGAACACTACGTGTTTTTTTCTAATGAAAGTTAATTTGGTTAAGCAGTACTGGACTAACCTTTTATAACTAAAATATGGCTAGGTTATACCCGTTGTTTCATAAACAAATGATGTTAATTTGATTAACAACTATTTAACTAGCTTTTCTAATTAAAAGTAAAATAGGCTTATACCTCGCTTTTACGAATAAAATCAATATAATTAATACTATTATAATTTATTTCTAAACAACAATATGATTAGTTGAACAGACTAATATAACTATTTGATTAGATGTCCATATATAACTCTTTTTCTAAAGTTAATTGTTTAATTGGTATAACTTATATATACACCTCTGCAAATAAAATTGATTAAGATCTAGCCCACCTTTTCAAATGAAAAGTATAACTTGGATTAATTTAAATACTGAATATTTCTGTGAAATATTCATCTCATGTCTTTTCTTAATTTAAAACCAATGAAGCATATAGTTCCCTTTTCCTCTCATGATGTAAATCCCTCGATAGTTGTATCTTTCTAACCTTGGCTCCGATCTTAGTGTTTCTCGTGCCCTCGTGATTCTTGCCGAGCCTCAAACCCGTTTTATGTTTGTTCCATATTGTTGCCTATGTGTGGTGTATTGTTATTTATTTGTGCTTTTCTATGATTGTGTGATCGTGTAGAGAACGTGTCGATCGAAGAAGAGCAAGGATAGAAGTTCGAGGAAGAGTAACTGTGTTTAGCTAAAGAAAGCAAGTGGTTTCCCCCTCTGCATACTCTATTTGGACCTATGAAATGTCATGATAATCCATGTTTACCTTATGTTATGTTATTGCATTAATCTTGATGGGACCCAATAAGGACAACTAGTCTTTTTCACCTAAACCTTAAATCACCTGGGTTTACCTTTATGTTGGGTAGCTATGCTAGTTGCTCAACTATGGTTATGGATGGTTTAATGAAACATGATGAACATGATATATGATATATGTATATGATGAACTATGGTAATGCAAGACCATATGATCAATGGGAACATGGAGAACCACCCAAGAGTTTCCGTACAACCACAATACCATAATGGCTCTGATCTTGGCTAAGTAATTGGATGAACTATATGTTGTGTTTGGACTGCCTGTTGGGTGGTTATGAGAATGTGGATATGGTTGTGCGGGGATCGGAAGGCTAGGCCTTCTGTTGAAACCGTATGAGCTGGGACCAAACACACGTATAGGAATTCCTTGGAAAGGCCTCGTAGCGTCCCTATGCAGCCACACCTTGGAAGTGTGGTACGTGCATGGCCCGCACAGCATGGTTGGGTCTAAAGTTCTTCGGAACTTTTACGCGAATTGTGGTGAAAGTGTACAACCTCTGCAGAGTGTAAAACTGTTATAACAGCCGAGCTCGTGGTCATTGGCCGCCTGGACCCTCACATGATAATTGAACTTGAAGTTGAGAATAAATCGTGGTTCTTGGTTATGGAATGATATGAGATGAGATATCTCTTTATATGCTTAATTGGGTTGGTATAAACTTATACCTTAGTAATCAGGTGCTTGCTAATAAAATTTGACCAAATAAAATGCTGACGGCTTAGAGCCAAGCCTATCCTTGGAAGCTTGCATTCTTCCCCCACTTGTTGAGTACCAACCATAAGTGTACTCACCCTTGCTAAACATTGAATCAGAAGGAGAAGAAGGTGTGGAACACCTTAGTGTTGAAGATGAATGTTAGACGTACGCAGCCCCCAGTCAACTGTCTGTGGTGAAGAGTCGAAGATTCCGCTGCTATAAAATGGTTGTAATGCTTTTATTTTGTTCTTTCCGCTGTAACCCTGTGTTTTGATATTCATGAAGTCTATCATATGTGTGGAACATGATCCTGACATGATCCTGACACACATATGAGATGCATTTGGTTTGTCTTTGTAAAACCGGGTGTGACGGAATATAAAGTCCCATATCAATTCTTGAAGCATCGAAGTCTTTCCAAGACAATTGCGCTATTAACACTCTTTCAGAAAACTTGTGGTATAACCCAATGTTGTTTTTTCCTAAGTGAAGTACTATAACACCACATTCCGATAAAACAACAAAGCATTTATAGTGCGAAGCAAATTGGGTTCTACCCAACATGACCCACCGCTAACATTTGAGTATGCATATATTATTCTTTACATCAGTTTATGCCCAGTAAAATATACACAACAGACAACAAAGTGTCCTCATCATCTTATAACATAAATAACATCAGTATTCAGTAATCGTCCGGGTATAGATTCATCCAATTCAGCAGGTCCATACCAAGCAGGCAAACCTCATGCCATCACACACATCTCATGATGATTTCTTTGATTTCTTGTCCTCCCATTCCTTCCTAGCCTTCTCAATCAACTTGCTCACCTTGTCGTGGAAGCCAGGATATGGTTCGTACCCACCAAATGTGTGAAGAATCTGAAGCAAACAAGATTGTCGTGAGGTGATGTTGTTATCCATCCAGGGAAGTAACAGGCGACCCAAAAACCACAGCGGTGCAAACGCTTACCTCTAGCAGCACAAAGAATGGAGCCATCAAGAAAGCCTGAACAAGATTGTCAAGGAGAGCAGGCGCTCGCTTCTGCAATGAAGATAAGGTTGACATTGTAACCAATGGGTGTGATTACAAAATACTTAGCGCCATGGTTAATAGCATGACAGAGACTTACCTCGAAAACTCCATGACCAATGAATTGCATAGTCCAACAGACCAACTGAGACACCAATACAACCTTTAATAAAAAGTACATATGAGTTAATGATGAACCGTAGACCAAAAAAGAAGTATCTTGCGAGATGACAATACGAAACACCAACAAGAATAGACTTAAGAATTAGTTTATTTGAAAGCAGTTTAGCATAGATGTGCTAAAGTGGCTTCTCGTTGACGCAGGCAAGTAACTAAATGCAGGCAATTAGGTTGTTTAACATCAATTAGCAGCGAATGAAGCAAAATGCAGTCTTCCATTTTGCGGCTTAATAGAAGGAACTGAAACACCAATAATCAACAAGTACTGTTACAAGTCTGCCAATTTTGTACGGTGTGAAAGGAACCATCTTGTTTATATTATAATCTATAGATGGTCTCTTCTTAGAACGAAATATCTCTGTACTATTAAGTATGGAAAAATATGTCCATTTTCGGCAAAAGGTATGATAGATGAACAGTCAAGTGACTGATAGTTTCATCTTTTGGGAGTTATTTTGTGGACAACAATGAACTAAAAAAATTGATACAGTATGTACATTCTGTCCTACTTCATAGTGAATATATTATCAATCTGGATATTTGCACATCAGCAAAATTATCCCAAGGCAGTAACTTCATGTTAGCATTGGGAAATGGTCAGAACCCTTTTGACAGTATTGACATGACATGATCAAGTATGAATGCAATAATATTTAATTTATGTTCGTAGCCTACCATCAAAGAACAAACCAGATAAGATCTATACGTGCGCACCATTCATTTGACCATTACTTTGCTCACAACAAAAGCTAAATCATAGATGTGGATATTTTGTAAACTTGGTCAATAAAAGACCCCCCCCCCCCCCCCCCGCCAAACAGTAGTAATAGTTCCCTATGACATCATCATGTAAACAAGGCAGGCTCAGAAAAATCTTAGCACGTTATGCAAATGAATTTCCATAGGATAACTAGAGCGCTAAATGAACTAAAACATCCATATAGCAGAGCTAGATCATAATTTCACATAACTAAAGCCATCAAGAAACTCTGAGAGACAAAGCTCTTTCAGTCCCCAAGTATCAACCACCTCAAAAGAACGAAAGGAAAAAAACTCAATCAAAACTTCACATGTGAATGCCTCACTAGAAACTGAGCTGTATGGATTGCAAACTAAAACTTGTTGAAATAGAGGAGCTACAGTCACCGGCATCATCTGCATATCCATATGGTACCAATAGTCAATAGAAGCATCCGAGGGTCACCTACGATTCTACGAATACCTAGATGCAGTGCGACTACAAGTACAGAAGCCACCTAAGCACCACTCAGTGCTTGCCAATTATGAGGATTATCTAAAATTTTGCAATCTTCCCCCATGGTCCATGGTTACCAAGTCAGCACATATATACTAGTATTAAATGTAGCCGATTATCTAACAGAAGTACAGATACATCTCGATCCAAGCACGGAAGACATGACATAGTCCTTCACGACGAGCTCAATTAAACGATCGATGCAAAAGGGCGTAATTTGGTCCCCTTACCTTCCATCCGACAGAGAAGCCGAGGCGGGCGGCGAGGGCCCCACTGGCGGCCCAGCAGAGGAAGCAGAGGAGGGCGGCGAGCGCGCCGGCGCGGCGGTCGAGGAGGAAGTAGTAGGCCCCGTAGACCGCGGCGCCGATTCCGGCGGCGTGCGCGAACGGGGCGGTGAGGTGGAGCAGCAGGAGCGCGGTGAGGAAGATGGGCCAGACGAAGAGCTCGTGGATGCCGACGTTGACGGGGTTGCTGTGGTACGCGCCGTAGAAGGCGTAGTGCCCCTCCAGGTCCAGGAGGCCGCCGCCGGCCATGGCTCCCTTCGGTTGGTTGCTTGCTTGCTTGCCTGCCTGCCTGCCTCGGGTCGCTTTGGTTGGTGGGTTTCGTTGCGGGGACGAGGAAGACTTGATGTGGTTTTTAAGTTCGGAGTTGGAGTGGCCCTTGTGAACTCTCGGTGGTGGTGGAGTACACACCAGTCCGTGCAGGCGTTCTATCAACAGCCAAGCCCAAGCCCATAACTGTACTGCAGACAAAGTTAATCATGAACGATGCATACTGACGACAAATTAAATCCAGCAAGTTGGTCACTAAAATTGATCTAAAAAAACTAATCCCTTTCTCCGAGTTTCTTTTTTTAAAAAAGAATAGTGTCACACATTAGATTTGTTTAACTGCTTTTGTACTGAAATTGAAATATCTAATTCTAATCCTTCTAGGAGGATAATGCGTCATATGTGATATTTTTTATTCATTTTCTTTCCATTGTGCAAATCCAATACCCTGAGAAAGGTGAATTGAATTTGAGAAAGAAAATGATTTATGTATATATTAATAACTACTAAGTCATTAAGACATTAACGAATGCACAATGTTTGGAATTTGCATTCTTTGTTGCTGAGTCAATTGTTTAACAAGAGCTCTTGGATAGCAATCTCTCCGTTCTAAATTGTAGATCATTTTGGTATACTTAGATATATATTTTTTATATGCATCTGGATATGGTATAATCTAATTATATACATACTAGTAACTATGTATATAAATATTCCTAAACAACATACAATTTGGATTGGATAGAGTGCCTGATAATAGAATTAATTGCCTCAAGCTCCCAAGTCCCAACCTGTCTCAGCAGCCGTGGACCATACGTTTGTAATGTTCTGCTGTGCGCTTTTAGTCTTCCATGACAAACTGATTATTGCTGCTTGCTGAAGGCACTTAGTTAATAAGCAGTTGTTTCTTATCCCAATTTTCTTTTCCTTGGTTTTTCCGCACGTATTTTTCCCGATAATGAGATACCTACGGTCAATTCTATGTTGAAAGCAAACTAAAAAGTAAGATATTCTCGCACAAAAAGTAAGATAAAGGAAGTGAACTATACAGATTAAACTGCCGATAAGATCAAAGCAGTCAACTAGTCATACGTTCTAGAGCGTTAGAGATCTGCGGAGATTGTTCGGTCAACATTGGGGCACTTGACTTGACGGTGAGGAAAGGAAAATGCTAAAAGTTTGACTTTATCTGTCGATGCTAATTCGAACTAAGCTAAACATTGCCATAGTATAGCTTTAACTTTGAGGATGAGAAGTTGATAACCTTCTATCTGACGACTGTTATGCTCTTTTAGGAATACTTGATTGAGGTAAACATTTTGTCTACTTGTTCCAGCTTAATAGGGGAAAATATAAAGAAGAGAAAAAGCAATACTGTGTTCCATGACACGAGAATTGAGTCTACTTTGGCGTGCCATTTTAAAGAGCTGCTAGATGACTTCAGACTTCAGGGTTGTTTGGATCCCTGTGCTAATTTTTAACACTTATTACATTGAATATTAGAGTCTAATTAATCCATAATTTGACAATATAGGTGGTAGTGAGCATTTGCTAATGATGAATAATTAGACTTCCAAATTAGCTTGGGTTTATGTAATTGGTTTTATAATCAATTTATATTTAGTCCATCTAACTAGCATTAGAACATTTGATGTGACGCTCCTTTTATGTCCTAGCAAAAGGATCGACGCTCATTTCCCACGAATAGCCCACAGTTTGCCCCGCAATCCAGTTGGGCCGATCGTTCTCGAGCACAGTCCACAAATGCAACATAGGATTATGTTAAAAACAATGAGTAGAGAAACTCCAACAAATCTCCAAATATATAGAGATGCTACTGCACATTTGGAAACGGAGGCTAAAGAAGGAAGTCTATCAGGACCTCCAAATTTCATCCCACGCACCTAGGCCTGGGGGTTACTCAACGGTTTTCTCTAGAGGGGAAAAATATATGGGTATGTTGTCACGCTCTAGCTGAGTACCCTCGCCGAGGCCATGGCGCCACCTTTAGGGCCTGCTTGGTTCATGGATGTGCTCAGTCTGGCTCGTCTCCTAGAGCCTGGCTCTCACGGCCTGGTTCTGCTCATACAAGCTATCAATGTTTGGTTGCTGAATCACCGGCCAAGCTCACTATAGCTAGTTGGTTCATAGCATATGCATGTAAAAGCATTCCGCAGCCTTTATTCTCTTTCATGCCTGGCTAAGAAACGATCGAGTTTTGTGTATCTCCTTATGCAGATTTCGTGTGTGATTTATAGCACACTAGGCCCATGACCTCATGAGACAGCCCATTATAGCTCACTGTAGCATGAAGATTCGGTCCAGCACATTACAGAAGCCGGACCATATGACCTTAGGTGTTGAGTTGGCCTAGCTACTACACTATGGCTGCCTTAATCGGCACATATGTCGATGCCGCCTCTAAGAGCAGGTTTAGGCCTTGTTTAGATTGGCAATTGCTTTTCAACTTGGTGCCAAGTTGCTGGCCACCATCTAAACGGGGTGTGCTATTTGCATGTACCAAATACATCACCGAACAGAAGACCCCAAGCGAATGGTCCAGAACCCCCCCACGCCCCCACAACCCCTGCCTCCCTCCCCTCTCTCGTGCGACAGAAGGTCGCAGCGCCCCCATCCTCTTCTTCCGCCGCCGAACCAAATCCTCCCCATGGGTGCCGTCAGACACTAGATCCGGGTCCGGCGCCACCGGATCCGGCCCCGTAGGACGCAGATCGACGGCCTCCTCGTCGTTCCCTGCAAGGGAGATGGAGGGCGGTAGCGGCAGCGGCTACGGCGGCGCGTATGGCTATGGAGATAGCCATGGTTATGGAGGCAGCGACGAAGAGGGCGACGGCGACAGCAACACTGTGGGTGGCGGAGGCGGCGCCTTCGACTTCTTCTCGCAGCCAACCCCCGTTGTCTCCCCCCCGGGCGGCTACGGCTTCAACCCCAACGCCGCGGGTGGGGGGTTCACCTCCTTGGACCTCAACGCCGGCCTTGCTTGGCCGGAAATGCAGGACTACGAGGGCTTCCTTCGTCAGCCCCCCCCCCCAAACCTGGCATCGGATCCAGCAGGGGTCAACCAACCCGAATCGGGTCGACGCTCGATGTGCGGCCTCCTCGCACCGGGCGAGGAGGACGAGGCAGAGGAGGCATGCCTCCCATGACCAGTGCTGCAGGCCTCCATCTCTTCTCAGGCGTCTGCGGGACAGGACCACCGCGCCGCGGTCGTGGCCGTAGATCTGGTGTGGGCATTCCTGCGGCAGGCAACGTCTACTCCCAACAGTACCCACCAACTGCGCGTCAACTGCAGTTTCAACCTCAGGTAAAGCTTCCAAAATCCTCATTGCACTGTGTTGTAGCAATTTTGCCGTATGTCGTAATGTGTACATGTCGCGTTGTGATGCACTGCGTAGGCATTGAATGTGAGAGCAGATTGGACTGAGGAAAATAAGCTCGCATTTTGTGAGATATACTGTGAGCAAATTGCTAAAGGCAATGTTCCTTTCGGGAACATGACCAAGGAAGGATGGAAGGAGGTGCGGGAGAGGTTTTATGCTGCAACTGGAAAGTGGCATGACAAAACTCAGTTTGGCAATGAAAAAAGGAAGCTGAATGCATTGTGGCAGTTCTGCAAAAAACTACAAACGGATACTGGCTTAGGGCTAAATCCTAATGGTACCATTGCTGCATCTGACGCATGGTGGCAAGAGAAGACTGGGGTTTGTTCTCTACTATCTCGTTATTGTTGTTTTCCATCAATTGTATCATGTGTGCCCCACCTAATTTATATCGGCCATGGTGCAGGGAAACAAGGACCTCCTCAAACTGAAAGAAAAGTGGCCACCTTATTTGGAGTGCATGGACATCATGTTCCAAAAAGTGTCTGCTGATGGCTCCACCTCCTATGTTCCTGGCGCAAGTCGTCAAGAAACCGGTGATGAGGACGAAGACGAGGCCGAAGAGGATGAGCCTCAGCCCCACCCCGAGGCCACCCCAGTTAGCACACCAGTTAGCACCCCAGGTAGCACATCAGGTAGTAGAGGCAGCAAGAGGGCTAGTAGCACAACCTCCACTGGAACCAGTCCTACCAAGAAGCTGAAAAACCCCGCCTTACGGATGGTGTACAACATCCAACGTGACATGGCCAGAGCCACTTTAGAAAGGAATGACCTGCTCCGGACCATTGCTACTGGATTCTCAAATAAGGTGGACCTTGTCATAGCGCAAGCTAGAGAACTGGGGGCTAATGAATCAGACTGGGACCTCTGGTGTGCTCTGAATGACTACGTCAAGGATGAGAGCAACTGTAACTTCTTCCTCAAGACTATACCCGAGAAGAAGCTGGATCTTGTTAAGAGATTTGCTAGGGTCAACAACTAGACCCTTTATTAATTAATGCTTGCCATTTGAACAAGTAGACCACAACCATATGTTATTTAAGTTAGGCATTTGAACAATTCAGAACTATGTCTGTGTGACTGAACTATGTCATGTGTATGTGTGTGTGGCCAACATGTATGTGTTGGCTGCATGTATGTGTTGGTTGCATGTATGTGTGCTATATGTTTGGTTCATGCGGCTTATTGTGCAGACGTGGTTGCTGTTTTCCATTGCATGGATGTTGCTAAATTGTATCATTTGTCGTTCACAACTTAGTAACTACTATGCTTTGCGTCTTTCAGGGACCTGGACCTGGTGTATCTCATCCTTTCAACAACCTCAGTAAGAAGGACTTGGCGGCATTAGTTGCTGATGATGATGACATTATGCAGATGATTTACGGTATGATTCCTGTTGCCATGCACTTGGATACATACTGCAATAGGGCTCCATATAGGCAACCTGTGCTCACTGGTCTACAATGGGTACAAATGAAACTAGTTGATCCAGAGAAGTGCTATGACATGTTTAGGATGAGCCCACCCATTTTTCATTTGCTTCATGATGTCCTTGTCAAATCTTATGGCCTGAAATCAAGTGCCAAGAGCACATCATTAGAAGCACTAGCTATGTTCCTTTGGATGGTTGGCCCCCCACAGTCAGTAAGGCAAACCGACGATAGATTTGAGAGATCCAAAGGCACTGTGCATAACATGTTTTACAAAGCCTTGAAGAGTGTCTTGAAGCTAGCAGATGACATCATTAAGCCAGCTGACCCACAATTCAGGACAATGCATCCACGATTGAGTAATCCTAGGTTCCATCCATGGTTCGACAACTGCATTGGAGCTATAGATGGCACTCATATAAAGTGTGTAGTCCCTCAGGATAAGATGGTCATGCACATGTCACGCAAGGGCACAACAACACAAAATGTGATGGCTATTTGCGACTTCGACATGAGGTACACATTTGTTAATGCTGGCTGGCCTGGTTCGGTACATGACATGAGGGTGTTTCATGATACAATGAGCAATTATGGACATGTGTTTCCACATCCACCAGAAGGTAACTACCATGCTAGCTGCGTTCTATAGTTGTTTGGGCGGTACACTACAAGCACAATACTTACAAATTGTTATTGGTGCAGGGAAATACTACCTGGTGGACTCGGGGTACCCAAACCGACCTGGGTACCTGGCGCCATACAAGGGAACAAAGTACCATCTTCCTGAGTATAGGCATGGCCCAGAGCCACAAGGTAAAAAGGAATTATTCAATTATGCACATTCATCCCTTAGGAATGTAATTGAGAGGTCATTTGGAGTGTTGAAGAATAAGTGGCAGATACTTGAGGGCATACCTAGTTATCCTCCTGCTACACAAACTCATATAATTGTTGCATGCATGGCCTTGCATAACTTCGTTAGAATGAGTGGATATGCGGATAGAGACTTTCATCGTTGTGATCAGGATGAAGATTATGTCCCCCCTACCCAAGTCATAGATGATGTTCCAAGTCAGCATTTGCCATGCACTGAGGAAACACCAACGATGAATGCTCTGCGTGATGAAATTGCTGATGGTTTGTTTAGTCGAAGGTGAGGTTGTATCTAATTTCACGGCATTGGTCATGGCGGATCATGTACATTTGAGAAAGTTTTTTATCGCATTGGTTTGCAATGTTGTGGATCATGTATGTTGGATTCAAACTCGGAATAAATTCGGCCATATATTTGTCATGTTATTTGTCATATTTGATGAAAGGTGGCTTGTTATTTGTTATTTGTCATATTGAAAATTTCTGTCATATATTACTGTGGCTCCTGTGGCGTTGATGTGCATGGAGGCGGTGGCATGTATGTTGATTTCGGTTGCCTGCTTGCATGCAGTGCCTAATGGCACGGTTGCATGCATGCATGCACACTGAACAACATTAATTGATGGTACTATTTTGAGGCAAGTTGGTACCTGATCTAAACGGGTGTGTCCAAGTCGAATGGTTGTAGTTGGCAAAAAAATCTGACAGGTCACTGCCACCGCCAAGTTGGCTCCCAACTTGCCAAACTAAACAAGCCCTTAATAGTTTTCGCCCGCAGCGAGCAGAAAGCTCACAGACGTGGTGGGGCCCGCTAGGAATCATTGCATAGCAGAGGAGCACGCCAATAGGAGAAGTCGTAGAGCGCTTTTGCTTGCTGGAGCGGGCGTTTTGGTAACCGCATGTTCGATTCTCTTTCATGCCTTCTCTCTTCAGATTTAACCCACTTCGAGTCCTTTATAATACTTTCTAAACCCACTTTGCGGAGTATCTCGGGGTGGTTGCACTGCTGCGTTCAAAGCGGCACCGCCGACGCTGATCACTGATCCCATCGTGTCATCCCGCCTCACCCGTAGGTTCTACAATTCTACTGCAGCAACTGCAGGCAAAAATTTAAAAAGATTAAGATATATTAGTTTTTTTTGAACGAACGTAAGATTAGTTTCAACATCACGACTTTCGTATTGCTTAATTATAAACTATCGATTCCAGCAGATGCTAGTTGCAGAACCGTGATTTCCAACTGATGCTAGTTGCAGACCTGTGGTGCTTCTTGGAGTAAGCATCTATGGCGGCCAGATGCCCACTTCAATAGCGCTTGTCAGTTTCCTCATCTCGACTTGATTGATTTGCGGACGAACAAGGTAGTAGTAAGTAGCAAGCAATCAGGGGCTCATGACCGGCCAAGCGTCAAGTCGGCACAAAGTGACAAAGGGCAGCACGCGAGTTGGGAAGGTATCAAGGTACTAGGCGGTGGAAAGAGACAGAGAAGAGAGGAACGAGAGTGCCACACTGACCAATGGGTCCCACATTGCAGGCTAAATTTTGGAGGGAATTTTTGAAGCCGTTAAAAAATAGAGCCTGCCCCATTTAACATTTATAGGGGCTTTTGTTTAGGTTCTATATCTCTATCGTAAACACATACGCAGACAGAACATCCACCTAACATCTAGAACATTAAAAAAGTCAATTAAGATGGCCGTAAAATAATGTTTGCTTTGTATGGTATGCTGTTTTATTTTGCATTCCATTGTGTGTGTTTTTTTAAAGATTGAAGACCAAGCTCTACTGGATGAAAAGTTCCCAAGAATACAGTTGATCTTCCACTCTCAGCTAGCAGGCGCATTATTAAAAGGTGAGCGTTGGTGCTGCAGCTGAACTGCATGCTACAAGAAGGATGATCATCTTTTCTTAACAACAGCATTCTGAACGCTTGGGTGTTGGAACTTGGGATGCCAAGTGCCCATCTTTACCCGTACGGAATTCAAATCTATGGGTGCTCAAATTGCGGTGAAATGGCTCTTAGTTTGTCAAATGGTTAGTCTCGGGCGTGTGTTTGGTTAACTGCATTAGACTCCTATCTGCAGCAAATTCATTTAATCTGCGTTTATATAATATTGTCGCAGACAGGGGAAAAAAGGTCACATAACAGCAACAATTTTGTTGCTTTCACAACAAAATTTGGATTTTTCCCATTGTGAAACAAAACCCCGAAAAACAGTGCAAACAGATTGGATTCGGAAAAGAAAACATGCAAATCCATTCATATCTCAGGCACAGTTGCGAGATTATTACAAAAATCCAGACAAATATATACAATGTACCTGGCCAACCCTTTCCCTGTATTTGGAAAGCTACTCCTTGACCACAACCCTCTTCCTCTTCCTACTCTAATCAGATAGTAGGATGCAATAAAACATGGTAAGCATCCAGCAAATACTAATCTCCAGTACGGCAGCACCTTTGATCCTTGTCCAAAGATACTCCGCACATCCTGCTCACTACAAACTTACGAATCCTGCTCGATCGTATAGCCTGCCACCATGCGCCGAGTGCTGGAGTGGGAGGGCGCCGCCGGCGATGGCAAAGAAGAGGACTTGGAGCTTGTTGGCAGAGCAGCGCGGTCGAGGAAGAAGCAGTAGGCGCCGTAGAGCCCCGCGCAGACGGCGGCGGCGTGCGGAAACGGGGCGACGAGGTGGAGGAGCATGGCGGCGGCGAGGAAGAAGATGGGCCAGAAGACGATCGCGTGGGTGGCCACGCTGATGCAGTCGCCGTAGACGAAGAGCACGTCCTCCGTCTCCAGGTCGAGGAGGCGGCTCCGTGGCGCCATGGCTTGAGGACCGGAGGTCGACGACGAGACGGGACACGAGAGGCTAGTGATTCGTGAGCGTGGTGATGTCACGGTGGTGCTCGTTGTGTTGTGTTGGTAGTGAAGTGATGACCTCCGTTGTTGCCTTTAATAGGAGCTGTATGATTTTTTTCTCTTTTTTTTTTAAGCGAGAATAGGATAGGCATGAAGCACGAGAAGCACGAGGCTAGTCTGGTTGGCCAGTTCCTTCCTTTTCGAGCCGGGAGGTGCCTGGCGCGAGACAGCGAGATCCCCGTGTCCCCCAAGACGTTGATGTGATTTTTTAACGAACGTGGAAGAAAATTCTTCGCATGAAAGAAACATTTTTATTTGTGAATAAAAAGATGGATATACTTCAAGACATGGCTCTTAACCGCGAAATAATAGCCTCAGAATGGATGAGCATGACACGGGGGCATCGCTTATTATTGGTTCCTGCAATTATTTGGGCAGGTTTCTCCAATTGTCGGCCGGCGGCTTTCAGCCTTTCACAAAAACGGATAGAACTTTGATTCCAAGGGTGTGTTTAGATTGGGGAAAGATTCCCCGAAAATACACTGTTCACCAAAAAAAAACACTGTAGATGAATAGTGATATGTGAGTAGAAGAGGTGGGATGAATAGAGAAAAGTTGGATGAATAGTGGATTTTTGGGGAATCCTTTTGAATCTAAACGGGGCCTAACTTTGCCCGATCCATCCTCGGAATATTATCACGGCCTAATTTTGTAGCTAATAATATGAAGTATTTAGTTTGAGAAATCACCTCATTTAAAATATAACTAATTGTCCATCTCAAAGTGATACTACGAATTTGGGTAGAATGAACCAATTATCCCCGTTATTAAGCTAATAATATGTTCTTTTGGGAAAATTAAGCTAATAATAAGCTGGTGAGAGATAATGTAGCGATGACTCAGTCAACTCTCTATTCTTTAGACCAAATAAAGATGTGAGGAGTATGAAGTGAAAGTGAGCAAGGATACCATCCCATTTCTCAGACAAAATACCTTTAGCTAGCTAGCATGGCATAAATACGATCAAAGTACACTAGCAATATGAAGGCGATGGCGGGGGCGACTGCAGGCCCCACCGAACCTTCCCCCACCGATGAGCTCCATGCGGCGGCCAACCGCACATCCATCCCCATCTTTTGCCTTTCCTCTTCGCCCCTACCCTGGTCGCTTGAGTCGTTGGCCTCTCCACCGGTCTTGGGTGTCGTCCGCTGCCGGTCTTGGGCCGGATTTGGTATCAATAGTCCTGAATCTTGTCCTTCCCGAGCCCGTTCTCAACGCCTCCTTTGCCGCCATGACACGAACCCTGGTGGGGATGGGGTCAGTCAAATCCGTCCTCTGTGCTAGATTCGTGACTCCCTGCCACGGACCAGGCTACCAGTGGCTAGCGGTGCCATCCGCTACTTACGGTTATGGCCGTTAGGGGCATAGGACTCTACCTGCCCCCACCCGACAACTCTCCTAGCATGTCACACATTGGAGGCGGACCCCTCATGCTGAGCAACTGGCGGTCGGCCAGGTGAGGGAGGGGGAGGGTAGGGATGAAAACGGATAGGATACAGACGAATATGCCTGTATACGAATACAAATCTTTATTTTTTTTATCAGATCGGATTCGGATACGGATAGTACCAAATATGTCGGATATGTATCGGATATTGATACACATTACATAACTATAGCAGAAATTCAACTTTTGTTATGCGGATACGAACGGATATTGGTTTTCTGGTTTCGGATACGGACTGTACCATTTAAGGCCTGGGGGTCTTCGGTCGGTTGGTCGGACGGGAAATATCCATACCACTTTCATCCCTGGGGGAGGGGACTTCTGGATCAGTGGGATTCTGTTGTCGTCCAGGATTTCGGGTGGAAGCCTGCCCAGTGTTGTGCCATTGGGGATGCCCATATGGCGTCGCTCTCCTTGCTGGAGGCGTCGTTGCCATGTCTTCTGCAATTTTGGCAAGGCTCCCTCCGTCACCTCATCACCTGGTTGTTGGGGTACATCATCTCCACCACCTCTTCTTCCACTTCTCACAGCAGCCACCACTTCCATTCATGATTCTACCCTGTCAGCTTTGTTGAGGAGAGGTTTCTCTATGCCTAGCCTGGATCGGAACCCCCTCCCCCCCATCTATGGGATGATTGTCTTTTCCGCCGCCAATGTTAGTGTTGGCGGACCCATGGTGATTAAGTTTAAAGCGTCTGTTTTGCGGTCTCCATGTTCGTGGAGTTTTCTATAGGTTGGGAATGTGGTTCTCGGATCCAAATTTGGTTACTTTCATGGTCACGGTTCCTGAAGGGGGGGTGCATGGTCGGATGCAAAGAAGATGAAGTGTGGGGACCTGGTGGTGTGCTTTAATGTAATTTTATTTTATGTTGATATCTCAATTTTGTTTTGAAGGAAAGTTGAGGTATCAGTTGTAGAAGAGGTTTTAATTTAATAAAATTGAGTCCATGTGAATATGTGATGCTTATCACAATTCTCAATCTTCTGTAGATAAGTCATAAGTGGCCCGCATCCGAGTCTTTGTATTTCCTTCCACGTGAAATGTATTTTCTTCCACGTTTTCTCTGTTGGAGAATGCAGTTTCTTGAAGGGAAAATGACACCAACACTCGGCTTGGCTCGCATGGCCTACTAGGCTCTGCTCGTGCCTTGAACAGGCTGAACACATGCTTTGACCATGTTATGCTCGTGCTGCCGAGTGCCGACCCGCCGTGCATCTTATTAAAGGCCGGGGGGAAGGGCAACTGCAGGCAGAGTCGCAGAGACATCTTTACAGCCAACATTCTGCAGGCCACATTCACGACCGACGAGTTTTCCCCCGCCCTCTTCGTCTACCTCGAGGCAGGCCAGCAATCTTCACCCTCGAGCTACCAAGCCACACGTACACATGGCGCCTCGCGGCCGCCTCCTCGACCTGGAGAGAGACGACATGCTCTTCTTCTCCGGCGACTATCACCAGAGCAGCGACTCCAGCGTGGCCACCCACGCGCTCGTCTTCTGGCCGGTCTTCCTCGTCGCCGCCGTGCTCCTCCGCCTCATGGCCCCGTTCCGGCACGCCGCCGCCGTCTGCGCGGTGCTCTACGTCGCCTACTGCTTCCTCCTCGACCGCGCGGCGGCGCGGCCTTCACCTGTCGCGCCGGCGGCGGCTACCTGTCGCCCCACTACTCATCAGTGCACGAAGATGGCAGCCTGTACGGTCGAGAAGAGTTCATAAGTTCGTAATATAATGATCAGGGGTTGAGTCCACCATATATCTTCTGCAATGATCAAGTTGGTTAGTGCAGGAACAGGATTATGGAATAGTCTGGTACTCTGGTCACTTGATCAGTGGTCGATCTTCTACCATTGGTAACATCAGGCCGCACCGGCCTTTTCTAGGCTCTTTTCACGCACGTGTAGTGCCTTGATCTGCAGTGTATTCACACTTTCAATGTATAAACCAGACCAAATTTTCATAATCTCGCAACGTTGTGGCCACCTGGAAGATGAATGGCTTGCTTTCAGCCAGTCGCCTGTTTTTCAGTCTACTACAGTGGGACCAATAAGGCATTCTGATCTCAATTCTCAATTTTGACGATGCCTGTGTGCAGTAGGCGCCTGCTTTGTATCTCTAGCAAACAAGTAATACACGTAACAAACTAAGCTTTGTGAAGTTGACAATTGCCTGTATTACTTCAGTAAAATACAATATTTAGGGAGGTTTAAGATGTCCCTAGTTGCTAAGGCTAGTCCCAATGCATTGTATCATGGACGTTAAATGAATGCCATGTAAGATATATTGGTGATATGATAAAAAGTTCAAGAAGAGAGATAAGGAAGATGTATCATCATAGAGATACAACTGTCAGCTTGTATACGCTATCTAAGACTAGAAAAATATGTTTACCACTTGAGTCCACCGTCATAGACACAAATAAATATCAATTAAATAGTATGAGTGGTATAGAAAACAACTATGTGATACAATGCATGGTGAGAGATATTTCTACACAGCGATTGGGTGTTAATAACCCATTGACCCGTGCTCCCGCGCAGGCTAATTAGAGTTAATATAAAAATAAGACTTGTAGCCAATAATTGAAATTATCTCTCATGCGCTTTTTTCATCTATTAAATATTCTAGCACAATAAAATGATGATACGTATTTACAATCTTATACCCCAAACATGAATACATGATGACATGTATCATGAGTAGTATTTTTATGTAATCAATAACATAAATAATATACGAATAACGATAGAAATAGTAATTTAGAATTTTACATTGGTGCACTTTGAGATTTTGTTACAATTATATAATTTAGATTTAGAGGTTAGGTTAACTTTTAATAATGACATAATTTATATAAAAATTTAGGGGTTATTTGACATTATTTTATATAATGGCATAGACGGATAATTTACATAAAGATTATAGGGTTACTTTAGACTACTTTTATAATAACAAACATGGTAATTAGATATATGTTTAGGGAGTTACTTTAGCATTTTTTCATAATGGGAAATGCGTGTAATTTATTAGAAAAAGATAACAGATCTGATGGCTATTATTATTAGAGTTTTCGGATTAATGTCCAGATGTTTCTAATTTTTGTGAAAAATTTCTATGATTTCTCTATTATTTTAGAGTGTCCACCTAGGATCCTAGGCGTTTTCACGTGGAGGCTTCAATAGGAGATTCCAATTGGTAATAGTAATATTCTAGCGACCAGCCAATCTTGGGTATAGTACCTTGTTATAAGTCACTATGATAAGCCACGACATCAAGGATCGACCTAGATGATTCTATTGATAAGCATTGTGGGAATAATACATATGTGGATCATTTCATGATATATGGAATTCCAGGAAGCATATAAGGTTCCGATGTCCAATAAGGGATCTAGTAATAAAGAATCAAGGAATAAATAGCATGGGTCAGGTATTTGGGATTCGGGCCGAGTGGGACGAATTTCAACGAAATTCACCCATTTCAGTAGGGCTAGAGATAAAAGTAAACTAGTCAAAAACTTTTGGCCCAATTTGAATTTCCACTTCAGCCCAAGGCCCATAACAATATATACCTACCCTTACTATGAAACCATGAATATGAGTCTGAAACCCTAGCAAATTCATTTTCTCCCCCCTCTCATCCCTGGTGACATGACAATCTTGGGCGGAGGGCCGGGTGATCTCCCCGCCGGTCGTAGATTCATTGATTTCACTCTACTTTGTGTTGTAAGATGTAGATAAGTGGAGAAGTTGCACACTTTCTAGCTTCAAGCCAAGAACTAATGATGCAGCCATAGATGCCATGGAAGCTCAACTTGGTCATGGATCAGCGCAATTTCATCGATTCATGAGTAAGGTGTGTCGAAGGGTACAAAACATGGAAACAAATACTCTCGTGATTGCAGGTATGTAGAGAAATGAAGTTCAATGTTGCACCTTACTTATTTCTATGCTTCTAGAAATTCTAATCCCTGTTCTTGATCATGAGACTCATTATACGTGCAACTTCAACAACAATCTAGAATATGTTCAAGCATTAACTGATGCAATAGATACAATGGCAAAGACACATGAAGATGTTGCCCACTCAATTTTAGAGATTGGATTCTTTCAAGAGTTCCATGGGAGGCTCAATCAGCACATTGTACGTATTGGAGGACCATCCCTGCACACAAGTAAGTCTTGGATAACCTCACAATGGTTTTTTTTATCTTGAATCTATGCCTCGATGATAAATGTTCTTTGATACTCAATTGTGCCCTGCATTTGTTATCACATACTAGTATGTAGTTAACAAAGTTGGCCGTTCCATTCTTACTCACAACTGACTGGTGGTTTCAATTTGGTGGTGTATTGCCTACAACAAATTATGTTCCCTCCGTCCAAGAAGAATGCAAAAATATGTCTCAATTTTGACCAAATATATACAACAAATTAATATTATTTGTAATGCCAGATAATCATAATTATGTTTATCATGACATATGTTTTCATACCATATATATTTTGTATTATAAAAGTTAATAATATTTTCTAATCTTAGTCAAACTTAAAAAGTTTGACTCAGCCCAAACCTAGGATTGCATTCTTTCTGGGGTGGAGGGAGTACCTTGTAAAAGTATGCCTTGTGCATTGTTTCACTGTACGTGCGTGCGTGCGTGTGTGTCCTCTAGCATATGTGAGTGGGATTAGAGTACTTTCATATTGGTTCATACAAAGATTATGAAAAGCTGAGCTATGACAAGTTGCATAAGCTGGTCTATGCCAATTATAGCATGAAGGAACGTATCCAAGATAAGAGTGCAGAACATAAGAAACTTGACATGTGTTCTGTGATGTTGGATGCTGCACTGTTTGATAAGACAAATCCAATATGGGATCTTCTTGACAAGTTTATGAATGATGTAGGCCCTAGTTTGGATGACCTTTATCCAAGCCAGATGGATAAGTCTGCATGTGGAAGGAATGGGTAGAGGGATGGGGGAAGAGGAAGAGTTTGACTTTCTAGACAATGAAACTGGACGTGAAGAGGATGAATATGAGGATGCCTTCTCTGATGATGAGAGCACAAGAGTCAAGTATGGTTATGACCAAAGGGGACGAACCTGCATAAACCTCTCTAAAGTATGAAGAAAACATCAAATCTCTTAATGGTCGTAGGTTTAGAGAAGACTCCAGAAAAGAAAATGATGCACACTCTCTACTAGAGAGTAGCATGCCTAGTCTTTCAAGGCAAGGTCTTCTGTTCATATCTCTATTGATATAGTGAAAACTGTCTAGACATTGACTTAGACAAATATTTAGTGTTTGCAAAGATCACCAAAGTATATATGAAAAGAAATTCATCTATGCTCATGTATTTGGCTTGGGCAAGATTTATTAAAAATGGGCTTTTGCCTTTTTTCATGGATGTTGCTCACGTACCGTCCAACACATGTGGAGCAGTTTTTTGGGTGTATACATGGTGGTAGTAGATGCCATGAAACACAGACAGTGCCAGTTGTAATTGGCATACTAAATGATAGTTTCTTTTGGGTGACGAATGTGGTGTATGTATGGTTGTTTGGATTGTAACTATTGAAAATATAATTATGATGAATGTTGCTGAGAACTTGTTGAGATGTCACTGAAAGGTAAGGATTTACTAAATAGTCAAGAAAACACCTTAGTAGCCAGAGATGTTATGGCCTATGGGATTTGTTAGAGGAAAAGACAAAGATGAAAAATATTTTGAAGAGGCAACTTATCTGTCTCACAATAGATGTTTGGACCTTAAAATATTTTGTAGAAGCAACGTATTTTTTTTTCTTCAATCGGGAGGTTTCTTGGCAGGGCGAGGTAACATATGGATCGAGATTTTTTTATTTTTTTGCTCCTTTGTATTTATTTTATTTACAGCAAGAACGGAGTGCGAGGGATAGACGTGCAGTAGAGATTGGGAGTGTTTGTTTGAGGCACCTGAAGTGAACATGGTAGAATCTTGGAAACATTTGTGATTCATTGCTGAGGAATTCTGAAACTTTATTCAGCATTTAATTTCACAAGAAATGCATCCAAAGCCTCCTTATCCATTTCTGAACCTCAGAACCAAAAAGCGCGCGCATTCATCCTCTGGAAGGCCCAAATAGCTCCTAAGCGGATAATATCTGTAAACGCGCCGGCGCTTCCTTCCAACCTCAGAAAGACAATCCTATTGTCCTACAGTCTTAGCCACAAGGCGACACTCCTACTCCCACTGTCATCAGTTGCCACCATTCCACTCATCACAGCTTCGCCATGGCCACGCTCGCCAAGCACCTCATCCTCTGCTCCACCACCTCCTCCTCCCCGTCCCAACGCCGCCGTCGTCCCCTACCTCCAAACGCCACCGCGGGCGGAGACTCCGACAACAACCAGCAGCAGGCGGCGCCGCCGCCGCGCTCCGCCACGCGGCGGCTGGCGGTGGCCGCGTCGACGGCGCTGGCCGCCACGGCGGCGCTGTCCGCGCGCCGTCCGGCGGCGCCTCCTCCGGCGATGGCCGCGGAGGCGGCGGCCGTGACGACGCCGGCGTCGCCGCCGGGGGCCGTGCCGCGGTGGGGCACCAGGTCGTACGTGCGGGAGCGGTTCTTCGAGCCGGAGCTGACGGCGGAGGAGGCCGCGGCGCGCATCAAGCAGACCGCCGAGGGGATGCGCACGCTTCGGCCGATGCTGGAGACCATGTCGTGGAAGTACGTGCTCTTCTACGTCCGGCTCAAGTCCAAGTACCTCGACCTCGACCTCACCACCGCCATGGCCGGCGTCCCCGCCGCGCGCCGCGCCGACTACGTCCGCGTCGCCAACGAGCTCGTCGACAACATGACAGAGGTAAGTTGAATTTCATATTTTCATGTCACAGCTGAATAAAAATGCAGTTTCTAACTTATTTTGCTCAAACAATTTCGCATCCCCTGCTGCTTTGTCGGTGTTGTCTGCAGTTCGATCGCTTCGTGCGGACGCCCAAGGTCTACGAGTCCTACCTCTTCTATGAGAAGACGCTCAAGTCGCTGGATGACGTCGCAGAGTTCCTCGTCTGATGTATTTTTTTGATAAAAGATAAAATCCGACCTACTGTATCCACATGGTACATATATACAACCAAGGATTACAGGAATTCTTAAATTCAGATTTCAGATTAAAAATAGGGGCTCAAAAATACAAGGAAAAAAAACTCTAAGAATAAAATTTAGGAGACTAAACTGTAGTCTTCTTCATTATCCATGTTTCAGACTTTCAGTCTTATGTTATAACATCGATCCATCACATGATCCGTCTACTTATAAACTTATGCCTCAATCGTCTTATTGCCAAAAGACTTGTCTTGTTTTGCTCGCCAAAACTGTCATACATGAATCACAAAAATATTATCCACCTAGGTAATGATTGCGCAAGGACGACACGTCCAAGGAGTACACGATCTTGAATTAGGTTTTCACCTTTGGGGAAAAGCACGTCAACAATATCTCAAGGAAGTGAACGGCGGCCAAGCACCACCCTCATTGTTAGCACACTTGTAGAGATTTCGCTCAAAGCATGTTGTATCATCACCACACAGCAATCTAAGAAAAAGGACACGGGGAGATCAAGCGGCACCGACATATATAACCGACATCTACCTCCACTCCCAGTGTAGCATGCCTCGTCATGGCCTCACAATAGAAGCGTCACGAGACAAAACTACCCACAAGAAGAGTCAGGCTCACAATCGACGGTAGCATCCCATCACCGCATGACCGTGTTGTTCCACGGCAGGCAGCGGCCGCGAGGATGGAAGAGAAAGGCGACCACCGGGAGCAGTGTCA